>RYFJ01000502.1:0-632503 GCA_003991445.1 Oryza meyeriana var. granulata | reverse complement strand
AAAAGAGAAGAGATACGAGAATTCAAATTAATACATAGTCCTTAATTAGGAGGTCGGAATTAAAAGATTGCAACACAGACTTGAAATGAATGAATAAAGAACTGATGAGCCGATAGATCTAATGCAAATTCGTGATTGTACTAATACGATAATTTTATCGCTATAACTTCGATTAGACTGGCGTGATAACTTAGCGGACAAACTTTCGGTTAGCAGTTTAAGTTAAGGATCGGACTACGATACACCAAATGATGAATAATTCACCGTAAAGCCTGATAATTCTAAACGCAAAACAGCGTGAATTGATATTACCTATCTCGGAACAGAGAATCAATTTCTGATGCAGCCGTAGAAAGAATTAATACATCATGGTAAAGCCGATCCGTAGACGGGCCTGAATATTTGGACCTTAACGAGAAGTCTAGCCGGATACGAATAGTCCCCGAGGTAGAGAACTTACCCTCTTCGCAGGAGGTCGAATTTAAGCGATTAGCCTGGGCTTCAGAGGGCAAGAACAATTTCAAAAAGGGTGCGATACACCGAAATTTGCTATTGAAATTGTTTGTGCTTACAAGGTACCGGGCATACGTATTTATCCTAGTTTGATAAGTTCTTATTGGACCACGAACACAGATTTTTTCCTAATTAGAGAAACATATAGCAAAGACCGATCGACAGAGAATTTGGTTTTTCTAAAAGAAAAAATATAACGATTAGCCTAATTATAGATTAAGAAATAATTAACTGCCTCTCCGTGGTCTTTTCCAGATCCCCTTTCCAAATTCGGCTTCCTCCAGATTAATTCCGCTTAGTTTGATGTGATTTTCTTCCTTTAACGAATCTGATAAAGGAATCATACAAATTTTGGCGTTACCAACGAAATTTGGCCCCCACCGATTTCGCGGGAGTTTTCAATAAGACTTCCGAAATTTTCTTTATCCTCTGGGGGCTTTCGGATTCCTTCACACCCGAGGTGCCAAGCGTAGTTCCCCACTTTTTTCCTTTAATTTTTTTTTTGAAAACAGTGCAAGGCCCCTCGATTTCCCACCGGGTCATCGTTTCCTCTATTTAACCGCTTGCTTCTATCCTCCTCTTATTTAATGCTTTTCACCCATCACGAAAAGCCTCTCGGCTTTCCGAGACCTCGACGAACTCCGGCGAACCAGGGCGAACGCTGTGAATTTTTTTTCTCACCCACCGGCTTTACGTCTCATTCACGTCTTCTCTTTTCCTTTTCCGTTTGGATGGGCCTTCAGCAAACCGTGTCCCCGAAGGTAAACCCTCCTATTGGGGTTGATCACTTCAACTCTCTTGCTTTGTTAAAACTAGAATTAGATTTAAATTCTGCTACAACTCCTTTCACCATTTTTTTTCGTTTTGTGTTCCTTTGTTTTTACTATAGAACCTTAGGAAAAGCCCAACAATTTTTGAAATTCTGGCGCCCGATTCATTCTTCCCAATTTTCTTTGCCATATGGTTCCTTGGGTTAGCGAAGACCCCGCTTTTTCATAACTGCGGGCGAACCACCAAGATCCCTTTGTTCAAGAATACTACTTTCCATGCTAGCTAGGCAATTGGACCATAGTTTTCGAGATCCTGGTAGCAAGCTTCCGGGTGGATAGAGTGGTACCTCAGAACAAAAGTATCTGGCTTTTTGTAAAGAAACCTTCTGGGAAGAAAACGAGATATGCCATTTCATCAACTTTTATTCCCTAGCCCGACATGGAGAAGAATGAAACTTTTTTGGGGGGCTCGATTCATCGGCTTCGTATTTTTTTGGTCAGACGCCTCAACGCCTTCCTATTTTTGGCACGGCCGTCTGACCCAATCTGATGGACGTAACTGATGCTTTCACCTGCCTCAACACAAACAAGTTATATCAACCTTTCTTATTTTCAACCTCCGATTCAAGCCTACCTCCATCCGGTTATAGACGAAGATTTATTGGGGTTTTTGGGACCAAGTTACATATCTAATTCACAAACAAGGTGACTAGGCCAGTTGAGATCCGGGAGTATGGGTAGCTTTAGTTTTCTAGATTTTGGGTTGGGCTGGAATGATTTGTACTTTTCGTAGTGGGGGCGCGACTTCCGTTGGCGCCGACTACATAAAAAAACACTTGCAAACTTGTTCTTGCTGCTTTTTAGCAGAATACTTGGGCCGAATCCAGAGAGAGAAATCCCCTAGGGCAAAATATCTTCTCGGCGCCACCTATCACTGCTTTCTAGTTTACAAAGCAAACAACTATCAGGCCCAGTCAATCAGTAGGCCATATTGGCAGTCCTTGGGGTTTTGTTCGTGCAACTGTTGGTTTCAATGTCTTTTAACACCTCTAAGGCCCATTTTTCTGGGACTCCCTTCCTCCTAAACTTAACCTTTCCTAGTCCCGATTTTTACCCAAGGAACAAGAACCACATCGCCGCCGTTTCATGTATCTCTGTGGGCGAAGCTGCATCGGCCTCCCTTCGGCTGCAAAATGGACTCCTATTGGACTTAGCCAGTTTTTGTTCAGAAAGGTTCTACTATTCGGGTTTCACCAGGGAACGCCACACTCTGGTTTGCATCATGATGATGGCCGTATCATTCGAGGAGGATGCTTTTCAAATTCATCCTCTTGGATGCCCTTTTGGCCGATTTGAAGAAATCAAGACATATTTCCTATCGGCCAATTACCACCTGCCTTCTGCGACTGGCTTTTCTTTCTCCAAGGCGATCACGAACAGTCATATGAGTTTGTTTATCATCGGTCCGCTCGATTTCTCGCCAGCTCGGCCTCGGCCAACTCCCCAAATCGGGCTATTCTTATTTGATAAACTTCAGGCCCGGGGTATGTATGTTAAAATAGTGCTTTAGAGTACGATCAGCTGCGGATGTTAACAGAATCTCTGCTCTGGGGCAATTCGCCATAGCCATTTGGAGAAAAAACATGCACTGCAATACAGGGGCTTTTTGCCCCCGATGTGGTCAACAATGGAGGAACACTTGTTTTTCAAACTTTAATCGCCGTCCAATTTATTGTTCGCTCAACCGACGTATGGTCGAATTCTGATGAAGAGTAACATCCATAGCTTAATCATTGTCCCCGATCATATCTCTTATAATCTTATCTTGCAGGCTGACGACAAGGAACCACCACCAACAAGCATCAGTGGCCGGCCGATCATATATCAACCACCATCGGCCAATCCACACTTAGGACATGGTGCTCCCCCTCCATCGTCTCTTCTCCGAGCGTCACGGCCAATAGGACTAAAACGCAAGAAGTTGGCATCTCGCCCTTCCCAAAAGAGGCAAAAAACTAGTGCCAATGTCGTGGTTACAGTGCCGCCTGCTACCGAAGCAACATCGGCTCCTTCATCCCCGCAGGTATGCGCTGATTCTTAACATTATTTGTCTGTTTCTTTTGTCTTTTCATTATCAATCTTATTTTCAGTTTGAGTCATCGGCTCCTGAAACTCAACCCTCATCCGACGGCCTTATCGAGCCGATGACCTCCCCAGTTGTTCAACTCAGTGCCCAGCCCCGAAGCTGATATTGAGGCTGTTCCTCCTACTTCAGCGCCAGACATCGGCCGTCCTGAAGAGCAACCTACTTATCCATCTGATGCCGATGTCACTCCTCAAGCCACCGCTATCCCCCCTCAAGTACTCATTTGTGTTAACTTATTCATTCATAATCCCTTTACTCACCGATGCCGATTTGCAGTCCTTAGCCGACCTATTCTCCTTCGACATCGGCAAGTACCTGGAGACTGATGAAGAGGTAATCACCAGCGCGATGACCAGACCATCCCTTCCATCTGACATGCGCGAACATTTGCTGGATATTACCCATTGATTGGAAACCCCAATAGACGTGCTGGTAGAAGATTGTGGGCCAATCCGGGCAAGATTTTCTGAGATTGAACATATCTGCCTGACGAACTCATCAATGCCCTGACTCCTGCTGCTTATTTATAATCCCATAGATTTCAATTGATCAAGACCAGGCAACACACAGCCGATCGCGCCGAACAGAAGATTCTAGCTCAACGCATCCAAGATGATCGGCTGTTTGCTCAATCTGAAAAAAAAAACCTTGATAATATGGCAGCCACTCCTCAAGAAACCCAAGCTTAAACAAGATCAGCTGGAGGAAAAACAAGCCGATTTGCTGGCAGAGCTTGAAAGAATCTGCAAGGACATTGAAATCACAAAATCTCAGCTCACCGGCTTGCCACAAGCAATACAAGAACAAGAATCCAAAGTTGCAGCAGCAGCACGCCAAGTCGTTCATCGGCGCAAGAGCTTAAAGACCATTCCAAGCTCCAATGAAGACGATATCCGCGCCATCAACAAGATTGATCAGATTCGCCTACGTGCGATTGAAACAATCCAGAAATTCTTGTAAAACTTTAACATTGATGACCTTGATGTTGCTCTGGAACATGTGTTAACGCCAAAATTTGGTAAGGCCTTGTATCAGATTCGGTCAAGGGAACGATTGCAGTCGGTTAACAGAAATTGGTTCAAGGAGCAGGCCGAGTCCGAGAAAGAGCCGTGAAGACCGCGCGTGGCAGTTAATTACTATATTATTAGGAAAAGATTTATCTTTTTTAGGGAACCTGACCTCGTGTCCGGTCAGGATTAGTTAGCGTTTTCTATTATAGATAGGAATCATAATACCGTGTCCTATAAGGACTTCATGTAAACTTCGGGTATATATACGTATGCCCGGGGACCTTGTAAATTATCAAACAGATCAATAAACTTCGGGCATCGCACCCTTTCGACGGATCCTGCTTCTCAAGCCGTGGGGCTGCATCGTTTAGGGGTCCGAACTCCTGCGAGAGGTAAGTCTCGTCACCCCTGCTACCAATCGGCTAGGACTTCCTCGGTTAGGTCCGATATTCTAGTCAGTTTATGGTAGTCGGCTTACCACGATATATTACTTTATCTATGGCTGCATCAGTTCAGTTTGACCTCATAGATTGATTAGGTATATCACATCACGCATGCATAGATCGATCGGCTTACCGGGAGCGATTTATCATCGGTTCGTGCTGCATCGGTTGGGTCCGACCTACTGAACCGCTAGTGATAAGTCCATCCCTGCCTGGGCCGATGCGTTGTGTGCAGGCGTTTTTATCGGAGTGCATAGCCGGTAAGTTATTTTCATCACGATCGCATCACATCTATCGACCTATTGAGCATCGTTATCATTGTTGGTCTGTGCTGCAACGGTTGGGTCCGATCTACTTAGACTGACGATAATAGCTTTACTCTTGATGAGCCGATGGTGTTGTGCGATGGGTTTATCGGAGTGCTTAGCGATAAGTTATCTGTTAAAGCCGACTACATTTATTCATTGTCTTATTCTATACTCGCTCTTGTTCAGTAGTCGGCTAGCTTATCAATTATTTATCATTTATGTTATTGCATACTTTATTATATGTTCTTGCCTGTTATTATTGTTACAATCGGCTAAGGACTAGCCGATGGGTTTATTCTGCCGATCCAAGTACAAGTACAATCAGGTCCCGGGCACGACCCCAGGTGAGGGCCCGGCATGAGCTTGGTAAGGACCAGTGTTATGGCCCGGACAGCGACGAAGATCGGGAGCCGATATAAGCAAGGGCCCGGCACAGGCATATCTTCATGGCAACACCAGTAACACTAGACTATGATCAGCTAGATTTATTTGATTTATTTATACATCCTACTTGCTTATTTTATCAAGTTTTATAGCCAATTTTGAGTATCCCTTCGGTGATCGGCTAGCACGATATTTTGTTTATTATTATTTATTGCTCTTCCGTCATCGCCTTAAGCGATGTATAAGTGCTACAGTGCGCATCGGCATCGGCTGATGAAACGAGTCTAGATCGGCTTTCCAGCGATTGCTCATTTGATCTAACATTTTCCTCCTTGTCAATTACAGGGTCAAATTGACTGGCACGCCTACGAACCTCAAACTTTAGGACCTGCACTGGAGTGAAGAAATCTCCCAGCCTTCGCGTGTCACCCAGACGCCGGACAGCCCTCCGGCGGGTTTTCGGCGTCAACAACATGCCCGATAGTCTTTGGCTTAATAAAAATCTAACCAGCTCTGTTACTTATTTATTTATTTCCATCTTCGCTTGAGAAATTTTATTTGTTTTATCTAAAAGGCAATACCAATTGATATCGGCTATCTTAAGCGATGTAACAACATCGGCTCTTGTTTTTGAACTATTTAGAAACCCCGTATTCAACCGATTTAGGAGTGATCCAAATTTCTCAGATAATACTTCTTGGATATTTCCCATAAGTACTTCAGCAAACTCTATCCCCTCAAGATCTACAATATATAGGCATTGCCTAGGTACAAACGATTAATCCAAATAGGCCCTTTTTCCCAATTAGGCGACCACTTTCTGAATTTACTATCTCTGGACCCGATCGGCAAAAATTAACTTCCATACAAGGATCTCCCTCAGTAAACGATTTATTCATCACCTTTTTGTTATAATGCCTAGCCACCCTAGCTTATTTTCCCTGATCCTTTTCCAGCGCCCTAACCAATTCTGAGCCAAATCTCGAGTTCATCTGTCATCAAATTATAATAATCATCGGCTTGTCAGTTGATTTTGTAAAAAATTTCCTAGAAACCGATGTTTAGTCTCCCAAGCAAAACTGCTTCATGTCCATATACCAATTGGTATGGTGGGCACGCGAGTAGACCCTTGACATGCCATCCGAAATATTTGGCCCATAATGAATCAGCTAATGTAATATCCATCTTTGCGGCTTGTTCATCAATCTTCCGCTTAATTAATTTGATTAGTACTCTTATTCGAAGCTTCCGCCTATCCATTAGCTTGAGCATAATAAGGTGATGAATTCAACAACTCAATTCCCATACTGGCAGCAAATTGTTGAAACTCATCGACACGAAAATAGATCCTGATCAGTAGTTTATCGTCTGAGGATTCCAAACCGATAAATTATATGCTCTTTTTACAAACTCAATCGCATCTTTTGGACGTGACTTCTTAAAAGGAATTGCTTCACCCATTTTGTAAAATATCTGTGCTGCCCAATATGAATTTATGTCCTTTTTGATGGAGGATAAACTTGGCCGATCATATCAATTCCAACCTCTAAACAGCCACGGTTTGATGATAGGATTTTAAGACGATGCTGGTTTGCCGCTATATATTTCCAAATTTCTGGCAATCTTGACATCCTTTATAATATTTCAAGCAATTTTCCCAACATGTGGCCAAAATTCCTGCTCTTTCTCAATATCCACTTCATCGTTATGAGCCAATTGATGAGTTCCACAAACACCTCATGCACTTCGCACATAACCACTTTGGCTTCTTCTAAATTTAGGCTCATTCGCAGAACCCCTTCAAAGTTCGATAATATAACTCTCCATCAAGCAACACATACTTAAGTAACTTTATACCGAAGTTTCCTAGAAACCGATTTGCGACGGATTTGTAAATAATCAATTATTTCCTGTCTCCATTCATCGGCTTTAATCCTGAATATCACCATCGACTATTTCAATCTCCATCTGTCTATTCAACGATAACCCGAAGCAATTTGTGCAAGATCATTAGCTTCTAAATTCTGTTCTCTAGGAATATGATCCAACGATATCATCCTGAAGTCCCTCCAATAAATCTCTACATTCTTCATAATATGATCTTAAACAGCTCTGCACTCATATTCCCCCAGACAATTTGCCTGAATCACTTAATAAGGAATCTCCACAATCTCTATGATATCGGCCGATCTCCTTTAAAAGTTAAAGTCCTTTTAGCACCGCTCGTATTCCTTTGATTGTTTGGTCCGATAGGGTTTAATTGTACAAGCAAATTCAAACTTGCCCCCCGAGGCGATTACAATGACCAATCCGATACCGGATCCATGCTTGCAAACCGATCCATCGAAAAAATAAAGTCCACGGGGATCGGCTCCACATAATTTTCAATGAACTCCTCTGTGTTGCCACAATCAAATCAGCTATTGCCTGCCCCTTGATCGCTTTAGCCAATTCATATCTCAAGTCAAACTCTGTTAAGGCAAAAAATCCATTACCAACTCGCCTTTTAAGAACTGGAGCCGACAACATGTATTTTACCACATCGCTTGCAAACCACCGTACATTCAGCCGATAGGATGTAATGCCTTAACTTTGTACATGAGACATATAAACAAAGGCATAATTTTCTACGCAGGATATCTTTGTTTCACCATCCAAAAAGCTTTCTGCTTATATAGAACACAACTCGCTCCTTCCTTCAAATTCTGTATCAAAACAGACCGATGGATTTTTCATCGGCCGATAAGTTATAACTTGAATCGCACTCCTTTCTGTGGCGGAATCAAAATAGGCGGGAACTTAAATAACTCTTAATTTCATCAAATGCCTCCTGCTGTCTGCCCCCACACAAACTCTTGATCGGCTTTCAATTTCAACAACGGAGTAAAAGGCTCAATCCTTCCTGACAAATTTGATATGAATCTCCTTACAAAATTAATCTTGCCGATCAACGACTGTAGCTCTGTCTTGTTGATTGGTGGTTCTGTATTCTTGATAGCTCTGATGCTCCATTGACTAACTTCAATTCCTCGCTCATGAACCATGAAACCCAAAAACTGCCCAGCCGATACACCAAAAGCACATTTATTGGGATTCATCCTTAGTCCGTATTTCTTTGCCCTTTCTAGCACTTTTCGCAAATCAGTTATATGGTTTTCATCACTCTTGAATTTAACCACCACGTCATCGATGTAAATTTCCACTAATAAGGCGATGAGATCATGAAATATATAATTCATCGCCCTCTGATATGTCGCACCGGCACTTTTCAACCCAAACGTCATTACCACCCACTCATATAAGCCAATAGCTCCAGGACATCGAAATGCAGTCTTATGTATATCTTCTTCTGCCATAAAAATTTGATTGTATCCTACATTACCATCCATGAAGCTAATAATCTTGTGGCCTGATGCTGCATCCACCAACAAATCTGCTATCGGCATCGAGTACTCATCCTTGGGGGTAGCCTTATTCAAATCCCTAAAATCAATACATATTCTCAATTTTCCATTTTTCTTTTCCACCGGGATGATATTAGAAACCCACTCAGCATATCGGCACGGCCTTATAAACTTTGCATCATATAACCTTGTGATCTCTGCTTTGATTGGCTCATATAACTCCGCTTTAAATCTTCTTGGAGCCTGTTTAAACGGCCGATATCCTGGTTTAATAGGAAGCCGATGTTCAACAATTGATCGGCTTAATCCTGGCATTTCGTGATATTCCCAAGCAAAACAATCCCGATACTCTTTCAACAATTTTATTAATTCTTCTCGAAATTCAAGACACAATTTTTTTACTTATGTACGTCGGCCTTGGCCTATCTCCTGGTCCTATATCAATTTCTTCCAAATCATCAGCCGATGTAAACCCTTGTCCCAACTTTCCCTCGAAATCTTCAATGGTGAACATCAGAGTAATAATTCTAAGCCGACTTGCCGAATCGGCTGTATCCCTTGACTGGTGATCTTAAGATAATCCCCCTTCCACACTTTTCCAGACAAACAATCGACACCATCGGCCTCCCAGACTAGCAAATCGGTCATTGCAATGTTGGTCGATTGATCTGCTAGGATTATCTCAACTTGATCTCCTTGCCACTGTATCAGACTTTGATGCATTGTCGAGGGCACGCAACAGTTTGCGTGAATCCAATCTCTGCCAAGGAGCAGACTATATGATCCATTTCCATCGATAACAAAAAATGTGGTAGGTAATGTCTTGTTCCCCACTGTTAATTCTACGTTCAACACGCTTTTTGTCTCCGATGGATTCCCGCCGAAATCTTTTAACACCATATTTGTCTTGATCAAATCTTCAGCGGTTTTCCCCAGCTTCCGATACGTAGCATACGGCATTAGATTAACAGCTGCCCTCCCCATCAACTAGCATCTTCGTCATCGGCTTCCCATTGACATAACTTGAATATAATGGCTTCAAATGCCGATGCTTTGATTCTTCAGACTTATCAAATATAGCCTGATCGGGTTGCAGCGTTAACTGAGTAAAAACCTCTTCATTGCCTTCCTCATTAGATGAAAGTGCTTTATATTTCCGAGGCAAAAAGAAAACCATGTTTACTGGAGCCGATGGATCAACCTCATCGTCACTTCTCTTCACACGCCATACCCGTTTAGTCCTCTTGTGACGATGATCGGCTCCCTTGTGATCTCGCCGTTGTTCTTCCTGTTGCTCTCGGTGCCGTAGCCGCTGTGCCCTTCTTTTCTGATTTTTTGTAAATATTCCACTAGGACACCACTGAGGATTTTGGATTTGTTGTTTTTCATGCAATCCCTCTTCATCATTTTCTTCAAAAAATTCTTCATGGATCGGCCCTAATCGGCTGTGTACCGATGCTCGTTTTTCAAGCGGCCGATCTTGTGAAAATCCTTCATGCTCAAAATTCTGAGATCTTGTAGCATTACATTCAGGACAATCTCTGATCGATGGCAATCTTATCCCTTGCTCCCAGCAGAATTGAAAGAACAGGCAATCCCAATGTGGATTATATCCCTCCTCGTATGATGAAGCCCGTTGTTCCTATTCGCGCCTTGAATATTTATCTATCAGCTGGATGAAGTAATTCTAGATCTTCTATATTCTCGATGCCTTCCTTCATCGGCTTGATTCATCGATGATCCCGCGTAAACCATGTTCACGGGGAACGGATGTCCATCAATTTTCATCGGCTTTTTGTCCTCAAACTTGATCCTTCCCTGTTCGACAGCCGATTGAATTTGTTGCCGAAAAACTTTGCATTCATTGGTGTGGTGCGGTATCGTGTTATGCCACTTGCAATATCTCTTCTTCTTTAGTTCTTCGGCTGATGGAATTACATGATTTGGCAGAAGCTGTATCTGTTTCTCTTGTAGCAATAGATCGAAGATTTTATTGGCTTTATTGATGTCAAAATCATATCGTTCCTCCTTGCCGATATCCTCCACCCATGGGCATGATACTGATTTCTTATTTTTAGCCCACTCCGCCAATCCAACTTCAACATCGGATCCTTCATCATCTGAGTCCGATAAATAAGCTTACACCTGAGCAACCCTTCTCTGAAACTTCTCCTTTTTTGCTTCTTGAAATCGGCTTTCATGAGCCGATACCTTCTGTACAAGGTGCGCTAGACTCTCGAATTCCTACGATGAAAACCTCTCTTTAATGGGAGCTAAGAGACCCTGGAAAGCCAACTCGGCTAGATGCCCATCGCTTAGATTCAAACTATAACATCGGTTTCTAACGTCCCGAAACCGCTGGACGTATTCTGGTACCGTTTCGTCTGGCCTTTGTTTAACCGATGTTAGGTCCGTCAGCCTCATCTCGCGGATCCCAGCAAAAAAGTATTTGTGAAATTGTTTCTCCAGATCGGCCCATCCCCGAACTGAATTTGGTGGTAATGAAGAGAACCATGTAAAAGCCGATCCAGACAATGACAAGGGAAAAAATCTAACCCTCAAAGCCTCCTCAGCCGATGCCTCTCCACATTGTGCCAAGAATCGACTAATATGCTCTACTGTAGATATGTTGTCCTGTCCTGAGAATTTAGAAAAATCTGGAACTCTGTATCGGTATGGTAATGGAACTCTGTCAAACCACTCAGGATATGGATGCCGATACATAAATGTTTGCTCCTTTGGTTTTATCCCAAACTGTTCTCTTACTATTTCTGCAACCCTTGTCGATAAATCTTCCTCCCTTGGGTTTTCCCGTTGATATTGCATGGGTGGGGTTGGTAGCCGATTCTACTTAGGATATTCTCTTTGATAATTACCTGAATCAGGAACATCTCCTGGGTAATTTTGTTGATACCCCCCATAATAGGCAGTTCGATGATACCCCGGAGGTATGTCATCCTGTTGCCCCCCAATCGGATCCTGGGATAACACATTGGCAAGTGCATCCTTTCTGACTCCATAAGTAACCTGAACCGGCTCCGTTTTTATTGGCAAATATACTGGACCCCGATTAGGCTCCTGAGTAATTGATCCATCCACCGTTTTCCTGATAAGGTTATGCAGCGTGTTCACCAATATTCCTGATTGATTGATAAGCGCGTGATGCACTGCTTCATTTACCATCTCTTGTAAGGGTTTTGGTGGACTTTCAGGTGGTGTACGGCTCGATTCTCCGACTAGAACTGGTTTTGGAAGTTGAGATTTTTGAATCGGCCCTTGTCTAGTCAGACCGAAAGACTCCAAATAGAGCTTCTGAAAATTGGCTATATTTTGTTCTACTTGCAGTTTTTGCTCTTCCGTCAGATCGTCCATGGTGACTGGAATCACATTGTCAAATTTGATCTCTTTTCCAGCCATGTTGAAACTTCGCGTCCCACCGGGCGTGCCAAAAACGTGCTGACACCGAAAATCACCAGCAGCATCAAGAACGAGCTGAGGATCTGGTTCGATGCACTAGACACGCAAAGGCCTGGGAGATCTGCTTAACTCCAGTGTAGGTCCTAAATTCGAGGTTCGTAGGCGTGCCAATCAATTTGACCCCGCAATTGACAAGGAAATAGAAATATTAGACCAGTGAGCCAATCGGCTGGAAGCCGAATTGGACTCGTTTCATCGACCGATTGCCAATATGAACTAAAGCACTTATACATCGACTGGAAGCCGATGATGGCATAAATAGGCAAAATAAATAGATCAATTGACTATCCTCCAGCCGATTGCGATGACAGTGCAGATAAACAAAATAACAATTAAACAATACAGTCGGCTTTATTTAATAAAAGATAAATTATCGGCTAGACACTCCGATAAAACATTGCATAGACACCCATCGGCTTAATGAGGATAAAATTATTAACACTAGTCTAATAGGTCGGACCTAACCGATGCAGCACAGACTGATGATGATAAAAGAACCTCGATGAGCCGATAGATCTAATGCAATCGTGATGTACTATACGATAATTTATCGGCTATACATTCCGATAAGACCCTTGCGTGAAAATCTATCAACCTAGCAGGAACAACTTATCGTTAGCAGTTTAGTAGGTCGGACCTAACCGATACAGTACAAACTGATGATAAATTACACTCAGTAAGCTGATAAATCTACGCACGCGTGATGTGATATACCTACTCGGACTAAGAGATCAAACTTAACTGATGCAGCCGTAGACAGAATAGATACATCGTGGTAAGCCGACTACCGTAGACCGGCTAGAATATCGGACCTAACCGAGAAAGTCCTAGCCGATACGATAGTCGAGGTAACGAGATTTACCCTCTCGCAGGAGGTCGAACTTAACCGATACAGCCCGGCTCGAGAGGCAAGAACCCGTCAAAAAAGGTGGTGATGCGCTGAAATTGTATTAATCTGTGTGATGATCTACAAGGTACCCAGGCATACGTATTTATACCCCGAGTTGATACAAGTCCTTATTGGACACGACACACGATTTCCTAATTACAGAAGGAAAACACTAATAAGATCCGATCAGACACGAGATCAGATTTCCTAAAAGAAAAAATACTAACATTGCCTAATTAATAGATAAAATATTAACTGCCTCTCCGTGGTCTTCACGATCCTTTCCCAAACTCGGCTTCCTCTGGATTAATTTCCGCTAGTTGACTATGATTTTTTTCTTAACCGAATCTGATAAAGAATTATACCAAATTTTGGCGTTAACAGTCGGCCTGATGTAGGATTGATCGGCTTTCGGATCCATTGTGGTACAAGGGGGGTAGCCTAGCCAATATAAGGTGTCTTGTTGGCAGGTGCAACCTCAGCATGGTATGGATGGTTTGGGAAAGTTGCGCGAACGGTCCTATCACAGCCTCTCATGGGGTATCGTGGTGATGCACCGACACACGAAAACGTGTGTAGGGCTGTGTCTTGTGGGTACAGTTGTACACCTCTGATCAGAGTTAAATCTATTCGAATAGTCGTGCCCAGGGTCATGGGCGATTGGTCAAGACTCACCGTAATTAGTCACATCTTTACTTAATTAAAATAACTTAATAGAACTGGTATAGTTCTTAGGGATGGTTGGGCCTGGTTAACGTGGTGTAACGTTAATCAGTGGAGGATTAACATTGTTCAATTAATCAACCTTTTACTGTTTGTGAACTACTACTGTTTATAACTGCTTTTACAAACGAACCCCTAGCCTATCCTTGCCTCTTGTGCATTATGCATATTTGTGGGTGTGATTTGCTGAGTACTGTGGGTAGTACTCAGCCTTGCTCCTTTTCCCCCTCTCAGTGGTGGAGTACGTGTCTGATGATGATCAACTGGAGGACTAGGTTGGCTCCGTCGTCAAGATGTCTGTGGATTGAAAGCCCCCACTTGGCAAGCTGTATATAAGTTTCGTTTATCTTTATCGCTGCATTTATGTAATATAATTTTACTTTGTTTGTAAGACGCACTTTGTATGACAACTTAGAATTGTATACCCTAGCTTCTCTGGATAGGGATTTTATACACATGAATGTTTAGAATTTCGGTGGTGAAATTCCGGGCGTTACAACGACTTTGTTGGATACGATCTTAGATTTCTAGTTTCCTGTGGCCGCTAGCTATTTTGTTGACTTTGGCGATAGATACTCAAGATTAAGATTAGTGGAGGAGTATATACAATTGGTCGAATATCTATATGGTTAAGTTGTCCTTAAAATCTATACAAGATTACATTAAAAACCACAATAAACACAATTTTGTTGATACTCCGTCCTTCCATGCTTGGTGAATAGGGCAAAAACCAACCGAACTGTTTCCCTAGCGACGAGTAAGTTAGCTATCTTCGTGATTTAATGGAGTAATCGATCCACGGAAATTCATAGGTTAGCATCCGATATTTTCACTTCGGCATGGTTGTACCCAGTAATTATTAGCATCTAGAATAAGACACGTTTTATCATGAGAATGAAATTTCAATCCTGTAAGTCATTTTTCATCCATAGACTTGGTAGCAGGACTTGATGATGCAAAGCAAAAATTCAAATGACGCCTAAGAAGGTCGAATCATGAAAACATATGCGCCATGTAGCTCAGCGCCTAGCTAGGTGGTCTACGATTTTCAGTGCCGACCTAGCTTCTAGAATTAATAGACTGTGTTATTTTCTATTTTTTTTTAGATTTTTAAAACAGATTATTTGCTCCACGCCTCTAAAATACAATTTCTCAAAAAACTTTCTTCTCTGATCACTTATTCTAAATTATTTATAAAATTTATTTTTTAAAATATTAATCTACCGTGTTAATAAAAAGATCCGCATTAACAATATAAAAGAATTTTCTCTCAAACACAGCTCCCAATTTTTCGGCCGAGCAAATGCCGGCGCGGCGCGTGATCCCAACAGTCGTCGCCGGCCGACATCCGCCGGATAACGCAAGCTCATCTGAATATATCTCATCCGCTGTTATTACAAGAGTGAACAGCTGTCAGACACGTGTGGAAGACAATCAAACAAGACGTGGGGCCCACGCCGACGAACCACCCACCACTGGCACTCACTCTCCCGCGCTTTTCTTTCTTTCCCTCGCTTTTCCTCTACGTCCACCGCCTCGCGCGCGCGAGCCGATCGAAAAGCCCGCTTCACATGTTGCCCCCCTCCCCCGCCACCCCGCGCGCTCGCTATATATTCCGGCGGACGCCATCCACCTAGCGAATACCAGACACAGGCCAGCTAGCTAGCTGTTGCTGCTAGATACTAGCTTAGCTAGGTAGAGCTCGTCGCTGACCATGGAGAGGCGCCTGGCTGCAGGGAGCGGCGACAGGAGGAGGCCGGCGTCGATGTTGTCGACGGCTGCGGCGGCGCGCTCGGGCGTGAGGTGGCGGAGGAGCCGGCGGTCGTCGGCGAGCGGCGTGGCGCTTAGGCGGAAGGTGCGGGAGCTCCGGCGGCTGGTGCCCGGCGGCGAGGGCGCGCCGGCTCGGAGCCTGCTCGTCCGCACCGCCGACTACATCGTCCGGCTCCGGGCAAGGGTCGAGCTCCTCAGGGCGCTCTCCGCGCTCTACGACCTGCCGCACCACGACGCCGGCGCCGGAGCATGAATCCGCCGCCGGGCGAGCCCGTGATTCGATCATTACACGGATCATCCCACAGATCATCCCACAGTAGCTATCTATGATCGATGTATAGAAGAATTCATTTCGAGACACTATACAAACATTCAATCGTTGTAGAGTGGATGGATCGAGTTCATAACTTCACATTCAAGACGGCCGGTGAATCAATTAAGAGGTGTTACTTAGTCAAATATACTTGATCATGTGTTATTTTTGTTTCCTTGATTTTGATTTCTTCTTCCTCTTTCTCTTTTATTTTTTCCCCTCCGATCGACGTGATGTTCTTCGTTGGGCGGCTCATTATGTTTTTCTATTTTTGTTCTGTGTGAAATGGAGACCCTTATTGTTTTCTGTCCATGATTGGTTTTGTTATCATTTGGTGGAATGCAAAGGGTTGCATAAGAATTAAGATGGATTTAACTATAGTGTTATATATACAAAGTGAGATTCTTCACTCCATGAAGCAAACTGTTCATGATTTGATCCCTTTCTTTCTTATGGATGTAAGGAGTATTCAACAATTAATTAAGAAGAAAGCTTTGCTTGAGATCAGCTCAAAAGCTATGGAGTGTCTCATAATGTGACTGAATTACTTCATATGCACAGATGTCACCATTTTAGATCGTTAGATGGACATTCAACATCCCTGCAAATACATTTTTTTATTGAAACAAAAAAAAGTATTCTAACTTCAAAAAGGTTTAATGCATTGGGAAACGGTACAAAATACGAAACTTAACCATAACTACACATACACACATCTCGACCTGAATACATAAACATTCTGAATCAACAACTGTAGGAAATAGCAAAAGTAAAAGAAATGAATACCTTTTCCTTGGACTAATATATGAATAATCGTAAGGCGTGTGCATGCGTCTTTTGTGCAACTGAAAAAAAAAACACATTGCCAACAGTTTGTTTAATTTGAAGAGCATTGATGCACATGCAGGTGCAGTCATGCAGAGTGCAGCACACATATGTGATCAATCATATCTGATACACATATATTAGCTGTTGGTATTGCCACCTGTTTGCAAAGCCGGCTTGTAAATTTTTGTCGGAAAGAGCCAATGCATGGACAGAGCAGCGAGAATGACACGTCCCGGAAAGACAGCGTAGAGCGTACTCCTCTCATAGTCTCTACCCTCTCATCTCCCAAATTAATGATTTGGAGCACTATCTAATTAATTATCTATATATCCGTATTATTATCTTCTCGATCTGCTTCTGGAATGCACGTACACCATCTATGCATCGTCGTCGCTGCATGATTGGTTGAGTATAGTAGAGCCCCGGGCGAGCTGGAAATGCAATTATATTGGTGATGGATGTTGTATGTACGCAGCGTACGCACCCATACGTCGATCGGTGTCGCATATACATCATGGACTTTTCTCCCAAAAAGCGGGGTTCAATATTAATTACAGTCCGAAAATTCATTCAGGTTTATAGATTGGTAAAGGTAGAGATTTTTTTTCAGTCGGAAATTTTTTTAAAAAATGGTAAAATCTGTTCAAGCAATAGTTTATTATTTAAAAATCACTTTTTTTGGTTCAAGATTTCTAAAAGTTTCCCAAATTTCTGAAATTTCGGTGCCCCTAAAATGTTCTTATTTCTGAAATATTGAACCTTGCCAAAAGGAGCTGAATTGTCCAAAAATTCGTGTGTTTGTTTTTGATGCTCTGCTCTAGTTTCACCACTTCTGGATTCCGGTTGGACATCCGGTCATGGTAACTATCGGAACAGGGACCGACGTCACCTCCTCCAATCCACCGAAGCCTTGGGCTTAGTAACAGTTTTTCGTAGAATTCAAATGAATGTAGGAGCGCAAACAATCGCGACGCCAAATGCTCGACTCGAAGCCCATTCGAAAATACTCGAAGGCTCGGTAATACCTAAATGTCTCGAAAGCGGATTCGAATCATCCATCGAGAAGTTGAAGACTGGAAAGGCAGTCGAAGAGCATAGCAGAAACTTGCGTAACCTAAGGAATATACGAGAGAATATGTCTCGAGACCACGGCCGCAAGCCACCGTACAACTCATTACTGTAGTCCTCAATGGATGATAACTAAGCTTTATGGTTTTCAAATAGCATAATATTATACCTTATTGTCTCGGGTTTTTTTTCTTTTATAAATGTACCATTATAACTCCCTTGTGTACCATCGAAGCTATGTAAGGACGGCTAGCTCAATGAGGAGGCCAAGGACCATTTTTAATAGAAATTACTAGTCTCATTACACATCCAACTTCAAACACATTCTCCTAGAAAGGGTAGGCAGGGGGAACCCATTTTCTCGCCTACCTCTATTTTGTCTGCGGCCTCTAGCGATGACATTAACAATACCACAAACCATGATAAATATTATGCCAATTCGCACACATACAAACAACAGGTTTTTACAAGAAATTTATAGGAAACAATTCAATTTCCACATGAACAAGAAAATTTTTTTCACGTACCAAATGGATCTCTGGTAGAGATGTCCAAATGGGCCGTGCCCCGTCGGGCCGGCCCTGGCACGGTGCTACAGTAACCGTGCCCGGCCCGGCCCGGCACGGCCCGAGTAGCCGTGCCGTGCCTGGGCCGGCGGTGCGGCACGGCGGGCCGGCACGGCACGGCCCGTGGACTGTAGCGGCCCGACCGGGCACTGGGCACGGGGCACGGGCACGGGGCACGGGCACGGGAACTGGGCACGGGGCGGGGGCGCGGGCACGGGCACGGCAAGGGGCATGGGGCACGGGCACGGCAAGAGGCGCGGGGCACGGGGCACGAGCCGGCACGGGGCTCGGCGCAGGCGGGGAGGCGGCGGACGGCAGCCTCGGGGGGCGGCGCGCAGGCGGGGAGGCGACGGCGGAGGGCGGCGGCAGGCGGCGGAGGCCGGGGAGGCGCTCGCGGGAGGCGGCGGCGAAGGGGGCGGAGGAGGCCGAGGCGGCGGGAGGAGGCGGAGGAGCCGAGGAGGCCGACGCGGCGGGAGGCCGACGCGGCGGGAGGAGGCGGAGGAGCCGAGGAGGCCGGGAGGAGGCCGAGGCGGCGGCAGGCGGTGGAGGGGGCGGCGCGCAGGCGGGGAGACGGCGGCGGAGGGCGGCGGCAAGCGGCCGAGCCCGGGGACGCCGGACGCGCGGTGGCAGGCGTCGGCGGACCGGGCCGGCCCGGGCACGGTGGGCCGCCGACGAGCCGTGCCGGCACGGCACGGCCCACGACCTCGGCGTGCCGTGCCTGGGCCGGGGGGAGGCACGCGGGCCGGCACGGCACGGCCCGCTACAGGAACCGTGCCTACACGGGCCGTGCCGCATAGTGCCGTGCCACTATCGTGCTAGGGCCGGGCCGGGCCGGGCGGCCCGTTTGGCCACCTATAATCTCTGGGAGTATTAATTCACACCAACTACGGTACAATAATGAGAACAAAAATTGGAACGGAGAAAGAAGCACCACCACTTTGCTATTGGTTAAATCGCAACCAATGCAATGTAAAGCTAAGGAAACATGATGGAAAACCATTCGCACATGCTGAATTATGGTGAAAGAATATGTAGATATAGGATAGACAACATAATTTATTCAGGCCTTCACAAACTGGCAATGGTTTATATACAGAAGAAATGCAGAACTCATAGGGGTTCAGCTCAAATGTTTCTGAGTTCATATGTACAGAAGAATCGCAGCCACACAAATGAGGTAAACTGCCATTATATACATGTAGATTCAACATCTCGAAGCAAGTAGATCATTAGTACTCTAAAGAATCCGTTGATTCAATTGCTGGTTGTCAGCACGTGGCAATAAACTTTTGTGTTGTTCATGACTCTTATTTACCTGCAAGAGTACCATAGCGTTGAAACCTCAGGAATGATTGTTGCTTTAGAAATCCCACTGCTCCTCTACTTTCAATCTTCTTTTGGGTTTTTTTTTTGGGTCTTCATTGATATATTTACAAATACGAGAGACTTAAAAATGCTAAGGATATCGAAGCCGTAGAATAACGGAGAAATCATCAGTTTGGAAGAGAAGAAAGCCATCGCTCTACAAAATTCTTGCCATCTGCAACAAAAGAAAGAAATATTTCAACAATGGTCAAGCAAAAATGTGTATTTAGAATCATGTGTGGTATTGAATAGGAGAACAGAGAATATTAATAAACAAAACTATATCAGGAAAGGCAAGTTGTACAATTATCTTCGGTATGAACAAATTTATTTACATATATTCGCACTAAAATGGTCAAATCAGACAACAAAGTGTCTTCATTGATCAATTTGAGCAGGCAATATGGTCTGTGCAAAATGCCGCAACATTTATCTGTGTAAAGATTATGAGAATGATAATGAAGAATGGAAGGACTAAAACACTAAATGTCTGAGAAATAAATACAAAAGGAATTTCCTGTACTGATTAGTTAACATGTTTTCAAAATTCATGGAAAAAGGAAAAACTGCCTCTTTTCTGTCTTATACTCTGGTAATTAAGTGTTAATATTGTTAAAAAGACCGGTGCGTTTGCTATAGATAAAAAGTGAGTCATACATGTCCTAATATTGTTAATAAAGAATGTGATCTTTGCATCAAATATCTCCTTTATTTTTTGTTGTAAGGAGCATTTGACAGTCTTTATGCGCCCTAATTGCAAATTTTATTCATACATGACAGGTGATTTTAGAAGGTCAAATAAGAAGAGCAGGTGAAAGGTTTATTGCATAGTACTAAAGAAATTTGGGGAGTAATTCGTAAAAAAATGCACTGTCGACTGTTGAGGTCATATGTTGCAGCTTGACCTCCACCTTCTTTTTAGAGTACAGAAGTACCAGGTGTTTGATTATCCAAATTGGTCATATATAACTGAACAAAAGAATGAGGAGAGAGCATATAACAGAAACATTTATTACCCTTGTGTGGTGATGTTCATTTGCAGCTCCACGTTTGGTGCATGACCTTCCTAACTTAGGAGGCAATAATGAGCCAGGACTAAGGTATATGTGTAGGACCAAGCCAAGACCTTCCTAACATAGAGATAATGTAGGCGCTACCAGAGCAACACTTCATGACACAGAATTAATCATGAACAACTACAAGAACAGATAACACTAGAGTAATGAAAATGTATTTCTCACCAGATCTCCAGAGCATTCAGGGTTCCCATCTAGAACTGAAAACTGGATGAAACGGCACATCCTACTATGCATTAGAGGATTTTGGCAACAAAACTCACATACTAAATGAAGATTCGAAGGAAACCATACAAAATGAGCCATCAAACTCAATAACTGATTTATCTACCAACTTCAACAGCATATGAACACCAACATGACAGATCATTAGTAGTTGCTTGCTTGGCACATGCACCAGAAGTCCAGAACAGAGATGGACACCACAAGCATGATACGTTATAATTTCAGGATGATCATGCCACCAACATTCACATATAAGAACAACTATGGTCACGACAGCACAATCAAATGATGACAAAACAAAGCATGTAGAGAGAACAGTTATGTCGAACTATCCTAGTCTCCTATTACGATGAATGAATGATAACACCTAAACAATCATTTCAGCAAGAGAAAATTTCGGGAAAAAACCATCAAGTGTGAATACAAATTAGTGACAATTGATTACATTTTTTCCAACTTGGAGATTTTTGCAGTGGGACTGAGCAAAGCATGCCCTTTCATCAATCTCGAGCTTGTGTGGGTCAGTGGGTGGCTTTCAACAAAAGACAACTATGGCAATTATCAAGTCAGTGATGATTCACCAGACAAACATACACCCATGATTAAAAGCTTACAACCTTTAATTCTTCCATTTTACAACTTAGCAATGCAACTGTCCAAATACGTTAGTTAACAATTAAATAGTATTTTCCAACTTGCTGATTTTTTCTGGTAGTACTGGCCAAGAACGCACTTTCGTCAAACCGGAGCTTATGTCCATGGTGGCTTCAACAGGACAGGTTTATGGCAGATAGCAAGTCAATGATGGTCCAACAGATACAAGTGACCAGATTTTACTAAGGCAAGTGTTTCACACATACTTTTAATTTCACCATCAGTTTGGACCTTGAAACTTCCCGCTCAATTTGGTGCATCAATTTAAAAGATCATAATTTGTGTGTAATTAGCAGCTTCAATTATTCAGTGGAAGTACTTGCTTGCTCTACACTAACAACAGAAGCATATACTGAACATTGTACAGTCAGCTCACCGGAAACATTGCCGTCGGCGAGCCTACCGCGACTGGTCTCCTCCACGCGGCGGCCGTGGCGGTAACACGGCACGAGGACTGCGAAGCTGCCCTCGGAATCCCCGTCGCTGTGGAGCTCCGGCCCCTGCGGCTCGAGCCAGCCGATGGACCAGTCGGAGTCGTCGGAGCCCGTGTCCGACAGGTACCCGTCGCCGACGTCAGACGGCACGATGACCATGTCGTGCTCCCTGTCGACCCTGGCCTCCACCTCGCCGCTGTGCCGCCTGTTCGTCCCCTTCCGCGTCCCACGAGAGCCCCCACCGGAGCTCGGGGTCCTGACAGTCTCCGGCTCCCGGAACCCGGAGGGAGAGTCCGGGAACAGCGCGTCAGCCATGGCCGTGGCCGTGCTACTCACCGGTGGCTCGCGGGCTCGCCGGGTTCTACTCCCCGGCCATATCCAGTGGGAGAAGCGGCTCAGCCCCATGGCCGCTAGGAGAAAGAAATCCAAGAATTCTCCCCCTCTTTTTTTATCCGGGTAAAAATCACCGGATCCAATCAAAAAACGAACACAAGTTGAACAATCTCCCTCAAAAATAAATCCAATCTTTAGCTAGAGCTAGATCCAATAAACATATTTTCCTACCAAGCAAAAATTAGCACACAAGCAAACCCGCCGCCTTCTGGGGGAGCAAGTACAAACGGGCTAGATGGAGGAGAACAAAAATTGCTCACAAATAGCCACAAAAACGATAGCCTTTTCCACTAACCAATGAAAGGAAAACGAAAAATCACGAGTCGCTCACAAGAAATCCGATCAGAATTAATCCGTTCCTCATCCCAACACGCCTTCCCAGCGCGTCGCACACACACCAAAGCACCAAATCGGGAGGCGAAACGAACGAACAAGCCACGAAGCCAGATCACTCACTTAGCCACTACAAAACCTCACCAAGATCTACTCCTCCACCCTGCAAGAAGTAGAACTCTCCTCCATGATTCTCAAGAACCAAGAAACAAACTAATTCAAGACGAAGGCGAGATTTCAGGACAAGGAAACTCCCCTACCACTACCAGCAGCCGGTTGTTAGGAATTCACTCACTCGCTCGCTCAAATCCAATGGGGGAGAAAGAGAAACTGCTCGCGAGATTCGAATCTGGTGGACAAAAGGATCGGAGAGGAATGGGAGAAGAAGATGCGTGTAGCGAGGAGAAGAGGGAGCAGAGGCTTCTGTTCTGTTTCGGAAGCCACCGCCGGCGATAAATCGGCGGAAAAATAATTAATTAATTAATAATGGGGGCAACGGACGGCAGAGATTGTGCGGGGCAGTTGCGGAAGGGTAATCTGGACCGTCGGATTTGGGTGGCGACCGGCTGGGGGACCCACTCTACTGGCCGGAACGGATCCTTGCATGGCTGGGTCATCGTCGTGGGCTGTCCGACGTGGCACGTGAGCGCGTGACGTGTGCTTGCAAGACAAGCTTTCGTTTGCGTCCGTGACATCTGCATTTCTCTCGAATTTAATCATATATATACTGCTATTTCTCTAAACCTTGTTTGGATCAACTATTGGACTGCTAGCTCTGTTTTTTAATAAATAATGTTGTTGATTTTTATTAGACTATTTGTCTTATTAAAAAAATTAATATAAATATACAAATATATGAGTTATGTTTAAATTTTTTATTGATAAACCAATTCACAATACTACCTCCCTTTTTTATTAAATAACATCGTTGACTTTTGTCGTAACGTTTAACCCTTCATCTTATTCAAAAAAAAATTAGTGTAAATATGTAAAAATATAAAGTATGTTTAAAGTTTCTTTAATAATAAACAAGTTACAATAAAATAAATTATACTTAACTTTTTAATAAGACGAATAGTCAAACATCGTGTCAAAAGTTAACGACGTCATCTATTTAAAAACAAAGGAAGTACTTACTTAAATTTTTTAAGTAAGACAAATAATCAAATAACGTATCAAAAGTCAACGACTTTGTCTATTAAAAAACGGAGGGAGTATAATTTTAGGACAAATTAGTTCAAGATGATCCTTCCGTTGGTACTAAATTTATTAACAGTTGACTGCCAGTCTTTTTGATAAAAATCAATCTGATTAGGATCCCTGTTGTCTGATTAGCATGACAATTGCGTAAAGCTGAAAATTCTTCATAGAAATTGATTATTGAATCCCTCAACAATCTCCAATTTAAATTTTTACACCAACTGTCAGCTCTATCGCTGCTGTTTGACCTTAACTTGTGGAGTACTATATGAAAAGCCAATTTTGCAGGTCTGTAATTTGTAACCGACAAAATTGTGCAAAATAAACACGTTAGATAAAGGATACAAGCGCTGCAAGGATCAAGTGTTGAAGTTCAGGCATCCTTCGTAACAAAGGATCTGTATTTTATAGAATTCAAATCTTATAGAAAATTTTCCTATTTAAAATGGTATAGAAGTGTGAATCCGTTCAATGGATCGTGTGGAACATCTCATTGTGAACTATTTAGGCACTGTTAAAAATGCAAAAACAAAAAACATGATAACTCACAGGTAAGAGAACTAAAGAAACAGCTGTGTGAAATAATATTACGTGCACCGTTGGTGCCTAGGTTAAAATTACATAAGACTGGGCATGTCAGATTTACCAATCAACAGTACAGCTTCACAACTAGTACAACAGCAAATGGAGCTCAGACGTCAGCAGTTTATAACGGTTTATGTGAATTTGCATCACCATTACAGATGCTGATTATTGTGAATTCTCAACATATATAACAAGACCTGAATCAAGTGATCAGCTCAGCAAAGATACATTGTAAATGCAAACCCCTCCTATAATCTGTAATGAACGAATATTCATGTTTCAGCGTTCTGTCTATCGATACCGCTGATAGAGCATCCGAAGATCTCTGCAATGTATGCACGTCCAGGGAGTCAATGGAGGATCAAGACAGTATGAGTGTACCCATTGCGACCGGCAAACATGGCAGCTCAGAAGAAGTTCCTCGGGCTCACGATGGTGGCACTGGTAACAAGCTCCTGGGCCGGACTACATATATTGGATAGGTGGAAGATGGGTGAGGTGTAAGCATTGCAAGCCAAAATTGGAAGCAATTCAAGCAGCAAGAAAGATATAATGGAATAAGAGCTCACCAGTGATTCGGGAAGGTCATTGGCTCTATCATCAAACATGAAAGTGTCGGTAGAAGCTACGGAAGGAATAGTTTGAGAGTATATCTTTTGATCAGATGTACCCGCCTCATCTATTTTACTGATCCAGGTGAAACTGGTTTTGCACAGAGGACATGTTGAGACCTTTCCCTTAGAAAACTGGAAAAAAAAAAAGACCCACCATGCAAGTGTAAGAACAACTCCGTAATAGAAATTTTCCAATTGAAGAATAGCTAATAGGTAAGATCAGACATGGTCCCTATAAACTAGCTGGGCATAATAAAATTTAAAAACCTGCATACTGGGAATGATTACCATAGTATAACTGTTTAATCTTTCTTTTTTTTTATATATCTCAAGAGCATCCAGAAGAACTGCATGTTATTCCGTAAAGCAGAAGAAAAGGTTAACAGGTCTGTTATTTGATCTGCTGTAGGCTGGCAACATCCATTTCAATCAGAATGAAATGTTGCACTGATATCTGGAATATACAATAGCATATCGCTTCTACTATACTACCCTAAATAATACAAGCATCAAATTAACACATGCAGGTATGTCATATAATAGCGTTTAAGCAATGCATTGAACTGAACAGAATCCACTGACAATACGTACCAGACAATTAGCCCATCCTTGAATGCATGAATAACAGAATCGATGTCCACATGGTAAGATTCCCCTTGTGGAAGAAAAATCTGTCCAGCAAATGACACATGAAAGTTCTGCTTGCCTTTGAAGACTGGTCGATTTTTCCAAAGTGGGTTTCTCATCATCTCCCTTTTCATCATCAGCTACAATGTCAATGCTACCTTGCTTTGTTTTCTCCTTGGTACAAAATGCTAGTTCTTTTCCAGATGAATCACCGGGCTGAAAGCTTGAACTTTCACCCAATTCAAAATTTTCTTGATCTTCACTTTTATCAGGATCTTGCTCACTAGCTTCCCCATAATCATATATACTGTCCAAGGTGCTTTGTTGAAATGATGATGACAATCTTTTCGTCGTTATTTTTCTTCGATCTTCTGTGGGCAGATTATCCAACAATTGAGGTTCATCAAAGCTGTATGTTGAACTATCATTTTCACAGCTTTCTATAAGATAGACTGCATGCTTGGTTCTAGATTCCTCTTTCATGCGACCATTTCTTTTGTTCGTCCTAGTAGCATCATCATCATGCAGAAAGCGTGACAAATCTCCCTTCTGCTTTGATGTGCTCCGAGATGAAGTAATCTGAAACAAGAAGCTAGGTGCTATCAAATCAAAGACCATAGAACAAAAACCAGTGCTAGTCTAAATTAAACCACAGATTGACAAGCCAGGATTTCATCCCTTTGGTCATGGACCACTAAAGAAAGTTTAAAGCCATCTGTAGAATAAAGTTTCCATCAATAAAAGGCCCTTGAGGAGACAGGACTGGTGATTTGTGAATATTAAGTGGGTCAAAAAACTAGCTCTGGGTCAGTGAGAACTTCATCGTATGAAGACTTATATTATCATTTAGCAACAGTAATATGCATGATAAATCTTTATTACTACAAAAAATACTAGTTCTAAAAAGATATGAAGGATACTTAATGAAGATTCAGGATTTTGTGGAACAAATATATTGAGATGTACAAACCAAAATGAACACCTAACTTTAAGGATGGTACACAGATGACATCTAAAAGTTCACCAGTATAAAGCTAAGGCCCACAAAAGAAAACCTGATGCAAAGGGGAATAGAATTTGTGTAATACCAGGACACTTGAAACATTGTCATGTGGATCTAGAGCATCTTCCTCTGTTGATCTTTGTGCATGTTTTAAACGTTTTCTTCTTTCCTTAACATGTGCTGCACCAATCTTGGAATTCTTGCCACCACCAACGAAATTGTGAAGTCAACAGATGAACAAAGCTCCATCAGGAAATTGATAGTAAAACTGAAGTATAACAGTACATTGGGAAATGTGTCCAAACTCCAAAATATTCTAATTTTGTAAGATGGCAATACTTTAGGACATGGAGGAACACCATCCAGTGTCAGGAATAACTGCATAATACATTTTGTTTGCCTGCCCGAATGCAGGCACCTCACTATGATTAACAGTTCTAGAAGGGAAGAAGGGGAATAGTGTTTTTGCTTCATAAAAACTTAGATGGCATATTAGGTTCTAGAAATCTAGCTATACATATAAAAGTCTACAGTCCCAGGTATACAGTCCCCACACGAGATTTTCAACCTACAGAACCTAATGAGTGTGACTTAACCAACAATTTCAAAACCAAACTCCTCATTACTAGTTTATATCTTCATTTTAGTTATACAATGTATAGGGCCAAGGACAATATCTTACTATAAAGCCAGCATCAGCATATCACAAGATTTGTTCTAAAGAGAAAAAAGAAAAACAGATCCACCATCATCCAGCATTTTTTTTTTCACTTGGAAACAAGGCCATGATCAGCGTACAGCAATGCCAACAGGCAAAGAACGCAAACAATTGTGTTGTTGCTGTCTGAACTGAATGGAAGAGCATGTAATGCAGTAGTGGTAACTGATAAGATGTAGCTTGATAAACCGTAGTAGTAAATGGAATAGAAATGTAACCAAGAAATGAAATCATGTGAGGATAATAGTTCTTACTTCTTTTAATAGGGAGGAATCAGACCATCTGTGATGTTCACAATCAGAACCTGAATCATCAACCATAAGAACATTGGTCGCATATGAAGTATTGCAGAAATCATCAGGTAATTCTTTCAAGCATCTATCCTCCATGCTTGCATTTCTCTTGGATCGTGCACACGTGAAAGTGGGCAGTTCAGGGACTGGCCCTGCTTCTTCACCACTGGACATCAAGCAGAATAGAAGTTTTCTGGGACTGGCAGGGAAAACTTGACACGATAATATAGAATTGTGCAATTTGACTATTTCTACTGCTTTACAAGATATCAGCTATCACGCGCATAAAGAATTGTAAGCATCTAAATCAAATGGGCTGTTTAAACTTAGCATTGGGCTGTGGACTGTTGTGCTACAAGCCTACAAGGTTCAAATCCTGTTGGCCTATACAATCATGTGCCCCTTTTGACAAGCACTACTGATTTTGTTGCAACAAATCAATTAACATGGAAGTAACAAAATATTACTCTGAATAAAACTCCTATTCCCAACTTAACATTTCCTCCCGAAATTGAAAGTTACATGCCTAATTCGCCGCCGTCCCTTCGATAATGCAGCTGAAACAATTAACGAGTACTCGAACTTGCGTGGTCGCATCGCATCGCATCAAGCTGAAGAAAACCAGATACCTCTCCATCATGTAGGGTTTCTCAGAGAGGCGCTTCCCCTCCTTGAGGCAGTCCTTGAACCACCGGTGGCTGACGACGCGCGTCCTAAGCCTCCTCGCGATGTCATACTTCTTCCCCTCAAGCCTCCAGCACACCTGCCACCCAATCGAGAAGCGCGCGTGTCAAACTTCACGCCGGGGAAACAAGTCGGCGCCCCGCGCAGAGCTGCGAAGTGTGTGCACTGTATTTTACCAGGTGGGTGATAGATCTGCTCATGGTGCCGACGTAGCTTGCGCCGGTCTCCGCGATGAGCTTGACCAGCCTGTGACGCTCGTCGCCGTGGTAGCCGCTCACGGTGGCGACCACGTCCCGCATCCCCTCCACCGCCGGCATGGGGGGCCGCGCGCTAGGTTGGGCGCAGGAAAATCCCCGAGGCAAGGAAAGGCAGGCCAATGGACGCGGCCTCCGGATCGGCGGCGAACGGCGGCGGCGGCGAGATGGGGCAACGTGGTGGGGAAGAGGAGAGAAATTTCTGGAGGCGCTTTTTGCGTTCCCCTCCTCTTTCCGCGCCGGCCTCTCCAAATTTGAAATTTCCGAGTTCCCGCGTCAGTCGTGTCCTCGTGGGCCGGACTATCTGGGCTGGCTCAAATTGGGCCCATAAATTAATGGGCTGTCCCGTGGTTAGGCCATATATAGGCCGGCCCAAGACGATGTTCTGTTGTTGCGGCCCAGATTGTTATTGCCGGGCCATAATTAGGCAACTATTTCAGCCCATTAGGTCATTCCTGCAAGGAATATTGTTCTGGAAATTCTCAGGAAGAATCAACTCTATGCAAAGCAAATGGAATACTTGAGGTATGTAATTAATAGGCAAGGTGTAGCAACTGATCCTGAGAATGTGATGGCAATGAAGCAATGGCCAGTACCTGCCAATGTGACACAATTGAGGGGATTCTTGGGCCTGGTAGGATACTACATGAGGTTAGTGAAAGATTATGGAAAGATTTGTAGACCTCTGTTTAATGCTCTGAGGAAAAATGGCTTTATGTGGGAAAGGGAACAACAAGAGTCATTTGAGAAAGTGAAGAGACTCCTTTCACAAGCCCCAGTATTGGCCTTACTAGATTTTGTTTCACCATTTATCTTGGAGGCTGATGCCAGTGGAAATGGATTGGGTGCTGTTTTGATGCAAAATGGGAGGCCTATAGCTTATATCAGCAAGATAATTGGCCCAAAGGCTACTGCAATGTCAACCTATGACAACGAAGCTTTGGCCATCCTAGAAGCACTTAAAAAGTGGAGACACAATTTACATAAGAACTGACCAAGCCAGTCTCAGGTATATTAATGAACAAAGGATCACAGAGGGGATTCAACACAAACTACTGGTGAAGCTATTGGGTTTTGACTACAAAATCGAGTATAAGAAGGGAAAGGAAACAAAGCAGCTGATGCTCTATCAAGAGTACTCCCTCAGGAAGAATTGATGGTGACCATAGAGGTAATACCACATTGGATTACTGAAGTGATAGACAGTTACAAAGATGATGAAAAATGCAAAGCGCTGGAGACTAAACTGAGGCTTGATGCACAAGCCCAGCCACCTTATTCATTAAATGGTGGGATCTTGAGATACAAGGATAGAGTCTATGTAGGATCTGGCAATGGGTTACAAGATCAGTTGAAGAATTCATTCCACAACTCGGCATTTGGAGGCCATTCTTGGAAAAGAGCCACTTATTAGAGTATGAAACTTTTGTTTTATTGGCCTGGTATGAAGGCAGAGATCACTAATTTTGTCAAGCAATGTGCCATCTGCCAGAAAAACAAGACTAAGAATAGGTCTATCCCTGGGTTGTTACAACCATTGCCTATTCCTGACATGGCCTAGGCTCACAACACTATGGATTTTATAGAGGGACTGCCAAAGTCTGAAGGAAAGGATGTTATTTGGGTGACTGTGGATAGGTTTACAAAGTATGCTCATTTCATTCCCTTGAGTCATCTCTTCACGGCAGAGCAGGTGCTGGAGTAATTCAAGAACAATTTCTATAAATTGCATCGATTACCAACTGTGATTGTCAGTGACAGGGATAGGATATTTACAAGCCAAGTGTGAAGAGAGGTTTTTGGGGAGGCCGGAGTCAAATTGCACTTTAGCAGTGCCTACCATCCTCAAATTGATGGGCAATCAGAAAGGGTTAACCAATGTCTTGAAGTTTATCTCAGATGCCTGACCTTGCTAAACCAAGAAAATGGTGCTCATTACTGGCACATGCAGAGTGGTGGTATAACACAAATTTCCATACAAGTTTGAAAATGACACCATATCAGGCTCTGCATGGTGTTAAGCCACCCTTGATGGCAAAAGCATTTTTACTAGCCACCCTTACTGAAGGGCTTAGAAACAACAAACAAGTTAAAGCTGCAACCATTGATGCAATGAAATCTAACTTAGAAAACGCACATGAAAGGATGAATTATTTTGTTGATTGAAAGAGATCTGAGAGGGAATTAGAAGTGGGGGATATGGCATATCTGAATATGCAGCCATACAGGCATAACTCACTTGGGTTGCATAACTCCTTAAAGCTCCACTCTAAGTACTATGGGCCATTCAGAGTCATGGAGAGAATTGGGAGAGCAGCATATAAATTATTGCTTCCAGAAGGCTGCCACAGTCACCCAGTCTTCCATGTAAGCCAGTTGAAGAAACACATTGGGGCTAAGATAGTACCAGAACCTAGACTACCACTGGTTGATACTGAAGACAATGTGTTGGCTGAACTTGTGGCATTGTTAGAGAGGAGAATGATTCCCATGAACAATGAGCCTATTGTCCAATGGAAGATACAGTGGGCAAATTTACCAGTGGAAGAAGCCACTTGGGAAGATGCATCGTTCATCACCAGAATTTTTCCTACATTTAAACCATGAGGACATGGAACTTAAGGAGGGAGGAATTGACAGGCCCTGGACTCTGAAGTATCTAAAGATGTTTGACGAAACTGAAGGTGAAGCAGGGAAGAAGACAAGGAGGCAAGAAGCACAGTAAATTCAACGGCTGAGATTGCTTGATACCGTTTGGTTGTGTTATCGTACGACTCAATCAGAGTTAAGTAATCACTATTTATGTAAGTCAGTTGTCTAAACTCAATGGCGTCAGCTTTTGTCTGTAACGGCTGCGAACTCGTAATAAGCAGACCAACGAATTGGGAAAAGGCATCGTAGATCTATCTCTTGCGGCCTCCATTTGATAGTTCTTTCGATTTTGTAGAGCCATAGCCCGGTACTTTCTTTACGATCACTTGGATAGAGGGTGGACCAGCTCTATAATTATAAATAGAATAAGATTTGGCTTTATATTATCTTGCAAGATAAAAAAAAATATAGTTTTAGCCGGATACTCTATGACTGATAAGAAAAGCACTTGGTTGTATCTGATTGGTTTTCTACCCTGTAACTCTGTCCCTCCCATATATAAGGAGAGGAATGGAGCCTCCTGGGGCAAAGATTATTCCACGTATCATGAAAGCAATACACCACAACTAGAAGTAGGATATTATCTCACACCGAGAGCCTAAACCAGTATAAATTTCGTGTGTCATTTCAAATCGATTCCGATGAATAGCCCTATATTAAATATTGTCATATTCCTATCTAGGTAGCCACCAGCCAAATTCTGAAGAAACTATCTGATTTGGGCAGAATTGACTGCCCGGGTCGACATGCAGTCACCACCGCCGACTTCTGCCTCACCGAGCCATCCCCACGCAGAGCGGAAACGTAAAAAACAAGCACGACTAAACCTCGATCCTTTAGGATGTGTTTGGTTTGAGAACGAAGTGGGATGGGCTAAATCCATTCCTGTTTTTTGGGATGGGTTGGTTCCAGTTTTTATTTGGTTGGAGGGATAGAATGAACCCTATTTTTTATTTGGTTGGAGGAATAGAAGGGGATAGAATGATTCTATCACCTGCTTGGTAGGAAGGATGATGCTAGGATGGACAGGCGTGCGCAGTCCAGAATGCCCCAGAAGGGCGCGGCGACGGCTCGCTTGGGGCGGGGAGGCGGCCGAACTCACTGGAGGAGCGGCTCGGGAGGAGGAGCGTTGCGGGGCCGATGAGCAGCGGGCCGAGAGGAGAAGCGCACGCGTGGAGGCGGCTTGCCCCGGTGCGGCAGCGGTTCCCTCTGGACTAAGACGAGCGACGAGGCCCCGACCGGCGGCACGCGACCTCGGCAGCAGGAGGAGCTCGGCGCGATGGAGCAGAGGCACGCGCACGGGATTGCCTGTCCCGGCGTGATGGCGGCTGACTCCGTCGACTAGCGGTGGAAGGCGGCGGGGAACAGCGGGACGGAGCAGCCGTGGGGATGGGGAGGATGGTGGCCCTCGCCGCCGCCGCTGCTTGGGTGGCGTAGGATAAGGATGAGGCGAGCTTTGGGACAGGCAAGACAGTGGGGATTACGGGGACGGGATGTGGGGGAGGGAGGCGACGGGAGAGCGCGGTGGCGGTGGTGGTGGTGGCGGCGGCCTGCTCCCCGCCGCCTGGCCGTGTGGCCTGCTCGATGCCGCCTGCTCCACGCGACGCGCCCGCAAGTGGGTCGGTGCGGTCCGGCCGTTTTTCCCGGACCGCGTCGTCCCGAATATCAGCCGAATATTCTCTGATAGGTCCATCCCATCCTATCTCATCCTCAAACCAAACACTTCTAAAAATAGAATGGACCCAGACCAACCAAAGAAATTCCTGGAACCAAACACATCCTTATAGACGGGATTCCTTTCCTCCTCCCTCCTCGCCTGGTCCCTACCGCCCACCGCGCGCTCCCCTCCTACTCGGGATGCCTCCGGTCGAGTCGCTCCCCCTCCTCCTCAAGATTCCACAGGCTGAGCTGCTCCCCTCCTTGGGATATCGCCGCCATCGAGGCCATGCTGAGATCAGAAGGGGAAGGGAGGGCGATAGAGGAGGGAGGCCTCCGATGGTCTGTGACATGCTGATCGCTGCCCCACGCTCCCCCCACTATCCACAATGGAAAGTACAAGGTATCATCTGAAGACTGAAGGTGCCGACCAGTCTATTGCTCTCGTTTCTGTAAATTCATGCAAATTCCATTCTTGATTTCAGAATTGAAATTACTACCGTCATGGCTAACAGAAAAGAGGGTGGTTCAGTTCAACATCATTAATAGGGAGTAGAGGTTAACTCTTCCAACCATATAAACCAATTCGTTCTTTAGTTGCTTGTTGTCATAAGTCATTTTGAACAATGGATGGTTTAAGCCTATCTCCTGTTAAGTGAGAAATGGAATCACAATGAACCTGCAGCATGTCCCTCCTAATGATATTTCTAATCGGAACAAGTGATTTCTAATTCCTAATTTTGTGCATTTTTAATTGTAAGTTGCTGCCACACGTTTGTTTTAAACAATTGCTTCGTTAAAGAGATATGAAAATTCCCTGCGGCCAAATAGAAGAATAGCTAATTGAGCCACTTTGGTCATAGTATTATTAATTTGTATGCACGCCAGCCTTATTTGACATACTCAATCCAACAGCAAATTAGGTTTCTCATGCTCTGTATAAGATGTGTTCTGTAATTGAAACCAATTTTTTACCTTCTCCTGAATACAGGTTGATTGGCAACTGGGTTTCTTGATTTAAATGGTCTGAGCTCTTTGATTAGTGTCGATATTTTACACCGGCAATAGAACTATAGGGCTGCTCGGCAAGGGAAAACTCGGTGGATTGCAGAGGAACGCAAAGAGATTTTATACTGGTTCAGGCCCTCGATGTGAGGTAATACCCTACGTCCAGTTGTGGTGTTATTTCTCTGATGGGTTGTGTTGATTGATGATCTTCCGTGTTGTTCTCTGTCCTCAAGGGGTGCCCTGCCTCTCTTTATATACTAGGGAACAGGGGTACATGATAAGGATCCCAGCCGGATACGGCCAAGGGATTTCCTTCTTAGAGATAGAAACTTATCCGACTAAGACTGCTATTCCTTATCATATAAGGTAAAGCCTACCGGGTGCTATCTTATCTCTAATTACATGATTCGGCCCATCCTCTGTCCGAGTGGCCCATATGTAGGTGATGAAGTACCCGGGGCTCATGGCCTCCACAGTAGCCCCTAAGACCTTCATAGTTGAGTCACAGCTGATGCCGAATGCTTATCCTCCACGGTGAAGATTGCCCGAGTGCAATACTCCCGAGTACTCTTTGTCCGAGTAAGTCTTCTTCCCGAGTCCTGCTCCATGTCAGCTGGCAGTGAGGCTATAAAGGGCTTTATGGAGATATATGAATAGTGTGCGCCGAATAGGCGCACTATTAGGTGTAGCCCCCAACTTTGTGCTTAATTATGAAGACAAACATAAAGTCAAAGATCTTTAACCTGAAAGTCTTTCTCGAGTAGTATACTACTGGTATATGAAACTCTTCGGTATCATGTCAACCAGAATAAACTTTATAGTCTTGCCGAGTAGGGAACTACTCGTATGTAGGACTCTTTGATTTCATGTCAGTCGGAATGGGTGTTTATAGTCTTGCCGAGTAGGATGCTACTCATATGGGACTCTTCAGCGTCATGTCAGCTAAAAAGAGGGTTATAGTCTTTCCTGAGTGGCGTCCCACCCAGAAGCTAGACTCCTCCACATCATGTCAGCGGGAATGAGAAATTTATAGTCTCTCCCGAGTAGTGCACTACTCGAAAGTTAGACTCTTCAACGTCATATCGGCTGGAATGATGTTGCTCATGGCAATTGTTGGCCACGCATATAGGCCGAGTACTACTTTTATGAAAATAAATCTATGGCGTGGTCAGGTGTACTCGAGAAAGATACCTGCATTCCCAATTTTAATGAAGACCAGTTTGTGATCCCTATAAGGATATATTCTCGAGACCTGGTGGATAAAACAGATACCCAAACATATATGTTTAGCAATAAGGCTCTCATGAAACATATCTGTTTACCTTATCGGCTCCTGTTAGTAGCACCAGCGCTATGATTTCAACTCAGCCTGTGGGTGGCCCACATGGAGCATGCTACTGTAGGAACTCATATCTTGATGGCCCACCACCGACTGTGTAGGCCCAAGCCCATTTAGTCAGCATAGGCTCTATAAATAACGGGGAGAGAGAAAAAGATTCCTTCGTCTTCCCCAAATCAGCCAATCGTTTCGTCTTCCATCTCCGCGCCCAAATTTCGCCTTTTACTCGGCTAGGGTTAGCTGCTACTGATGTTCCCTGCTCGAACTCGGGCGATTCCAGTCTGCTTCGTCTGTTCCAAGCCCCCAATTCGCGTTTTCCCTAAATCTTTCCGCTCCCAATCATGCCGAAAGCTTTGGATCTTGTAAGCGCGCCGGGGAATACCTGGCCGACTTCGGATTGCGGCTCGATGAAACTGAGGCTGCTGGAGAGTCAATTGAAGTTGCCCAGTCAGGAGGTGATCCGTTGGCGGCCGGCTACGGGTGAGTCGGTCCCAAATCCTCAATCTGGCGAAACAGTAGTTTTTGCCTCTTTTTTCGATCGGGGTTTGTGCCTTCCCTCTTCTGATTTCTTCCGCCGCATTCTTGACTTCTATGGGTTGGAGTTGGTGAATTTGAATCTTAACTCGATTCTTCAAATCTCCATATTTGTCACTCTCTGCGAGTGCTTTTTGGGTGTGGAACCCCATTTTAATTTCTTCAGGCATCTGTTCCACATCAAACCCCAGCCCTCCAAGAATAATATCAATGTGATTGGGGGGGCTGGTCTCCAGTTGAGGAGTGATGGAAAGAAAACATATCTTGATCTCCCCTTGAAGTCTTCCATGAAAGGCTGGCACAAGGAGTGGTTCTATTGCGCAGATCTGGCTCCCTCCTTGCGTCCATTTACCGGCTTGCCGCCGATAGTTTTACCAAGTTGGTCGGCAGATCGAACCTTTGAGGAGATGGGGCAAGTGCACCAATTGTTGGGGAAATTGGATAAGCTTAAAGAAGCTAGCCTGACTTGACCTTGGGTGACTCGCCGTTTCCTTATCCAGCCGCTGAAGATGAGGAGCGCGTTCGGCTGGGCCTTTAAGGGCAAAAATGATCCTGACCGAGTAAGCAATAAGTCAACCGACAAGCGCACGGTGACCAAGACCTTGTTTGGTTACTTCTCTGAAGGGGTGATCGCGACCGAAGATGATAATCGCCGGATTGCGGCCTATAGCTTCATTCGGCCCCGTTCCAAGGTAATCTTTGTCCTTTTTCTGTAATGAATGCCTGTGGACTTGTATGTATGATTGCCCGGCATAGTGTGATGTATTTTGTTGATTCATCTGTAGTGGTGCGAGGAGTTTGATGAGGACTCCCGCCCATTGTTAGCCGTTAGAGCGAAGAAGAGGCCAAGGAGCCCTGTGCTGCCCAACCCGACTCCAAGAGAGCCGAGAAAAAGCCCGTTCTATATCGGGGCGAGGGGGCCATGACATCGCGTGCCGTAGCAGGAGGCCTGAAGATAAAGGACACCGTCGCCACGGCGCCCAGGCGATCAAGTCCCAGGTTGGGATCAATACGGCCGAGCTCGGCGCTGCCAAGCCTGGCGAAAGCGCCGTCGAGTACGCGGCCCGAGCAGGTGCCGCCAAGCACACGGGTGCCTGAGTCGGCCACGCCACCGAAGGGGTCACCTCCAGTTGCCACGCCGCCGCCGACTGCTTCACCGACCAGGCCAACAACCGGGCGCAGCGCTTCACAGGGACCCGAATCGCTCGGCAGGAAACTGAAGTTCTCCAAGAGGTACGCTGCTCCAGATCTTCTGAGACTCTTGTTTGTTGCAGTGGTACTTTGATGTCCATTTCGCCATGCAGGAAGTGTGCCGATATCGATCTCAAGGAGACCGCTTCTCTTGAAGAGCCCGCCCCAGCCAAGCTGGCGCCTGCGAGCACACCCGCTGAGCCGGTGGCCAGCCCAGTCACGGAGATTGAGGTGGTCCCGACGGCGGGGTCGTTGGTGCCACCCGACCAAGGAGCAGTTGCTGAGGTTGCTGCCCCAGCCCCTGAGCCGACGCCCGCTGCCGAGGCCGTTGCCAGAGCCCCCGAGTCAACCCCTGAGGCCGCAGAGGACGCTGACGTGGGGGCCGGGACCCCGTCTCCATCATGGTCGTCGTCGTCGTCGCTGCCGCCGGAGATCCCGAATCTTCCTCAGATTGAAGCTCCTCCGCGTAGGCTCCCTCGGACGTTCACCTGGACGGCGGTCGATGGAACCGTGAAGAGTTTCAAGCTTGATGAGGCCGTGGCGAGAAGGGAACGCGAAAGCTTGCATTGCGCCACCATCACCGGGTCCCAGGGAGTTGGGGTATAATTCTTGTGGTAGAGTCGTGGTGGTCTTCTTGTTTTGACGTCTGACTCCACTCTTGACTTATTCTTTCCCTGAGCAGAAACTTGTCGATCGCAATAAGGAGATGACCGAGATCCTAGTCGAAATGGCCCCCCACCTTGCGGAACTAGAGCAGCTCCGGGTGCTGAAGGCCACGATGGAGGAGCGCCACGCGGGGAGGGAAGCCTGGCTGAAGGATGCCATCACCCAGCTCAAGGATGAAAATTGGGCCCAAGCCGTGAAGATCAGAGGTAAGCCCCCCGAATGCGTCTTCCCGACTGAACTCTTGATGTATTTCTCCAGCTGCGTTGTTCCCGACTGCCCAGTTGTGTCTTGGCCGCAAGGTTGAGTCCATGACTAATCTGTCGTGCAGCCCTTGAAGCCGAGTTAAAGACCCGAACAGAGGGGGAAGCGCAGCTGAAGGAGGCTGAAGAAGCCAAGGCCAGGCTTGAGAAGGTCAATGCCGACCTGACAGAGGCCAATGCCGAGCTCGAACAGAAAAGGCCGAGTTAAAAGAGGCCACCATCAAGCTCAGCGAAGAACCAAACTGGAGAAAACCGTAGCCGAGTGGGAGGCCGACTACAAAAGTAAGTCCCCGACCTGACCGTGATCTTAACCAATCCATTAGTCATTCTATCTGCAACCGAGCCTGACAAGTTTACTTGCCGGTGGACCCGGACAGACATGAGAGCCAATGTCTAGGCACAGTATCGGTTTTACACAGAGGAAATAAGAGTCATCAGGGAGTCATGGGAAGCCTTCGTCCGGTTCGTGAAAGGGCTCCTTGACCTCATAGATCCCAGCCCTGTGGGAACCAGTTGCAGCAGGATCCCCCAAATAGAGGCGCGTCTTGAGGATGCACCAGGTGCCTTGAAGAAGTACTCGGATGAGCATGTCATTGCCGGCATGGCCCAAACCCTGGCGATGACCAAATCAATCTACCCTAGGGTAGACATTGAAGCCATCGGGGAGGGGTTTGCCGAGGAGACGGCACCCGAGGAGGCGCTGGAGCTGATAGCCCGGGCGAGGCCGACTGCTGAGATAATACCCGAGACCTGGGTCTGTAAGAGTGATATATCATGTAGTCGGTATATATAAACTTTTGTGGAAAACATGTGTAAATATATGTGCAGTGCCGCCAAGCCTTGAATTACTACTTAGTTGTCATTAGCTTTACTTGAATGTGTAGTCTGCACCGAGTTAGTCTGTCGGAACTTAATAAAATCGTTCACTGTAAGAAAGTGCACTCGGACAAACGTGACAGTTGTAGTAAGGCTTCATAACTGAAGTAAGACAGGCTCGTATGTTATTGACAAAACACATATAAGACATGCAGCCCCCGACTCACTACTCGGTTGATGCAAGCGGCGTAGTGAGTCAGAGAAAACTGTACACATGATAAAGTATAAAGCTCAGGTATAGAAAGGGCGTAGCGGTTCTATATTCCATGAGTTGCTGATGAGGACACCGTCTTCGGTCTTCAGTCGGTAGGCGCCTAGCCGCGTGACCTCAGCTATAATGAACGGCCCTTTCCAAAGTGGGGATAATTTGTGCCTGTCTTTGGTGGTTTGTATTTTTCTCAAGACAAGATCCCCGGCCAAAAAGGCACGGCCACGGACATTGCGATTGTGGTAGCGACGTAGGGCTTGAAGATACCTTGCCGACTGGATTGTTGCGATGTCCCTTGCTTCTTCCAACTAATCTAGCTCGACCAGTCGGATATTGTTTGAGATGTCTTCTGAGTAAGCCCGGACTCGCGGGGAGCCGAACTGTAACTCTGTCGGTAGCATAGCCTCAGCACCGTAGACCAGGAAGAAAGGGGATTGCCCTGTTGCCCGACTAACCGTGGTTCTAAGAGACCAGAGAACAGATGGGAGTTCTTGTACCCACCGGCCCGCGTATGGTTATAGTCGGTCGAAAATCCTGGCCTTGATGCCTTGTAAGACCATACCGTTGGCTCGTTCGACCTGCCCGTTGCTCCGCGGGTGTGCCACGGATGCATAGCAGATCTTGATGCCAAAATCTTTGCAGAAGTCTTGGAACACGCCGCCCGTGAACTGAGTACCGTTGTCGGTGATGATGCGGTTAGGGACCCCGAATCTGTATAGTATATTCATGATGAAGTCCTTTGCTCGTGCCGCTGTTATAGTTGCAATGGGTTTTGCCTCAATCCACTTGGTGAATTTATCCACCGCGACGAATAGATGTGTGAACTCTCCTGGCGCTTTCTTGAAAGGCCCGACCATGTCGAGCCCCCATACTATGAATGGCCAAGAAATGGGGATAGTTTGGAGTTCTTGGGCTGGGAGATTAGTTTGTCTTGCATAGAACTGGCAACCCTCGCACTTGCGAACAATTTCTTTTGCGTCTGTTACTGCTGTGGGTCAGAAGAATCCCTGCCGATAGGCCTTTCCGACTAATGTCCTGGATGCGGCATGGTTGCCACATATGCCCGAGTGGATCGACTGTAGGATCTGCTTGCCTTCCTCGGTGGTGACGCAACGCATAAGGACACTGGATGCGCTCCTTCGGTACAGGTCTTCTCCAACTAGTAGAAAGCTCTTGCTTCGACGCTTGATTTGTTTGGCTTGACTGCGATCATCTGGGAGTTCGTCGTCCAGGAGAAATTTGACAACAGGGGCTCGCCAGTCTTGACATATGTGCAGCACCTCGTCTGTAGCCAGGGTAGGTTCGCCTCCCGACTGCTCCGGCGCCGGTTTCTTCTTGACTGATGGCTCTACGAGTTGCTCGACAAAGATTCCAGTCGGAACCGCTTCTCGCTTGGATCCCATATTTGCCAACTCGTCTGCCGCGTCATTGTATTGGCGCAGGACGTGTGTTATTTCTAGCCCGTCGAACTTGTTTTCCAGCTTGCGGACCTCCTGACAGTATGCCGCCATAGTATCATCGAGACAAGTCCAGTCTTTCATGACTTGGTTCACCACGAGTTGAGAATCCCCGCGCACAACCAGTCGATGAATACCGAGTGATATAGCAATCCGGAGCCCATGGATAACTGCCTCGTACTCGGCGACATTGTGGGAAGCCGGGAAGTGGATTTATAGGACGTACTTGAGTTTTTGGCTGGTGAGGGATGTTAATATGACTCCAGCCCCGGCGCCGCCGATCCGTAGAGAACCGTCGAAGTACATTGTCCAATACTCTAGCTTCGTTGTTGATGTAGGCAGTTGAACTTCTGTCTACTCGGCTACGAAGTTGGCTAGAGCTTGTGATTTAATTGTTGTCCGTGGCTGAAAGGTGATATCGAACGCCATCAACTCGAGTGCCCATTTAGCGATTCGGCCGATGGCCTCGCGATTATGAAGGACATCCCCGAGTGGAAATGATGTGACCACCGTGACTTGATGTGCTTGAAAGTAGTGCACCAGCTTCCGGACTGTGATGAGTAGGCCATATAACAGCTTCTAGACCTGCGGATATCTCGTCTTCGAGTCGGCAAGGACCTCGCTGACAAAGTAAATTGGCCGTTGTATTTTCTGGATGTGACCCTGTTCGGATCGCTCGACCACCAGCACCGTGCTAACAACCTGAGTGGTTGCCACTAGATACAACATTAGCGGTTCTTAGGGCATAGGTGACGCCAACATGGGAGGTGATGTGAGAAATTGTTTGAAGTCTTCGAAGGCTTGTTGGGCGTCCGGAGTCCATTGGAAATTGTCCACCTTTTTGAATAGATTGAAGAAGGGCATACCCCGTTCGCCCAATTGGGAAATAAATCGGCTGAGTACCGCCATGCAGCTTGTCAGCTCTGGACGTCCTTCTGGTTAGCCGGAGGAGCCATGTTCATTATGGCGTTGACTTTCTCCGGGTTTGCCTCGATACCACGATGTGAGACGATGAAGCCGAGTAACTTACCGGATGGCACTCCGAAGGCACACTTTTCCGGGTTCAACTTCATCTTGAATCTTCGAAGATTTTGGAAGGTTTCTTCCAGGTCAGCAATAAGGTCTTCTTTGGACTTGGTCTTGATCACCACGTCGTCGACGTAGGCTTCCACGTTGTGCCTAATCTGAGTGTGCAGACACCGCTGAATTGCCCGTTGATAGGTTGCTCCAGCATTTTTCAGACCAAACGGCATTGTGATATAGCAGTACGCTCCATACAGCGTGATGAAAGATGTCTTTAAGCAGTCTTCCTCCCTCAGGCTGATTTGATGGTATCCCGAGTAGCAGTCGAGAAAGCTGAGTAGGTCGCACCTGGCCATGGAATCTACCACCTGATCTATCCTGGGAAGACCAAATGGGTCCTTGGGGCATGCCTTGTTAAGATCGGTGTAGTCGACGCACATGCGCCATTTACCGTTTTTCTTCCGGACCAGAACTGGGTTTGCCAGCCAGTCCGGGTGATAGACCTCCTTGATGAACCCGGCTACGAGGTGCTTGGTGATCTCCTCCTGAATAGCATCCTTGCGGTCTTGAGCGAAGCGCCGCAGCCGTTGCTTGACTGGCTTAGCGTCTGTCTTCACATTGAGGGCATGCTCGATCACCTCTCTTGGTACGCCCGGCATGTCGGACGGTTTCCACGCGAAGATATCCTTGTTAGCTTGGAGGAAGGTGACGAGCGTGTCTTCCTATTTGGGGTCGAGTCCGGTCCCGACTAGAGCAGTCTTGGAGGGGTCGGAAGGGTCCAGGGGGATCTTCTTCATGTTAGAGTCCGCTGAAATTCCCGACTTCGCCGCCTTTTTTACCGGAACTGGATCTTGCTCAACTTCTGTTGTGGCGGCTTGCCGGATGCTGTTGCGCCCGACTGCCGCTTCTTGTGATTGAGCCAATTCGCAGCTCTCCTTGTCGTAGGTGAAGGCTTGCTTGACGTCGCTGTGGAGGGAGAGGATTCCTGCTGGCCCAGGCATCTTGAGCACCATATATGTATAGTGCGGTATCGCCATAAATTTAGCGAGTGCCGGTCGTCCGAGTGTTGCGTGGTACGCGGTCTCGAAGTCGGCGACCTCGAAGCAGACATTTTCCGTGCGGAAGTTATCCCGCGTGCCGAAGGTTACTGGCAATGTGATCTGTCCGAGTGGAGTTGATGACAGGCCGGGAATTATCCCGTGGAAGGGCGCAGTGCTCAACCGTAATTCTGAACGAGGAATCATCATCTCGTCCAAAGTCTTGGCGAATAAGATGTTGAGCGTGCTGCCTCCGTCGATGAGGGTTTTCTTCAGCCTGATATTTCTGACGACCAGGTCCAGGACGAGTGGGTAGCGTCCCGGGTGTGAAACCCGATCTGGGTGATCTGCGCGGTTGAAGGTAATGGCCATCTCTAACCAGCGCAAGTACTGGGGGGTGTCCGTTGTAGAGACCGTGTTGATGTCGCGCGCTGATAGCTTCTGTTTGCGCTTGGACTTGTAGGCAGATGGCCCTCCGAAGATATGGTTGAGCTCGGTTTGAGGATCTTGGAAATCGTCGGCCGAACCCTAATTTGGCTTGTCTTTGTCCTTGTCGGCGCCAGATGATGAGGCCTGCTCGGAGGCAAACTTCTTGAGTATGTAGCAGTCTTTGGCCACGTGCTTGCCCTTGGGGTGGAAGGGGCATGGCCCGCTCATGACTTTTTGGTAGTCGTTATTCCGCTGGGGCCGCGACCGAGTGCGCTCTATGTTGGCCACCTCATTGTCCGACTTCCGTTTGCGGCTGCCAGACTTGTTTTGAGACGGCTCTTTGTCGGCTTTTGCCTTCTGATCTTTTTGTCGGGGTTCCTTTTTTTCGTCAAAGGCCTCGGCAACTGCTTCGGCCGAATTGGCGTATTTGTTAGCCATGTCGAAGAGGGCCGGACTGTGGATGGTGGCTTCCGAGTGAACTTTGCGATGAACGGGGCGTCCTTTACTCCCTTGTGGAAGGCGGCGATGACAGCCTCGTCCTTGATGGTTGGAATTTGGTTGCGCTTCTCGGAAAACCTCTTGATGAATTCACGCAAAGACTCGTTCTTCTTTTGGTGCAGTTGATAAAGATCATGCTCTGAAGATGGCCTCTCGTAGGTCCTCTGGAAGTTAGCGATGAACTGCTCCCTAAGTTGTCCCCAGGAACCGATCGACCGCCTCGGGAGACCTGACAACCATGTCCTCGCCGAGTCGGCCAGAGCGACTGGGAGGTAGTTAGCCATGGCTTTACTATCACCTCTGGCTGCGCGAACCGCTAGGGTGTATACGGTGAGCCAGGACTCGGGGTTGGTTTTGCCGTCGTATTTCTCGATCCCCGTAGGCTTGAAGCCTGATGGCCAGTCAACCTCTTGGAGCTCCTGTGTGAAAGCGGGAATGCCTTCGTCTTCGTCAGGGCTCCGGCTCCGTCTGGGGCGGCATAACCGCTCGTGGTGGAGACCGAAGCGTTCATTTTCGTCCTCCATTCGGCGACGCTCATCTTCTTCGTGTTCTTCGCGCCGAGCGTTTATGGTATGGCGAAGGTCGCCTTGTAGTCGAACTCGGAGGTCTTGATTGGGTCGGCGGTCGAACTAGTGGCGCCGCCGGTTGTTGTTGGTGCCGCCGAGTGAGGTTTGTCAGGACTCCTCGCATGGCCGACTAGAGCCGGCTGCCCGGCGTAGAGTTGACGCAGATGATCCTGCCGCTGGAGAACCCGACCGGTTGGTCGGTATAACTGTGTCACCCGACTGCTGTTGTTGCTAACAGGCGGCAGCTGCGATCATCGCCTTGATCTTGGCGATAGTCGGGGTGGCCTGGTGGTCAGGCCCGAGCTGGAGTGTGTCCAGCAGGGTTGCGGCGGCCACGACGTTCTGTTGTGGCGTGACGAAGACGTCATGGTCGCCGACTTTGGTTTGGAGGATCGGCGACTTGCCCAGCCTGTCGCAGCCCGTCATTACGAGCCTCGTGGTTGGCTTCCTCCTGTTGTCTTAGTCAACGGTCCTCCTCTTGTTGTTCCTCTTGCGCTTGGCGAATCTCCTGTGGGGGCGTTGATGCCATGAAGATTTCGCGGGGGATGAGGAGACCCGCTAAACTGTTGTCCGAACCAGAGTTCGAACTGGTGTTCGACTGGGAGTCGGAGTCCGCGTAGTTGAGCGGAGTGAGAATCGCCCCGATTATCCTAGATCCAATCTGAAATGGCCCAGGGCCGTGTCCAAACTGAAGCGCGGGAGATCGGGAGTGCCTCACGGGATGCGGTCGTGTGACGTTGCCGAATCCGAGTGGGAAATTGAGGATCTCCCTCCTTCCTTGCCCAACCTGAGTCGACTCTAGGCCTGACTCGGGCCGAACACCGGCGGAGAGAGTTGTCCCATGGCTTGGCGACGCAGAGAGTTGGTGCTGCGGCTTGATGATGGTTGTCGCCGCATCTGGCGGGCCGACTGGCGCGGAGTCGATTGGTTCCTCGGCCGGTCGGATTAGATCTGCTTCGGCCAAGGTCAGATTGCCGATCTGGTCGGCGATGAAGTCAAGGCTTCCGAAGGAAATTACGTCTTCGGGGGAGAACTCATGGCCGTCGACTCCTCTTGTTGGATCCATCGAGATCTTGGATGCGAAACTCGTCGGAGCCCCTACCTGGCGCGCCAACTGTCGATGTTTTACACCGGCAATAGAACTATAGGGCTACTCGGCAAGGGGAAACTCGGTGGATTGCAGAGGAACGCAAAGAGATTTTATACTGGTTCAGGCCCTCGATGTGAGGTAATACCCTATGTCCAGTTGTGGTGTTATTCCTCTGATGGGTTGTGTTGATCGATAATCTTCCGTGTTGTTCTCTGCCCTCAAGGGGCGTCCTGCCTCCCTTTATATACTAGGGGACAGGGGTACATGATAAGGATCCCAGCCGGATACGGCTAAGGGATTTTCTTCTTAGAGATAGAAACTTATCTGACTAAAACTGCTATTCCTTATCGTACAAGGTAAAGCCTGCTGGGTGCTATCTTATCTCTAATTACATGATTCGGCCCATCCTCTATCCGAGTGGCTCATATGTAGGTGATGAGATACCCGGAGCCATGGCCTCCACAATTAGATACTTGCTTTGTTCAAAAAGCACAATTAAACTTTAATATAGGAGCATTCTTTGCAACTGTTGATTTTGTTTTGTCTCTATTTCCATGCTTGTTAAAATATTCGGCTTATGAACCCTGTCAAACAGGTCATTATAATTGATTATCCGTCAGATTCAATAGACCACCATCTCCAGGTTGATGTGGAGTGGAAATTCCACATTAATACTGGATGAGCATATCCATGTTAATTTTTTTGCATAGCTGTTGCAGTAAGAAACTATCAGGGTTAGGTGCCAATTATCTTAATCGACCAGTCAAGTATAAGCAACGTTATATGCTACAGTCCATGATATGTTTGCATAATTTTGCATTTCCATTGGCCTATTATGTTTACTTATTTTTTACATGAATGATACTGTGGCACTGCCATTGGTATACTAGCCAAAACCCAAAAGGGAGATTCCAAACTATACGGTTGACAAGTTACATATTTTGTTTTCTCCCTTCAATCTTTGGTTTCTAAAATACACAGGTTCTGAACTGAATATTCCAATCCTTGTGTTCCATGCGCATTTGCTGCAAGGAATCAAAGTATTGTTCACTACTTCCCTCTATATGTTCAGTTAGAATTACAATTGTTACTGTTATTTGGATGTTAGTGTTACTGATGTATTTTTCTATAAATTTCTCTTAGGTTCTAGACCATTTTCCAAATAAGTTTAGTTTCCTATGGTCTCCAATGCTCAACTAGGTTAAAAATCTAAAACTGCCATGTTATTGTTTGACTATGATTATTTAGTAATGGTGACTCAATGAAAATGATAAATAAAATACTTTGGTATTTTGAAATTGACTTAGAAGGGATTTGTTTATGAATATTAAGAAGTTCAGGAACCATGCAAGTGCGCAAATTATACAAGTATACAGGTGCTGAGATTAGGTCCAAAGCTCAAGATCCAGTTATCCTGCAATATGGTTAAATTTGAAATAACTAGATGCGCAACGTGGCGAGGCGTTCGAGTAATTTGCAGGGACCTACCTGCAAAATGAGAAGAGATAGGGGCCTAGATGCAAATGGTTATTGATTAGCAGCCCACAATCACCGTGTATCTCAGTTGCATGGGTTCTGTCCATGTTAACGCGTATATAATTTGGGTCGCCTTAACACCTGTTTAGTTGAGCCCATAGCTAACATTTGCGTTTGTACAAGGCTGGATGCATTTGCATATAACGGTTGCTGATTTGAACGAGTCATCGGATTAGTTTGATTAATCAACAGAAATCTGCATGGTCAGCTGGTCAGCTGGAGATCACAGAAAATTAGCAGGAGGTAGTTCGGCAGCAGCGGCGAGACTCTGGTATTGGCTTTCTCTATAAAAGCTCTCGCCCCCTCACATGCTTCAAGGATCTGGACCATTTTTCTCACACGCCAATCATCATCGACAACCATCTCACACATACACACAATCTTTTTTTTTCCTTTCATCCTGATCGCCATCCTATTTCTTCATTTCCTCTGCTAGTTTTCTTTCCTCCCCGTGTAGATTGGTCACTGGTGCTTCTCATCCATGGCGCTTGACGCAAGTGGTAAGTACTTTGCGAGAAAACCATGGTATGTTTGTCTCTTCTTTTGTATTGGCATGAGTTGCCAATTTAGTGGTCGTCTACACCGAGAACATTGTTCTCGGCGGCGGTGTATACACGCGCTCGGCATTTCACAGTCATACGTCTTCTACAGAGGAAATGTTGCTCTGGCGGCGGCACGCATCTGTGCTTCACAGATTATAGGATCTCTATCGCGGCGACGGCGTACACACTTGGCAGGTTCACAGGTCATCTGCATCACTACGTGAAGAAAGCTGTCTTGACGATGATACACACACATCTGACAGGTTGCAGGTGGTGCCCTATAGAAAGAAATGTCAGTGTTTGGGCAAATAACGTAGACACGACTCATGCCTTTGTGCAGGTTCTCACGAGGAATAGTATTGGAAAAAAATTAAAAAGGATCAATCGGTGATCAAATAAATAAAACAGTCTGCATACAGGTTTTCAAATTGTGCAGATTATATATTCATGGCAGATCGGAGATTCAGGTTCTGTTTTGATAGGAGCACCTCAATTATATTCAGTCTCAAACATAAATCAATCGTTTTCTTTGACTAACGAAGCAGGGAAATTTCATTTTTTCGCGACTGACGAGGTCAGAAATATACTTACGTCCTGACCGACGAGGCAGGATAGTTTTTTTTGTTCGTGATTGATGAAGCCGAACAATATTTTTATTTTGAGACTGTGTTGTGAGCTCCATTTTCAGGAAACGTGACATCTATGTCTCTGCAGTCTGTGATGATTGAGTTTTATTATTCCGTGCTATTTATTCTCATGGAAGAAATAAATCAGGTTGAGTAAAGATGACCGTATGACACAGCTTAATCAGTGGTTTTCTATAGGTCAATGTCTATAAATATAATTAAGAACTCCACTCTAAGAAATAGGAACTACACAATTGTCATCTCGTCGGATTAATATTTTTTAGGCACTACGCTGGCGAATATATGTAAAAAACAATGAGAGACTTGTAAATTATTGAAATGAATAAAAATGAAAGTTTTCATGTTATGTGTTGTCTCTGTGTTAATTTATATTTTATTTTATATACGTTTGTATGCTAGCACGTTCTCATTTATTTACTGAAACACAGAGAAATTTAAATATTTCTCTCGCGAAACAGTTATAAGGGCATTTACTTGCCCCATTTAAAATGCACAATGAAATATGCCACAGTTATAATAATGATTTTGTTATGTCTGCCATTTGATTTAATCAATGCTCATTAAAAATTATGTATGTCTATCAATTTCAGATCAAAGTAATCCTGACATTTGGGTCCGTGAGTAGGAGCAGGAGCTCATTTCCCATTTGTATATGTCTTTTTGCATCTTTTGCTTCTCCCATTGTCAATACTAACTGTATTGTTGGACTCCTCTGGATCATATGATGGATAAGCCTATATGGAAGGGTTTGTAAATAACAATGGGAGTTAGTTTGTGTTTGGAACATTTCTTTGAGTTAGCAGTATGCATGATGCCACACATGTGATGCTTAAGGCCTTTGTTTGGCAGGCCGGGATTCCTGCCAAGAACTAAATCCTGGCCCACCCATAGGGAATGAACTGAAAGCCTGGCTTGGCAAGCATAATTTGGTCCCACACTGTTAATCTTTCTTGTGGATGGTAGTAAATTGAGATCTCTCCCAAGTTCCTCCACTTTAGATTAAGGGCACCAGCCAACTGAACAAATCAACCCATTCTCCAGCGCGAAAGAATCAACCCGAGCTCTTGCGTGAGTCCACAACCATCGGCCACCGCCGCCGCCTCCTGCGCAAGTCCGCCTCCACCAGAGATCCCCCTCGTCCCTCCCCCTGAGCCCCTCCAGGCTTCCACATACTAATCGCCTCCTCTTCCCTCTCCTAATCTCCTCCTTTCTCGCTTTCAACTGCCATTGCCGCCGATCCCCCGCCGCCAGTTCGCCACCTCGCCGTCACTCCTCGTTGCCTTGTGTTAGACGTCCAACGAGCGTCGCTTCGGTCCAGAGCGCCGGCTTCTCCACCGCCACAGCCGCTGGTGCCAAACCCCGGGTTCCGCCATGCCTTGAGTTGGCCTGGCACCGACCCACTGCTTATTTTCTTCCAAATGTGGCGGAGAAGGGTGTGGCTAGTGGTGGTAGACAATGACCCGGACGGCGCTGGGTACGACGGCCCCAAGGGCCACATCGGCACACTCCCTCCCCCGTCGGCTTCCTCTCGGAGCACCTCCCGCTCCACCGCCTAGGCTCGCCCAAGCTCCCCACGCGCCTCCTCCCGACGTTGCTAACCACCCTAACCTCTGGTTCTGGTTGGTGGCAGCGCTGCCGGCGGCGAGGTGGCTAGCACCTCATCTGTCGGCACTAGCTTCACTGGGGACGTGGCTGTTCTGCATGAATCAAGATTGTGCTTGTGCTGCTCGTCCTGCTGCAAATATGCTTGTCTCCATCGGTTGTGATCCATTCATGGATTTGGCTTCATGGTCTCCTTCCTGTTCTCTGTTTCTTGACTCCAACCCCCATCTTTCTGATTTTTTTTTTCTGTGTTCTCCGCGTGTGTGTTCAACAGGAGCGAGAGGGTCACAATGCCAGAGAGCATCTCACAGATTGGCCGTATGGTGAGCAAATGGATCAATGGTAATGCCCTTGTTGGCTCTAACACTAGGATCAAAGAACAGAAGATGTATGCACTAGAGTATTTCTCATATATGGCACTAGCCAAGACATTTGTTACATAGGGGTATATGTCATTTTATAGGAATTTTAAGTCAGTTGCTACAGTAACTTACCTGTTACGGTAACATGTTTTTCCAGCTCCTGTTACAACTTATCTAACAGCTAAAACTAGCTAAGCTACGTAGTATTGGAACTAACTAGTAAAGTTCCTTCTGACTTTCTCTTACACTAACATTCTCCTACCAATAAATAGCTGGCAAGTAAATTTCCACTCTGATTATTCTATGCATGCTGACATAGATCTTGTCACACTCTGAAAAGTACCCTAATTAAAAATTATTATAGATAAATGAAAATACAAGAATACACTGGAAAAGTTATTTATGAAAGTGTTCAAATAAAAATCCTAAACTTTCAATATTAAAAATTTCCAAGTTAAAACCTATTTAATGCTTGGTTGCTTTCATATTCCCTGGGTTTTGGTTGAAATATTTTAAGCATTCAAGTCTTTATAGTAATAGGTTTTTCTTTTGTGACATGGTGGCTTTTGCTTCTGGTAAATTCCCCATAGTTTAATAAACTCTCTAAAATTTTCTCGGATTTTTCAGAACTCCAGAATTAATGTTAATATTGCAAAGTTCACTTCAGTAATTAAATAAATAGAAAACAAATCCTCTTCTTTTCCCAATCTCAAGTCGTTTCTGGTCAAATTCTTTAACACGGACTCGGGTTCCCCTTCTCTCCAAATAACTGGGTGTCGTTCTCAAAACCCTAAAATCTCCTCGAAATCCAAAATCCGAGCTCTCAGATATATCCAAAATCCCAAATCTCTAAAGGTCGGAACTAATCCCCCAAAGAAAATTCCATTTCCTTGCAATCAACCCAATTCCCTTTAATTTAACCCAAATCCCCGTGGTATATTTTCTATTTTTTTATTCCCTGAATATATCCTAATAATCGAAATATCCTAAAACTTCCTTGGAATTATTTAATCTCCAATACCTCTAATATTCCAATTTTCCAATTCACACAAAATATTATTTGTTTTCTGATTCCCAAAATATTCTTATATTTTGAATATTCCTTATCTTCCCAAAATATCACAAATGATCCTCAAGTTTCTAATTCCCAAAAATATTTAATATTCCGATTCCAAAAATGTTCCCAATATTCCAATAATCCTGAAGTATTACAATATTCTAAAAATCCCAATTATTCCTAAAGTCTCTAAAGTCCTTGTTATTCTCTAAATTTCCTAAAAATGCCAATTTTCCAAATTTGAGAAAATTCTAGAGAAAACCCTTCATTTTTTCCTTTTTTCCTTTCTTTTTTATCTTTTCCCTTTTTTTCTTTCCCGCCCCTCGTTTCTTCCCGCTATTCCTCTCTTCATTCTTCTTCTCCGGTCAACGGCCAAGCCACCGCCTAGCCCGGCCTAGCCTCCCTCTCCTTGCCGGCTACGGCCGCTCCTTGTTGTCGCCGTCTCAGCCCGACCAGCCCTGCCGCGCTATACCATCCCCCTACGCAACCGCCACCACGATTCTAGCCTGCATGGCCCTCGCCCTAGCCACCCAAGCGCCCTGCTCTCTATAAAATACTAGCATGCCACCCTCTCTCTCCCCGTGCCCTAGCTGCCTCCCTCGCCCTATCCTCGTGCCGCTCTAGTTGCCGCCGCCGCCGCTCTGTCCCCTAGTCGCGAGCACCACCGCCACTCTGCTCTTCGAGCCGCCACCGCAGTCATTGTCACCCTCCACGCCCTCCGCCGCTGTAGGTGAGCTCACCAATGCCTCTGTCCTTTCCCCTCCCCCTACTCGCCATCAGCATCGTCTTTGCCCATCGGCGCTCGCCTTTGCTCCCTCTCAATTCAGTTGCCGCCAACCGCCTCTTCTGGTGCTAGCCGCCATTCGTCATCCTCGGCACTGCTCCGCAGTCGTCCGTGATGCCGTGCCATCCTGGCGTCACGCCCCTGCCCGCCCGTTGTCGCCGTCATTGCCGTCGAACACCCTCGCCATGCCATGGCAGACGAGCTCAGCAGCCGCCCTCTGTGCCTCCACCGCCATATGGGCCTCATCGACAGCCTCCTCACTAGTGACTGCCCGGTGGACCCGCTTGAACAATACCCCGAGCTCTCGGCCTCAACCATTGGATCTCCAAGATTTAATCCGGGCCACCCAGATCTCATAAAACCCCGGAGTGGATCTCGACCATCCGATCTTCTTAAGATCCCGAAGACAATCCAGAGCCGTTGATTTCCCGAGATATAATCCCAGCCATCGGATTTTCATATCTCTCCAAATGATGCCACGTCAGCTCTGCCATGTCAGCCCTAACAACCACGTCACCGTCCACCTCAACCGCCACGTCATCTCCTTTGTCATGTGCAACATACCTCACCAGTCCACCACTCCTCTCTTCCCTCGGTCCATACACCCAATCCACCATGGACCAAGTCTATGACAGCGAGCCCCACTCCTTTACTCATTCAAAAATAATTCTTTTAATAATTAAATTCCGAGGGAATATTCCTGAGAATATTCCTTTTCTATTTCTTTTCAGATTTCTTTGAATTGAACATCGAAGCCATAACTTATTCCGTCCGAACTCCAATTCAACTTGTTCTTCTTCCTAAATTCATCTAAAAACATGACCTACATGTTTATGTACTTTTTATGTACTGTTTATTGAAATTTCTTAGTGTTTTTCCTTATTTTGAGTGTATTCACGTAATTTCCGCCGTTCCGGAAGATCACGAAATTCGAGGAAGAGTTCTGAAGATCAAGTGAAGACTTTTTTATTGCAAGGCAAGTCACATGATAATCTTTGAGAATGTTGAACCAATTATGACCAATTATTTAATTTTAACGTTATTGCATGCAAAATTTTAGAATGTCATTATTATGGGTATCTATATTATTATCCTATATTCTTTGACTATGGCCGTGAATTGATAGTGATCCTCTACCTTGATACCCTGGGTAATTAATATTGACTAGCTGGATATCTAATTAATGATCTAGCTAGATTATTTATTTTTTGCTTAGGCAATGCCTAGAAACCCTAGCGTCATTTTATGTGAGATAATTAATTCATTCACCAACGTTAATTAATGGTTATCTTTTCACGACGAATAGTCACAGCTGGTTAATTAAACATACCAACTAAAATTTGACTGATGGTGGGTTGTGAGCGCATGGAATGATGATGGTGCTAGTGGTGCTTATGACAATTAAGGACCGGTTCGCGGACTACTTGTTGCGAAGCAATACCCGTACTAACCACAAGCTAGAATGGGTAATGGCTTGACTGGACATGTGCCGAGTTCAACAGGAGGCACCACGGTGTGTTGTGGCAGTCGTTAATAAGTCCATGTTTTGGGGTTGAGCCATCTCCCTGTTGGGCACCTGATCAGTTCTTACCAGAGACAGGTGGTTCAGTGGGTGGCTCTCTGTTGAGCGAGTTACATGAAAGGTCTCATCACGGTTTTCCTCTTTGTAGTTACCATGTGGTATTATGGGGCATGTACATGTGTAAAAACTGTGTCTTGTGGGTAAATTGGTACACCTCTGGCAAAGTAAAACGGTTCGAATAGCCGTGCCCCGCGGTAATAGCGGCCTAGCAATGTTTTCGTGATTAGTCCACACTACTCATTAATGATAATAAATGATGGAAACCTGATAGCTCCAAGCTAGAGGGTTTCGGTCTAAAATGCATTAGAGTGTTGTTCAGTGATTGGTTCAATATTGATAATAATTTAACTACACTATTTTAAAGTATTTTAAATGCAAATATTTTAAATTGTATTTATGCAAATAAGCCATACTATACCTTTCCTTTGGAATTCCGTTGCATTATTTTGCATTCTTGTGTGGCTTATTAAGTACGGTGGGTGGTACTCAGTCTTGCAATACTACCATTACAGAGTGAAGATTTGCGGGAAGGAGAAGACTTTGGTGTTTGGCTTATACCCCAGTTGAGCTGCCTATAGGCTTGGTGATGAAGCTTCGCTAGGTTGCCGTTCCGCTGCTAATTTCTTCTGTGTGAGGATCTAAGTGTCTCTTTTGTAAGTATTTATCATTTATCGTTTTGGTTGTGTTTATTAAATTGTTAATTTGTGTACTTCGGCTGATTCCTGAATGAGGATTTAATGTATAAATTAGCTTTGTTAAATTTTGGTGAATTTTCGGGCGTGATAGATCTTTTATAGCTAGCTGATCACCAATCTTATAGCATATGCATGTTCTACTGATAGCTTGAAGCAATTCACTTAGCACGCATGCAATTTACCTTAGTCAAATCCAATTTGACTACTACTTTCTCATGAAAACAAAGTAATTTCCCAACAGCACTGTCCAATAATTAGTACATCTTTGTTCATTGCAAAATGCAAATTTAAATTTTTTGCTTCAATAATTAAACTTGTTTTATATACTTGTTTGATTTGATGGCCGTAAAGGGAACATAAAGACTACCTTCTTAGCTTCTTACTGATTACCTGATAATCAAAATTTGATTTCGTATGATCTTGATTCAACAAAAATGTCATAAAACCATTGTGCTCTGATAGTGTTTTTATTTTTCCTCTTTCGCTGTGCAGTATCGATTCTTCCTATTTCCCTTGTGTTTTATGTCTGGCTGAATTGTGTTGGTTGTTTTATCGGCTTAGAGATAAGATAACGAATAGAATCCGTGATCGGTGGATTCAACCGAACCTCCTAAACCGAAGGAAACCCCCGAGCCCCACTAGTGCACATATAAAAGAGAAATTGGAGAAGAACGGGACGCCGCTCGGTCTCCAACAACAAACCCTAATTGTGCCCGATCCACAAAAAAACGCACTAGAAGGGGTTCGTGAGTCCTTCTACGTCATCATCAATCCGTCGTCGCGCACACACACAGAGAAGCATCAAGAAGAAGAGGATCAAGAGAAGAAGAAGAAATTAAGTCAAGATGGCTTCACAAGCAGGTCAGTGATTAGAATTAAATTTTCCGCATAGGTGATTGAATTTCTAAGGATAAACTCAGTGAATCAATTTTAGTCAACACTGTAATTTTTTTCTCACAACATTGTGGTATCAGACCAAGCCCCTTAGAATTTAATCCCAAATCTTCATCCTCAGTGAAGCAAATCAATTAATTCGCCAAAATCAAAATCCCCAAATTCCCAATCAAGTAGAAACCTAAATCTCCAAATCAATAAAATCTTTCAAGTCCGGATTGAGAGTTACCTGGATTTTGAGCTCTAAATCACCGGGAGTTCGCGTGTTGCGTCGCGTCGCGCGGGCCTCACCGGGAAATAGGCGTCGCCGTTGTCGTGCCGCGGGCATCAGCTTCGCCGCGTGCATGCCTCGGAACTCCCTCCCGCCTCACCGAGGACGACGCCCGCATGCGCCCGCTAAGCCACCCCGCCGCCTCAGACCAGTTCTCGCGCCGTCGCTCGGCCGCGCTGAGACCGAGGCTCGCCTCGGTGTTGCCTTTTGCGCACGGGGGAGAACTGGGGTGGAAAGGGGAAGAGGAAAGACGGGTATTGGATGTCGTCGCCGCTGCTTTGCTCGGCGCATCGTCGCCGTCACCGCCGCGCTTGCTCGTCGGGGCGCGTCGGGAAGAAGACGCGGAGAAAAGGGGATCGACTGGGATAGGTTAGGTTCGGCCGCCGACAGCCGATTGCTTTGACCCGGTGAAAAATGATCTCAGCCGTCGATTGAATCGGACGGCGCTAACAAAATCAGATGCGGGATGGCCTAGCCGTTCGATCTGGATCGAAACGAACGGCGACATCGCGCCCGCGCGCTCGCGCTCGCGCCTCGCGCCCGGACCGGGCCCCCGCGCTCGCGCCCACGCGCCTCGCGCCCGGGCCCGCGCCTCGCGCCCGCGCGCCTCGCGCCGCGCCCCCGCGGCCCCCCGCGCCATCGCGCCCGCCCCGCGCTCGCGCATTGCGCCCGGGCCCCGCGCCCCGCCCCGCCGCGCTTGAAATTAAATCAATTCCCACTTTTTATTCATTTGTTATTTACAGAAATCCCTTATATGCTTTCTTGGCCATTAAAAATGCTGAAAAAATTATGGAAAATTATTCTAAGCACTCTGAAAATTATTTCTAGCTGAATGGAACCAACGGGAAGTTTTGCTAGAGAATATTTATGATGTGAAATTATTTTTGACCAACGTTAATTATAATTTGATGTCAAATAAATTAATATATTATTTCCTTAATTATTTCTGCCCAACGTGATGTAATTAAGATTTTTTTTTGTCACTTCATATATTTTCTAAATTTTTTCTGCCCAACGGTGATTAAATTTAGAAAAGAGCCTATCATCGCATGTGATTAATTGAAGCCAACGCAAATTAATCATATGCAATATTTTACTAATATTTTTTTCCATTGGTTTTTTCAGCATTGGCAGCTTAAAATTGTGACACCCCTTGATGGAACAAATTTCGCTGAGTGGAAGAACGATGTGCTACTGAATCTTGGCATGTTGGACTATGACTTAGCACTAAGAGAGGACTCCCCTGTGGACCAAGTACACTGACGAAATGAGTCAGGAAGATTATGATAATACCAAGTGAGTTACGAAGAAAAAGTAGCCTCTTGGGAAAAGTCCAACAGAATGTCTCTCATGTACATCAAGAGTACTATCGCTCCAGGAATTATTGGCAGGATTACGAACTCAAACGATGTTAAGACGTACTTGGCAAACATTGAAGAGAACTTTAAGACTTCATCTAAGAGCCATGCCAGTACCTTAATAAGTAAGCTGATCACCAGCCAGTATGATGGCAAAGGTGGTGTAAGAAAGCACATCCTTGAGATGACTCATATGGCACATACACTAAAGACCATGGACATGGAATTGTCTGAAGGTTTTTTAGTGCATTTCATATTGAACTCTCTTGGTCCTGGACTATAGTCCCTTCAAGATTAATTATAATACTCAGAAAGAGAAGTGGACCGTAGCAGAATTGATCTCCCACTCAGTGGAAGAGGAAGAGCGACAAAAGGCTGACAAGCAGAAACTTAAAGATCAGCTCAACCTCATCCATGCTAAAGGCAAGAGGAAAACAAATCAAGGCCAAAGCTCGGGTAGTGGCAGAAAGAAGCCATATCACCCTCATAAGTCTGGAGGGAGTAACACTGCTCAAGCAAAGCCGCATCCTCAGTCTCAAGCTTTAGCTGCCTCCACCACTGCAAGTCCATATTGCAAGTTTTGCAGTAAAGATGGACATTGCAGAGGGATTGTCCACGCTTCCGAGAGTGGCTAGCTAAGAAAGGTATAAATGAGATTGATGAAATATCAAATGTTAATGAGTTATTTTACTCTGAATTCTCCATTAATACCTGGTGGGTTGACTCAGGTGCCACTGTGCACGTCTGTAACTCATTGCAGGGATTGACTACTGTCCAGGCGGTAGCAAAGGGGGAGCGAATCCTAAGAGTAGCTGATGGAGCGGAGATCGAAGTGAAGGCCGTTGGAGACCTAGCACTTAGACTCCCTAGTGGCTACAATTTAATTCTGAATAATGTTTTATTTGCTCCCTCAATTAAGAGAAACCTCATTTCTGTTCGAGTGTTGACAGAAACTGGTTATGACTGTCAATTTCAAAGAGAATATGTTACATTAAATTAGATAATAAAGTGATTGGCTTCGCCTTCGTGCGAGATAAGCTATTCTTGCTCTCTTTGGATGATATGGTCCTGAATGTTAATAATGCCTGCAATGATAAAGTAATGAATGTGACAAATGAGACGTCGTCGAAATTATGGCACTGTCGCTTAGGCCATATTTCTAGGGGGAGAATTGAACGTCTCATAAGAGAAGAGATACTCCTTCCCTTAGACTTTTCTGACGCGGATCATTGCATAGATTGCATTAAGGGAAAATTCACTAAAACAATAAAGAAAGGAGCCACTAGGAGCTCAAGTCCACTAGAAATAATTCACACTGATATTTGTGGACCGTTCCCGGTGACATCTGTGGATGGATTTGATTCATTTATAACATTCACAGATGATTATTCCCGTTATGGTTACATTTACCCTATAAGCGACCGTTCCGAATCTCTTGAGAAATTTAAGATATTTAAAGCTGAAGTGGAGAACCAGCATAATGCTAAAATTAAAATTGTGAGATCGGACCGCGGTGGTGAATACTACGGGAAACACGCTCCATTTGGGCAAATTCCTGGTCCATTTGCCTTGTATCTCCAGCAACATGGGATTATTGCCCAATATTCCATGCCTGGAGAACCTCAGCAAAACGGGGTAGCAGAACGACGCAACCGCACACTCATGGATATGGTGCGCAGTATGCTGAATCACTCTACTCTGTCACCTAAGCTGTGGATTGAAGCACTTAAAACAGCTGCACACATAATCAACAGAGTGCCTAGTAAATCAGTGCCTAAGACCCCTTATGAATTGTGGACCGGAAGAAAACCGACACTCAATTATTTACGTGTGTGGGGCTGTCGTGCGGAAGCCAGAATATTTAATCCACAATTAAAGAAATTAGATCCTAAGACTGTGAGCTGTCATTTTATCGGTTATCCCGAGAGATCCAAAGGATACCGATTTTATTGCCCAGATCGGGTTACTAAATTTGTGGAGACTAGACATGCTGTCTTTCTTGAGGACAATAAATGGGGGAGCTCACAGACAAGGGAAATTAATCTTGAGGAAATTCGGACTAATATTCAAACTCCGGAAATCCGAGAGACTGATATTCCAATTATTCAAAACATCCCCATAATTTCTAATGTGCCACGTGATGTAGCACCGCCAACGGGTAATTCTGGACCGTCTGGTACTACACCTTCTGTTGAGGAAAATATTGAGAGTAATAATGATGATGAGCCTCAACAGATTGAAGTGACACATAATGAAGAAGAACCTCCACATGAAGATCCTCAACCTCAAGTGACAAACAATGAAACTCAAGAATTAAGAAGGTCACAGCGGGTGAGGAGATCTGCCATCCCTGATTATTATGAAGTATACATGAATGAAGAAGACATGGGGAAGGTAGACGATCCCACCTCATTTAAAGAAGCAATAAACAGCAAGGATTCATCTAAGTGGCTTCAGGCTATGGAAGATGAACTAAAATCAATGAGCCATAATAAAGTATGGGATTTAATAGAAGTTCCTAAAGGAGTCAAAACCGTAGGCTGTAAGTGGGTCTACAAAACCAAGCTTGACTCTAGAGGGAACATCGAACGATTCAAAGCAAGGCTAGTTGCCAAGGGTTTTTCACAGAGAGAAGGAATTGACTATAATGAAACTTTTTCTCCTGTCTCTAAGAAAGACTCATTCAGAATTGTCATGGCGCTAGTGGCTCACTTTGACTTAGAACTCCATCAGATGGATGTAAAGACTGCATTTCTAAATGGTGACTTAAAAGAAAATGTTTACATGACACAACCGGAAGGTTTTGTTATGGAAGAAAAAGGCCATTTAGCATGCAAGCTTAATAAATCCATCTATGGACTTAAACAAGCGTCCAGGCAATGGAACCTTAAATTCGATCAGATCATCAGACAATTCGAATTTAAGGAGAATGAGGTGGACAACTGTATTTATGTTAAATATAAAGGTGGTAAATTCATCATCCTAGTACTCTATGTTGATGACATTTTATTAGCAAGCAGCGATAAGAACCTGCTGCGAGAAACTAAAGAATTCTTGTCATCAAAGTTTGATATGAAAGATCTCGGTGAAGCATCTTATGTTTTGGGCATTGAGATTCACCGAGACAGGTCCAAAGGAGTGCTAGGACTATCTCAGAAAGCTTACATCTCAAGAATCTTAGAAAGATATAATATGAGTAAATGCGCCTCTTCACCTGCTCCAATAATGAAGGGCGATAAATTCGGATTATTCCAAAGTCCAAGAAATGAGTTAGAATCTAAAGAAATGGACAAGGTACCTTATGCTTCAGCTGTCGGAAGCTTGATGTATGCACAAGTCTGTACGCGACCAGACTTAGCATTCGTCACAGGGATGCTTGGCAGATTTCTGTCTAAACCAGGAATGGACCACTGGAAGGCAGTAAAGAAAGTTCTGCGTTATTTACAAGGAACTAAACATTACATGCTTACATACAGAAAGTCTGATAAGCTTGAAGTCCTTGGCTATTCAGACGCTGATTTCGCGGGGTGCGTAGACACAAAGAAATCCACTTCAGGATATATTTTCACCCTTGCGGGAGGAGCTATTTCGTGGAAAAGCTCTAAACAAACGCTTACTGCATCGTCGACAATGCAAGCGGAATTTGTAGCATGTTACCATGCGACGGGGCAGGCCGTATGGCTTAAGAATTTCATCCCAAGATTAAAAGTGGTTGACAGCATTGAGAGACCACTTGTTATATACTGCGATAATGAAGCTGCAGTATTCTATACGAGTAACAACAAGTCAAGTGAAGCTGCCAAACACATTGACATTAAATATCATGTTGTGAAAGATAGAGTCCAGGATCAAACAATTAAGATTGAGTACATAAATACTAAATTTATGCTTGCGGATCCACTAACCAAAGGCTTACCTCCCAACTTATTTAAAGAACATGTAGCCGGCATGGGATTAAGTGATTGCCTTTGACTAAGATCCTGGAAATAGGGGATTAATTTTTCAATCAACACCCGCTAAGTTAAGATGTGAGTTTATTTAAGTATTATAGTGAACTATAGGTCTTGTAGTCTTAATGACGTTTAAAGTTGTTATGACACATTGCCTTGGGGAGCTGTTTTACTTAATAGACTTAGAAATTAATTAAGCCTCTAAATCAAGGGGAGAATGTTGGTTGTTTTATCGGCTTAGAGATAAGATAACGAATAGAATCCGTGATCGGTGGATTCAACCGAACCTCCTAAACCGAAGGAAACCCCCGAGCCCCACTAGTGCACATATAAAAGAGAAATTGGAGAAGAACGGGACGCCGCTCGGTCTCCAACAACAAACCCTAATTGTGCCCGATCCACAAAAAAACGCACTAGAAGGGGTTCGTGAGGTCCTTCTACGTCATCATCAATCCGTCCGTCGGCGCACACATACAGAGAAGCATCAAGAAGAAGAGGAAGCAGAGAAGAAGAAGAAATTAAGTCAAGATGGCTTCACAAGCAGGTCAGTGATTAGAATTAAATTTTCCGCATAGGTGATTGAATTTCTAAGGGGATAAACTCAGTGAATCAATTTTAGTCAACACTGTAATTTTTTTTCTCCAACAAATTGACCTTCCTGTCCTTCCTGTGCTTTCATATGTTGAGAAACTTCACAAATTCAGGGTCTCATTAACTATCTGTACTAAGGCTTAGTTTAAAGGTAAAGAAAATAAAAGAAAAAAAGATCACGCAAAATAAGATGAGTTATTAACATATGATTAATTGAGTATTAGCTATTGCAAACTTAAAAATTAATTTATATGATTTTTTAAAACAACTTCTATATAGAAATTTTTTTTAAAACACACATTTCAGCAGTTCGGGAATCGTGTTCACGAAAAACAATTAGGTTTTTCTTCTCAACATGTAGTACCGAACGGTACCTAATATGTAATGTACAAGTTGGTTCTTTGCTTTTTCTAAGATTCAAAAAGCAAATATAGTTCTTCTCGGCAGTGCTTTAGGACAGGTTTGTATGTAATTTTAATAGGAAAATGGCCTTATTCCGATGCTTGAAAGGTAAAAATTAGTGCCTGTCCCTTTTTTATTACTGTGTATTTCCTGGTTCAATGAAGTAGAAACTTCTAAGACCTTTCTCTTTGAAGAAGCAGTATCAGCCTTAGGACTGGTGGTTTACTAGGTGCCTTTCTAGAACTTGCAGTGCATGAGGTTACAGACGGTACTCTTTTGTCTTTGAGCTATCATAGTTGTTTAGATCTTCAGTTAAGGCCAGATTTTTGCCCTTCAACCTTATTGTTGAAAAATTAACCTTTTTCGACATGTGAATTATTCCTGTCGGCAGAGATTTCAGATTTCAATATATGGGCATCTGGAGCCTTCTAGATTAATTTACCTTCCATGCAGATGCGCCTTATCAAGATGAGGTGATCTTGAACATGTCCAATTCTGACAACGGGAGCAATATATGTTCTACAATGCTTGATCATTATCTCTCAACAGGAGATTGAACTCTCCACCTCCGTAGGCTGCAAGTGGGTCAGCTAACCCGGTATGTCCGTGCATTGCAACGGGTCGTAAATACATAATAGAATATGGTGTAACTTGAGAACATAATAAATATGTGTATTATTGTGTGCTGTAAGTCTATTTTTAAATACAACAATAGTTATTCCGATGACCCTAAATGATTTCAATCAACTATAATATTATGAATAGACAATATAAATTGCAAAGTTGTAACACCCCGAATCTTGTGTATCTTTGAAAAACTATTTAATAAAATTTGTATGTTTAAAAATTTGGTTCTTTGTCTGAACCTAGGATAAGTGCCCAAGTCTGAACCTAGGATCAAGTGCCCAAGATCTCATTTAAATCAATTCTCGTAAGCCTCAAAAATCACGCCTCCGAAAACTCCCTCGCAAATGGGAGTACACATTCGAATTTTTAGAATTCAAATAATGTCCTAAACCACCAATCAAAAATCTACAATTCCAAGTAACTCTTTCGCATCCTCGATAAAGTTGAGAGTTCGTTTGCCAAGTTTCAACTCGAATATTCCTCGAATTCCCTTCTTTTCTTATCTTCTTCCAAATTGATCGAAAAACCAAAATCATTCAAAGACTGTCGGATTTTTCCACTCAAATCTCCTTCGCCATGTTTCTCTAACTTTACTATATCCAAATATCAAGTTTGGAATTCAAACCAATTCTTTCCCCTCCATTTGTGAATCATGAATTTATGAGGAAATTGTGAAAGTGCACTATTCACCTAGGCCCCCTTTTCCTTCTTTTTCCAGGCTGGCCCAACCTCCCTAGACGGCCCAACCAAACATGTTCAAATGGGCCGTGCCCTGTCAGGCCGGCCCGGGCATGGTGCTACAGTAACCGTGCTCGGGCCGGCCTGGCACGGTTGGCTGTGGGCCGTGCCGGCACGGCCTGAGTAGTTGTGCTGTGTCTAGGCCGGCGGTGCGGCATGGCACGGCCCGTCAACTGTAGCGGGCCGGCACGGCACGGCATGGGGCACGGCCGGCCCGAAGGGCGGCGGTGGAGGCCGCGCCGCCACGGTAGGTGTCGGCGGCCGGCGGAGGCCGAGGCAGGCATCGGCGGCTAGGAGGCTGCGGGCGCGGGAGGCGGCTGAGGCTGGGGAGGCGCGCAGCCGGGGAGGAGGCGGCGGAGGGCGGCGCGAAGGCCGAGGCAGCCGCCGGGAGGAGTCGGGCGTCGGTGGCCACCGGCCGAGAGGCGGGCACGGGAGGAGTCGGGCGTCGGCGGCCATCGGCTGGAGGAGGACGGTGTCGGTTTAGTTGCCGCTACAGTGCATATTACAGTGTCGAACAGTGTTTCCTCTGTACGCTACAGTGTCAGAGGAAGCGACCGTTGCACACCTGCCCGTTGCTACAGTATACATGCAGATGACCGTTTGCTGCAGTGTTCGACCACGTTGGCCCAGTAGCAAAGTGACACGTGTCCCAACGGTCCGAAATAACGGCTAGATTTTGAATCTAGCCGTTGGAGGACAAAAAAAATCTGAAAAAATATCAAAAAAATCTGAAAAATTATGAAAGTTTTTCCTATAAATAGAGGAACCCCCAGCCACATTTTTGCTCATCCAAACCTCCCAATATCTCCTCTTTCTCCTCTCTTTTGCTCTATTGCGCTCTAAATTTTTGATTTAGACAAAATTTTGTCTAAAATTCAAAAATTTTCCACATTCTCATAGCTAATAGCTACAGCCTCCGGTGCTCCTGCAAAATACAAAAAAATCCTAAATTTTCTTCTTTGTTCGTACTATTTTTTAATACTAATTTTCTCTATTTATATTGCAGGATGGATCCAAACTACCCGACATTCCAACTGAGCGACTTCGACCCGAGCTATGTGCTGATGTCGTAAGGACACAACTTCAGGTCGGCTCCTACACCGCAAGAACATCCGGAGGAAGTACATGCGGCTTCGGAAGGATCCGGAACTACGAGCGGGAGCCTATCAACGGCAACCGGCTTGAAGAGATCAAGAACTTCCTCCGCCTAGCAACATTTTGATGAAATCAAGGAAGCCGATGCGGATAGAAGGGAGGTAACGTACGCGAAATGTAAAATTTGTAAGACTAAACTCTCTGAAAAATCTTCTGGTGAAATAGGGCATTTAAGGCGGCATGCTGAGGCGTGTTCGAAGAAACAAGGTTACCAGCTACGATAGCAGCAGCTGGTACTGAATCCTGACGGTACGGTACGTTCATGGGAGTATAACCCTCAGGTAGCACGAGAATCTCTTACCCGTTTTATTGCTAGACAGGATCTATCCTTAAATTTTGGTGAGTCTCCTGCATTTGAGACTTACATTAAAACTACTCATAATCCTATGTTTCAAGCTGTTAGTAGACAAACAACAACCCGGGACTTGGTGAATGTTTACAACCAAGGTCAGGATAGTATTAAATAATTATTTGCTACATGCACATTTTCTATTAGTATCATATCTGATATTTTGAGTAGTAGGGCTAAGGAAGACTATATTAGTGTAGTTTCTCATTATGTTGATGATGACTGGGAACTACAAAAAAGAGTAATAGTTTTAAAATTAATTGATGTTTCACATACTGCAGAAAATATTGCTGAACGAATTTCTAGAGTTTGTGAGGACTTTAGCATCACAAATAAAATATTTGCAATAACTCTAGATAATACAGCTGCAAATTTTAGAGTAATGGAAATTTTGCATCCTTTATTCAATGTTTATGCTGAATCATTTCTTTTACATCAACGTTGTGCTTGCCATATTATTAATTTTATAGTTAAATCCGGTTTTAAAAGAGTAACTGTATATCTCGATTCTATCCGTGAAGCCATAACATGGTTGAATGGTTCTAATCCTTGACTTACGACCTTCAAGTAATTCTGCGTCGCTTCGGACAAGCGTCCACGCAAGTTCCAAATGGATGCGGACCATCGGTGGAACTTGACTTATTTGATATTGAGACATGTCTTGCCTTACAAAGATATACTAACTGTTTTCTTATAGTCCAAGAATGTTGTTACCAGTGACGAGCAATCGCTACTGATAGAACAGTCTTGGCATGTTGTAGAAATGCTTTATTACTTTCTTGAAACATTTTATGATACAATTGTTACTTTGTCTGGTGTTTACTATCCAACTGCTAATTTAATTTTGTATAAAATTTTTGAGATTGCCATTTAATTAAAAGAATATGAAGATGACCAACTACTGGGACTTGCAGTATTTCACATAAACAAAAATATCTTAAATACTGGAAGGACATTCCATACTTGTATGCTTTTGCATTTATTCTTGATCCTAAGGGTAAAATACGGGGGTTTCTAAATATTTTAAATCTTATTGGGGATGCAATGAATATAGATTACACTAACTACTATTTCGATTCTAAAATAAAATTGTATGAAGTATTTCGAAAGTATGAAACTAAGTTTCAGGGAGTTCACGTGCAAAGAGCCCCACCCGTTCTTGTCCCAGGTAAGAAGAAATTGCAGTGGGGCCGAATTTGGGGTGGTACCTCTTCTTCTTCGAGCATCGGTGATGGAAGTTCTGCCACCGCAAGTTCTGCACACGCTTCGCTTGAAGCCCTTGAGCTGTCACCTACTTGGACAACGACTCTATCAATCAAGAAGATCTAAACGTTCTTCAATGGTGAAACGATCACAAGACCCAATATCTTGTGCTCTTAAAGTTAGCACGGGATGTGTTCACGGTGCCTGTGTCTACGGTATCATCCGAATCGGCCTTCAGTCTTTACGAAAGAATTATTGAAAAGAGAAGAAGAAATCTCCGCAGTGAGGTGCTAGAAATGCTACTTGTGGTTAAAGACTGGGAGTTAGCCAAGGAACGTGCCCAACACACCACGGAGAACCAAGATTTGGCTGAACAGTTTGAAAATCTTTACCTCCAAAATGAGGAACTAGAGTAATATTTTTTATTTTTGAGTATTAACCTTTAGTTGTACTCTTTTTTCTTTATCATGATTTTCTCAACATTGAGTTTTTACATGACAGAGTTTTTAATGAGGCAGCTGTATAATATCAAAATCAATAAAGATTATTGCGCAATGTTCCCCTATATTTATATAGAAATTAAATTACATAACTATATATGTGCTTCTATTTTGCTTGTTTTAAAAAATAAAAATTTTCCTCCTCTAATATCATCAAAAAAAATACCCTCATATTTTTTTTACTCATCTCAAATAATTTTTTTACAACTCCTATATTTGTTTATCCTCATATTTTTTTTACAGCGTTGGCTGCACACAGCCACAGGCCAGCGGCCGGGAGGAGGCGGGGGCGGGCGTGGGAGGTGCGCAAGAGGGGAGACGGCGGCAGAGGGCGATGGCGGAGGCCGCTGCAGGCAGTGGCCGACCGAGAGGAGGCTGGCGTAGGAGGCGGCGGCGGAGGCCGGCCGGGAGGAGGAGGGCGCGGGAGGCAGCGGAGGCCGAGGAGGCGCACAGGCGGGGAGGCACCGACGGAGGGCGGTGGCAGAGGCCGCTGCAGCCGTTGGTGGCCGGGAGGAGGCGGGCTCGAGAGGCGGCGGAGGCCGGGGAGGAGCGGGGCCGGGGAGGCGGCGGCGACGGTGGGGGCCGCTGCAGGCAGCGGCCGGCCGGGAGGAGGCGGGTGCAGGAGGCATCGGAGGCTGGGGAGGCGCGCAGGTGGGGAGGCGGCGGCGGAGGGCAGCGGCGGACACCGCTGCAAGCGTTGGCGGCCGCGGGAGGACCGGTGGCGTCTTGGGTAAGTCCTCGCTACAGTGGACCGGGCCGACCCGGGCACTGTGGGCTGTCAATGGGCCGTGCCGGCACGACACGGCCCACGACCTCGACATGCTGTGCCTGGGCCGGAGGGGAGACACGCGGGCTGACACGGCATGGCCCGCTACAGCAACCGTACCGTAGCGGGCCATGCTGGACCGTGTCTCGGACCGTGTCAGCCCGGTCCGCCCATTTAGCCACCTGTAGGCCCAACCGCCTCCCTCCTTCCAGCAAGCGTGCTCGACACCTTGGCCGAGACCACCCCGGCCCCACGCGCCGGCCATCGACTGTCGCGCACACCCACCGGTTACGTCTCTCTCCAGGCCCCACTCATCAGCGAGCGCCCAAAGAAGCGGGCGTCCGCCCGATGGACACGGCACGCCCGCCCCTTTCCTCAGGCCGGCCGTGCCCGCCCGCCAGCCGGCGAAATGCCGAGTCAGGCTGCGCGCCGCACCGTGCACGCCAGGCCGCTCGCGTCCCTCCCCGCGACCCCCACTAGCCCCGACAACCTCCCTAGCCCCTTGCCATCGCCAACCGTCCCGATGCGGCGTCTCCCGGCCATCCCCTCAGGAACCCATCCCGTCTCTTCGCGCCCACTCCGCTGACGCCCAGCCGTACCCGTGCCGCTCACGTCCCTTCCGCCGCGAATCGTGCTGCCACGGCGCCATGCCCTGGGCACCGGTGACGCCAGCCACAACCACCGCCGTCCTCGCCAGCTCGTCCCGTTGCGTCGCCTCGCTCCTGCCGCGCGTGAAGACTCATGTCACCACCTGCCACTGCCAGGGGAATCCGGTGCGCCATCTAGCCCATCGCGGAGCAACACCTTGCCTCCCCCAACCGCCTCCGTATCCGGTCGTGCCGCCGGTTTACCCACCGGTCCGAGCACCGCGCGCACGCCGATGCCGCCTACGGACCGACGGGCGGTCAGCTCTTACGCCACACTGCTGTCGCCTCTCCCCGCCACAGCTATAAAATCCAACGCCACCGTCCTCTTCCCTCCGCTTCGCTCTAGCGCTGCCTGTCGTCAACCTCCTCCCCTCCGGCCGCGCGAGCTAACTCGCTCTGGGCCACGCCAAGGGGCCCGAGGCCTAGCTCCCCGCCGCCGTCGATCTCCCCCATCCCTCCGCCTCCCGCCGAGCAGACTCACCGCCAGCCTCGCCGCATCCACCGGTTGCTTGTCCCTTGGGCCTCTACCCCGAGCTCCACCCATCTGTGGCCCTCCGTCCCCGCCTTAGGACCGGGCAAAGTCCACTCCACCCCCACTAGCGAGGTAAACAACCGAACGCCACCCCTCCATCCTCCACCCCTTGGTTTTCTCCGCGCCACTGCCATCTTCTTCTCCGGGGGCTCATCGGAGCGTCGTCGCCCCCTCCGACCCGAAGGGAAGCCGCCTTCCATCGTCTTTCCCCGCCGCAATCCCTTTGCCCTTCCGAAGCGCCGTCTCTCTCACGCCGCCTCCGAGCTCAGCTCCTGCAACCGCCGTCCGACGCCGGCCGCAACCACCGGCGACCGGCCAACGCCTCGTGCTCGCACCGGCCGGCACCCACGCCGCTCCTCGCCAGAAGAAAGAGAGAAACAGTGAGAGAAAAGAACAGGAACGAAGAGAGACAGAAAAGAAGAACAGGTTAGGAATTACCTGAGGTTGCAATATATGCAATATAAAAGGTATAAATTTATTATTAGTATTACAATGATTTATTATATTACTGTGGGCACCAGCATCATATTTTCTGGCACTTTTCTGGCACTAGTACTGACATCACGGTTCCGCAGAAGACGGTTTGCCGTTCTTCCGCGGCGCACCCTTCTTGGCGCCGTTCGGCAGCGCTAAAGCAGGGTGTAACAAAACCAAACCATATACAATGTATTTAAAGACTAATAGGCTCTTTTTTGGGCGTGAATTATAGACAGCTTGTAATTAAAAAATAATTGGATTGTGTGTCAAACACCAAAATCATTCGCAGATAAATACACCTAAAATGGCAGGCAACGACTCTCCACCTCTTTCAACTAAAGTTGCTCTGCACTACAGCATGGCCTAGCATACAGGGCATTTTAGCTAACCCAGCGTTTATACTTAATACTTATCCCAGTGTATATGAGGATTCAGAGGCATTAAGTATGGCATATATAAATATCGGTGTAGTATGTACCACGGCGTTTATAAGTGTCGGGTTAGCTATAATTTTCAGCGGCATTTATAAACGTCGGCATAGAACATACCACGGTGTTTGTTAATGTGCTCGTTGATTTAGCATTGTTGACCGCTGATTGATACCTTTGTAGTTCAGTTTTGTAATTTTAGCATCATTGACGGCAGTCCCTGAGTTAGTAACTTATCCATGTCTCCACATTAAGGTTCATAAATCATCATGATACAAATTACTGTTAGAACGTTTTCATTATGACATGAGATTTAAAAACAGTAGCAATGCCAGATTCATTTGTGTCTGAGTTAATTCATATACACATGTTCCCACTGCTAGGTACATGGCACCTTCCTGAAGATGGTTGTGGTTTGCAGAGAAATCAACAACTTGGAGCTCTGCGGGAGAGCGCGTGTAAGAAGCATCATAACTAATATGTTTGGGGATGCACCATTGAACTTTTATCACTACTCTACTTTTGTTGTATCAGAGTTGCACTTTGTTCAGATTATTATAATTTTAATATACTTCCTAAGTGAAATTTTAGTTCAACTTCACCCTATGAACATTGTAATGCAATCAATAGTTATTAATAGCCAATAAAAGCTCTTGGTAAGGTAAAGATGGAGGCCAATAGAAAAGTTTTGATATCACATTTAGCAGCCACAGAGAGAGAGTGTTGTCAGGTTGCCTCACATTCGTTCAATTTCCTTTTGTGTTGGGAGGAAGAAAAACGAAGCTGTAACTCATAGCCATGTCATTATAATTTCAGGATTAATCGTGGCGATTCAGTTTCTTCTATGTATATATGTGCTATTTTGAATTGTTATTGCCCTTCTATAGATAAATTTATTATTTTTGTATCGGAAATATTTCTGTTAGTCGAGAATAGTTTGAGATGCGCTAAATTGTTTTTTTTTTTCACACGCAATATTTCTGTTCTTCTGGTGCAACACACGGGTACTCGGTTAGTATAATTTTATTATGTTTTCTTAGCTTAATTTGGGCTGTTCGGTTTTTGCTGCATATGCGTAACCACAAAGGGAGCGATCCACCACAACCATTGAACTCAAGAGTAAGATGGTGATGATTAAGGTTTGCTCTGCCCTCATTCCTTTTTTTCCCTGTACATTAAACACTTGAGGCACAACTCAAGGTTGCTGATCAAGCTAAAGAATATCAGCATTGTTGTTGCATGATATTTAATTAAAAAAAGTCAATTGGGCACATTTTGGCAAAATTTGAAGCAACTCGATCAGCTTGAACTATATTATGATAAATCAATTCACGCATAAAGTTCCATCAAACTTTAAATTGACCAATAGTATGTTCCTTCTGATGGTCAATTATTTAAATTTCTTTTCCGAAGTTGGATTACTGTCAACCACTTTCTTTTGGGTAGGCTACAAAGGGAAGGTACTCTTTTGGTTAAATTCCTAGCAGATTTTATTATACGGGAGAGGTCCCGGAAAATATTCAATTACTACTTTATGTGGGAATTCTAGCAAATATAGCTTTCATCGTCAGGCTATTGTAGTTTCTAACACTAGGTGATATTGTAGTTAACTTGCTTAGGAGGTGTTTGAATTGGCTTTTGCTTGTAGCTTATAAGCCGCACGTAAAATGAGAAACATCATTAGCGTATGATTAATTAAGTATTAGCTGTTAAAAACTTAAAAAATAAATATATTTGATTTTTTAAGATAGTTTCATATAATTTTTTTTTGCAAAAAACATACCGTTTTACGTTTCGGAAAGCGTGCTAATGGAAACCGAGGCACAAACCATAAACCTAAAAAAACACCACCTAAGGTGAATTGAGTAAAATATTCAGCTTTTAGGTTATTGCATTGAATTTTCTCAATTTGAATGATGCTAACAGGGGCTTATAATGACTACCACACTTAATACTCCTTTCCGTATTACAGGTGTTTAGGTACTATGTTATTGGGCATATAATCATTTTATTTGGGTTATTATTTGACATGAAGACTCAGGTCTCGTTGCCAACTTGCTCGTCAGTGATGATGTGGCTATGGTGTCTAAAAGGCCATGACAGTATAGTTGATGACTGACTATAGTTGTTTCCCCCATTGATGCACGTACTTGTTGACTGTATGATATCAGTGGTGCATGTAGTTGTGAAACAAAACAGCAGGCCATTGTCTTTCTTTTTACCTTAATACATGATTTTGCATGAAAGAGGCTGATTACCATGTACCAGGTTATTTGTAATGGCAATCAATAGAGTTCCATGAGCAACAAGATCTTTATGGTTTTTGTTATGGGAATTAGATGTTACATGGGCAACATCAGCTGATTTTAGTTATCCAGTTGGTCGGCAATTCTTCGTTTTGCGGATGAAGGTTCAGTCGGCAATACTCGCTCTGTTCATAAATGTATGAGTGAACATGAGTGACAGCTGACAAGTCTCTGCGCAAACCTAATTTGATATATCCAATCTTAAATAATATCTATTTATCTTCACAAGTTCAAATAATATTAGTGCCACGTTGTTACATCAAATTTTCTGTTGCATCCAATTTTCTGTTGCATCGCACTGACACCGGACTAGTTTAAAAAAATCAATATCCAGATCAAACTCCAAACCACAGAGCATTCGTTTTCTTTCTTATTGTGACTGCCGCAACAGCTTGTGAGCATAATTTATCATCAATAGCAAGCGTGTGTAAGTGCAATCATACTACAATCAAGATTCCAGAATCCGACACAGTAGCAACTCCTGTTAATTTGCACTGCACGGCTCCCGGGAACGTGTACAACTCGTACAAGGACACCGTGGCAGGCTCGAAGTGAGCACGTATATATCTCGCGCGCGAGGACCGCACGAAAACCTATCTGACACTCGGAGACGCACGCAGTCTTGAAATCGCGAGAGGTTTTAGGGCCTCCGTTAATCGATCGTCGCCGACATGGCCAGCGCCGGCGGCTCGAAGTCGAAGATGGATTACAGCACAGCGATCCTGGAGCGGAAGAAGGCACCGAACCGGCTGATGGCGGACGACGCCGAGGGCGGGGTGGCCGTCGACAACTCGACGGCGGCGCTGAGCGAGGCCACCATGGCAGAGCTCAACATCTTCAGCGGCAGCCTCGTCACCCTCCGTGGCAAGCGCCGTCGTGAGACCGTCTGCTACGCCCACAAGGACGAGTCCTGCCCCCACGGCTGCCTGCGTCTCAGCCGCGGCGTCCGCTGCAACCTCCGCGTCCGTCTCGGTGACATCGTCACCGTCAACCCCTGCCCCGACATCAAGAACGCCAAGAAAGTGCAGATCCGCCCCTTGGACGACTCCGTCAAGGGCATCTCCGGCGACCTCTTCGAATCCTACCTCAAACGTAAGCACCATATATAATCATCATCATCAAGCGTGCGTAATGACTGATGATTAAATTAATCTCATGTACGTACGTGCAGTAGATGAACTAGTACTAATTACTTTGGTTGCTTTGCATGCAGCGTACTTCAAGGACGCGATGAGGCCAGTGAAGAAGGGTGACCGGTTCTTGGTGCGCGGACAGCACGCTGTGGAGTTCAAAGTGGAGGAGACGGAACCTGAGGAGTGCGTGGTCGTGGCGAATGATACAGAGGTGTACTATGACAGTGGCAACCCGGTGAAGCGGGAGGACGAGGAGCATCTCGATGGCCCCGGCTACGAGGACGTCGGCGGCGTCCGCAAGCAGCTAGCGCAGATCCGGGAGCTGGTCGAGCTGCCGCTGCGCCACCCCAAGCTGTTCCAGACGCTGGGCGTGAAGCCGCCCAAGGGGATCCTGCTCTACGGCCCACCCGGCACTGGCAAGACGCTGCTGGCGCGCGCCATCGCCGCCGAGTCCGGTGCCCACTTCATCGTCGTCAATGGGCCGGAGATCATGTCGGGGATGGCCGGCGAGAGCGAGGAGAACCTGCGGAAGGTGTTCGCCGAGGCGGACGCGAAGGCCCCGTCGATCATCTTCATGGACGAGATCGACTCCATCGCGCCCAACCGCGACATGACGCACGGCGAGGTGGAGCGCCGCATCGTGTCGCAGCTGCTCACGCTAATGGACGGCCTCCGCCCCCGCGCGCAGGTCATCGTCATCGGCGCCACCAACCGCCCCAACAGCCTCGACCCAGCACTCCGCCGCTTCGGCCGCTTCGACCGGGAGCTCGACATCGGCGTGCCCGACGAGCTCGGCCGCCTCGAGATCCTCCGCATCCACACCAAGGACATGCCCCTCGCCGACGACGTCGACCTCGAGCGCGTCGGCAAGGACACCCACGGGTTTGTCGGCGCTGACCTCGCCTCGCTCTGCTCGGAGGCGGCCATGCAGTGCATCCGCGAGAAGCTCGACATCATCGACATCGAGAACGACACCATCGACGTGGAGATCCTCAACTCCCTGACCGTCTGCATGGACCACCTCAAGTTTGCCATGGAGATCACCAAGCCATCGGCCCTGCGCGAGACGGGGATCATCGAGGTGCCCAAGGTGTCGTGGGACGACATCGGCGGCCTGGACGACGTCAAGCGGGAGCTGCAGGAGACGGTGCAGTACCCGGTGGAGCACCCGGAGATGTTCGAGATATTCGGCATGTCGCCGTCGCGCGGCGTCCTCTTCTACGGCCCGCCGGGCTGCGGCAAGACGATGATGGCCAAGGCCATCGCCAAGGAGTGCAAGGCCAACTTCATCAGCATCAAGGGCCCCGAGCTGCTCACCATGTGGTTCGGCGAGAGCGAGTCCAACATCCGCAACCTGTTCGACAAGGCGAGGCAGTCGGCACCGTGCATCCTCTTCTTCGACGAGCTCGACTCCATCGCTGTCAAGCGTGGCAACAGCGTCGGCGGCGCCGGCGGCACTTCAGACCGTGTGCTCAACCAGCTGCTCACTGAGATGGACGGCATCAACGCCAAGAAGACGGTGTTCGTCATCGGCGCCACCAACCGGCCGGACATCATCGACCCGGCGCTGCTCCGGCCGGGCCGGCTCGACCAGCTCATCTACATCCCGCTCCCCGATGCGTCGTCGAGGCTGGAGATCTTCAGGGCGAACCTCCGCAAGGCGCCCATGTCCCGCCACGTCGACCTGCCGGCGATGGCCGAATCCACGGCCGGGTTCAGCGGCGCCGACATCAAGGAGATCTGCCAGCGAGCGTGCAAGCTCGCGGTGCGCGAGCTCGTCCAGAAGAGCACCCTGGTCGGGAAGGCCTTGGCCATGAAGGGGGCGGAGCTTAGCGTGGACCACTTCAAGAGCGCCATGAAGCACGCGAGGAAGAGCGTCAGCGACCTCGACGTGATCAAGTACGACTTCTTCAGGCAAAAGTTCAGTGGCGGGATCTCCGAGGAGGAGGCGCCGGCGCCGGAGCCACCGGTGGGACAGCTGAAGTTGTCGGCAAAGGCGAAGGCAGCGATGGTGGAGGCGGAGGCGAAGGCAGAGGCGAAGGCGAAGGCAAAGTTGAAGGGGAAGGCAGTGATGTTGGACGACGACGACTCTTCTACGGACTATATGAATTCTATGGACGAGGACCATGCTGTATTAGTTACTAGTTAATAGCTGTTAAGTCTACCTTTTTAGTGTTAATTACTTATCAATGTACTACCTTTCATCATTATGGCGTCTACTGGTTTTTGCCAGAAGCTAATCTAATCATTGTTGTCTAATATCTATGAATTGATGATGGGTTCAACGACGGCGCTTGGACTCATGATTCTCCTATATTAGCTCAAAATTTTCTACCTGTCAAATTAGGACGCTCCAATATGCATACTAGTTAAATTGCATTTTTAAACTCGAGTTTAATCAAAATGTATTCTACTGGAAATATTGCCTCGGCATCTAGTGTAATTCGGCCGTTGTTCATTGCTTGGTAATACAAAACACACAAATTTTATCGTCAGACAAATCATTGGAGTTGCTTAGTAATACAAAATACTATGTTTTTCTCATCAGATAATTGTAGATCAGTGGCAGACCAATATGTTGGATCAGTGGCAGACTAGCAGTATTGCTTGCTACTGCTGTTCTTTAGTGTAGCTTCTGTGCAATCAATTTTAGAACACGCGCAGCGGCGCAGAAGAAACGGAAGTCGGGCCAGACAAATATCACCAATCTGCTACCGCACGTACACTGATCAAGGTATAAAATGTAACTTTGAATCAAGTATCAACTAAGCCCAAAAAAGGAAAAAGACTAGAGAAACCTGTCAATTCATTTGGCTGTGTGACAGTTTATAGTTTACCTTATAAAAATCATCTATGGTTATGTCCTTTCCCTTCAGTTTCAGCATGCATACAAATTCTGTTTATCTGTTTACTGTTCACTTTGCCGTTTCTCCTGGCAGAAGAAAATAAACCCATGGGGGTGAATCTAATTACCGAATGTTCACTAGCACGTCCAGATTGTGAACACCTTATCCATTTAGGTTGAGGTTCTCTTTTCCTCCTTCCCAACAGCCCATTCTTCTCCTTCACCGACTAGGGCCGTGCCTCGCAAGCAACGATGCCAGCGTGGTGCTCGTCCTCCACCCCAGAGGTTTCAATGTATAAAGTTTCTGCATTGAAAGTTTAGGTTGAATCAAGGTCAAAAAAAGTTTAGGCTAAATCGTATGATGTCCGAAATTTATGGAAGCCCTGCCTCACGCGCATACAAGAAAAGAAAAGGAATTACGGAAGACAATGGTCCGGACGTCCGATAATTACATATTATTTGATAGTGTTTTATTACATGTTAAAAAATATTTCAGATGTTTCACTACTCGATGAATAATGTTCCAATAGAAAATTTTCAAATGTTTAAACATTTGGTGAAAAATATTTCAGATTGTCGATGTTTTACACCGGCAATAAATATATAGAGCTACTCGTCAGACCGAAACTTGATGAATTGCAAAGGAACACGAAAGATTTATACTGGTTCAAACCCTCGATGTGAGGTAATACCTACGTCCAGTTGTGGTGTATTTCTTTGAGGAAGTATGATTTTGATGAATCTCTGTGATTCTCATGAACCTGCCCTCAGGGGGCGCTCTGCCTCCCTTTATATACTAGGAACAGGGTTACAAGATAGGAGTTACAGTCGGATTACGACCGAGGAATCTCCTTCTAGAGATATAACGTGCCTGACTAGGACCGTATTTTCTTTGTCGTACAAGACTAAGTCTGCCGAGTTCTATCATATCTCTAATTACAAGGCTAGGTCCATCCTCTGTCCGAGTGGCCCATATACTTATCATGAGGTATCCGGGACCCATGGCCTCCACAGCAGCCCCTGAAACCTTTATAGTTGAGTCACAGTTGATACCAAGTGCTCATCCTCCACGGTGAAGTATTTCTGAGTGCGTTGCTCCCGAGTACTCTTTGTCTAAGTGCTTCTTCTCCCGAGTCCTGCTTCATATCAGCTGGTAGCGAGGCTATGAAGGGCTTCATGTAGAAATATGAATCGCACCTATTAGGTGTAGCCCTCGACTTTGTACTTAATTGTGAAACAATTAAACATATAATCAAAGATTTTTAACCTTGTAATCTTTCCCGAGTAGTGCACTACTGGTATATAAAACTCTTCAGCATCATATCAGCCGGAAATATTTTATAGTCTTTCCCGAGTAGTATGTCACTCGGAAATTAGACTATTTAGTGTCATGTCAGTTGGAAGAATTTTTTATAGTCTTTCCTAAATAGTATACTATCCAGAAATTAGACTCTTTAGCGTCACGTCGGCTGGAAAAATGTTTGCTCATGGCAATTGTTGGCTAAGCATGTAAACTGAGTACCACTTTATGGATTTTAATCCAATATATGATCAGGTGTACTTAAGAGATACCCGCATCTCCAATTTTAATGGAGACCAGCTTGTGATCCTTATAAGGATATATCCTCAATACCTGGTAAATAATGCAGATACCCGAGTGTATACACCCGGCTGTAGGCTTAGCATGAAGCATATCTGATTATTTAATCGATTTCTGTGAGTAGCACCAGCACTGTGATTTTAACACAGCCAGCGAGAGGCCCAGATTGAGCGTGCTACTGTAGAAACTCATATATTGTGGCTGCTACCGAATAAGCCAGCCTAAACCGACCTACCCAGCACAGCCCTATAAAAGTAGCATCCCTCGCCTGTCAGGATGAGTACTCCAGCATCGGTAACCTCAATCAGCCAAAAGAATCCTTGTCCGTGAGCCTTTCCGACTTATGTTCTGGATGCAGTATGGTCGCCACAGACGCCCGAGTAGGTATATTGCATGATTTGCTTGCCCTCCTCAGATGTGACGCAGTGCATGAGAACTCCGGATGTACTTTGATGATATAGGTCTTCTCGGACTATGATAAAGGTTTTGCTCCGTCGCTTGATTTACTCGGCTTCGTTGTAATCGAAGGATTGGGGTCTTCCAGTCTTGAAAAATAATGCGCACCTCTGTAGATTCCGGGTTTGATGCTGCTCCCGACTGAAAGCTCTAGTAGTGGCTTGTTGCCATGTTTTTGCCAGACAGGTACCCGAACGCTGTGCTAGCACAGGATTCGGCTGGTGACCCTCTTGGGGCATACCTAACTTGACAAAATTGTAGCCGAATAAGGTACCCGAATCTCGCATTAGCATAGGACTCGGTTGGCGACCCTCATGGGACGTACCCTATCCAACAGAGTGGTGTCCGAGCTCTGACTGGTGCCAGAGGTCGGTTATTAACCGAATAAAGTACCCGAACCTCGCATTAGCGTAGAATTCGGCTGGCGACCCTCATAGAGCGTACTTTACCCAGCAGAGTTGTGACCAAATAAGGTACTCGAATCTAGCATTAGCGTAAGATTCGGCTGGTGACCCTTATGGGGCGTACCTCACCTAGCCAAGTGGTACCTGAGCCCCGACTGGCGCCGAAGGTCGGTTACTAGCCCACATATGGAGCGTAGGCAGGGAAGATGATGTCCCGACTGGCGCAAGTACTTGGTCAGTTGCCCTCATGGAGCATTATGAGTGATTCTTGGCAGACTGGTCCAGTCCCCGAGCGTAAGAGATAGGCTCATAGCCCCAAGTTCCTGTCATGCGTATCCGAAACTGGCTCTGCATTATAAACACATCGGATAAGTAGTATCTGATGATGAAAACAATCACCCAAAGAAATTTTATGTATTTTACGACATATGTAAATACATGTTCTTTCTCTTTTCGATATTAATTTCCCCGAGTAGTTAACCCCTTACGTTTAAGCACTCTGCCCGACTAGTCATAGCCCCCTAATGTCGGGAGTTGGCTCATGGCTCTTTCCCAGACACGCGTTTTGGGTGTCTTGAGTTCATCTTTCATGGAGCAAATTTTCACGGATCGGAATTTAAGCTACTCGAGTACTTTTGCAATCATTAAGAGAAAAAACAGAAAATAATGTGTAGCTTGTACACCTATTTGGTGTAAGCGGCTGCGGCATTGGCAAAGCCAAGTAAGGAAATATTTATCAGAAAGCGACTTAGCTGTTTGGTATTTAGGAGTGGGGATGCCATCTTTGCATTTAGGCTTTTGAGCCCCCGAGCATGTCACTTGTTGTTCTGATAATCTTCAGTTGTAGGAGGTCGAAGACGCTTGTGACCAACTGCCACAATGAAGTCGTCCGACTTGCGTTTGCGGTTCTCAATCTTAGTCAGGGTCGCATCATTGGTGTCTTTCCGCTCCTTCTGTCAGGGGGTCATTTTGTCATCGATGGCCTCAGCAATAGCATGGGCCAAGTCGGTGTACTTGTTTACCATGTCGAATAGAGCCTTGATAGAGTTAGGAGGCTTCCGAGTGATTTTAGCGATGAACGAGGTGTCTTTGACTCCTTTTCGAAAGGCGGCGATGACGACCTCGTCCTTGATCTTCGGGATTGAGTTCTTCTTCTCAGAGAACCTCTTGATGAAGCCACGAAGAGACTCGTTCTTCCTTGATACAGATCGTGCTCGGAAGATGGCCTCTCATACGTCCCCTGGAATTTGGCGATGAAGCTTTCCTGGAGTTCTCCCCAGGAGCCAATTGATCTCTTAGGAAATCCTGTTAGCCATGTCCTCGCCGAGTCAGCTAGAGCGACTGGGAGATAGTTAGCCATAGCCTTGTGATCTCCTCCAGCTGCTCGGATTGCTAGAGTGTAGACCGTGAGTCAGGACTCGGGATCGGTCTTCCCGTCGTATTTTTCAATTCTAGTCGGCTTGAAGCCTGAGGGCCAGTTGACTTGTTACAGCTCATAGGTGAAGGCCGGTACTGTCACACCCTAAATATAGCCACACTAAATTATACCTGAGAAAAAAAGCCCAACAAAAATAAATTTAACATGGCAAAAGGAATTAATTAAATATGTGAAATGCAAATTAATAAATTATTGTGGCTGGGAACATTTTTCCTATGTTCTCCTTGCCAAAATATATTAACTGGATTTTTAGTGGAATTTTCAGAGCACAGGAACTATTTTTAATAAATCAAAAACGCTTATCGGAATTAAATTCGCTCTGGAAATCATTTTTTCCATTTTCTTTTCCTTCGGATTTTCTATTTTTCTTCCTTTTCCTCTCGCTGGGCCGTCGGTCCAGCACTGTGCCGCCTCCACGCATGCGGCCCGCGTGCGCCTGCCTCCCGCCGACCCCACCTGCTAGCGACCGCCCCGCTCTCCTCTGCTACTACGCCTCGGACCCGCTCATCAAGCCGCTCCTCCCCGCGCGCCCGCGCGCCTCCCCGCTGATAGGCCAGGCCCGCCTGTCAGCACCGTCTTCCTCCTCCGTCCGATCGGGCGGAGGGGAAAATCCCCTCCGTCGTCCGATCCAATGCCGCCTCCCTCCTCCGCGCCCGCTCGCTCTGGTTAAAACGGGGACGGACCGAGTCCGCGCCCACTCCCCCACGTCCTCCGGCGTCCTCACCCACTCCCGCGTGGGAATCGCGCGCACGACCCTGACGCCGCCACCCTCAATCCAGCGTCGATTCAGAGCCGTTCGGCCACGTTTTCTCCCGGCCGAGTGCATAAAAGCGTTCACTGCTCTCTCCTCTGTCTTTTCTCCCACATCATGACGCCTCCCGAGCATCCTAGCACCTCGCGCCGCACAAACCAGAGCCGCCGCCGCGCTCCGCCGTCTCCGGTCGCTCACTGCCGCCGCTGTAGCCGCCGCCAGACCACGAGAACGCCACCGCTAGCTTCGCCGCACCCGTGCGAAGCCCGGCCACCGCATCCGCGAGCCCCTGCGCCGTCGGAAGTCCAATCTCACCGTCGCATGCTTCGATAAGCCACTCCGCCGGCCTTCGGCCGCACCTCCCCGTTGATCCGTTCGGTCATTTTGCCCCTAATTGCTCCCTACATCGTCGCCAGGATCTCCTCAACCCCGTCCACGTCTCCGTCACCGGAAATCCTCGCCGGGGCACCGTCTTCGCCACCATCCCGTACTTCCGCCGTCACCGAACGCCTTTGTCCGCCGCTGTTCGCCGCCTTCCGGTCACTGTGACCCCTCGGTGAGCTCTCCTTCATCTTCCTCTCTTCCTCTCGCCGCCCGCCGTCGTCTTCCGAGGGCCGGATGGTCGCCGGCGGTGACTATCGGGCCGCTCGCCCCGCCACGGTGCGGCTGCGCCGGCGGGGACGAGCCCCGTTTGTCCTGGGCCGTCCGATCTGCCCAAGGGCAGATCTAGACCGGCCGCATGGATTCCCCGTGGGCGCACGCCTCCTCGCCGCGTGTCCGCTTCCCGCCAGGCCACCGTGGACGCAGTCCACTGTGCGTCGCTCTCCCCCGCGTCGCTAACCGGTGGGGCCCGCCTATCGGCACCGGCTTCTTGGTCTAGTGACGCATTAAATTGTTTATTTGCTCAATAATTCGTTTAGTAATTAGTTTTACATTGGAAATAAGAGTAAAACTTCAATAATTCATAACTAATTCATACGAACTCCGATTAAGTCCATTCAAATTTCATTAAATCTAGAAAAATGTCAAGAATTCATTAAAAATATTTTTAGCTCATGTTTACTTGTCCACATGTATTGTTTTTAATTGTTTATGTATTGCTTGTTGTAGAATCCTACGTCGGTGACCCTCCGGTGTATTACGAGATCGTTGCCGAGTACATTGAGCCGAAGCAAGGCAAGTCGCACTGTAATCTTGATCATTTTGTACCCTTTTTCGCTAAATTGTTTTGTTTACTTAAATAAACTGTATTATTTCAATATTTCATGTGGATGGGTTATTACCTATATAATGATAGGACTGTGCCTTAGTTTTGAAACCTGTATCCTTATCACCTGGGTAATAATATGATTAGATTACTGTTCTTAGGATGCTTAGCCATGCTTAGCAACTTAGCTCACATGGGAATTAAATATTATCTTTTTATATGACTTGACTCAATGTCGAAAAAATGAAACTTTGGATAGGCTGATGTTAAATTAATAAAATTGGACCTAAATGGTGGGCTGTGGGTGTATGGTTCTGCTTGTCGCATGATGGCAATTAAGGACCGGTTCACGGGAACCACTTGGGCAACTACCCGTACTTTCCACAAGCCAGCGTGGGCAACGGCTGGGCTTGTAGCGTTTCTTCTCCCTCTCCTAGGCACCGAAGATGAGGGTGGGCGGAATGGAGTTGGGTTGGTCCGGGGTAGGGTTGATCGGCTTCCGGATTCACCGTGGCGCAAGGGGGGTAGCCTGGCCAATATGGTGTGCCCTGTCGGCAGGTGCAACCTTAGCGTGGTGTGGATGGTTAGGGAGAGGTTTCGTGAACGGTCCTGTCACAGCCTCTCATGGGGAATCGTGGTGATGCACTGGCACACGGGAACGTGTGTGGGGCTGTCTTGTGGGTAAAGTTGTACACCTCTGATCAGAGTAAATCTATTCGAATAGCCGCGCCTGCGGTTATGGGCACAGTGGTCAAGACTCACCGTGATTAGTCTCACCTTTAGATAATTAATCTGGCTTTATGAAACTGGTGTGGTTCGGGTGGAAGGTGTGGAGTCCAGTCAATGTGGTGGAGTTGATCGAGGGTGGCCGGTTAATGTGGTGTAACATTAATCGGTGGAGACTGCTGAGCGTGGTGTAACGCTCATTAGTGACGCCTGGTGGACGTGGTGTAACATTCATCAGCGCGGCCTGTTCAACGTGGTGTAACGTTGATCAGGAGAGACTGGTCAACGTGGTGTAACGTTGTTTAGTAGTGACTGGTTAACATGGTGTAACGTTAATCAGTGGAGTCTGGTTAACGTGGTGTAACGGTAACCGGAGAAGTCTGGTGAACGTGGTGTAGCGTTCATCAGTGGAGACTGGTCAACATGGTGTAATGTTGATCAGTTTAAGGGCTGGTTGGGCCTGGTTCACGTGAGTAACGTGAATCGGTGGAGAACTAATATTGTTAAATTAAACAATCTTTTACTGTTTGCGAACTACTACTGTTTGCAACTGCTTTTACACAAATCAAACCCTAGCCCATCTTTGTTCCTCCTCATGCATATGCATAATTGTGGGTGTGATTTGTTGAGTAATGTGGGTGGTACTCAGCCTTGCTCCCTTTTCCCCCTCTCAGTGTTGGAGAACGTGTTTGACGAGGATCGCCCTGAGGCATAGGCTGGCTCCGCCGTCAAGGTGCTTGTGGGATGGAAGCTGCTGCTGGGCCTGCTGTCTATAGACTTTGTTTACCCTTTTCCGCTGCATTTATGTAATATAATTTTACTCTGTTTGTAAGACACTTTGTATGGCAACTTGGATTTGTGTACCCTGGCTTTCCTGGGTAGGGATTTAATACACATGAATGTTCAGAATTTTGGTGGTGAATTTCTGGGTATTACAGGTACTCCTTCATCTTCATGAGGGCTTCGACTCTGACTACAGCGGCGAAATCGCTCGTGGTGGAGGCCGAAGTGCTTGTTCTCGTCTTCCAGTCGGCGTTGCTCGTCTTCTTCTCGTTCGCGGCGCTGAGCATTGATGTCCTGCCGAAGATCACGCCGTAGTCGGCATCGGAGATCCTGGTTGTCCTGACATTTGCTTTGACACCACCGTTTGTTGTTGGGGTTGCCGAGTGATGTCTGGCGTGACTCCGTGTACAGCTGACTAGAGCCGGCCGCTCGGCATTGCGTTGAGGGGATGAGACTGCCGCTGGGGAAGCCGACCAGCTGATCGATATGAGGGTATCGCCCGACTGTTGGTGTTGCTGGCATGCAGCAGCAGTGATCATGGTTTTTATCCTTGCAATAGTCTGGGTGGCCAGATGATCAGGCCCAAACTGGAGTGTGTCCAGCAGAGTTACGGCGGCCACGATGTTCTGTTGAGGCATGACGAAGACGTCGTGGTCGCCGACTCGAGTTTGGAGGATCTATTGCTGAGCGGTTCGCCCAGCCTTACGTAGCTCGTCGCTGCGAGCATCGCGATCGGCCTCCTATTGTTGTCATAGTTGGCGGGCCTCCTCCTCTTCGCGCTCGTGTAGTCGGCGCGCCTCCTGAGTGGGAGTGTCACCCTTGGACGCCATGAAGACTTCGCGGGGCAGGAAAAGGTTTGCCAAACAGCTGTCCGAACTGCTGTTCAGACTGCTATCTGACTTAGAGTCGAAATCTGAGTAATTGATTGGTGTGATCATGACCTCGACCTCCCTAGATCCAATCTCGGGTGGCTCTGGGCCGCGTCCGAATTGAACCGTAGGGGGTCGAGTCTGCCGCGTCGAATGTAGATTGTAGATGTCCGTGGCGCTGCCGAGTCTGCACGGGAGATTGACGATCTCCCCCTTCCTAGCCCAATCCAGGCCGGCTCGAGGCCGAGTCCAAGTCGAACACCGAAGGGGAGAGTTGTCCCGAGACCCGGGCAAGTGGAAGATTGCCGCAGCAAGTCGATAATGGTTGCTGCAGCATCGTGTGGGCCAACTGGCGCAGAGTCAGCTGATTCTCCGGCAGATCGGATCGAGTCCGAGTGTGGAGGTCATGGGCCCCGGGTACCTCATGACAGGCATATGGGCCACTCAGACAGAGAATGGGTCTAGCCTTGTAATTAGAGATATAATAGAGCTCGGCAGACTTAGCCTTGTACGATAAGGAATATACAGTTCTAGTTGGGCAGGACATATCTCTAAGGGGAGATCCCTTGGCCGTAGTTCGGCTGGGACTCCTACCTTGTAACCCTGTCCCCCAGTATATAAGGGGATGCAGGGCGCCCCCTGAGGGCACGCATACAAGCATACAGAGATTCATCAGAATCATACATCCTCAAAAAAATACACCACAACTGGACGTAGGGTATTATCTCACATTGAGGGCCTGAACCAATATAACCCCCTGTGTTCTTTTGCAGTCCACCGAGTTTTGATCTGACGAGTAGCCCTATATTCATATTGCCGGTGTAAAACATCGACAGTTGGCGTGCCAGGTAGGGGCTTTGGCGAGATCAACTTCAACAAGCTCGATGGATTCGACAACTAGAGTCGACGGCACCAATTTCTTCCCCGGAGACATGATCACATTCGGGAGCCTTGACTTCATCGCCGACCAGTTCGGCAACCTCACCTTGGCCAACTCGGACCAGATCAGATCGGCCGAGGAACCGGCCGACTCCACGCCAGTCGGCCCACACAACGCCGCAGCAACCCTCGTCGATTTGCTGCGACAATCTTCTACTTCCCCGGGCCTCGGGACAACTCTCTCCTTCGGCGTTCGACTCGGACTCGGCCTTGATCCGGCCCGGGTTGGGCTAGAAAGGGGAGAGATCGTCAATCTCCCAAGCAAACTCGGCAACGCCGCGGACATCTATAATCTACATCCCACGCGGCAGACCCAATCCTCTACGGTTCAGTTCGGACATGGCTTAGAGCCGTTCTAGATTAGATCTAGGGAGGTCGGGGTCATCATCACCCCGATGAACTACTCGGATTCCAACTCTAAGTCGGACAACTGTTCAAACACCAATTCGGACACCAGTCTGGCAAGCTTCCTTCTGCCCTGAGAAATCTTCCTGGCTTCAACCCCTCCACAAGAGGTGCGCCGAGTACAAGAGCAGCAAGAGGAGGAGGCACACCGACTGTGGCAATAGGAGGAGGCCGAATGCGAGGCTCGCAACGACGAGCTACGCAGGGCTGGGCGAACCGCTCAGCAACAAATCCTCCAGACTAGAGTCGGCGACCACGACGTCTTTGTCACGCCACAACAGAATGTCGTGGGCACTGCAACCCTGCTAGACACACTCCAGCTTGGGCTTGATCACCAGGCCACCCCGACCATAGCAAGAATCAAAGCCATGATTACAGCTGCCACATGTCAGCAGCACCAGCAGTCGGGTGATACACTTATACCGACCAACCGGTTGGGCTCTCCAGTTGCAGTCTCGTCTGCATCAGCACGACAGTGGGTGGCCGGCTCAAGTCAGCCACATACGGAGTAACGCCAAACATCTCTCGGCAACACAAACAACAACAACCAGCGGCATCCCCAGAATGATCGCTGGTTCAACCAAGATCTCCAAGTCCGTTTGCAACGCGATCTCCGACAAGACATCAACGCTCGGCGCTGCCAACACGAGGATGACGAGCGCTGCTGATTGGAGGACGAGTATGAGCGCTTCGGTCTTCACCATGAGCGGTTCCACCGCCGCAGCCGGAGCCGGAGCCCTCATGCAGACAAAGGCATACCTGTCTTCACCCAGGAACTACAAGAGGTTGACTGGCCGTCGGGCTTCAAGCCTACGAGAATCGAAAAATACGATGGCAAGACCAATCCCGAATCCTAGCTCACCGTATACACTCTGGCGATCCGAGTTGCTGGAGGTGACCATAAAGCCATGGCTAACTACCTCCCGGTCGCCTTAGCTGACTCGGCGAGGACATGGCTCACAGGGCTCCCAAAGCGGTCGATCGGTTCCTGGCGAGAACTCCGGGAACGGTTCATCGCCAATTTTCGAGGGACTTACAAAAGGCCGTCTTCTGAGCACGATCTCTATCAGCTGCACTAGAGGAAGAACGAGTCTCTTCGCGAGTTCATCAAAATGTTCTCCGAGAAGCGTAACTCGATCCTAATGATCAAGGACAAGGTCGTCATCGCCGCCTTCCGCAAGGGAGTCAAGGACGCCCCGTTCATCGCAAAATTTACTTGGAAGCCTCCAAACTCTGTCAAGACTCTTTTCAATATGGCGAACAAGTACGCCGACTCGACCGAGGCGGTTGCTGAGGCCCTTGATGAAAAGAAAGAGCCCCGGCAGAAGGACCAAAAGGCCAAAGCCAACAATGAGCCGGTACAAAACAAATCTGGTAGCCGCAAGCAGAAGTCGGAAAACATGGTGGCCAACGTGGAGCGGACTCGCTCGCGACCCCCAAGGAACAACGAGTACCAAAAGGCTTCATCATCTAGCGCTAACAAGGTCAAGGACAAGTTAGATTCGGGCCCGCCAACGATTATCAAGATCCCCAGGCCAAGCTCAACCATATCGTCGGAGGGCTGTTTGCGTACGAGTCCAAGCGGAAGCAGAAGCTAACAACACACGACACCAACGCAGTCTCTACAACAGACACCCCCCAGTATTTGCGCTGGTCAGAGATGCCCATCACATTCGACTGCACAGATCACCCAGATCGGGTTTCACACCCAGGACGCTATCCACTCATCCTAGACCCAGTCGTCAAAAGCATCAAGCTGAAGAAGGTTTTCATAGATGGAGGCAGCGCGCTCAACATCCTCTTGGCCAAGACACTGGATGAGATGAAAATCCCTCGTTCAGAACTGTGGCCGAGTATGGCGCCCTTCCACGGGATAATTCCCGGCCTGTCTTCAACACCCCTCGGGCAGATAACTTTGCCGGTCACCTTCGGCACGCGGGATAACTTCTGCACAGAAAATATCTGCTTCGAGGTCACCGACTTCGAGACTGCATACCACGCGATACTCGGACGGCCGGCGCTCGCCAAATTCATGGCAATACCGCACTATACCTACATGGTGCTCAAGATGCCTGGGCCAGCCGGAGTTCTCTTCCTTTGCAGCGACGTCAAGCAAGCCTTCACCTGCGACAAAGAGAGCTGTGAGTTGGCTCAGTCTCAAGAAGCGGCAGTCGGACACGACAGCATTCGGCAAGCCACCACAACAGAAGTCGAGGACAACCAAGTTCTGGCGAAAAAAGCAGCAAAGTCAAAAATTTCAGCAGACTCTGACATGAAGAAGATCCCCCTGGACCCTTCCGACGCCTCCAAGACTGCTCTAGTTGGGACCGGACTCAACCCAAAATAGGAATACGCGCTCGTCACCTTTCTCCAGGCAAACAAGGACATCTTTGTCTGGAAACCTTCCAACATGCCTAGGGTACCAAGGGAGGTGATCGAGCACGCCCTCAATGTCAAGACAGACGCCAAGCCAGTCAAGCAACGGCTACGGCGCTTTGCACAGGACCGGAAAGATGCTATTCGGGAGGAGATAACCAAACTCCTCGCAGCCGGGTTGATCAAAGAGGTCTACCACCCGGATTGGCTAGCAAACCCAGTCCTGGTCCGGATGAAGAACGGTAAATGGCGCATGTGCATCGACTACACCGATTTAAACAAGGTGTGCTCCAAAGATCCATTTGGTCTACCGAGAATAGACCAAGTGGTGGATTCAACTACAGGGTGCGAACTTCTCAACTTTCTCGACTATTACTCGGGATACCACCAAATTAGCCTGAAGGAGGAGGACTGCCTAAAGACATCTTTCATCACACCGTTTGGAGCATACTGCTACATCACCATGCCGTTCGGTTTGAAAAACGCTGGAGCAACGTATCAACGAGCAATTCAGCGGTGTCTACACACTCGGATCGGGCACAACATGGAGGCATATGTCGATGACGTGGTGATCAAGACAAAGTCCAAAGAAGACCTCATCGCCGACTTGGAGGAAACCCTCCAAAATCTTCGAAGATTCATGATGAAGTTGAACCTGGAAAAGTGCGTCTTCGGTGTGCCATCCGGCAAGCTACTCGGCTTCATCGTCTCGCATCGAGGCATCGAGGCTAATCCAGAGAAAATCAACGCAATCATGAACATGGCACCTCCGACTAGCCAGAAGGACGTCCAGAAGCTGACAGGCTACATGGCGGCACCCAGCCGATTTATTTCCTGACTAGGCGAACAGGGCATGCCCTTCTTCAAGTTACTGAAGAATGCAGATAATTTTCAATGGACTCCCAAAACCTAGCAAGCCTTCGAAGACTTCAAGAAATTTCTCACATCACCACCAGTATTGGCATCACCTATACCCCAAAAGCCATTAATGCTATATCTAGCGGCAACCACTCAGGTAGTCAGCACGGTACTGATAGTCAAGCGATCCGAGCTGGGTCATATACAAAAAGTTCAACGGCCACTCTACTTCGTCAGCGAGGTCCTTGCTGACTCCAAGATGAGATATCCGCAGATCCAGAAGCTGCTCTATGGCCTACTCATCACTGTCCGAAAACTGGTGCACTATTTTCAATCACATCAAGTCATGGTGGTTACATCGTATCCACTCGGGGACGTCCTACACAACCGTGAGACCACCGGCCAAATCGCTAAATGGGCGCTCGAGTTGATGGCGTTCGACGTCACCTTTCAGCCACAGACAGCAATCAAATCACAAGCTCTAGCCGACTTTGTTGCCGAATGGACAGAAGTTCAGACGACTACACCAACAAGCAAGCTAGAGTACTGGACAATGTACTTCGACGGTTCCCTACAGATCGGCGACACCGGGGCCGCCGTCGTATTGACGTCATCCACCGGTGAAAAACTCAAGTACGTTCTCAAGATCCACTTTCCGGCTTCCCACAATGTCGCCGAGTACGAGGCACTCATCTACGGGCTCCGCATTGCTACATCACTCGGCATCCGCCGACTGGTTGTGCGTGGAGACTCTCAACTCATGGTGAACCAAGTCATGAAAGACTGGACATGTCTCGACGATACAATGGCGGCGTACTGTCAAGAGATCAGAAAGCTGGAAAACAAGTTTGACGGGCTGGAGATAACACACGTATTACGACAATACAACGATGTTGCAGATGAATTGGCAAACATGGGATCCAAGCGAGAAGTGGTCCCAACCGGGATCTTTGTCGAGTAACTAATGGAGACATCAGTCAATAAGAAACCAGTGCCAGAACAGTCGGGAGATGAACCTACCCTGGCAACAGACGAAGTACTGATCATATCTCAATATTGGCGGACTCCTGTTCTCAAATTCCTCCTGGATGATGAACTCATAGAAGATCGCATTCAAGCCGAACAAATCAAACATCGAAGCAAATATTTCCTAATAGTCGGAGAAGACCTGTACCGAAGAAGTGCATCCAGTGTCCTCATGCGATGCATCACACCCGACGAGGGCAAGCAGATTCTGCAATCGATCCACTCAGGCATATGTGGCAACCATACCACATCTAGGACGTTAGTCGGAAAGGCTTACGGGCAGGGATTTTTCTGGCCAACAGCAGTAACAAACGCTAAAGACATAGTTCGCACATGCGAGGGTTGTCAGTTCTATGCAAGACAAACAAATCTCTCAGCCCAAGAACTTCAAACCATTCCAATCTCTTTGCCTTTTGCAGTATGAGGGCTTGATATGGTCGGGCCTTTCAAGTAAGCGCCAGGAGGGTTCACACACTTGTTCGTCACAGTGAATAAATTCACAAAGTGAATTAAGGCGAAACCCGTTGCTATCATAACAGCGGCACGAGTAAAGGACTTCATCATGAGTATATTATACCGATTCGGGGTTCCTAACCGCATCATAACGGATAACGGTACTCAGTTCACGGGCGGCGTATTTCAAGATTTCTGTGACGACTTCGGCATCAAGATATGTTATGCATCTGTGGCACACCCGCGGACCAATGGGCAGGTTGAGCGTGCCAATGGCATGGTCTTACAAGGTATCAAGGCCAGGATATTCAACCGACTACAACCATATGCAGGGCGGTGGGTACAAGAACTCCCATCTGTTCTTTGGTCTCTCAGAACCACGGTTAGTCGGGCAATAGGGTAATCCCCTTTCTTTCTGGTCTATGGTGCTAAGACTGTGTTATTAACCGAGTTAGAGTTTGGCTCTCCGTGAGTTCAGGCTTACTTAGAAGACGGATCAAACAATACCCGATTGGTTGAACTAGATCAATTGGAAGAAGCGAGGGACATCGCAATAATCCAGTCGGCAAGGTATGTCCAAAGCCTGCGTCGTTATCACAATCACAATGTCCGTGGCCACGCCTTTTTGGTCGGGGATCTCGTCTTGAGGAAAATACAAACCACCAAAGACAGGCATAAACTATCCCCAATATGGGAAGGGCCGTTCATTATCACCGAAGTTACACGGCCAGGCGCCTACCGACTGAAGACCGAAGACGGTGCCCTCGTCAGCAACTCATGGAATATAGAACAGTTATGTCCTTTCTATACCTGAGTTTTATATTTTCCCATGTGTACAGTTTTTCTCTGACTCATTACGCCGCTTGTTCCAACAGAATAGTGAGTCAGGGGCTGCATGTATTATATGTGCTTTGTCAATAATATACAAGCCTGTTTTACTCAAGTTATGAAGTTCTGCAACGACTTTGTCATGGTCACCCGAGTACAGCTTTCTGCGGTGAATGATTTTATTAAATTCCTATAGACTAACTCGGCGTAGACCATACAGTCGAGTAGAGCTAATGACAACTAAGTAAAACCTCAGAGCTCAGCGGCATTACACATATATTTACACATGTTCTTACAAAATACTTTATATACACCGACTGCAAGATGGACTGTTCTTACATTCTCAGGTCCTTGGTGATCGCCTCTGCAATCGACCTCGCCTAGGTGATGAACTCCAACGCCTCCTCAGGTGTTGTCTCTTCGGCAAACCCTTCACCGATGGCCTCAAGATCTGCCCTGGGGTAGATCAACTTGGTCATCGCGAGGGTCTGGGCCACGCCAACGACAACACGCTCATCCAAGTACCTCTTCAGGATACTCGAGGCTTCGTTAATGTGCGCCTGCACCTGGGAGACCATGTTGGAGCTGGTTCCCACATAGTGAGGATCCATGATGTCAAGGAACTCTTTCACAGACTCGGCAAGAATCTCCCGTGACTCCTTGACGACCTTAATCTCCTCTGCAAAGGCTTGAAACTGGTTTTGGGCGTTGGCTCTTGCAGCTTCTCAGATTCATTGGCAAGTAAACTTGTTAGCCAAAATAGCAGTCGGAGTAATCAAAGGATTGGACAAAGTCATTGTCAAAGTGAGGACTTACTTTTGTAGTCGGCCTCCACCTTGGCTTTGGCCTTCTCTAGTTCGGTCTTTTCCTTCTCAAGTTTGCCTTTGGCCCTTTCCAACTTTGCCTTGTCTTTCTCGAGTTCGGCCCTAGCCTTCTCGGCCTCCTTCAGCTTGGTCTCCCCCTCTGTTCAGGTCTTCAACTCAGTTTCGAGGGCTATATATCAGAATAGCCGAGAGCTCAAGATCATAGTCAAGACACAACTGGGCAGTCGGGAAACAACAAAGCTGGAGAAATATGCATGGGATTTAGTCGGGAAGACAAATACAGGAGACTCACTTCCAATCTTCTTAGCTAGAGCCCAGTTCTCATCCCTGAGCTTGTCAACGGCCCCCCTCAGCCAAGCCTCCCTCTCCTGGCTAGACTGCTCCAAGTCGGCCTTCGAGGTCTAGAGCTGGCCCAATCGATGGAGCTGAGGGGCAAGCTGGGTCAGGATTTCGTTCAACTTCTCCGAGTGGTCGACAATTTTCTGCTCGGGGTAAAACAAAGCAAAGCGGAGTCAATCGGCGGAATACCAGAAATAAAAGAAATCGTCAGGGACTCAACATTGCAAGACTCGCTACACACCTGGACCCCCCGGTACGCAGCAATGGCGGCGCGAAGAAGAACTTCGCGCTCCCTCTCTACGGCCTCTTCATCGTGCTCATAGCACTTCGCAGTTCCCTCAGGAGTTACCTAGTGGAATGTTCTCGGGAACCTGCGACGAGGGGCTTCAAGCCTGGGGAGATCCGTTTCCTCTGAAGACGACGACGACACCGACACAAACGGCGACACGGTCCTGGCCCCTGACTCGACAACAGATGGGGCTTCGGGGACTAGCTCGGGGGCTGGAGCGATGACTTCAGTATTTGCCCCCTGGTCAGTCGGTGCTAGCGGCCCTGCTGTCGGGACCGCCTCAGCCACTACGGCTAGGGCGGTCACCGGCTCGGCAGATGAGCTCGCTGATGCTGGCTCGACTGGGGCTAGCTCGACAACAGGAGCGGCCGGCATTGTCCCCTTGAGATCGATGTTGGCGCACTTCCTGCACGATGAGTCAGACGTCAAGACATTACTATACTAAGCAAGATTTCCAGAAGATCTAAAACTATTTACCTCTTGGATTTTTTGAACTTCCATTCGGGGGTTCCAGTTGTCGGCAGTGGAGGGCTGCCGGCTGTCGGGCTGGATGGCACGGTAGTCGGTGGTGGTGTCCTTGTCCTAGTCAGCCCGGCCTCTTGTGCGGCCGGCTGGGGTGCTGGGATACTCGGCGACACCGCTTATGGCTTGTCGACGACCTTGTACTCAGCGGTGCTGTCCTTGGGCTCGATGTTGCTAAGCCTTGCGATGCTGGTCACGGCCTTGGACTCGGCGGCCTGGGAGCTCCACTAGCAGTGTCTTTGATCTTCAGGCTCTCGGCTGCTGCACTCGGCCTACTGATCCTCTTCTTGCCCGGATCTTCGATAGGTTTCTTCCCTGCTCTCTTGGAGTCGGGCTGGGCAGCAGAGGGACTTAACGGCCTCTTCTTCGACTTCACGGTCAACAAAGTTTGTGAGTCTTCATCAAACTCCTCACATGACTGCAAGCAGTTCAACAACATATATCACACATTGCAGAGCAATCCTGGGTATACATCTACAAGCATTCATCACAGATGGACAACAAGTTAACATCAGCAAGAGTTACCTCTGGACGAGGCCGTTTTTGGCTATAAGCCGGCAAGGCCCGCTCTGCATCTTCTGTCTTGATCACCTCGCTGGCAAAATAGTCAAGCAAGATGTTGGTCACCTTGTGCTTATTGGTCAGGTCAGGATACTCTCGGCTGGGATCGCTTTTGCCCTTATAGTCCCAGCCAAAGTGGCTCCTTAGTTTTAGCGGCCTGATGCGGTGAGTCAAGAAGCGTCTGGCCACCCATGGACCAGTCAATCCGGAGCCTCTCAGCTTATCAATCTTGTCAATCAATAAGTAAACCTGCACCATCTCCTCAAAGCTGGGCACAGAAGTCCAGTTGGGCGAGACCACCAGAGGCAGACCAGTAAATGGGGGCAAGGAGGGTTCAAGATCAGAACAATAAAACCACTCCCTATGCCAGCCTTTGAGGGAGGATTTCAGGGGCATGTGGATATAGATTTTCTTCATCTCGCTCCGAAGCTAGATGCCCCCCCCCCCCCAATCACTTGGATTTTGCTCTTGCAGGGCTGGGGCTTGATGTGGAACAGATATCGGAACAGATTCAAATAGGGTTCTACACCCAGAAAACACTCACAAAGAGTTGGGATTCAGATTCACCAACTCCAAGTCGTAGAAGGCAAAAAGCTGGCGAAGAAAATCTAAAGACGGAAGAAAAAGGCCCCGGTCGAAAAAAGAGGCAAAAAACAACAATCTCATCACCTTGGGACGCCGGGATTGATTCCCCTTCCTCCGGACGCCAATTGATGACCTCGTGGCTCTGCAGTCTCAACAACCTCTCCAGATGCTTCAGCTTAGTCGACCCGTAATCCGAAGTCGGCCAAGCTTCATCCGACATCTCCGGGATTTCTGACGCTCTCGGCATGGCTCAAGGCGAGGAAATTTGGGGAAAATGTGATTGAGGACTTGGAATGGACGCGGAGAAGCGGGATCACCCGAGTTTCAATGGGGAAGAGCTAGCAATGTCGAACCCTAGCGAGGTGGGAGGCGAAATTTCGGCGCAAAAGCTAGAAGACGAAATGATTGGTGGATTGGAGAAGATAAGGGACTCTTTTCTCTTTCTCCCTGCCTTTATAGAGCCTGTACTGATAAGTGGGCTTGGGCTTGTAAATTCAGTACTGGGCCGTCAAGATATGAGTTTCTACAGTAGCATGCTTAATGTGGGCCGCTCGCTGGTTGTGTTAAAATCACGGTGCTGGTGTTACCAACAAGAACCGATTGGATAATCAGATATATTTCATGAAGGCCTAATTGCTGAACACATGCGTTCGGGTATCTGTATTATCTATCAGGTATTGAGGATATATTCTTATAAGGATCACAAGCTGGTCTTCATTAAAATTAGGGATGCAGGTATTTCTCAAGTACACATGACCACATATTGGATTAAAATTCATAAAGTGGTACTCGGCCTACATGCTTGGCCAACAATTGCCATGAGCAAATATTTTTCCAGCCGATATAACGCTGAAGAGTCTAACTTTCGAGTAGTATACTACTCGAGAAAGACTATAAATATTTTTCCAGCTGACATGAAGCTGAAGAGTCTAATTTTTGAGTAACATACTACTCGGGAAAGACTATAAAATATTTTCGGCTGATATGATGCTGAAGAGTCTCATATACCAGTAGTATACTACTCGGGAAAGACTACAAGGTTAAATATCTTTTACTTTATGTTTAATTGTTTCACAATTAAGCACAAAGTCGGGGGCTACACCTAATAGGTGCGCCTATTCGGCGCACATTATTCATACTTCTACATGGAGCCCTTCATAGCCTCGCTGCCAGCTAACATGAAGCAGGACTCAGGAAGAAGAAGCACTCGGACAAAGAGTACTCGGGAGCAATGCACTTGGGCAATCTTTACCGTGGAGGATGAGTACTCGGCATCAGCTGTGACTCAACTATGAAGGTCTCAGGGGCTGCTGTGGAGGCCATGGACTCTAGGTACCTCATGATAAGTATATGGGCCACTCGGACAGAGGATGGGTCTAGTCTTGTAATTAGAGATATAATAGAGCTCGGCAGACTTAGCCTTGTACGATAAGGAATATATAGTCCTAGTCGGACAGGATATATCTCTAAGGGGAGATCCCTTGTCCGTAGTCCAGCTAGGACTCCTACCTTGTAACCATATCCCCTAGTATATAAGAGGAGACAGGGCGCCCCCTGAGGGCACGCATATAAGCATACAGAGATTCATCAGAATCATACATCCTCAAAAGAATACACTGCAACTGGACGTAGAGTATTACCTTATATCGAGGGCCTGAACCAGTATAAACCCCCCGTGTTCTTTTGCAGTCCACCGTGCTTCGATCCGACGAGTAGCCCTATATTCATATTGCCGGTGTAAAACATCAACAACGAGTCGGCCAAGGTGAGTTTACCGCACTCGTCGGCGACGAAGTCGAGGCTTCCGAACGTGATCGTGTCTTCAGGGGAGAAGCCGGTGCCGTCGACTCCGGTTGTCGAATCCATCGAGCTTGTTGAGATTGATCTCGGCAAAGCCCCTACCTGGCGCGCCAACTGTCGATGTTTTACACCGGCAATAAACATATAAGGCTACTCGTTGAACCGAAACTTGATGGATTGTAAAGGAATACGAAAGGTTTATATTGGTTCAGGACCTCGATGTGAGGTAATACTCTACGTCTAGTTGTGGTGTATTCCTTTGAGGAAGTATGATTCTGATGAATCTCTGTGATTCTCATGAATCTGCCCTCAGGGGGCATCCTGTCTCCCCTTATATACTGGGGGACAGGGTTAAAAGGTAGAAGTCCCAGTCGGATTACGACCAAGAGATCTCCTTCTAGAGATATAACGTGCCCGACTAGGACCGTATTTTCCTTGTCGTATAAGACTAAGTCTGCCGAGTTCTATCAGATCTCTAATTACAAGGCTAGGCTCATTCTCTGTCCGAGTGGCTCATATGCTTGTCATGAGGTACCCGGGACATATGGCCTCTACACAGATGTTTTTCTTACTTTATTAAAATGTGAAACATAGTAAAATGGCTGTTAAAATATTTTACTCTTGAGGATGAAACATTGAATTGTAATAGTTGAAACATACATTTTTCTTTCATCAGAATATAATCAATTGAGATTTTTTTAGAAAAATTTAATTGCAACGAATACAACGGTGTAATCGGATCGCAAAATCAGATAGATAGTTTAAGAGAAAAAATTATTTGAAGTTTAATAAAATGTTGCACTGCATGTATGTAAGTAACTATATAAATTCCCTAGCCTAATGCAGCTTTCCGTGAAATTAAATATTCAAGAGATGAATAACACCTACTACGTGTCTGCTCGTGGGCGTTCGATCGCACGGCTTGCTTCAGACGCCTACGACAAGGCATTCTCCAAGGGAATTGTGTACTTCTCAGTCCTCTCGGACAGAGTCCAAAAGGAGCAAGAGGCGCGTTTGCGCACCGAACGAACGCACGCACTTTGGCGTATTAGATTTCTCGTTTGTGCTACCCCTCTAGTGTTTAGATTAGCTACTACATAACAAAAATTACCTTTTTTACCAACAAAGTCATAGCAAAGTGATACATTGTGAAACTACGAATTCCACTTATTCGAGAAGGATCAATCAACAAATCCTTCAATCACTCCCTGAAAAAACAAATAATTCAATCAGAACCATTTTTTTTTCATGCCCACTTTGATCTAATCTTGTCTGTATGTCTGAAATCATAGGTAAGTGCCAAGCTTCCATCCATTCTCCTGAGCACAAACCTCTCCACCAGCAGGTAGCAGCCGAACTTGTCCCACCAGCCCAGCCCTTCACGCCTCTCCACTCTCTCGATCCTCTCCATGTCGTCGCCGCCGGCGGCCCACCCTCCCCTCTCCAGCTCCCACTTCATCCTCTCCCACACCACCATGTCCAGCCCTAGCCCTGCGGAGGCTGAGCTCGTCGCCGGCCGGAACCACAGCACCCCGTCGACCACCTGGGGCCGGCCTTCTTGCACCGCGTCGGTGCCGCCCAGCAGCGCCGTCGACCTGCGCACCGTCGCCCTCACCGCCACCTCCGGTGGGTTGTTACCGGCGTTGCCCTGGTGGGCGTTGTCGCGGCCGTATATCTCCTCCCAGCTCTGCTCCAGCGTCATCTCGTAGAACATGCACCGCCGGACCTGGTCCTTGAGCCGGCCGCCGCCGTCCTTGACGAAGATGAACGGGCAGTACCACCTGCCGACGACGACGGGCGGTGAGTTCCTCGCGCCGACGCTGAAGCTGTTGAGGTCGGGCATCCGGAGGCGGAGCGGCCAGTCCGCGCCTTGCGCCCCCTCGGTGAGGCTGTGGTACCTCGTCGACGAGGAGGTGCGGAGCTCCCAGCCCTTCCTCCTCAGATATTTCGGCGGGACGCCGTCCGCCGCCACCGCCTTCGCCCTGAAACCCTTCCCGCGCGACAGCTGCACCACCTCCACCTGCTGGTACACGTCGCCGTGGTTGAACGGCCTCGGCGGCAAGTCGTTCGCGATGGAGCAGAAGCAGCACGTCGTCTTGTCCTCCTCCTTCGAGCACGCCGACACCATCCTGCACCACACGAGCAGCCAAGCTCAGGACATGGACATCCATATTGAAGATCCGAAATTTTAAAATTTGTAAAAAATTTTGACCGAATCTGAATAAATTTCGCTAAATTCGAAACAAATGAGATATTTGGGCGAAATACTTTTGTGCCCGGGGTTCGAAATTTTGGACCGAAACCTCAAACCATGCAAATAAGCAGAGATTAATTAGCAATAATTTAAATTTAAACTGCTTCGTAATTGATCGTTAAGTTGCTAACCCGATGTGTTTTCCTTCTGCGCGGACGACATAGTAGCGGTTGTACGAGAGGGGCAGGCCGACGACGGGGACGAACACGACGGCGTCGCTCTCGACGAAGTCCGCCGTGTCGACGCTGTCCTCGCCGGCGAAGGCGAATTCCGACCTGTACTCCACCCTGGCCTTCCGGCTCTGAGGAAAGGGGAGGCTGCGTATCTTGGAATCCCGGCACAAGCCCCAGCAGTTGCTCGCGCGCTCGACGGCCTCCTCGCCTTCCACGACGAGGATACCGGAGCCGGGCCCCTCCGGCGGCGGCTCCGCCGCGGCTTGCGGGTTGTTCAGGTACCGCGAGATCGGCGTCGTGACGTACATCTTATCTCCAACCGCGCTCTGTTGCTTCCAATTCACACTCTGACACTCACTAGTCACTCCTCGCTGCAATAATTCAGGTCTTGGTGTGCATATTTATAGATCAGTTAGTGGATTAGAAGTAGTTCCTCGTCAACAAATATAAGTATTTATAGCGTTTAAAATTTATCTTATTAATTAGTGGTGGATCTACCGATCGGCCACCCCAGATGGCCACCTGAGCTTAGATTATTAATGGTTGATCCATTAAAATTCTATATAATTTAAAAATTTTAAAATATAATTTTATAGTAAATAGTAGCTATATTTAAATTTGTTCCGGCTAAAGTTTCTCTAGATCCACCACTTTTACCAAGGGAGGTTGTCTAGTGGGATGCGATTTTTTTCTCTAATCTAAGCAAATGTTCGGGTATTAAAGTAATTTCATCTCAATCTTACTTTCTACTAAACCCTGAAAATGCATACATTTATGAACAGAGGAGCTGTAAATTTATCATTGTAGACTTGTAGTACGGGAAAGTGTATTCATTCCTCGATGAGATATCTACTCGTTTGTGCAGGTCATCCAAAAAATCATCAAAAATTTTTAAAAAATTTAATAAGATACATCAATATGTGATATGTTACTCCACAAAAATACAAGATTAAATTTGGTTTGTACAAGTAGACACAAAAATAACAAATTTGACTGTAAATATTGCACACTATTTACAGTCAAATTTGTTATTTTTTTTCTACTTATACGAGTCGAATTTTAACTTACATGTTTATTAGTGATATATCACATGGTGATCCATCTTGTCAAATTTTTTAAAATATTTTAATAACTTTTTAGATGACATATACAAAATAAGAGAATATCCTCTCGAGGGATTAAAAACCACTAGGAAATCCTAGGTTGGAGCCATCTGGTGGATGAGTCATCGCCGACATTTTGGTACGTGTTCCTGTAGATAAACAGTTTACAGCGAACTAGCGATGAAACTTCCAAGTAACTTCTAACGAATAGTACTGAAAAGACTTGTGTTCAACAAAATACTCCATGTTTTTTGTTTGACTTCATGCATTTGAATGTGGAGAGAGTACCAATCAAGAAGACCTGATATATATCATCTATACTACTAGACTCGTAAGGTACCCGTGCATTACAACAGGATCGGATTAGATTAGGAATTAAAGGTGGTGGTAATCTCTCGAAGTTTCTTGTTCCAGTTGCATGTGGTGGTTTGGGTTGGATTGAAAACTTGGAAAGAGGAGGATCCACGGCTTCTTCCGTTTGACATTTTCAATTGGGTCTCGCATCGTGCGCGACGATGGATGAGATTGATGAATTATGACGTTAGCCGAGGGATAGCATGGTTGTCATGTGGGACTTGCACATCTATAAGTGTCACAACCCTAAAATTGACTAATTTTTTTTAAAACATTCTTTTTTTTTGTGTGAATTACAAACTCACACGTTTGTTGTTCATAGTCTTTTCTTTTTTCTTCCTCCTTTTTCTTTTGGAGTGTAATTTCTATCGTGTGACCTAGCGAATGAGTCTTTGTTGTTACTGAACCTCCAACCCATTTCTCTTCTCATCATCGGTCCATTTCCAACCTCGGCCTGGTCCCTTTCTCTCTATCTTTATTCCTTCTTCCTTTGCTTGCTCCTTTATGGCCCAGACCGACCCAATTGGCCCAAGCTAACCCAGCCCAGGATAACCGGCCTCCTTCTTCTCCTGCTCTACCTCTAGGCCGAGCGTTGTGGCACTCATGGCACTCGTCCACTGCCTCTGCTTGTCTTGCTCGCAATCACCCGAGCCACATTTCTTAATTCGCGCCAGCTCGCCGCCATGCGTCACCCTCGCACGCGTCAACCGAACCAGCAAACTCTAGCACAAGCTAAGCCAAGCTTGAGTTCGTTACCTTGAAGCCACCTACTACAACAAGCTTTGCCTCTGCCACCGCCGCTATCTACTTCCACCATTATCTCCCTCCCCAAGCCTTGTCTCAAGCTGCCGCCAACACCAAAAAGCATCACCTCCACCTCCTCTTCGCGCTTCCAAGAGCAATTACATGCTCAGCCGCCTCAATTGCCGTTGCTGACAAAGTTAGAGCTGAAACCCTAGTTTGGCCGCCGATGTTGAACTAAAAAATTTCTCCTTCATTGTTGCTTCTTGTTCTAAATTGAAGGTACAAATGAATTCACCATGCCTAGCTCCTCAATTGCCCTCTATCTCCTTATTGATTACATCACCGGAGTTCACCAGAGAAACCTTGGCCGCTGCTCTGCTTCCTACTCTGTTAGGGCCATATGTCGCGCCATCGACTCCAGCCATCTCTCACTGAGAAGAAGCCACCAGAAGACTCCCCTCGTCACACTAATGTTCCCACTACCGCATGCCCTACCACCAAGTCGTCAAAGTGCCGTTGCCATGAGCTCCACCGCCGCCTTCCTCTACTTGCCACCACCGACCCTTGCTGCCTATGTCCTATCCGCGGCCGATCATCGAAAGTGGTCCCCTCACTCCTAGAATCCCAAAGCCGCCGCCTCCCCCCTCACTTCTCAGCTTTCTTCACAACTGGTCAGGCCAGTTTAAACTTTTTCTTTTGAATTAAGTCTTCCCCTTTCTATGAAATCTCCTGATTCCCCACCACTGACTTCCTACACCTAAGCAAAAGATCACAAGTTTCAACAAGGACCCATTGACTCGATCCACCACAAATCATTCGGCAATCAATCGAGCAACAACCATGACCAGATTGGGCAGCGATGTCATGCCGATCAAAAACCGCCTCGCCACCATTGGTGATTGATTTGTGCGGTTTGCTTAGTTGTGGAGGAGGAGGAGGTGACGATGGCGAGAACGCCGCAGGCGGAGGCGGCAGAGAAGGAGAGATCGACGTACCTCGAGTTCATGCAACCGGAGCTCTCCACGAAGTGATCTCACGAAACATGCATGGGCTTGGCTGCAACATGGGCTGGCTGCGATTGAAAAGGAACTTGCAACGGATGAAGCGAGCGATACTGCTTGGCTGCATTCGAAACAAAGATGGACGAGCGATCGGAGACTAAAGATATTTTTAAATTATATGGAAGTCGGATGGCGTACTAAAATTTTTAGTAAAAATAAATTTAGTTTTTATAATAGATAAAAATAAAGAAAAGTGGTACTCCTTCCAGTCTAAAATTATAACGACTTCTATCATTTAAAATTTGTTCCAAAATATAATAACTTTTACACATATATTTTCCTTTCAACACAAAAGTTTTTAGCTAGTTTCTTCTTAACCAATCATAATCTTTCTTTATTTAATTATAACAATTTTTTTACTATCCATGTTTAATTTTAAAACTCTTTATATTTTAAGACGAAGATAAATTCAAATACAGCGTGTGAAAATACATCTGAGGCCAGAAGACTAGTCTGAGTCAACGTCCAGTTACATGCCTGAAAAGATTCTGATGTGTCTCAATTCAATGGAACGCGTGCGTGTTTGTACGATTCCGGCGCCAGTCATCTTGCAATAATTAAGCTGGCTACTTAAGTACAAATAACCGAGTGTTACCATGACACTCGCTCCGTTCAAAGTATAAGTTATCTTTAACATTTAAAATTTATTCCAAAATAAATCTAGTAATTTTTTACCTATAACCTTATCTCAACAATCATAGGGTCTTTTATTTAATTTCTCCATATACTTTATCATTTCAATTAATCATAAATATTATTTATTTTATTTTATCTTTTTCGTTAGTACCTATACCTAACTTTAAAAGTCTTTATATTTATATTTTAGAATGGATGGACTACTTTTTAAACTCCATTCTATAAACTTGTTTTGAAGCCTCGTAGTGCATGATCTCTCTACTGATAGGACTATAGCGCTTATATCTCGTTTTTCATTAGTACGTCTTTAAAATGTAAAATATTGTTTTTTTAAAAAATTTTGTATATGAAAATATCTTAAAAATAAAATAGATACTTAATTAATTATATGTTAATAACGTTTCTCGTTTTACGTGTGACGTATAAGTCATATATAAAAGCACGAACGAACAAGACCAGCCAGCTAGCTATAGTCAAAGTAAAAGAACACGTTAATTCCCATGAATAATCACGGTGATATTCATGGCTTGATTGGCAATATCTTGACGTTTCTCTTTGATCACACTAGCAAATTTCACGGAAATGACCACACGCCAACACGTGCCATCTCAGCTACTAATATATATACATACTCTCGTGTTGTCCCTTAATAAATCCAGACCGTTAATTTGTCATCGTACGTAAGCAGCAATGTACACGACCAAGCCGCTCTCGGCGTTCGCGAACCACCCAGAGGCCGCGTCGCGACTGCCGCCGGCGGCGGAGGGTGGTTGCTCCGGCTACCTAGCCGTGAAGAGCGACGACGAGGGCGCCGACGAGACGCGGTGCTGGGGCTCGTGCAGCGACGGGACGCGCGTCCGCGGGCTCCCCTTCCCGCAGAACCGCGTCATCACGGTCATGGACCCGGGGCTCGGCGAGTACGCCGGCGCCTACGCCGACGCTGTCGTGTTCGTGCCCGTCCCCGGTGTGCCGCTCTCTTCGAACCGGTACTACGCCGTCCTTACCGCGGGCAAGCGCCAGGGCCACGTGCGCGCGTGCTCCAGGGAGGACGACGTGGTGACGCGCTGCTTCTGCCGGTGCGTCCGCGACGCGAAGCCGCGGCCGTTCGACCCCGCCGACGTGTACCAGCAGATGGAGATCGTGCCGCACAAGGACGGGTTCACGGCGAGGTCCGTCGCCGCCGACGGGCTCCCCTACTTCCTGTACCGGAGCAAGTGCTGGCTGGCGTACGCGTCCAAGCCCAAGCACTTCGATCTCGGCGAGGCGCTTGGTCTCAACGACCCACTCCGCTCGCGCTCGCTGTTGCATGGCCATGCGGCGCTGACCACCCCGCCGGCGGCGGCAGCGGTGGCCGTCGGGAGGTGGTACACCCCGTTCTTCTTCGTCAGAGAAGACGGCGTCCCCCTCAAGACGCAGATGGACCGCGCCACGTTCTACGAGATCGTCCTAGAGCAACGGTGGGAGGCCATGGGCGGCGCGGCGCCGGAGGTGAGCAAGAGGGTGCTCGTCGGCGGGAGAGTCGAGGGGAAATTAGAAGACGCGGTGGCGGCGAGCGCGCGGCCCGGAGGCGATGGCTACGAGTGGTTCAGCGCGGCAACGTGGCCCGCTGGCCAGAGGGTGGGCGTGCACGCGAGCCTGTGGGAGAAGATGGTCTGGGAGGAGCAGAAAGGCGGGTGGGTGGCCGACGAGGAAGAGGACGGCGTCAGGAAGACGATGGCCGGCGCCGGCGGCAGATCGGTGCTGGTGGAGAGGTTCGCGGTGAAGAGGATGGACGGCAGCGTGGTGGTGGCGTTTGACTTTTTCCACGTCAACAAGATCAACTAGGCAACGAGGGCCAGTACTCCGCGGAGACCTTTCCACCGCATTTGTATCCTGTATGCATATGTGTATCACCTTAGATACTATATTCTTTACATTGGTTAATAAATATACTGTTCTTTATATTGGTTAATTAATTAAAAATAAAGTACGTTGTAAGTACTATAAATTGTAAGGTAAGTATAATTTACTCACCCATTTTGTAATTTGCTCAAATGAGTCATATAATTTGTTTGAGGATACAAATCTAGTTAAAATTTAAAAACATGTCACTTTTCACCGCATTTGTGAAACTGGATGGCCATGTATGCAAGCAACAAATATACAAAGTAGCCTATATATTATCTGATTAATCATTCAAGGATATTGGTTTGTTTGGATAATCCAAATCTCCAATACGTGATGTGTGAGCCCGTTCGGTAGTTTGCTGGACCTGTCCTGAGTTTGGTAGGTGAGTGCTGACAGGGTTTACGTTTTTTACGAAAATTGATCAAAAATTATGAAATTTTGAGTTTTCGATATGGAACGAAAGTAGATTCTGAGTAAAATTTCAAATGGTTTTTGAGAATTTAAATATAAAATAGTAAAATTTGATCAAAATTTAGCGAAAAATATCACCGCTGAGTTAGAATACAACAGTAATTTGGAAAGGTGAACCCTGGTGCTGAGCGGCCGCTTCGCGGGCTCGCAGTCCTCTTCTGGAACTGGCAGCTGAGGTGAGAATCTCCTTTACTGTGACAAGATGGATTTATCAGTCTCGTCCCCCTGCGCAGCGTGACGGTCAGCGATGCAGCGGTTCTTCTGGCTACGGATGAAAACGGATCGCATAGGGACGAAAATTAGCTCTATTATATTTGTTTCTATATTTTTTTGAAACCAAAAACAAATACAGATACCTCAAAAATTAAAACGAAAATAAATATTATTAAATATAGATATAAAGCGAATATGAATTAAAATAAATACGGTCACGAATATTTGTCGGAATATTAATACCCCTTAGATTGTGCTTCTAAAATCAACAAAGAAATATAACTAGTTTTTTTATCCAAAAGAATATATTAAATTAGTGTTAAATATATATGCTATTGTGAATACTATAGACTCTTTAGTTTTTCTAAAATTAAAAAATAGAATTAATAAATATGAAGTTATATCCATATTAGACTCTTAACTTAGAATTTAATTTATTCAATTTAAAATTAATAATTAACAAATGTAATTGACACGGACCCCTTTTTAAAAAGAAGAAGTTGTTACATTAAAAAATAATCAATTTATTTAATATATTATTAAATTTTTATTTAATATATATAATATCAAGCAAAAGTGCCCAATACAATTTATGATTTGGAATTAGTAAATATAACATATTATGATAACTACATACCATTTCTAAAATAAAAATGTTTGGGAAATGATTTGGGCTAGCGATATGAGCCTAAAGTTAGAGTTAATATGGGCTATCTGGATAGTTTCCGATGGATTCCGCTTTCCGCCGGATAACAATGTTACCGTATTTGCTTCTGTTTCTAAGGAAAAATATTCGAATTCATTTCCGTTTCTGAGACTATCCTAAAAAATCAGTTTAACACTATTTGTTTCTGAAACAACGTGCGGATCTTAGAAACCATCCGAACCGATTTCATCCCTACTTATGCCCCGTCGATGAGTTGAATGTAAATATCATTAGCAAAAAATCTCATGAGCTGAACATATTCACATAGTGAGATAGAAAACGAATGATTATCTAGTCAATAAATATTATGTTTAATTGTAAGTGTATAACTAGTACTAATTGGCAACATTTCAATACATATGACGAGGTATATATTGTCAATGGATTGATATCTGATCATAGTATCCGTATATGTATGATGTATTTTTAGGATGTAAAGTAAAACTGATATAAAGATGCAATCGAAGATATAAAGAAATAATAATTTTTATATAGGTTCAATCCATAATAGATCTACTCCTATCTAGCGGTAAGTATCATCTTTCCTTAGGCCTCAAAGGCAAACTTTGCCGTTGCTTCATCTAGGCCACCCATTCATCTATCACGGTTGTATGCACTGGCCCCACCAAGTGAATAATTAGCAGCTACTAGCCAGGTGTTGCTCTTTAGGAAATAATATCAACAAACAAATTTACTGCTACAAAGCGCACAGGAACAAATTTCAGAAAACTAGTTCATGAGAACCGTGGATTTATGGGTAGCTATACCTAGCTACTGATGGTAGAATTCACATTGACTCTTGTTTTTTTGGTTTGATATGTTCCTTCTTAGTATATAAGTTTCTTCATTTCTAGGGCAATTCAGATGGCTGGTTGTATTTTGAAGGTTTTTTCTTAATAGCTTCATTTCACTGCTAGTTTTTGGGTAATACTCTATCTGGGAATTTAGAAGTAGTATGGCAATGTTTTCTTTGTTTTAACGGGGATTTTCTTTGCACAATATATACACTAACGTGCAAGTATTTGTGTGCTGTTAGCTGGCTTATGAGCTCTTACTACAATCGATGCTTGCTCTGCTTTCTTTTGTTCCCACACACTTTGATGCCGGAATTTTGTTTTTTGATTTTTTTTCCCTGGAGAGAAACACCTGATTCTACCTATGAGCAGCTGCTAATCAGTTACTTTGATAGGGCCACAGCATGCAGCCATTGATAGTTGAACGGGTGGCCTATATGAAGCATCGGCAAAGTTTGCCTTTGAGACCAAAAATAGACGACACAGAACCCCTATTTAGCCATGAGGTTGATATTTTTCACTATATTAATCTTATAAGTATAAAATATAAAAAGAAAACTCTAATATAGTATGTCATTAGGTCAGTATAGAACTTAGATATAGTGGTTGTTGACTAGTTGTCTTTGAGCTCCGCCAATTTTAATTTGATGAGATTAGACTGTGGCTTCCGTTGGTCTATCCTCTTCTTTTAGGATGGTTTTATATTTATACCCTTGTCCAAGTTTTTACTAGACAAACACGAGTCCAAGCAGTAATAGTTAGATCTAAGTAAGAGTATGTATTAGGGATATTTTTTTTATTTGTTTAGGATTCTATTCATACTCATAGACTTTATTTTCTAATAAAATTTATATATGATATTTTGTCTGAGATATATGTACATATATGAGATATTTTATATTTAGTAACTGACATATATGGCGAGCAGCGGGCGTGGAAGCATGGCAGCATCGGCGCGGGCAGCGGCCGGTGGCCGGCAGGGCTTCTACAGCTATAACAGATTAGAAATAGTGCCATGAAAGCAAACAACAAACCAGTTCTGTAATCTAATTGGCCACTTTTGGCTACTAACTTCTATTTAGGTGGTGTTTTTTTACTTCTAACTTATGGTTATTCTCTTCATTTTTGTTATGTTAGCACGTTTTTTAAAACTCAAAATAATATTTTTTTAAAACCTTTTATATAAAAATATCTTAAAAAATCAAATAGATCACCAATAATATTTCTTATTTTACGTATGACCTATAAACCATTTATTCAAATACCATCTTAACTGATTGATCTCATGTATGCTTATTACAGGTGGATCATTATCTTAAGAGAACTAGAATCTTCCCGAACATATACGTGTGGGGATAAACAATGGGACGTGTTTGACTAGATTTGTACCCAAAACAAACCGTGTGACTCGTTTGACTAAATTACATGCTGTGTGACTTAAATTACACGTACTTACAAGTTGTCGTATATGTGTTGTATTTTACTTATTAATTAATTACCGATTAAACGGTCGAATGATTATATGGTCAGTGTCCGGAGGTACTAAAATAGTGTAAATTTTGATACTCTTTATAATCATAAATATTTTATGTTCAGAACAAACTTTTATAACTTTGATCATCTATAATTTTTTAAGTGCTTAGTTTTAGAAAAATATATATGGTATTCACATATTTAACTTGAAAAGTATTATCATAACATCATAAATTTATTAGATTTTATAAACTTATTTCATAAAATTGATTATCGAAGTTTTAAAAGTTTAATCATATCTTATCCTAAAATCCAAATATTTATGACCAAAAGAAAATTTAGTTCCCTAAAGTGTTTAACCAGATCTTATCCTAAAAACCAAATATTTATGACCGAAAGGAAATTTAGTTCCTCTCAAGGATTGTACTTAATCTTTTCTCAAGGATGCCCTTGGTTTGGTACATCTCGTTGATTCAGAATTTTAAGAATATGAAATGCATTGTTTCCATTGCGGCAACACGACGCATTAACACTTATTCCACACGCATACTTCCTCGGTGCTGAGATAAGTTGATTTCTGTCAACGGGATTTAAATTAATCTGGAGGGAAAAAGAACAAAGTAATATCCTCATTAATAGGAAGACAATGTTGATGTCAGAATAAATCAGGAGATTGAAGAAATTAGGAGAGTAGGTAAGAGACTAGAAATCTTATTTAAGGATAAATTTTAAATACTAAAATCAACTTATTTTAGAAATGAATACATCCCTACAACAGGATTCAAGATTTTAAGTGCTGTTTTATATTCGGTGTATAAAACAAATAGACAACATATTTCTTTCAAAAACAAATAGACAACATATATACATACTTGCACAGACAACTCTACAACATGAACCAGCCGAAGAATACCACTGTCCTGCATACTACAACTGCGAAAGCTCAAAACAAGGTAATTGACAACCAAATACCTCACTGTCTCACAAACTGACAACAAAAAAAGCTAAACAAGCTATAGAAAATGAAAGAAATCATGAAAAATTGAAAGAAGCGATCCTTAACACGAACAATATACATATATCTTCGGATGTTCCAATACAGAATTCACAAATTAAACCTGAAGATTGTGAAATCTGAACATATATAGATCCACACTGCATCCGTAGGTATCTGTGACAGACTGACACGATCACACCTGCTTCTCCCTGACCTTGTTGAAGTGCACAAAGTCGACGGCGACCGCGACGCTGCCGTCCATCCGCTTCACGACGAACCTCTCCACCAGCACCGACCCGCCGGCGGCCACCATGCCGGCCTCCTTGTGCTCGTCGACCCACCCGCCCCTGTACTCCTCCCACTGCATCCTCTCCCACAGGCTCACGGACATGCCCACCCTCTGGCCGGCGCCGGGGCCAGCCGTCGCCGCAGCCCCGAACCACACGTACCCGTCGCCGTGGCGCTCGCCGCCCTCCTGCCTCTCCAAGACGCTCCCGCCGATGAGCACCCTCTTGCTGTCCAGCTTCCCGAAGCCGCCGTCGTGCACCGGCTCCCAGCGCTGCTCGAGCGACACCTCGTAGAACGTGGCGCGGTCCATCTGCTCCGGCGGGGAGACGCCGCTCTCCTTGACGAGGAAGAAGGGGGCGTACCATTTCCCGACGGCCGTTGGCGTTGTGGTCCGCGGGAAGGCGTCAGCGAGGAAGTTGTTGCCCGCGAGCTGGCGCGACCGGAGCGCGGCGTTCATGCCCGGCGCCTCGCCGAGGTCGAAGTGCTTCGGCTTGGAGGCGTAGACGCGCCAGTACTTCTTGCGGTAGAGGAAGTACGGGAAGCCGTCGGCGGCGACGGCCCTCGCCGTGAACCGCCCACGCCGGCGCTGCACGATCTCGATCTGCTGGTAGACGTCGGCCGGGTCGAACGGCCGCGGCTTGGCGTCCTTGATGCAGCGGCAGAAGCAGAACGTGGTCATGTCCTCCTCGCGAGAGCACGCCCTGACGAGGCCCTTGTACTTGCCGGTGGCCACGACGGCGTAGTAACGGTTCGACGCCAGCGGCTGGTCGTGGACGGGGACGAACACGACGGCGTCGGTGTAGGTGGTGCTGCTCTCGCCGTGGTGCTCCGTGTACCGGACCGTGAGCACGCGGTTCTGCGGGAACGGCAGGTCCCGTACGCGCGACCCCCCGCACGTTCCCCAGCAGCACGTCTCGTCGTCTCCGCCGTCGTCGTCGGGCCCCTTCACGACGACGTAGCCGGAATTCCGGCCCTCCGGCGGCGGCTGGGACGCCGCTTCCGGGTTGCTCTTGAAGAGGGAGAACGGCTTGGTCGCGTACATTCTTTTGGTGCTTCTATATGTCCCAACCAATGCACATGCAGTAGTAGCTTAGTTTACTTAACACAATTAATGACAATGAGCACGTATTTATATATTGCTACAGCACGATGAACCGTTGACGAAAATGTTTTCTGACCTTAATCTTATCAGCTAGCTAGATGCCTAGATAGCTACTTCATGCACGGCTCCATTATTCATAAGCCATGCATGTTCAGAATTTGAGGAGACAAGTCGCGAGTTGCTGTGCACCAATGGAACAGGAGACGCGTCTCCATAGTCCATTGTCAAGTCATAGGGTATTTTCTGCTTACATGCTACTTTCTCCGATCAAAAATAAGTTTATCTTTTACCATTTAATTTATCACATAATAATTTTATTTTTAGAGCAATTAATATATTAAAGTTTGTTAAATTGGAGGTAAATATATTGAAATTTATTAAAGTGCGAAATAAGTATATTAAAGTGGAAGACAAGTGTATTAGAATTGATAAAGTAAAGTATATTATAGCATTTTAGCTTGTATGGATATGTGTGAGATATACTAACAATGAAGTTTTTTCTAACGGACTTAGGGTATGTTGTTTATAGGGTATGTTGTTTATTAAAGTGAAAGACAAGTGTATTAGAATTGATAAAGTAAAGTATATTATAATCTTTTAGCTTGGATGGATATGTATGAGATATGCTAACAATGAAGTTTTTTCTGATGGAGTTAGGGTGCGTTCGGAACTGAGGAAAGGTTGGGCTAATTCATTGTTCTCCATGAGCACGCTTCCTGAACTACTTGCCGGAGGATGAAACCTCGACGGCGAAAAGTCTGGAGACCCCTCTTTGAGATTTGGCCAGGGGAGTAGTTCTCAGGCGAAGCGGCGTCCGGTGGATCAACAGACGGATGGGCGCTCAGGAACCGGGGGCCCGAGCTGAGAGATATAGGGGTTCGGACCGTCCGAATCGGGTCCGGACCGTCCGAACCGTGATAACCGCGCGGGAGAGAGACAGGAGGCGTTTAGACAGGTTCGGGCCGCTCGGAAGCGTAATACCCTACTCCTGTGTGTATGCTATGTGGAGGTGAATGCGGTATGATTGTTACAAGGAAACTCGGAGAGCTCGGGAGCTAGCTGGGAGCAAACGGGAGCAACACGGGAGCTAAGTCCTCACTCGGGGGCTCGGAGCCGAGGAAGAAGAAGAAGCACCGGGCTCAACCTAAGCTCAACATCCGCTCAACCTAAGCTCAACCTAAGCCGCCGTTTCCATTGGCCTGGATCCTCCTTTTATCAGCGAAAGGAAGTCCACAGTGCCAGTACACGGAGAGAGTGGGTTCCGGGTGAGTTCTTCTGTCGCCCCGTCCGCTTGCGACGCCCACGCCGGAGTTGGAGGGACGTCCAGTCGCTCACGCCCGCCTGCTGTGCCCATGCCGGAGTAGGTCTGCTGCAAGCGGCCGAGTCGTCGAGACGCGAGGATGCGACGGGATGTGACGGGTCGTCTGGTCGTCTGCTGCTTGCTCTCACCACCGAAGTCAAAAGGCTTCTGACAGCACAGGCATGTGTCCATTGCGCAGGCATGCGTCCACGGGGGGCCATCAGGAGACGCCCACGCGTGGCAGAGTAGTTGGCAAGTTGGTCCGCGGAGTTCTTCGAGACAATTGGTCCCCGAGGCCGAGGCGATCGGCACCCGGGGCCGAGTCAGTCGGCACCGGGACCGGGGCGATCGGCGCCCGGGACCGAGGGGATCGGCACCCGGGTAGTCGGCAATCGGCCTCGGGGCCGAGCATCGGCACCCGGGGCCGGGGTATCGGCACCCGGGTCCGGGGCGATATGATGGCGCCCCGGGGCGAGGCCCGGGGCCGGGGCCCGGGGCCGATGGAGATGGCGCCCCGGGGACGGGCCCGGGGGCGATGGAGATGGTGCCCCAGGGACGGGCCCGGGGGCGATGGAGATGGCCCAGGGCCGATGGCGAGATGGCGCCCCGGAGACGGGCCCGGGGACGATGGAGATGGTGCCCCGGGGACGAGCCCGGGGCCGATGGCGAGATGGTGCTCAGCGGGACGACGACCGTAGCTGGCCGTCGCTTGTGCAGATTGTGGCCCCGGAGGATCTCTGACGTGGCCGAGGATCCACGCGTCCCCACAGAATGTAGGACCCCCAGTCCCATTTCGCCGACACTACTAAATAGTGTGTTTTTCAAATATTTTCTATCTAAAAGTTTCTTAAAAACATATTAATCTATTTTTAATTTTAAAATAATTAATACTTAATTAATCATATACTAATGACTTATCTCGTTTTGCATACCACCAAAAATCTGTGCTTAAACTCTCTATCGAATGAAGCCTTAGGCTTAGTTTGAAGATGAGGAAAGAGAAAGAAAAAAAGATCACGTAAAACGATGTGAGCCATTAGCATATAATTAATTGAGTATTAGCTATTGCAAACTTGAAAAATGATTAATATGAATTTTAAAGCAACTTCTAAATAGAAAATTTTTATAAAAAACACATCGTTTAATAGTTCGGGAAACGTGCTTCTGAAGAATGAGAGGGTTTTCACCTCTAACATGTAGATCCCAACACTACCTTAGCAATCAAACTCTCTATGGAACAAAGCTTTAGGGTGAGTTCGGTAGGAGGGGAAAAGGTGAAAGTTCTAGCACACGTAAAATAAGATAATCCATTAGCATATGATTAATTAAGTTTTAATTATTACAAACTTAAAAAATAGATTTATTTGATTTTCAAGCAACTTTTATATATAAAATTTTTATAAAAAATATATTATTTAATAATTTAGAAAATATACTCACAGAAAACAATAACGTTTTATCCTCCTCCCCTCCTTCCAAACGCTAGCTTAGTCCTCAAACCGACCCCAAGCGTCGGTCGCTGCCAGGTATATTTATTGCTACAACTACGTTTACATTTGACCAAAGCAAGGTGTTTCGTCGAAATTGTCATCTTAACTTGCTTGCTAACCAAGCACCGTACGAGTGTACGACTTGAGAAGTTGAGATCACGAGATGATCTCTCGCTCACGACAGTACGGGCACGACATGTGTACGTGACCTGTAACACGTTGACCTTTCTTGTTGCGTGTAACGAACGAGCTGTCGAGGCAGAAACAAAGGGCTCGTTTGGATGGGCCGGAATTGAAGCCCAATTTTAATCCCGGCCCGCCCACATGGATGGGCCGGGTTTTGGGCCCATCTAAACAAGGCTGTGGGCAATTTTCCGGACGAAGCCACCCAAACAAGGAATTTTTACTGTTATTAATTTAATTTTTTTTTAATTTATAAAACTAATTTTCGATTTGGGTCATTTGCAAATCTACCATCTTGCCGCCGTGGGCCACGGTGGTATTTAAAAACCGCCGTGGCCCAGGGCGGCGAATGGCATCCCTGTCAGGCGCGGCTAACGGCGCCGGCCGCCGTTAGCCCGGGGAGGCCACGTGGCCTTGCCGCCCTGGGGGACGGCGGCGAATGCCATTTTGCATTCGGTGGCATTCGCCGCCGTCCCCCAGGGCGGTTTTTAGCATAGTGAACGGACGGTCCGAACAAGATCGGACCGTCCGAATCCAGGGGGCCGCCTGCAAAATGTTTTTTTTTTTTTGATATTTTTTTCTCAACTAGCAACACGAGAATAGAAAAATCTCGTGAAGGTGTAGCTCAAACCGATGTAAGATGTGGCCTGTAGAAAATTGTGAGTGTGCTTTAAAAACCGTGCTGAAACTTCGGACCTCAAAAACTCAATCTTCCCGGCCGAATTTCGCAAAACTTTTTTGGACAAACCCGACAAAGTCGGGGGGAAGCGGATGTAAAATTTTCTGTAGATGTCCGTAGAGTACTTATTTGCCCGATTCCGAGATCGTATGTGAAAGTTATGACTGTTTTAAGGTAGGTAGCGCGTGTTACAACAATTTGCTATGCATTCGTCGCGCTGGCCGTGGATTTGGACGGTCCGATCCTTGTGCGGACTGTCCGTTCACTATGCTAAAAACCGCCGTGGGGAACGGCGGCGAATGCCGCATTTTTGCATTCGGCCCCCTGGAGGCATTCGCTGCCGTCCCCCAGGACGGCAAGGCCACGTGGCCTTCCCGGGCTGACGGCGGCCCGCGCCGTTGGCCGCGCCTGACGGAGATGCCATTCGCCGCCCTGGGCCACGGCGGCAAAATGGTAGATTTGCAAATGACTCAAATCGAAAATTAGTTTTGTAAATTAAAAAAAAATTAAATTAGTAACAGTAAAAATTCCCCAAACAAGTCCCTCTCTCTCTCTCGTCGTCGTCACGCGCCTCTCTCGAGTCTCGACCGCGACCGCATCTCGCCGTCGCCGACCGCTGCCGCCGCGTCCTCGTCCAAGTGTCCCGGCGACGCCGCGAGAGTGCCGCCTTTCCTCCGCAGGGCCCGGCCCCGATTCTCTCTCTTCGGGTGCGAGCTTCTCTCCTTCCTGAGGTCAGCGACGTCGGGTGGGCGCCGCCGCCACGGTTCTCCAACGACCCCGAGCGTCGCTTCGTCCCCGGCTCCGGCGGCAGCTAGGAGTTCCGGCTACAATTCGTCACCAGATCGTAAGGTATTTCAACCAACCAAGTAACTTCTCGCGATTCAAACAACAGTAGGCTTAATTGGAACTCCTCAGGGTGGGATTGGCTGGGAGATTGGGTGGAGGAGGGGATCAACACAATCGCACCTTGGGTAGAAAATTTTTTCCTGGTAGCCAAATAAAGTCTTAATTGGAATGAGGCAAAATAACAGTAGGCCTTGAGATCTCTCTGCCGCTGTTTAGTCTTCCCAAATTCCCCACTGTGGCAGCGGAGCAGAGCCACCGATCCCTGCCATTGCCACTACTTGCCCACTGGCCCCGTCGATAACCCTTCCAGCTACACCCTCTTCGACGCCGGCCTGCTGCCTTCTTTTGTAGCACATCCGCAATCTGCTGCCTGAATCCTAGCTCGTCGTGTGTTTGGGAGTTCCGCGGTGCTGCCACTTTCGATTCGGTTTACATTTATCTGGATTCCGTTCTTGTATGCAATGCTATATTCGGATTCAACTCTTCTTAATGTCTAAGTTATGTGTTGGGAGCTTCACAGCAATGGTGCTTATGTTTGGAAATCAATGGCACTATGGCAGGGAGCCAGGGAGGTTTCCGTGCTTTATTGCAAGGTCATCCTTAAGAGCTAATTGGTATGGATAAGAAGAAAGCTGTTGATGACACTGAGCCTGGGCCAGCGCATTCTCGGCCTGTGGACAGATTTGGTTTCATTAAGCCAGAACAGGGTACCTCTCCTGATGGGATTTCGAAGAGTAAATCCATACATGAACGTGAACGTGAAAGGTATGTCATGCCTTATTGGGGGTCTCTTTATATATTCCCCCATAATTGTTTGGTTACATGATAAGCTGGAAACAGTAAATCTTCTAGAGTAGTTATTTTCAGTTCTCTGCAAGTAGATTAGTTTGTTGCAATGTGTTGTGGTATGACAACCTCAGTGTTTAGTAGCTGACACTTCTATGTTTAGTAACTTTTGTGAGAATATTTATCATATATCTGAAATCTTGGCTTATAATGCATACCTGCTTTTCATTATATTATTTTTGTTGCTTTGATATCACACTGTCGCTTTTGTCCTGCATCTAGTTTACTTTTGTAAACTGGGTAATGGCTTACTATGCATTACTTTTATAGTTTTATTTTCTCTGAACAACTAACTCACAGCTGAAATATTTTTGGGTTACCATAGGGACGAAAGGAGGATAAAAAAATGGAGGAAGATGATAGGCGTTGGTGGTAGTGACTGGAAACATTATGTTAGAAGAAACCCTCATGTGGTTAAAAGAAGAATAAGGAAAGGCATTCCTGATTGCCTCAGAGGACTTGTTTGGCAGTTAATTTCAGGCAGCAGGGACCTTTTGCTAATGAACCCTGGGGTTTATGAGGTACGGATAACCATCGTGAAAGAACTGCTTGCTCTGATTTTTGTTGAATGTTCCCTTTTTTTTTTGCCTTTCTGTTGTCTTAGTAGTTGTTTCTAAATTATCAGGATATTGTCTTAAGAGTCCTATTTCATATCTTGTCAATCTTATTATATTTCTATACTATTTTTTGGACAGACACTGGTCATATACGAGACATCAACATCAGAATTGGAAATAATTCGTGACATATCACGCACTTTTCCATCACATATTTTCTTCCAACAGAGACATGGTCCAGGTCAAAGATCCTTGTATAATGTTTTAAAAGCATACTCTGTTTATGATAGGGATGTTGGATACGTGCAGGTTTGTGTTAAGATTGCTGACCAATTTTAGGATATAAACTTATCCTGTGGAGTAATATGCCTTTTCTTTTGCATAATCATGATGTAGGGAATGGGATTTTTAGCTGGCCTGCTACTTCTTTATATGAGTGAAGAAGATGCATTTTGGTTATTAGTTGCTTTGCTGAAGGGAGCTGTTCATGCACCAATGGAAGGCTTGTATCAGGTAATAGAATTGCATTCCTTTGGCCAAGTAATTTTTCCCTGTGGTTCCAATAAATTGTAATGATTCTTTAGCACTTGTACTTCCGAGTGAAAAACAAGGTTGAGCGTTTTGTTTCAGTATATACTATCCAGTACTTTCAATATGAATGCTTAATCATACTTTCTTCATGCTTATCTTCATTTTCTACCACTCCATGTTGTTGGTTTCTCCTCAAAACTTGTTTGTTGAACTAATGGACAAAATTTACACTTTATACTCCTAATTACATGTTTTGCCGCTGCTTTAGAAGTACTGTCTTCAATTTGAGCAATTGGTGATGGTGCATATGCAATTTTTACACTACATGAAAAATCTGCATATTCTAAAGCTAATACGTAATGAACTACTGTTTATACTCTTGCAACAGGCTGGTTTGCCGCTTGTGCAGCAATATCTGTATCAGTTTGAGAAATTAGTTCTTGAGCAAATGCCACAGTTGGGACAGCATTTTATTGAAGAAATGATAAATCCAAGCATGTATGCAAGTCAATGGTTTATCACAGTTTTCTCGTATTCCTTCCCATTTCATCTAACTGTTAGAGTTTGGGATGTCTTCCTGTATGAGGTCAGAATCTTACCCAGCCATATATTTGTTTTCTGTTTACTTTTTATCTGAGGTTACGAGCTAAGATTGACAGATTTTCAAGGCACAATTGCTTCTAACACATTATTGATTATAGTTTTAGATCCCATGTAATAACATGCTTAACTAATGAATAATAAGTATGCATGTGGCCATCTATTACTGTTTTAAAGTTATACCTAATGAATTGTGTAGCCTGTAATGAAGGGTGCTATATCCAGTATTCCAGTTAATTATTATCAAGAGCGGAGTTTGTTTGAGCTTACATCTTATTGATCGACTTGAATGCACCTCAAAAGTTAATTCTCTGATGGTTTGCATGCACAATGGCAATATACGTACCAAAAAAACCATGTTCCAATAACTAGCTAACACCTTTAATTACCCAGTTCCTTGTAGCAGTGTTGTCCAATCTGGAGTCTCAAACTACTGGTCACTAGTTGGACCGAACATTTTATTATATGAAATACACTCATGAATATGTATAGAGCATAGTGAGTCAATTATATAGCTGGCTCTTGAGGCCTCTTTCATTTCACCAATGTGCATAACCAAATGCCAGGAGCAGCTGGCTATCAGGCTTAGGTGGTGGGAGGGGTTTGGGTTGAAGTGACCAGCTCAGAGTAAACACAGGCAGTTTAACCTGGGTTTCACTGGTTTATTGAGGCCAATTTCATAACTGTCTGATTGCTGGTCGTGCCCACATAGCACTGCCATGTAGAGATGTGCTCTGGAGAGCATATCACACTGGTGCCTGTGTTTTTATTTGTATTATATCTTCAAGTCAAGATAATTTTTTGATATGAATGGTCATTGTTCTTTCATATAGTCATATACTTGTAAAGTGCAGTTGAACTCATTTAATTTCCATCTACTAGTCTTCTTGATGCAAGTAAGATAAACTGATTATAATGTGTGTTTTCTGGATTACTGACTACAGGGTATTAAGGTTGTATTCCAAGTTGGATTGGCTCTACTGAGATTTTGCCATGATGAATTGGTGAATATTCTCTTGCCTTTTGCTGCTTTTATTTCAAGTCTTATTTTTCGAGAAGTGCTGAAGTTTGTAATGCTCTGCCAGGTCAAATTGCCTTTCGAGAAACTTTTACATGCTTTCAGAAACTTCCCAGAAGAGGCAACTGATCCTGATGTATTATTGCCACTTGCCTTCACATTCAAGGTGATGAGCAGTTTTTTTGCAGCAAACGCTACATTATGTCAAACCTTTTGTGAAAATTCTTGTTGTGTGATAAACTTGTTTGTGCATATGGCCATGCTCATCATTTTTTCCCCTTCCCTCCATATTATGGCAAAACTTAAGGTGTTCATTTTTCATTAGCCTGCTTTTGTCTTCTGTGGTACAGCAATCTATCTGTCCTTTTTGCATGACTTATTAACTTTGTTCGGAGAACTCATCCGTATTTTATAATGCTGCCCTAATGCTTTATGGTATAAGGAGCAGTTGATGTACAACTTTGTCCATTTGATTTATATGAAATATCAACATGTGAATCTAACCTGTTAATTATTGGTAACCTTCTGTAGAACTGGTAGGAACTTGCAGTACCAGATAACTGAGGTACATTCCTTACATTATTTACAGGTGTCTAGCCGTCTTGAGGAGCTGGAGAAAGAGTATCAGAAAAAATTAGAAGGATCCAATGCAAGCACAAGTACTAAACGGTTTCATCCTCTTAAATTAAAAACGATGAGCAGGATTGGTAGCCGTGCCTTCGGCAACTCTACTAATAGTGAAAAATGAGAGACAAATCTTGTGTTGTATAACGAGTCACACCTTGTTTTATTTACACTGTAAAGAATGACAATTATTCATTCATCTGTCTGTTGTATTTTTAAAAAAAGTTAAACCAGTTTCCACAAGCACAAAAGGTGCAAATGCATCGCCAACTGTGCAGTTCTTTGATGTTGTTTTTCTCACGCTGAAAAATTGGTGAGGAATGCCAAATTGTAAATACCATCTTGTTGTAAAAGATGGAATGCCTATTGGTGAATAAGATGTGTTCTGTTTGAAAGGCTCTGAAATGCAACGGTGTGACATTATTACATGTTGGCTGTATATCTGAGTATTTGTTTCCTACAAATTGAGTTCCTTCTTCGCAACAACAGTATCTGTGAGGTAGCGGTGGATGATTTTACTAAGTAGGGCAACTAGTGTTGCAATATTTTAGTGCTGCCAGTTGGGCAGGTGATCTCATGCTGTTTTTCAGTTGGTGCCTTGTCAAAATGCCACTACAAATACTGTTGTTTTGTGCCTTGACAACCAGAAACCCGACGCTGAGTTTTATAATTTAGCTTTTGTCAATCTAAATTTTCAAAAGAATTCATGTGAACTTGGAGTGTAGTAGTCCATGAGACCATGACCCATTCTACAGATTCATTTTTTCTCCCCCAACCCCTCCGAGTTTCATGTCCTTCCGTCATCCTCCCCAACTACCCTACCTCCAATCGCCTCGCTCTCCAAATCCCGCTCGTCAACCGCGTCGGTCTCTCCAGCCACCGCCGCCGCCGCTGTCGCCGTCGTCCGCAGCTAAGTGGTCTCTCTCCCCACCTCTCTGTTCAGATTAGCTAGTCTCAATTTCGTGCTGTTGGTGTTGGAATCGATTCAGCAGTGATGGGATAAGTGTGACATGATCAGGTGATCCGAGGCGAGGATCCTCCTCCTCGGGGGGCAGATTCCACCATGGCGACGGCGGCCAAGGCGTTCTGGAACAGCCCCGTCGGCCCCAAGACCACCCACTTCTGGGGTCCCGTCGCTAACTGGGGCTTCGTCCTCGCGGTACGCCCTTACATGCCTGATTTCTTATGCCGTCTAATAAGAATTTATCAGTGGCATTTTGCGATTGCGTGCTGTGGTATTGATGCTGGTGATATTCGTTTGATCAAGGAGAACATGGTGCCCTCTGTTGAGAGAGTTTTATTAATGTTTTCCCCTTCGCTAGAGGTTTGATATTTCTGTAGCTAGAAACGACTCGGCATGAGGGTGTCATGAGGATGTCAGATTATTTGGTGCACAAGGTCCGTTTCACAGCCTCCTTGGGGTAGGGATTTTAGGAAGTATAGTTGTTAATCCTGGTTATCGACCTTTTGGGGCATAACAGACATTTTGTAGGTGATTTGGAAGTTGTAAAAAAGAGTACTGCTGGTTGTTGAGTGTTGACTAAAGAGACATGGGATTAATTTTACTCAATAGCAATCACGCAGTGTTTCATCTAGTCAGATAGGCATAAGAGCACTCTGTGTTTATGTGATACCTATACAAATTCAAGTCTAAATCCCCTAGAAATTGGTTGACAATGAAATCCATAGGTATTCGGTGTTTTGTTGCATTGTGGGATATTTTCTGCTGGCTGGTTGTGTATTAGTGTGTCTAGTCTAACTGCACAACATGCAATACCTTTTTAATGTGTGTAGCTCACAGTTGCCAGGTTGTAAAAATGTCAATTGCAGAAAACTCTTGCACCTTTTATCATACTTAACTATTTAATGATGATCTGTCACCAAGGATATTGATGAACTTATAAATTTGCTGTTCATCAAATAAACCACATCAGAAATTTCTGAATAACTTAATTCTTCATAATACAATATTTCAGGCTTCTAGTTGAACATCTTCTGTGGAAATTCATGAAGTATTATTACACTTATCCATACACTATAATTGAGTAGCACCTTACTCCCTACTTGACCTTTTGTTTTCTTCCAGGGCTTAGTTGACATGAACAAGCCTCCTGAAATGATATCTGGCAATATGACAGCAGGTAGGTGAAGAACTTACGGGTTTAGCTACAATTCTTATTTGATAAATACATATTTTTTAGACAACAGTATCACCCCTTTTCGTTTCCCCAAAAGTGATTAACAAGTTCTACATCAGAACAAAAGTCAAAGGAAAAGCGGGGTTACCAGGTTACCAGCTGCTTTTTGGCACATAAATACTTATTGAATCACAGAACTCACTAAGCAAAAAGGAAAGTAGTTGCCACATGACCATCTAACTCTAATAGTCTAATATGCCATCAGCTTCCACCATCATCAGAAGTGATTTTTCTCACCTTCTTTCCGATTCTTGAACTCCGAGTTCAGCCTTCATCAGGCTTGTGATATGTATGCCCAACCTTGAGATGTTTCTTCAATCTTCATAGTGCACATAAGAAGAGTTTTGAACATCACATCAATAGGCTATTGAGGAAACTCTCTTCAATCACCATTGTACTCCTAATCTGCCCGAAGATCCAAGATAGAGCTGCAAAACTACTAATGGTCATGTAATAGTTAGAATTAGAATCATACCCCGAAGGAGCCAGTTGCTCAATGAACCCTTCAAAATTATCTATGGGCCTTTTCTTGTGAAACATTTCTGTCAAACAGCACTGCACAAATTGAGTCGCATACCATCAGAACAGGACACGGCCTACAGTTTCTGTTTGACCATGCAAGGCACAATTCATGTTCCCTTTCCATTGCCTCTTCAGTTGAGTAGCTGATTGTAATTTGTCTTAACAAGCTTACAATAAAATTATCTTTACTTTTAGTGGAGTCTTGCACTTAGACAGGCTTTGCATCCTGGTGCCCACAGTACCCCTAAATGTCAAAGCCTTAAGGGATACACCTCTTTTCTCTAAGACACAACATTTAATGCATAATCTGCAGTATCATTAACTCCTATGCTTTGTGCAGCCATGTGCGTGTATTCTGGACTCTTTATGAGGTTTGCATGGATGGTACAACCGCAGAATTACTTGCTTCTGGCTTGTCACGCTTCCAACGAAAGCGTTCAGTTATATCAGTTATCACGCTGGGCGAGAGCTCAGGGGTAAGATTTCCACAGTGCTTTGGCTGCCTCAGCATAGTAACAACTACCATGAAGTTAACATGTGAAAGTACTTTGAAATACACATCTAATTGTACCTCCTGCATGCTGCTAAATATGTAAAGTGTTAGGCTAATTCTCAGTCAAAAGTTATAAATGTTGACATTTTCATATACATGCACGCCTTATATTTATGAACGGAGTACTGAGTAGCACAGTACCAAAAAAGAAATTGTCACAGGCATGGTTTGTGTTTGCATTTCTTCCTGCTGTACGTATCAGGTTCCTATGTTCTGCAACATCTTGGGGATATTGTACTGCAGGCAAAGCATATGAACGTCGTGCTTCGTATTTTGTAGGTACCTGGAGAATAAAGAGCCAGAGGGCCAGCAGTAAAGAAGAAGTCGCTTGCTCAAGGAGTAAAACTTTTACTGGAGTTCTGCTATGCTTTGTTCTGTGCCATATAATGTCTGCTGCATTGTACTCTGTGTGAAGATCCTTTGATATATTTCTTTTTTGGGAAAATTTTCTTTTTGCCACTTGCCCACGCTGTATTCTGTTTTCTGCCATCAAAATTTTGCATCTCTCTTTTGCCACTATTCTGTTAGTATTTATTTCTCTTTTGCCACTATCATTGGTCAACATTAGTTGACTGTCAAATTTGCCCCTAAAAGACCATTATACCCTTATGAAACTTTAAAAAAAATCTAAAAATCAATTGAAATACAATTTATCTTTTTAGTTTTTAAAGGGGTTGTATGAAAACTTTATGGTAGGATAATTTTCATTTAGTTTGAAATGTTTTCACATGTAGCTTAAAAATGATATGTTTAAACATTTTTTTATCCACATAAATATAGCATAGCTACCAATATTACAAAAAATATTTAGTAAATAGCCAAACATAATTTCGTGGTATAAATTATATTGTGAAACATTTAAGAACCAAATCATTACAATGGTTCATTTATTATTATTATTAATAATAATAATAATAATAATAATAATAATAATAAAAATAAAAATAAAATAGTAATAATAATTCCCAATTTTATGTTTTTATGAAAATATTTTATCTTTTAAGTGCCATAATTTAGGTTTCTTAGTAATTTTTTGGTATTTGTTAAAATTCCAGGTACTACAATATTTTGGAACACCTACAAGGGCATAATAGGCCATATTTTGTAGCACCTGGAATTTTAATAAATACCAAAAAATTAAATGGTTATTTTTAAGCTACATGTGGAAACATTTCAAACTAAATGAAAATTATCCTACCATAAAGTTTTCATACATCCCCTTTAAAAACTAAAAAGATAAATTTATTTTAATTGATTTTTAGATTTCTTTTAAGTTTCATAAGGGCATAACGGTCTTTTAGGGGCAAATTTGACATTCAGAGTTGACGAATGATAGTGGCAAAAGAGAAATGAATACTAATGGAATAGTGGCAAAAGAGAGAAATGCAAAATTTTGATGGCAAAAAAGAGAATACAGCTTAAGGCAAGTGGCAAAAAGAAAATTTTCCCTTCTTTTTTCTGTGATCATAGAAATGTCTATGGTTCCTGCTGAAACATATGAACCTTTTGCTTTCCCAAAGCACGTTGGGTCGTTGGCGATTAGCAAGGAAAGGAATCGGCCACCTATGGCCCATGGAAAAGGGTCCGGGAGCAGGTCATTATATATGGCCCAGCAAGGAGCCAAATGGGCTGGACGAAAAGATCAGCCCAGCATGGGATTTGTTGAGCCTTGACCGATGTGCCAATTAGGCCTAGAAAATAGCTAAACGGGCCGGATTGTTGGGCCTCCGAAGAAAAGGAGCGGAGTTCTGGGCCTAGAACCGCGCCAGCGTGGAAAAGAAATGGGCGCTAAATTTTAGGAAAAAGTATATTTTGACACCCTCAAACTATTGGCTGAATCTGATTCATATCATTCAACCGTAAAATCCGGTATATCGTATCCCTCAACGATTAAAACCAGTAAAATAACTCCCTTGACTGTTTTGAAGGTGGTTTAGGCTGACGTGGCGCCTATGTGGCACGTGACCTAGTTTTCGTCCTACATGACGCTTACGTAGCATTTCAGTCAGCAAACTAAAAATAAAAAAATATAGTGGTCTCACATGTCAGTCTCCAAGAGAAAAATAAAAATACAGTGGGACCCACGTGTTATCCTCTCTCTCTTTCTCTCCCCTACGGCGGCTTTCAGTCCCCCGTAGCGATGCGCCCCCTCAGCTTCCCCACGAGCACGGCAGCGGTGACTTCACGGATGGAAGACCAGCTGGCTCCCCTCCAGCGGGCGAGTGTGGAGTAGCGTTGATGCCGGAGTACATGATGACGGGCAGGCCGTCGGGGAGGATGGTGACGGAGCCCGACACGCAGTCGTTGGTGTCGAACGGCACGGTCATGTCGAGCGCGTTGTCTAGCGTGGCCTAGTTCACAAGGTCGTCGAAGACGAAGTGTCCCCAGAAGAGGTTGCCGAGCCCCAGAGCATGCCGTGCGGGTTGTACTAGTAGAAGAGATGGTACATGCCATCGTAATACACACGCCGATGACTGCTGCTTGTTGTTGCGTGTTCAGGGTACACTCGAGCCGTGATGCACGGTCGGCCACCGCTGCCGAAGCTCTCAATCATCGAATAATCAATTTGAATTTTCGTTCAATTTCAATTCACGCACATAATTACGTCATCTCAGCAAAACTTCAATACTGAAGAATTAAGATGTTTGTGACAAAATTTACCAGTGTTCTGAGAGATATGCTATTGTCCTCTATGTCCACATCCACGAATCCTCCGTAAGCGTCTTTGTACACATCTGCTTTTATAGATGACCTATGCCATTTCAGAGAAAATTTTATGAAAATTGATGATGTTTGGATCGTAAATTGTAAGTTTTAATTGGCTTGAGAAGTACAACTGTACAAGTACCTCATGAGATCTCTGAAGAAGATGGCGGTTTGCTCCTAGAGGTCGTCGGAGGCCATGACAATGAGCCTGAACGGGCCGACACCGCCCTGCGCAAAGGCGGCGCCCTTGTCCTTTGATAGCTTGTGTAGATCCAGCCGGTCGGGGTCGAAGCTCTCGGCCTCCTCCTCTAGGTTCAGGATCTCGAACACAACCTTCACATTGACCTGGAAGCTAGCGATGTCGACGATCTCGTGCAGGCCACCGGCCTTCACCTCCGTGCCCTGCAGTCCAACACGCTTTGTCCTTAGTGTCTCGATCTCGTTGACGGACCACGGTAGCAGCTGCTTCCCGTCGCCGGTGAGGCCGGCAACGGTGGCCACGCTATGGGCGTGCGGCGGTGTTGGTTCCCTCGGCATCCTCCTCTTCTGTTTCCACCACCGCCTACCTCGCCTCCGCCTCCACCTACCTTGCCGCCACCTCCGGCTCCTCTTCCATCGGTCGCCGGCAGTGTCGGCTCCCTCGGCATCCTCCTCTTCTGCCTTTGGCTCCTCTTCTGCCGGTCACTGCCCCGACCACCGTGAGAGAGAGGAGAAGTGGAGAGAGACGAGGAAGAGATGAGAGAGAGAGGAGGATAGAGGAAAAAGAAGTGGTCACTACCTGTGGTTTCCACGTATATTTTTTATTTTTATTTTTGCTGATTGTAATGCCACGTAGACACCATGTCAGAAAAAGACCAAGTCAATGTGATATGTGGATACCACGTCAACGAAAACCAGCGTTAATACTATCGAGAGAGTTATTTTACACTAGTTTTAATAGTTAGAGGGGTCGATATACCTGATTTTATGGTTGAAGGATACGAGTCGTGCCATACTTGAGAGATTTTTCCTAAATTTTACCCGATATGCATGATATCTATCGGGCGAAAACATTTTCTTCATGGTCCATTATTTCTGTTGATTGATTCACTGGGCCGCTTGCTGGACGGGCCTCGTGAGATGGGCTGTTTGTTAAGTTAAGCCCATAATTAGCTGAACGTGGCCTCATTCTTACCTGCGCGAGAATTTTTTTGATTTTTATATTTATTTATTAAAAGATTTGCAAAAATAGATTTTTGTTTGAAAAAATTGCAAAAATAGACTCCCGCCGCCCTCTGGGAGGGCGATTTTATGACGTGGCTGACGGCCGTTGGCCCCCCCGCCGACGGCCGTCAGCCATTTTGTAGGCGGCCCCCCGGACTCCCAAAAACCGCCCTCTCAGAGGGCGGCAAGGGGGCCGCCTGCAAAATATGCCCAAAAACCGCCCTCTGAAAGGGCGGTTTTTGGCTCCCGGGGGGCCGCCTGCAAAGTCGCCCATTTCCAGGGCGGTTTTTTGCAGGCGGCCCCCTTGCCGCCCTCTGGGAGGGCGGTTTTTAGCCCCCGGGTATAAAACCCCCCTCCCAGGCTCAAAAAATGTCATAAAATTCAGTCAAATTAGAAAAAAAACAGGAGAGAGCTGAGAGGGCGAAAGCAGCGAAGCTCTGCCCGTTTGCTGATTTGCCTGCAGGTAAAATCCATTGTTCCTTTGCAATTTTCTATTTGTATGTAAGAATTGATGTAGTAATGTACTAGTTATGTGTATAGTACTATATAGATATGTAGTTTTTAGTTAATCTGTTAGATGACTTATTTTTTGTATAGATGGTACTTATAAAATCTGGAATACACGGATTTAGATGTTAGGAGGATGGTGGTACCTAGTTTAACTGTATTTTTCATGAACAGATATGTCAAATAAGGTGATATTTCAGTTATTTCACGGGCAAGGGAATGTGAAATATGGTCCAGACGGTGTAGATCTGTCGGAGTTTAGTTCAACGGCTAAGGGTATTGATAGGCCAGCTGAGAGAAGTTTTGGATCAGTATACAATTGGCTGATGCGAGGGTTTCGACTGGACCCTCAGCTCAGTGGAATAACCTTGTATGTAGTAGTCAATCGTGTAGTTGAAGGTTTTTTTTGGGAACTGATGCCAGTGGATTGCACTACCACTTGGAGATGGTATGTGGAGAATGCATTTCAACGTGGCTGGCCATTGGGCATACTTGTGTCCATATATGAGAAAGATAACAACGCTGGTGCAATGCCCGTACAAGATGATGAGGGTCCAAGTACGGCGGGAGGTGATAGTGAAACAATAGAAGAAAATGAAGGAGGGAATGAAGGAGGGAATGAAGAAGATAGACAGGCAACAGGTGTGGCAGATGAGGGAGAACATATCGACACGATCGTCCAAGAAATGGCTAGAGAAGATTCTGAAAATGAGCATGCAGAGTATGATGACTCGTCTGATGAGGACAACGTGATGCCTGCAGAATGGAGCAACGAGGACTTCTCTGCGCTTACTATCTCCGAGCGGCATCATGTGCCGTGGGAGTACAAGCAGAATGAGGTCATTCAGGGGGCTAAGTACGCATATGTAGAAGATTTAAAGGAGGCAGTCAAACAATGGGCGGTGTCACTTCAGAGGGAGTTCTCGGTCGTGAAGTCAAACAAATCAGTGTATGAAGTGAAGTGCATGAAGGATGGGTGTCCATGGCGGGTGCACGCATTCAAGGGTAAATGGAAAGATTATTGGCAAGTTTCAATCGTGACGGAGCATTCATGTTACTTGACAGGTGTTGAAAAATATCATAGAAACATGACCTCTGCATTTGTTGCAACAGAGATGTACTCTCATATTGTCAACAATCTGGGGTACGAACCAAGGTCAATCGTTAGGCATATTGAAGAGAAATTCAAATATACAATTAGCTATGATAAGGCTTGGAGGGCAAAACAGAAGGTTGTAGAGATGAGGTTTGGCACATTTGAAGCATCTTATGATAATTTGCCTCGTCTATTAGGCTGTATTCTTCAGAGGAATCCGGAGACGTGCTATGACCTGAAAGCCTTTCCATCAATTGACCATGGTAATAAAAGTGTGTTGCAACGTGTATTTTTTATTGAATACAGTTCTATATTTGGCAGGTTGTGTGAGGCTGGACTTCTTCCGCTGTGCAGGCTAGTTGAGCCCGCACCGGACGAGAGAGACCCCGCCAGGCGATGGGAAGCTGACCGGTCACTTCTGGCAGCGCTGGTGGATCGCTAGAGACCGGAGACCCACACGTTCCACCTACCGTGTGGCGAGATGACTCCCACACTGCAGGACGTGTCCTACCTGCTGGGACTTCCCCTCGCAGGGGACGCAGTCGGTCCGGTTGATGGGGGGCACGGTTGGGCGCAGGACATATCTGCTCGGTTCGAGGCCGTGCAGCGTTTACCTGGGCTTGGTATGCCGAGTTCGCTACCGCCTTACACCACGGCTGGCCCCTCGCAGGCGTGGGTGCTACAGTACACCGTAAGTCACGGATTCATTTGCTTCACAATCATCCGACCTATAAAGGAGCAGTGATGCTGACTATGATCTTCCTTTACAGCCTGACAAGCTAGACGACGACGCCGACGAATACTCGGTGCAGCGGAGCATGGAGGCCTACCTGTTGTGGCTGTTCGGGTGGGTGATGTTCACCAACAGTCACGGGCACGCGGTGGACAAGGGACTGATCCACTACGCTCGTGCGATCGCCGACAGCGAGGACGGCTACGTACCGCAGTGGAGCTGGGGATCTGCTGTGCTAGCGGCGACATACCGTGCTCTTTGTGACGCGTGCACGAAGACCGATCCAGGTGCGATTCTCGCCGGTTGCCCTCTCCTTCTGCAGCTATGGGTAGCAGAGCGTTTCGCGATAGGCCGTCCTCTCATTCAGCTCTCTGCCTACGAGGGCGGCCCTGGAGGCTTGTACGGGCAGTGGCCCGAGGACCGCCTGACTATGGGGACGGTATGGTGTCGCCTTGGGGTACGTAATGTGAAATTCTATGTTTACCACTTATGCACAAACACTGACGTGTAATCTTTTCTTATTTTGCAGCGTCGTTACGCCCACAACCAGGTTAGGAGGGCCTACTCCGAGTTCGTTATGGAGTTCGACCGCCTGCTGCCCAGCGACGTCGTCTGGGAGCCCTATAGTCCACAGGCCATCACGGCCCGTGCACCGCTCGGACTCTGTACTCTTTGCACGCGCGACCAGGCGTACTGGTTGACGAAAGTGCCGTTGGTGTTCGACATCTTCGTCGAGCCCCACTGTCCACAGCGCGTGATGTGACAGTTCGGCCTACGTCAGGTCTTCCCTATGCCCATACAGGTCGTTGTGCCGCGCGATGTGCACCGGTAAGTACAACTGCGATCTTTGTTTAGTAGTACCACTCTTTAATGTACTCTAATGCACTCTCTGCAAATAGGTATAATCGTAGGAGACAGGCAGCCGGCGCTCAGTGGTATCCCCGACTGTAGCGGTACGTGGAGAACTGGTTGTTGGCGACGGAGGATGTCGTCGACGGAGGATGTCGTCGACGAGTTCCGTGCACACACTGAGGAGCATTACCTAGCATACCTCAGGTGGTACTAGCCTCGGACCCGCATACGCGTAACGTTCACCCCAGGTGATCCACAGCCACACGTCGCTGCTACGACGGACACGTATCCTACACACCGTGACCAGGACTACTTTCGCGCGGTAAGTCACTTTATCTTTGCACTTTGTCATTCCCTTTCTAGGTAGCCACGGTTCTAACACATAATCAAGTCATATTTGAAATAGGCCGACGCAGCGTGACAGATTCAGGGTGATGTCAACGCGGCGTTCGGACGGTTGGACACTGGGATCGTGCTGACTGCGGATGAGCAGAGGACGACCTTCGGGAGGATTCGTCAGGCGTTGCATACAGTGCTTCGTGCGCTCACTTGTCGCGCGGCTGACGCGGTACCTCCCGTCTATATACAGCAGCAGCAGCCACGGCCAGCAGGAACAGGACGAGGAGCAGGAGTGCGCCCACAGGGTTCCAGTCAGCCATCTGGCCCCTCCAGAGGTAAATTCTACTAACCTTCCGTTCATAATATGTTTCCTTGTACGACATGCACCGTTGTACATCAATATGCTTCCCTGCAGCCTTCGCTACACCGTACCTACATCCCTCTGGAGCTAGCACGTCGACGCATGGAGTGTACCACACACGACCACACGCGCAGCTGGGCATGACAAGTGCCCCCGGTGCCACCACAGGAGGTCCTTCAGGTTATATCAAAGTTTACTTTTCTCTTGCAAAATTTCGATTTGCAATAATCAATAATTTGGTGTACATTGTTCCACTCTACAGCGCCATCGATGTTTGCTGGCGTTGGCTCCTCCACGCAGGGCGCACGCAGCAGCGGTTGGGCACCGGGTCCTTTCGAGGGGGACGACTTAGAGGACGAGGACGAGGACGAGGGCGAGGAGATCCACGAGATACTAGCTGCCTCGCAGCTCGAAGGAGCTCCGCCACCACAGACACAGGACCCACCGGTTGCCACACCCGTGCAGACGACCCGCGCTGGCCGTGCTGTACCACCAGACCGGTTGATGTACTCCCAGGGACAGGTGCGAGCGCAGGGTAGGAAGTCGAAGAGACCTAGAGGTTACGGTCCGGGCCCGTAGTACTTTGTGTCTGTAATAGTTTGTCTGTTGTATATAATGTTTTATTAATTCTACGTTTCCTGATGAAACCACTTTACTTCGTTTACGCTCATCGATCAAACGACGTATTCCTCACGATCTACGTTTCTAACGAATCTGATCAAAAATATGAATTTTCGAGTGTCAACTTCACGACGAAAGTACATTCCGAGCAGTGACAACCGAACACACATTAACTATCATACAAACCTAATGATATCCAACTAGCGATGCAACTACTGTGTGAGGATGGCACGGCCAGGAAGCGGCGACAGTATGCGCCTAGGAAATAGTGACGGCAGCCGGTACTCACATAAAAATTAATTTCGAAAATTAATTTTTCTAAATCAATTTTTTTTTTCGGCATGTTGGTCCAGACTGTCCGGATAGGGTCCGGACGGTCCGGACTATATTAACGCTAAATACCGCCCTCTAATTGGGCGGCAAGCCAAAAACCGCCCACCCAGTGGGCGGCAAGGGGGCCGCCTATAAAATGGCCGGCCCCCGGGCACATTTTGCAGGCGGCCCCCTTGCCGCCCTCTGAGAGGGCGGTTTTTGGGAGGCCGGGGGCCCGCCTGCAAAATGGCTGACGGCCGTCGCTGGGGGCCAACGGCCGTCAGCCACGTCATAAAATCACCCTCTGAGAGGGCGATTTTAAAAATCGCCCTCCCAAAGGGCAGCGGGAGTCTATTTTTGTAATTTTTTCAAATAAAAATCTATTTTTGCAAATCTTTTAATAAATAAATATAAAAATCAAAAAAATTCGCGCGATTACTTAAATTGATGCTCATCATTTTTTTTGTTGGGCCAGATTTTTGAAGTACGCAGCTTGCGAGCACGAGGTCGTGCGCATCCACACACGACCGCCCGGTGCGTCGCGTGCGAGGTGCTCGCCTTCGGCCACCAGGGAGGCGAGGTTGCCGGCCGGCAGTGCCAGGAAGTCGGAGTCTGGGACATGCGGCACCGCCCGGTCGGCCGCGGCGTGCACGTCGGCGGCGTGGTTTACTACCTTACCGGGCACTCGAATGAAGACTTCGTCGTCTGCTTCGACCTGTCGACGTACCAGGTGCGCCGCATCAACCTGCCGGAGACTTGCTTGGTGGCCGAGTCGCTGTGCGAGCTGGACGGCCGCCTCTGCGTGACGGTGACGTTCGGGCGGACGAAATACGTCAGTTCGAGCATGTACTGTACGCGTGGGTGCTCGGCAGCGACGGCCAGCACGGTGGCGAGGCGTGGGTTCCAGAGGTTGATCAGGCTCCAGGCGATCATCCGCGCCGTGCGGCCGCTGCTCCTGCGCGGCGGCAGGATGCTGGTGCAGCGCGCCGGCGCCTCGCTGTACTGGTACTGTATGGCGGCGGCGGCGTCATGGCCGAGGAGGAGGAGGTGTACAAGCACTACTACGGTGAGCGTTGCTCGCTTCGCATCACCGCCGATGTCTTCGTGGAAAGCTTGCTCTCCTTGCGCGAAATCCTTCGAGCATAGCCATCGAGAACAATTTTGCAAGCTTCTTCGGTTTTTCAGAAATGCATAATGATCAACGCAGACCAGTCTGATGCATCCTTAGTTTTTCTTCCTGCTCTGAATCATCAACGCAAAAGCATAAAATGCATACTGTGTATGATTGACTGCGAAGAAAATTGTCTGATGCATTGTTCGATGAATGGGCTTGTCGACCCATTTTTTTTTAAAAAAATGCATTTTCGTCGTGAATTAACCTTTGGATATACTGTTCTCCTAATTCCTAAAGAAAGCCAGTATATGGAAAATACCAACCATGAGATCATTAACACTGACCCAAATTCAATCAATGAGTTTACTATCTAAACAACATTTGATCTAAAATTCAACAACAAAAAAAACTTAGGGTTAACTGTTAATCATGCAAGCAGGAACAATAATAGATAATGAAAAAAGTTTATTTTACTCTCTCAAACTATTTTATTATATCAATTAACCCCTAAATTATTAAAAATGATTCACTCTACTCCTCAATAGCATCTCTTCTTTGTTTCTCTTTATACAAGTCATATTTTAAGCTGTTTTTAGAGCCATAGATGACACAATTATCAAAGTTTATAAATCTTTTCAAATGTTTTTATGATTATTTACTTGAACTTTAAAAAATCTCAATGTTTAAATCAATTTTAGGTGCTTGCAACCTATGTAATCTGTGATAAATTTTTTTAAAAATAATTGAGACGTAAGCTATAATGCATCTTATCATCCTACCAAATTTTAGTGCAAAATACAATTTATAGGGAAAAACAAAAAACAAAAAATAAATACTGTTAGGAAGTAGAGCGAACTGCTTTCAATAGTTAGGGATGTAAAATGAGCCAAAAATAGTTTATAGGGTTAAGTACTCCGGTGAAACAGGGAGTAATATAGACTTTTTTCTAAATAAATAGTTTCACACATGGTTGTTGAACATGCTCGTTCTGTTTACAGATAACATCACAGGTCAACACACGCTCGTCAATTCCAGACATAAACCAGGGTTGCATTTGTTGCATAGAACATTCAAGCAACCAAAGAAATACACACAGTAGGATTGCCGTTTAGAATTACTGAGTTTAGCGAATCACAAACCTAGTCTTGCATAAGACCAAGCTAAAATAACTGTTAAGGTCATAACATTATCCTTTGTATGTCAGGAGTAACAGCAACGTATGCAAGCTTTTAAGGAGGTTGATGGAGCTAGCTGTACAAAAACCATCTAATTCTTTAGTTTGAACTACTAGTATCTCACAAGAAAGACCAAATATAGTTACTCCACAAATCATTCTATTGTTGTAACAAGGTGGATTGCTCCTAGTTCTCCCCAGAAGGCCAGGACAATAAATGCAGAGATGACACAGAGAAGAAAATCAAATTACATCAGTTGAGACCTTAGTGCTACATTGCGCTGCTAAGAACATCCATGCCATTCGTTGACTAAAGATATGAGTTGCCTTCAAGCAGATGGCAATAGAAATCCACCCACAAATGATTTCAGTTTGCTGCTTGCGCTACTTTCTTCTGTTTGCTGCTGTGTCTAGTCAGTCTTAAGTTTTCTAGTACACTTTAGCTTCTTCAAGATAAGCTAGGAAATAACCTCTTCAGTTCATGAAATTGCATCCTCCATGCTTGCTTCACACATGCATTGAGTTTGGGAAGAAGGAAACAAAGTAACCTCAGGAGGACAAAAGAGCTAGCCAATGCAAGACATGTATCCTGGTGAAGCAATCTGTCTGGAGATCGTGCAAACAAGAACAGAGAATCCTCCTGCTCGGTCTTTTTGTCACTCTCAATTATATTTACTGCTTCTTCCATTCTCTCCAGGGATATTGCATCCAGTGACACAGGATCCATACCTTCAGCATTTTGAAATGGATCAGTAAAATTCTGGAGAACTTATACAGTGAAGTATAAACGCTAGCAGCATCTCAAATTGGGAACTGAACAGCATTTAATGTTTATCAGATACACAGTTTTACTACTGTGCACCAGCTCCTATAGGAAATTAATGCCACCATAATTAAATAACCGATATGCTAAATTTGAAGCACAGTATACAAGTATAATGTCAAAATATAGCAGGACACACAATGTTGGTTTAATTTGGTGAACTTCAATTCAGAAAACAAGATATGCCATTAGTTTTACCAATTAGAAAAAAAATTATGCAGCCATACCTGTAACATCTTTATAAAACATAGCAAGAGAGTTCATGGTGCGAGATCCATGATAGCGCACACGCATTGTAGAGTTCACGAGGAAAAGTGTTGGAAAGGCACGGACTCCATATCTTGACAACAGTCTGCAATTTCACATTCAAGTGAATCACCGTACCAAAATTAATCAAAGCTAACCGTAAAATTTCCTTTTACAGGATGTATGCACCTAGGTTTGATACGGGATTCTTGAAAAGAAAAGTGAGCGATTGTTGGAAAGAAGGATGATAGCTTTTGAAAATCTGTCCTGAAGATCTTGGAGAAAGGACACCATGAAGCATAGAAAAGAATTGCAACAAAATCTTCCCTGCTCTGCAGCACAAGAGTAACTGCCTTTTGCAGAACAACATCATCGCCCTGGCACATAAAAATGGAGAATGAGTTCTATGTTGAGTGGCCAATCATACTGATGGAACAAATTAATTACTGAATCATTATATTTCTAGGCAACAATTAATAGATGAACCTATATGGCCATAGAATGTACAAACAGCATGGCAGTTCTGTGGATAGCAAGCCAACACTAGCTATTTGATTTTTATATTATTTTGATTGAGTGAGCACCGAAAAGGAAAAGAAAGGCTTCTTCCACGGTCAACTAGCGCTTCGTATAAATTAAAAGCCATCTTTGCACTCCGGAGTATCAAAAGAATCTCTGACGGCTCAAGTAGTGAGAGCCAATTTCTGCTATCTTCAGTATAGCCAATACAAAACTAACTCAACGTTGCTGACACATAGATATTCTAAAAAAATATCTTGGTCAAATACCCAATACAAAATTAACTCAATGTTCCTCGCAACAACAAACAGAAACTCAACGTTGCAGTAAGATACTATGTTGAACAGAATTATCTTGGACAGAACGGCTTCCAGAGTTCCGATACAAAGTTGACTCGATGTTTCTGTAAAAATGATTAACATTTTCAAATATGTTGGTCACGTAACATAGATCGCGGGGGTATCAACTATCAACATGTGATTTGTGATTTGCTACTCACAGAGCAGAACAGAGCAAAGCAAAGCAACCAAACGTTATGCCCCAAAGCGTGAATCAGCTACACCAAACGGTAATTCCTCCTGATCACGCAGCGGCGAATTCAAACCCACGAGATTAACAAAAGAAACGCTAGGCTCACCTCGACGACGCTCACGTGGTGCGGCCGGGGACCCAGCGACTCCGCCGCGGGGCAGGAGGAGGGCGCCTGGCGCAGTACGGCGGCGGCGGCGGGCGGCCTCGGGCAGACCCCCTGCTCTGCGGCGGCGAGGAGGGGGAGGAGGAGGAACGCCGCCGCCGCGGAGGCCGTCGCCGCCGACATGGCGTGGGGTAATTGGGGGGTGGGAGGGGGGAGCCCCCAGCCCAGCAGCAGCCGCAGATCGCGAGAGGCCCCGAGGTCGCGGCCTCTGCGAGGGAGGGGAGGGGGCTCACGGGAGCCTGGCTGGCGCCACCGGGGAGGAGGAAGGAGATGGGAGGAGGGGAGGGAAAGGTCAGAGGTGGCTCCGGTTGGATCGCCCCCGTTTCTCGCGGGTATCGTCAGCTCTTCTTGGAGTTCTTTTCTTCTTTCTCAGTTTCCGATGAGGGTTTTTTAATAAGGTTCGCCAACGGCCCAACGATGGAACCGCTGTTAACTGCTTAACTATGGTGTATGCTCCTTTATAGAACACATAAATTTTATAAAATTTTAGTATTTAGTCCTACACTTTACATCCTTTGAATATCAAAAACAACTATGGGTCAGACGTTCGATGGGAAGCTTTTCATCAGACGCTATGATCGCAACATCCATAACCGGCAATATTCTAAGGGATAATTTGAAGATGAGGGGAAAGAAAAGAGAAAAAAGATTACACAAAATGAGGTGAGCTATTAGCGTATGATTAATTGAGTTGAAAAATAGTTTATTTGATTTTTTTAGAACAACTTTTATATAGAAAATTTTTATAAAAATTACACCGTTTAGCATTTCAAGAAACGTTCTCACGAAAAACTGATGAAAGAGAAAAAGATCACGCAAAATAAGGTGAGCTATTAGCGTATGATTAATTGAGTTGAAAAATATGTTTATTTGATTTTTTTATAGCAACTTTTATATAGAAAATTTTTACAAAAATTACACCGTTTAACAGTTCAGGAAACATGCTCACGAAAAACGAGAGAGTTTTCCATGAGTATGCTTCCTGAACTACTAAACGGTATGTTTTTTTGCAAAAATTTCCTATCTAAAAGTTGCTTTAAAAACCATATTAAACTAATTTTCAAGTTTAAAATAATTAATACTCAATTAATCCTGCGCTAATGGCTTATCTCGTTTTGCGTGCGTTGATAATATCAGGCAAACACGTTCTCCCGAATGCAGCCTAAGGTCTGCAACAAATAATTTCGATTTATTGCAACGAAATAGCATAGATTCCGTAACACTTGATAAGACATACTGCAACAAAACCACTAGAGGAGGGAATGGTACGTGAGAGAAACTCGACCCAGTTAAAAACATGCACCAAATTTACACTTATCCTGCAACTAATCAACCCAAAGTTGTGCAACATTATACTTTTACAATTTTGAGATACATAATGCAACATGATAATACATTAAATCATATTGTTGAAACATTTTATCTGAATGGTGTGAAACAAAAGAAATCCATACATTGAAACATTTATTGAAAACCTAGAACAATCTAGTAAACAATAATGCAACAATGAGGATGTACACATAAAGCATTAATCAGTAGTAGTGTGGAACATAAAAATTAATCAATTGCATCAAGGAGAGAATTGTGCAGATATTGAAACAATGACAGAAACAGAACCGCAATAGTCTATGATACTCCAAAACTTATAGCACCAAATCTATGTGAGCAAAAAAAATAACTGCAACATTTTTTTATACATGTGCAATCGTCGAGTGACTACAAGTGCAACATTTTAAAAAACCAAACATACCCAAAGAGATAAACAAGCCACAAGCTTGCTCGCCATTTGAAAGCAACAAAATAGCAACAAATCAATAAAAAAGACCACAAAAATCATAAAAACAAATACAACATACTCCTATCGGGTCCAGATCTATCTTCTTCCTCCTCCCTGGTCACTGGATCTGGGCTCCACCAACGTCGATGAGTGCCTTGTACTTGTGAGACATGCAATAGAGCTTCTACACCTTCAAGCGCATCAGCACTTCATGTTAAGCATCCATGGCGGCAGAGGATGGCCAGTGAAGTGCTAGCTTTAGGAAAAAAAAAGCAAGGGGAAGCTAGAGTTGAAGCTGCCGGAGAAACCACCGTGCTGCTGCTTGTCGTTGCTGGGAAAACTCCTGATGCCAGAGAAACGTCGGAGGAATGCTTGATCGATGCCACAGGATGATAGAAATCTCCGCCTAGCTTCGCGAGTTCGCATCACCTAGAACCATCCACTCCTTTGTCGTACATTTGAGTGTGGTCAAGCATCCCGAGAAAGTTGGTCAAAGCATCTAGATATTATTGCGTCTAGCTGTGGGAACTTGTGTGTGGTTTTCAGCCATCCAATCAAAGGCCTATGGACGGTGGATTCGCGCATCTTGAGCGTCCGATGCAAGCGGCATGGTCGAACGCTCGGGCGTGAGCATTATCCTCAAAAATCTCTTAAAAGTCCTTCATTCCACGTAAGGACTAGGGCGGTTCTAAATCCCCTAGAGTTGGCTATAACTCTACCGGATAGATTTGGCCGAATCTCTACCATCTATTGTTTTCTATGGCTGAGATGAAGCCACTTTAATTCCACCTAATATTTTTTTTTCTTGCAAGACATAATTTCATCCAATCTTAATAACTAACCACCAACTAATTATCCAAAGAAGAAGTGGACTGCTTTTCGCATATTGCTCCCTAGTGTAATATTATTTTTCCTGCATAAGTACGAAATTCCCTGCTTCGTCTCTATTATATAAAAAAATTTACAGAGCCCAATTAACATGGTTACCCCGTGTTTGAATATATGTGGAAACATTGTGTTTGTAAATTATTGCTTGGAGGAGATCAACAATAGGATAGTACGTAGCATGTTAATTTTGAAGAAAAGAACGTGTATGCTCTGTTAATTTTGTTGGACGAAACGTTATCACTACTAGGGCATGTTCAACGCACAGACGGGGGTCGTCTGTAAGAGTCTCGAATCTAACGTACAGACGGCTAAAATAACAGGTCATACAACCCACAAACAAGAGGTCGTCTGTAAGCTGTTTAATGCTTTGCATGTAGCCAAGATCAATCATGAATATAATTTTGTATACTATTGTGTTGCTATTTTTTGATAGATGAATGGATCAAACTTAAATAAGATAAACATGATTACAATTTTTTTTAAAAAAAATCATCAATATAAACAAGGCATCATCACACCACTCTTCTGATAAACAAATACTGTACACTGGTACTACAGAGAGAGGCTGAGCAGCATAGTGCATACTTGTACATTACATTGTCTTCCTGCATTATGCTCACATCTCAGTCTTGCTGCAGCAATACGATACTATCAAATACTAGGCTCACAAGTAGATGACTGGTATACTGAACAATCTTGCAGCATCTCTATTTTCAGAACTAAAACAACATCTGAACTGTAACAGATAAGTGCACAGTTACTGTGTAGTGGAGGCCGATTTTGTCCATCCGTCCGCCTTGCCGCCGCATCCAACTATGGTCGATGCTGTCACCGCTGTCGCGCCTTGGTCTTCCTTGCCAGGCTCCGCCGCTGCACTCGACATTTGGATCCACTTGGTGAAGAGGACAAGGAAACGACATGGCGCGCAGCTTGATTCTCGCTCCCGCGTGCTGCAACCAGATCCGTGCCTCGTCGCTTGGAGGCGACGACCTTGTACAACGCAGCCTCCTCGTCGCTTGGAGCCTGGGAGCACGAGCCGACGTCATCGCCTTGCGAGACGACGAGGTCGCCCGTCTCTACGGCCGCGAGGGACTTTTCTGCATAAAGTACGACATAGAGACGGGTTCAGTCGACCCGTTGTACGTGCCCCTACGGGCTAAAGAAAGTAATTTTCCTTCAAACCTACATGATTGACATAATTAATTAGGAGAGGTTGAGGTGGCTTCATCCATAGAAAATAGAGATATGGCCAAATCCACCAGGGGATTCGGATCCGCCTAGGACCAGGGGTGGATCCAAATTGAAGTTGAAGAGGGGCTCATTGTCATTTTCTTCCTCCAGCACCCCCCTTCTTCCTCCCTCTCTTCTTCCCTCTCCCCTCTCTCCTTTCTTTCCACAGGGATCCAGCAGGTAAGGGGGCTTGAGCCTCCTAGCACCCACATTGGATCTGCACCTGCCTAGGACAATCCCAGTACAAAGAAACAACTAGTAATGTCTATTTTCTCCACATAATCTAGAAACTAGTAACATACCCAACTACCCCAATGCACACACACTGCTAATTCAATACAAACTTAATGTCTTCTCTTTGTCATAGTATCTTGAAAATTGTGTAGAAACTAGTGAGACCTAGTTTCGTTCTCTTTGCTCATTTAGGTCTTGTTTGGCACAGATTCTGATCTAAGATGTTTTGAATATTCCTTCCTTCATAAATCCATAGATCTGCATTTGCGATTACATGGATAACATTTGGATGAATTATTTTGTTCCTATTTTAGATGAAATATAAGATACTAAACCACTTTAATTTAACTTACAAACTTCAAATCTAGCGTGGATCTGGGAATTGGAATTGTGCCAAACAGAGCCTTAATATGATGACATATCATTTTTTAACCCTATGTGCCATGTAATTTAATACCATCCTAGGTGACATATCATTTTCTATCTATGTGGCATATAATTTGATACTATCTTAGTTGGAGCACTGGAAGTGTCCTAAGGGCAGTGCCAATGTTCCATGTAGGATAGTTTCAATAGCATCAATTATGCTATCACGTAAGCTAAAAATCTGATGTGGCACCTGAGTTAACAGGGAGAGAAAAAAATCTAAAGAAACTAGGTCACACAAGAGAGCTAGTGTCGGTGACAAATTGAAAAACTCTAATACGCTTGGACCCAAGCAAAAAATGTAGTGGGGCATGCTAGTAATTTCCTTGCCACGAGCTTCTATGCATATATTTATTATATCCTTTTCTTTATGGAAACTACTCCCTCTATCCCACAATGACTTTATTTGTAGCAATTCCTAGAACAAATTAGTAGTAGAGAGAAATGACAATGGTGCTCCTCATTAATATTTTGGTTGTATTTTCTGGACTCCAATTAAATAAATATGCCTTAACCTAGTTGGTCGTATCACCTAAAAGTAAAATCTTTGTGTGACAAATATTGAATGCTAGAAATCAAGTGTTTGTGGGATAGAGGGAGTGCTTGAAGCTTGAAGAAGCTATGCAGTAGGGACTAGGGATGTTAGGTTTAAATTACTAACATTTAATGTGCTTTCTCTTATCTAGACACTATTGTTTTACCCTTTGACAGTGCTCATTGGATTGCTCTAATTGTTTAGCTAGCCATATATCTTAAGCAAATTAATGCATTAAGAGTTTTGGCAAAAGCCAATTATGTGGGTAAAAAGAGGAAATATATTCGCATTTTATAGTAACTAGTAAGATGTCCATGCTTTGCAACGAGATATTGGGTTATGCCTATTGGTTGTTTTATGGGCCTTTATGATTGAGAATAGGTCGGGGTTGGGATCGAACAGGAAGCAGTCCAATAGTTTTTTAACCGACTGATTGGTTTTTTTTTTTTTTGATTTTCTCGGAAGAGGCGCACTGCACGTGATGTGGGGAAGGGGGAGGAGGACGACTTCGCTTTTAAGTAGTAGAGAAATTTACTCAAAATTTCTGGCCACCAGATTAGAGATGAATGGTCAAACTTAATCAAGCAACAACCATGAACCATTAACCTGCACAACATTTAAAAGAAGTTGTTAAACCATCGATTTGTTCCTTCTATATGGTCAATACCCACAACCAATGATTATACATAAAGCTCAACATGCAAGTATGCTACATTATCACCTACTAGCAATTATTATATTCTAAAGCTCAACATACAAGCATGTCACATCTCATCTGAAATTCATTACATTTTGGAGCTTAACATGCAAAAATGACAAATCATCATTCCTCACATCATTTCTACAATATTTCAACCTATATCTATCCATCGTTTCTACAATATTTAACATATATTCATCTACCTATTCCATAGCAAAGCACGGGGTTTCATCTACTCCCTCCGTCCCAAAATGAAGTTATTTCTACCACTCAAGCCTTGTCTTAAAATGAAGCTATTTCTCCACCTACCCCCTCATCTCAACCAATCACAACCATTTTTCATTTGATTTCTTCACTTACTTTCTCTTTTCTACCAATCACAACATTTCCCCAATCATTTCCACCTACTTTCATAATACCAACACCCAACTCTAGAAATGCTTACAATTTAAGACGGATGGAGTAGTTTACTACATGCTTGCCCGCTTGCCAACCATCTAACTTTGTTACAGTTTTTTCACACTACTAATAACAAGTTACAGTGCTACTGTTTACACATGGAAAAATTATACAAAAGTATGGTAAATATTGTTGTAGTGCAACCTAACCACTAAAATGATATCAGAACAGACGAAAACAACTAAACTTCTATCACACCCAAAATTTCCATCCAAAATTTAGGTGCTTTATTGTGTGTAGACCCTCGTCGAGAAATCAACCGAGGCACGCATGACAAAGTTGATAACAAAGTAATTGTTTACATAACGAATGTATTTATTACAGAGGCGAATGGTACCTCTCAAAATAATAAAGTCTAAGCAGTGGAATTAAACTACAGATGACGTGATGACTCCCACTCCACGCACTTGATCAGGCTCCCGCTTAGTCCTCCAAGAAGTTATCCTCGCTGTAGTACTCATGTGATGATGATTGTTGATTGCAAGGTGAGTACATGGAATACTCCGCAAGCCACACAGCAAATATGCAAGTGCACAGGTATCCAAAGGATAGCAATATATGGCTCAAGTTGCATAAATAGCATTTAATAAAGCATTTAAGAGAGAGTAATAAAACAATAGACATTAAATAATATTAACCAACACCATACCGCTCTCCAAAGCGACATAGACCCAACCACTCCAAACCTGAAGCTAACCATCTTCCACCATTTATTATTCAATTAAGATAGTGTGAGACTAATCACAGAAAACATTGCTAGGCCCGTCCATTAACCGCGAGCACGGCTATTCGAATAGTTTTATTCTGGCTAGAGGTGTACCAATTTACCCACAAGACATAATTCCACAACACATCACTGTGCGTCTCATTACCACCATGGTACCTCAGAAATGAGTTGTGACAGGACCCTCCATGTAACCTGTATAACAAAAGAGCCACCCGCTGGACCACCAATCTTCGGTAGGATTGATCAGGTTCCTAGACAAGGAGACGATCCAACGCCTGAAACATGGACTTGTTGATGCAGCCATGGTGGTCTTATTGACACAGCCTCAACACACCGTGGGGCCTCTGATTGAACGGACTACACTTTAATTCCCGCCATTACCCAATCTGGACACCGAAAATCACCGGCAGCGTTAGGAACGAGCCGATGATATGGTTCGATGCACTAGACACGCGAAGGCCTGGGAGATTTACTTAACTCCAGTGCAGGTCCTAAAATTCGAGGTTCGTAGGCGTGCCAGTCAATTTGACCCTGCAATTGACAAAGAGATAGAAAATATTAGATCAATGAGCCAATCGGCTAAAAGCCGAATTGGACTCGTCTCATCGGCCGATTGCCGATATGGACTAGAGCACTTATACATCGACTAGAAGCCGATGATGGCATAGATGGACAAAATAAATAAACCATGTAGCTAGGGAACCAATAGCAATATAAATAAATAAGCTAGTAGATTAGTAATATAACGTGTATCGGCTGGAAAGCCGATGACAATGTAGCGTGCCAAAAACGTGTTTGAACAATGCAATCGGCTTTAACTAATAAAAGATAACCTATCGGCTAGGCACTCCGATAGAACATTGCATGGACACCCATCGGCTTAACAAGGATAAATCTATCATTATCAATCTAGTAGTTCAAACCTAATTGATGCAGCATAGATTAATAACGATAAAAGAACCTCGATGAGCCGATAGATCTGATGCAATCGTGATGTAAAATAGGATAACTTATCGGCTATACATCCTGATAAGACGCTTGCATAAAATCTATCAACCTAGCAGGAATAACTTATCACTAGCAGTTTAGTAGGTCGGACCTAACCGATGCAGCACAAACTAATGATAAATTACACCCAGTAAGCCGATAAATTTATGCACGCGTGATGTGATATATCTATTCGGACTATGAGATCAAACCTAACTGATGCAGCCGTAGACAGAACAGATATATCGTGGTAAACCGACTACCGTGAACCGGCTAGAATATCGGACCTAACCGAGGAAGTCCTAGCCGATACGGTAGTCGGGGTAACGAGACTTACCCTCTCGCAGGAGGTCGAACTTAACCGATACATCCCGGTTCGAGAAGCAAGAACCCGTCAGAAAGAGGGTGGCGATGCGCCGAAGTTGTATTGATCTTTTTGATATTTTACGTGGTCCCCGGGCATATGTATTTATACCCCAAGTTGATACAGTCCTGATCGGATACGAAACAGGAGTTTCCTATCTATAAAAGGAAAATTACCAAGCCTTGATTGGACACGAGATCAGGTTTTCTAAAAAAATTATTATCTCTGCCTAATTACAGATAAGATATTTAACTACCTTCCCGTGGTCTTCACGATCCTTTCCCAAACTCGGCTTCCTTTGGATTAATCCCCGCTAATTGACTGTGATATTTCCTTAACCGAATTTAATAAAGAACCGCACCAAATTTTGGCGTTAACACATGCCCCCCAATTTCGGAGTTTGTTATCGAATTTCGAAATTCTTCTATTTGGGCTTTAGATTCCTTTCACACCGAGGCGGCCCAAGGTAGCTCACTTTCCTTAAATGTTTGAAACAGTGCCAACGGCCTCGATTCCCGCCTGGTCATCATACCTCTATAAACCGCTTCGCCTTCCTAGCCTCCTTTCTTTACGCTTTCACATCACCAGAGCCCTCTCGTTTCTTCCGAGATCTCGACGAAATCCGGCGATCCAGGCAAACTGCTGTAACCTTCTTCCTCAACCATCAGCCTTCGCTCATCTTCTTCCTCCGCAATGGCTTCAGCAATCTCTGTCCCAGAGGTAACCTCTTTGTCTGATCGCCTTCTCTGCCTTGTAATCTTAGATTGAATCTACCATAATCTTCATCCGTTCTTCTTCATGTTCTTGTTTACTGTAGAACCTTAAAAACCAGATTTTGATTCCGGTCGTCGATTATCCAAACTTCTTCTATCATGGCCCAATGGGTAGCGAAGACCCTGTAGACTTCATCAACGCCGAAACCCAATGCCTCCCTTTCAAAAACGCTGCTATGCTAGCTAGCGACTAGACCAACAATTTCAGGTCATGGCCCAGCAAGCTTCCCGGATGGAGGAACTGGTATATCAGAGTATCGGCCGCAAAGAAAACTCTCTGGGAAGAATCAGATATCAGCCACTGCATCAACCTTTCCTTGGCTGAAATAGATAGGAACGAACCTCTGCTTGCATCAGCTTCATACTTTTGGTCAGACGCCCTCAATGCTTACCTATTTGGACATGCTCCGATGACCCCAACTTTGATGGATGTAACTATGCTCACCTGCCTCAACACCACAAGCTACATCAACCCCCTCAAGCTCCAATTCAAGCCTACTCATCGGCTTCAGACGAAGAATATCGGCGGTTGGTCCAAGTACATATCAATCCACAACAAAGGTACTGGGCCAGTCGATGATCGGGAACATGCTGCCTTCTTGAACTTATGGTTAGAACGATTCATTTTTGGTGGTGCAACCCTCGGCCCAACAACCAGCATGCAGTGTTTGGCAGAATGCTTGGCCGATCGGAAACAAGTCCCCTTGGGGCAATACCTTCTTGGCGCCACTTATCAACTGCTGCATCAGGTAGCAGTCAAGCTATCGGCTGGCCAACCAGTTGGTCATATTGGGGGTCCTTGGTGGTTTGTGCAATTATGGCTCAATGTCTATACATCCAAGGCAATCTCCGGGACTTCCTTTCTCAATTTAAACTTCCCAGCCGATCATACAGAGGAACAGGCGCCCATCTATCGCCGATGTATCTCTGTGGGCGAAGCTGCATTGGCCCTTCCTGGTGGCAAAATAACCTCCGTCGGACTCAGCCAATGGTTCAAAGGTTTTTATTATGGCTTCACCAGGGATGCCACACTTTGGTTCGCATATGATGATGCAGCATCATTTGAGATGCCCTTCAAATTCAATCCTCTTGACGCGCTGGCCGATGAAGAATCTAAGATTATATTTCTATCGGCCATTACCCCCTGCCTACTGCCAACTGGCTTTTCTCAGGGCCGATCGCAACAACCATCCTATGAATTTTATCATCCATCAGTCGGTTCCCACCAACTTGGCCTTGGTCAACTTCCCATCGGCCTATTCTTCATCGACAAACTTCAGGCCCGGGGTAATGTCAACAGTGCTTTAGAGTATGATCGGATGCGGACTCTAACGGAATCCCTACCTCTGGGCACCGCCACCAGCGTGGAGATCGGTACTGCCAACACAAAGCTCTTTGCCCGATGGTGGTCAGAATGGAAGAAACACCTGTTCAACTCCTCGGCCATCCATTACTGCTCTCGCCTCAACGCCAATTACGTCGAATCCGATAAAGAGGTAACATCCCATAAGCCTTAACCATTGTCTCCGATCATCTCTCACAATCTTATCTCGTAGGCTGTCGACGAGGAGCCACTGACAACAAGCACCAGTGGCCAGCCGATCGTATACCAACCACCATCGGCCAACTCGCACTTAGGGCATGGTGCTCCACCTCCATCGGCTCTTCTCCAGGCACCACGGCCGACAGGACCAAAACACAAGAAGCTGGCGTCTCGCCCTCCTCAAAAGAAGCAGAAAACCAGTGCCGATGTGGTCACGGCGCCAACTGCTATTCAAACAACAACGGCCTCTTCATCTCCGTTGGTATGCGCTAAGTCTTAATATTATTCTGTTTCCCATCTTTACATTATCGATCTTATTTTCAGCTCGAGTCATCGGCTCCCGAACCTCAACCTTCTGCTGATATCCTTACAAGCATCGAGCCGATGACCTTTGCAGCCATTCCAACTCCAGCATCCAGCCCCCAAACCGTTGTTGAGGCCGTTCTTACTACCTCACCGCTAGACATTGGCCATCCTGAAGAACAACCCACTCATCCACTTGATGCCGATGTCGCTCAAGCAGCCGATGTCCTGCCTCAGGTAATCTCTTTACATCCATATTTCATTTTAACTCTTTACTGATCCTTTTACCGATGTCAATCTGTAGTCCTTAGCCGACCTGTTCTCCTTTGACATCGGCAAGTACTTGGAGGCAGATGAAGAAACAGCCACCAGCGCAATAACCAAACCATCTTTTCCAGCCGATGTGCGCGAATACTTGCTGAATATCATTCGTCTGCTGGAAAACCCTATCGACGCCCTGGTGGAAGACTGCGGGCCGATCCGGGCAAGATTCGTGGAAATTGAGCATCACTTGCCCGAAGAGCTCATCGACGCACTGACCCCTACAGCATATCTGGAATCCCACAAATTCCAACTCATCAAGCTCAGGCAGCGAATAGCCGATCATGCTAATCAACAGAAGATGGTCCAAGATATCCAAAACGATCGGCTGTCAGCTCAAACAGAAAAGAAAAAGCTTGACGATATCATAGCTGCCCCTCAAGAACTCCAATCCAAATTGGACCAGCTGAAGAAAAGGGAAGCCGATTTGCTGGCAGAATTTGAAAAAATCCGCAAGGACATCGAAATAACAGAATCCCAGCTCATCGGCCTGCCACAAGCTATACAAGATCAAGAAACCAGAGTCGCAGCAGCAGTGCGTCAAGTCATCCATCATCGCAAGAACTTAAAGACTATCCCGGGGTCCGACGAAGAAGACATTCACGCCATTGGTGAGATCGACCAAATTCGCCTGCGCGCGATCGAAACAATCCAAAAATTCTTGTAAATCTTAACATTGATGACTTTGATGGTTCTCTGAAACATGCCGATTAACCTCTTGCTGTAATATAACTTAATCAACTGTTATTCATTCATCATACTCCATCTTCGTTTGATAATATTTTATTTATTTGGTCTAAAGGCAATATCAATTGATATCGGCTATCTTTAGGCGATGTAACAACATCGGCTCTTGCTCTGAACTATTTAGAAATCGGCTGCATCTAACCGATTCAAGAGTTAATCCAAACGCTAGGATAGTATTTCTTGAGATACTTCCCATTGAGTGCTTTAGCAAACTCTGTTCCCTCAAGATCTTCCAATACATATGCATTACCAGGTACACAACGATTAATCCGATAGGGCCCTTCCCAATTAGGCGACCACTTTCCGAATTTACTATCTCTGGACCCGATCGGCAAAATTAATTTTCATACAAGATCTCCCTCAGCAAACGACTTATTCATCACCTTTTTGTTATAATGCCTAGCCGCCTTAACTTTATTTTCCTTTATCCTTTCCAATGCCCTTAACCGATTCTAAACCAAATCCTCAAGTTCATCTGTCATCAAGTTATAATAATCATCGGCTGTCAATTGATTTTGCAAAAAAATTCTCCTAGAGCCGATGTTAGTCTCCCAAGGCAAAACTGCTTCATATCTATATACCAACTGATATAGTGGCACTCGAGTAAATCCGTGACATGCCATCTGATAGGCCCACAATAAATCGGCTAATGTAGTATGCCATCTCCGCGGCTGTTCATCAATCTTCCGCTTAATTAATTTGATCAAACTCTTATTCGAAGCTTCTGCTTGTCCATTAGCTTGAGCATAATAAGGTGATGAATTCAATAACTTAATTCCCATACTGGCAGCAAATTGTTGAAACTCATCGGACACAAAAATAGATCCCTGATCGGTAGTTATTGTCATAGCCCTAGATTTAATTTCAGGAGATAATTTACAAGAAACAGAAAATGTAATACGACTAAATATGTATAGATAAAAGTTTGACATAAAAAATATAGGGATAAATAAATTAAGTACCATTTCATGTGTAGGCTTTCTTTTGAATTGTTTTTGGATCTTAAAGTGCACTTTCATAATAGGATGCATATGCATTTGTATATCTAAGGAATTTCTAAAAATGATTGGTCAAACATAAAATCATCTAAAAATTCATGTAAACACTATCCCACATAATTGATCCACTGTAAATTTTTTATGATTTTATCACTTAAGTAAGTACCCCAATAAAATCCCTCAAATCAGCTAGACTAGGGAGTTAGCTAAAAATGAATAGGTATGCTTTTAAAATTCACCAAATAAAAATGAAGATTAATTAGACAGAGCCCTTTTGCCATAGTGTGTGCCAACATGAATCCTACCACCAGTAATCTTGGCTCAATTTAATTCCCAAAGAAGACACATAAAATAATAGGAGCAAAGCCCTAGGGACATAAATTAAACTGCAGAAAAACTGGATCAATCCCCCTATTTTGCAATTTCACCAAAGATGAACCAGACCACTTCTGTCGGAGGATGGAACCTCGACGGCGGGAAGTCAGGAGACCCCCCTTTGAGATTCGGCCAGGGGAGTAGTTCTCAGGCGAATGTGGCGTCCAGTGGATCAACGGACAGATCGACGCTCGGGAACCGGGGGCCCGAGCTGGGAGATAGAGGGGTTTGGACCGTCCGTTTTGGGACCGGACCATCCGAACCGTGACAATCGCGCGCGCGAGAGAGAGGAGGCGTTTAGACAGGTTCGGGCCGCTCGGAGGCGTAATACCCTACTCCTGTGTGTTTGGCTATGTGGGAGAATGTGGTTTGCTGTGTTACAAGGTGTACACCGGCCCCGGCCGCTCTGCCGGACGCCGGACTCGAAGGAGACTCACACGAGCTGCAGTAGAAGACCAAGGGCTCGACTGGGAGAAGTTCTCCACGGGAGAAGCTCTCGACCAGGAGAAGTTCTCGACCAGGAGGGGTTGATCGACTAGGGGCAGCTCTACTGTGAACTCTGTCTTCGGCGGTTGCTAATGCTTAAGCTTTCCTGCCTTTCCTCGTCGGCTCGGATCCTCCTTTATAGAATCAGGGGAGTCCATAGTGCCAGTAGTCCACAGTGCCAGTACACGGAGAGAGAGATATCCGGTGAGTTCTCCTGTGCACACGTCCGCCTGCGACGCCCATGCCGGAGTAGGTCTGCCCGCTGTCACGCCGGAGCTGCTGCTGCACGTCGTCGTGAGCGGATGGAGCGGGGGGAGGTGACCGCGCATGCCTCTGCCGCCTGGACGTGGAAAAAGGGCGCCTGCATAGTCAAAAGGTTCTGACTACACAGCGAAGGAAGCCTCCATAGTCAAAAGGAGTTTCTGACGGCACAGGAAGCGGGCCCACGAAAGCCAGGCGCGTCACGCCTGGTCGCCTTGTCGTTAATGCGGGTAGTTGGAGAGCCGGTCCGTCCGAGTCAACCTCGTGCCCGGGGCGGCGCGGAGCTCCTTGGGGACGGAAGACGTAAGTCCCGGGCCCGGGGAGCGGCGCCCGGGACCAGGAATGTCCCTGTAACGTGCCCCGGGGACGCAACCCGGGGCCGAAGCCGTGTGACCCGGGACCTGGAGGTCCGGGCACGGGATGGTCCCCAAGACTCGGGGCCCGGGGAGGTGGCTCCCGGGACCGGGCGCCAGGGTTCGGGCGCGGGGTAGTCCCCGGGACTCGGGGCCCGGGGAGTGGCTCCCGGGATCGGGCGCCGGGTTAAGGCAGTGCCCGAACCCAGAGACTTAGCCTCCGTAGCCGGCCTTTTCTTGCACAGAATGTGGGCCCGGAGTAGGCGCGTGGCCGAAGACCCTCGCGTCCCCGGGGACTGGGGGACCCCCGGTCCCATTTCGCCGATAGTGGCCCCTGGCCCTGTTGCTCGGCCGGGATCAGCCCCGGGCAGGAACAGGGCCACGTCTTGAAGAAAAGAGGGGACGCGGGGTGCACCTGGTTCGCCATAGACTCGTGTAGCTTGACGACTTGTTGATTTAGACGGGATATGTGCCCGGGACCTAGGCTGAAAACATGGAATGAAGTGTTGAGGAAGCCTGGTCCGAGATGGAGGTGCGGGAGAAGGAAACACTCTCCCGAGAGGAAAGCGTCTGGGCCCAAGAGGCTGGGTTCGCATCTCGGGGGTGTGAGTTCGCCGTGCGGAGGAAGTCGCAGTGGTTCGTGAGGAGGCGCGGGAGACCGTGGCCGAGTCCGCTACCCCGGAGGCAGGGTTCCTCGACAGCAGCGAGCACCTTGTAGGGCCGATGCCTGACGAAGAGGTCGAGGAAGACGCCGGTCCCCTTCTGACGCCGCCCGGGGTCCGGTCCGAAGAAGGCCAGCGACCTCTCCCCGTGCGACGGCGTCTCCGAGCGTGAACATCTGGTGGAGCCGATGGCCGACGAAGAGGTCGAGGAAGACGCCGGTTTCCTTTTGACGCCATCCGCGGCCGCCTTCGGGGCCCGGGGGCCCTCCATGCCCCCAAGCGCTCCCCTTCCGATGTTGCGCGGGGTCCGGTCAGAAGTACACCGGTGACCGCCCCCGTGCGATCCGGGCCTCGCTCGTGCTTGCGCTCCGGTTTTGCCTATCTTGTACAAAGAGAGATATTTGCATAGATATATGATCATGTTTATATTTTCATACCTATGCTTATGGTGTTGTTCCGGGAATTGTTTGCGTCTGCTGTCGGTGACGCTGTTGATTTCCCGGGAAGCGTCGAGTGCCAGGCGCCCTCCGATTCGGGGCGCCGGTAGCCGCGGACGGCCGCAGCGCGTCGGGTAGCCGCCTACCCCGAGAGCCCGGTCTCCGAGAGCGGCGAAAGTGGCCCCGGGAACTCGGTCCCTGAGGACCATGAAGGGCCCGGGGACGAGTCGCGCGGAACGGTTGAGTCGTTGCCCGTGCCCCGGAAGCTTGGTCCCCCGGGTCCGTGAGTACCCGAGCGCGGGTCTTGGCGAATCGATTAGGTTCGCAGGTTGGACTCCTTCCGTCTTCCGGATCCAGGGGCCCTCCGTGCCCCCGGGCGCCGTTGTCCCAGGGAGCACAGCGAGGCTGCGAGAACAGACTTTTGACTTGCCGGGAATTGGTTTAATCTGCACATGACGAACTGTGAGAGCGTCCGGTTCGTTCCTTCTCCATCCCATGCTACGAGCCGTGGCGTCTATCATCTCCCGAAGGCGTCCTCGTGGTTGCGCCCGTATGGCGGCTGGGTTTTGCGCATAACCCAGCCGCCATACCGGCGCGGCCCGATGGTACCCCCAGGGGGTGAGACTGCCGCGAACGCAACACACGGAAAAAGACGAGAGGAACGAGACCGGGAAGGATATTAAAAACGCTACTTATGTAAAGTGTATATACCTGGGGCCCCAGCCAGCGCTGAGATTTTTAGAGAAATCCGGCGCTGGCCCGGGCTCACCGCAACTTACAAGATGCTTATACAGATAGATTTGTGAAGATGCTTGATGTGCCTAGGGATGGAGCTCGGACTCGCTTCCCTCACGAGCCTCGAGACTGGGGAGAGGCATGTGCTCGGGACCCGGGGGGCCCCGGCTGTCATGCGGAGGATATGTGTCCGGGACCCGGGGGCCCCGGACTGGAATATGGTTTTGATATAAGCCGGGTTCCGGGGGCCCGGGCTTGAATATGGGATGTGAGATGACCTTCCGGACGCATTCTCGCCAGGGCGGTGCTGTCCGGGCTATCGCGCCCTATTTTGGGTGTTGTGTTCCTAGACTTGCACTCGCCTTGGCGAGGCTGCCCTGGTTCGGCACGTCGGTGTCGGGCCCGGGGCGCGGATTCGGGAATCCGTGCCTCGGCTCAAATATGTGCCCGGGACCCAGGGGGCCCCGGACTGAAATGTGATTTGACATGGTCGATATGTGCCCGGGCACGGGGGCCCGGGCAAGGATATGGACCATATCGGGATGACTTCTCCGGACCAGCCCTTACCGAGGCAATGCTGTCCGGGTACTCGCGCCCTATTGAAGCTGTTCCGGCTCAGGAGCGGGATTCGGACCGTCCGCCAAGGGTTCGGACCATCTGAACCACCTCGATCGGGCTCGGGCCCGCTACTGCTCCTGCCGGAACTTCCTGACGCGCTCGGCCAGCTTTTGGACGGCGCGGCATTCCGAGAGGTCGTGCAAGTCCGTCTCATGGACGGTGCACCACTTCCGGGCTATGGCCGGCTCGAGACGCTCGGCCAAGCTCTGGACGGCGCGGCACTCCGTGATGTCGTGCCGGTCCGTGTCGTGGTAGGCGCACCACCCCCGAACTAAGGCCGGCTGGGCACGCTCGGCTGAGCGCTGGACGGCGCGGCACTACGTGATGTCGTGCCGGTCCGTGTCGTGGTAGGCGCACCACCCCCGAACTAAGGCCGGCTCGGCACGCTCGGCTGAGCGCTGGATGGCGCGGCACTCCGTGATGTCGTGCCGGTCTGTCTGGTGGAGGGGGCACCACTTCTGGGCTGTTGCTAGCGGCGGCGGCGCGCGTGCGGCCTTTTGCCGCTTGCTGCGACCATCGCCTCCGCGGGCAGCATAGCTCCGGGGGCTGCCCGTAGCCGCCAAGTCGTAGCTCTCGGCTGCCGCCTTGGCCTTCTGGCGCTTCCTCCTGTTCCACCATAACGCGGAACGTGAGAGCTTGCCATCCTCCCCAGGGCCCCTGCCGGGGGCCCCGGGAGGCGGAGAGGTGCACCGTGGTGGCCTCGCCACCAGGCTAACATTGCCCGGCGGGGTGTAGCTGCCGGACTCCTCGTCGTAATCTCGCAGATGATGGCCTCCTGCCATGAAGCGCGCCGGTGTTGGAGACGCTGGCGTAACACCTGAAAAGGAAACTCCCCCTACCTGGCGCGCCAGCTGTCGGAGGATGGAACCTCGACGGTGGGAAGTCAGGAGACCCCCCTTTGAGATTCGGCCAGGGGAGTAGTTCTCAGGCGAATGCGGCATCCAGTGGATTAACGGACGGATCGGCGCTCGGGAACCGGGGGCCCGAGCTGGGAGATAGAGGGGTTCGGACCGTCCGTTTCGGGACCGGACCGTCCGAACCGTGACAATCGCGCGTGAGAGAGAGGAGGCGTTTAGACAGGTTCGGGCCGCTCGGAGGCGTAATACCCTACTCCTGTGTGTTTGGCTATGTGGGAGAATGTGGTTTGCTGTGTTACAAGGTGTACACCGGCCCCGGCCGCTCTGCCGGACGTCGGACTCGAAGGAGACTCACACGAGCTGCAGTAGAAGACCAAGGGCTCGACTGGGAGAAGTTCTCCACCGGGAGAAGCTCTCGACCAGGAGAAGTTCTCGACCAGGAGAGGTTGATCGACTAGGGGCAGCTCTACTGTGAACTCTGTCTTCGGCGGTTGCTAATGCTTAAGCTTCCCCGCCTTTCCTCGTCGGCTCGGATCCTCCTTTATAGAATCAGGGGAGTCCACAGTGCCAGTAGTCCACAGTGCCAGTATACGGAGAGAGAGATATCCGGTGAGTTCTCCTGTGCACACGTCCGCCTGCGACGCCCATGCCGGAGTAGGTCTGCCCGCTGTCACGCCGGAGCTGCTGCTGCACGTCGTCGTGAGCGGATGGAGCGGGGGGAGGTGACCGCGCATGCCTCTGCCGCCTGGACGTGGAAAAAGGGCGCCTGCATAGTCAAAAGGTTCTGACTACACAGCGAAGGAAGCCTCCATAGTCAAAAGGAGTTTCTGACGGCACAGGAAGCGGGCCCGCGAAAGCCAGGCGCGTCACGCCCGGTCGCCTCGTCGTTAATGCGGGTAGTTGGAGAGCCGGTCCGTCCGAGTCAACCTCGTGCCCGGGGCGGCGCGGAGCTCCTTGGGGACGGAAGACGTAAGTCCCGGGCCCGGGGAGCGGCGCCCGGGACCAGGAACGTCCCTGTAACGTGCCCCGGGGACGCAACCCGGGGCCGAAGCCGTGTGACCCGGGACCCGGAGGTCCGGGCACGGGATGGTCCCCGGGACTCGGGGCCCGGGGAGGTGGCTCCCGGGACCGGGCGCCGGGGTCCGGGCGCGGGGTAGTCCCCAGGACTCGGGGCCCGGGGAGTGGCTCCCGGGATCGGGCGCCGGGTTAAGGCAGTGCCCGAACCCAGGGACTTAGCCGCCGTAGCCGGCCTTTTCTTGCACAGAATGTGGGCCCGGAGTAGGCGCGTGGCCGAAGACCCTCGCGTCCCCGGGGACTGGGGGACCCCCGGTCCTATTTCGCCGACAACTTCTAACCCTGGAAATTGGTCAGCAGGTTAATCACATTCTCCTCTATCTCTAGTAATTTTTACCAAATTTTATCAATTCAATAAGTGTCCCAAACAAATGTTTAGGATTCACCAAGGCAGAGAACACTTTCCCTACAGACAGCCTTCTTGACATCTTTTCCAGAGCTAATCCATCAGTTAACTTCTCACCAAATTTTCCAAAACCTGGATTAGATTGTGAACTAATTACAGTAAAAATTTCAGTACAATCTTCACAAAGTTTGTACATAAAATAATAGTCCCAAGCTCACTGACTCTGACTAGTGCACAACAGAAACTGATTTTTGGCCGAACTTTACCATTTTCTCCAGAGGAATCTACAAGTCCCACAACTTTGAATTTTGGCATAGAGCTAGCCAATACCACCTACTGCCCACAGTAATTATTCCCAGATTTATACCCCTTGGTAACTTAGTAAAACATATGAGTAAAGACTGCATGCTTGACAGCTAGCAAGACTTAGCTTCTAGATGACTCCTCTCTCAGTTGTCACTGCCATCTGGGACCCACTGACTCCCAGGACCCACCTGCCAGTCAGAGATGTCGCTCTAGCTCAGCTCAGCTCCTCTGCCTAGAATGCGCCACGTTTGCTTCCACGCGTCGACAGCCCTCCCAGCACACCAGCCTAGCTCAACTCCAGAGGACCTCGGCCATTTCACCTCCAAAATCACCATGGACATCTCCTCCTCGACCACATCGTGTTCTCTAGAGAAACCCCAGACCTCCACCTCGGAAAAACCAGCCGCAGCTTCATCTTCCCTGGCGCCGGCAGCTGTTCGATCCAAACCAACTCAACTCCGGTGAGCATCATCCTCTTCCGATCATGGGAACATGTTTATCACCTCCTGATCATTCCATTTTCATACTTTATCGCCCTAAGTTTGCCGGCCGAAGCCGCCATCGTCCTCACCTTCGGGTTCAGAGAGCGCCGCCTCGACATCCCTGCTGTTCCGGCCGCCTCGGAGCAAGTCCGACTAATGGGGACGAGGTGCCCGATCTTTCGATGAGATTGATAGCTATCGATTTGTGGGTGGAGATGACCCTGGCAATCTGACTACAAACGCACGACGTCGCTTGCGCCTTAGCAATCGCTGAACCAACTCCGAGATGTTATTGATCCCGCTGGCGGCGCGATCAACCTGAACACGAGGTTCAATCCCTGCGAGCAATCGAAGAACTAGCAAGAATAGGACGTAGGCAATCTGATATTGAAATATGAATGAAGCATAAATTGTATTGTGAACACAATGTTAGGATCACGAAACTGTCTTGACAGGTGGTCGTCCGACACAACTGAAGAACAGAAGTTTGCACAAGGGCTAAACCTAAACTCAACGAAATCCAAGTCGTAACAAGGGAGGCGGCGGCTCTTAAATAGGGATACGACCAGGGAGGGGTGTCCCCACGCGCACACCTAGGGTTACAAGGCCCATGGGCCCAAGTGGGGATGGCGCAACACCCGTTTGACTCGGACTCAGGAACCAATATGGATTGTTTTGATGATTGCGGCTGGCTTGGATGGAATTTGAAGGTGAGGTTGGATCTGTTGGAAAGTAGACTTCATAAGCTTTCCATGAAGTATAAGAACATCCTAAACGGAGTCCGTATGAGGAAGTTATACCCGTTTGAACTTGGTACCATCGCAGCAGTCCGAATCTAATTCCAGAACGAGTCCATCTCGAATTCTTGCTTGACTTGGTCCCTTTCCTTCGTTCTTTCCCAGATTCCTAATCACAATTAAATGATTTGCATTAGGTAGCGGACTATTCTCAATAATATATAAAACTAGGAAGGAATTCACCTGGTAATTAAGTTGACGAGCACGAGCTCGAGTAAGTGGTCCTTGTGGTGAAGGAGTTGTATCCATGGAAGGGATGTCCTCATCATCCTCCCCTTCTTGCATTTGAGTCATCCTCGACTCAAGTTCATCCTCTTCTCCCAAATATGGCTTCAAATCTGCAATATTAAATGTGGGGCTAACCCCGAATTCTGCAAGCAGATCAAGCTTATACGTATTATCATTAATCTTAGCTAACACCTTGAATGGACCATCAGCTCTAGGCATCAACTTAGACTTTCGCAAATTAGGAAATCATTCTTTACGTAAATGCAACCATACTAAATCACCCGGTTCAAAGGTTAAACTCTTTCTGCCCTGACTACCAGCAATCTTATACTTAGCATTCATGCGCTCTATATGTTCTTTAGTTGTTTCATGCAATTTAAGGACAAATTCAGCACGTTTCTTAGCATCGAAATTCACTTTTTCAGAAATAGGAATAGGCAATAAATCAATAGGAGCACGAGGAGTAAAGCCATATACTACCTGAAAAGGACTCATCTTTGTGGTAGAGTGCAGCGATCGATTGTAAGCAAACTCTACATGAGGTAGACATTCTTCCCACATCTTTAAGTTTTTCTTCAAGATAGCCCTCAACATAGTTGATAGCGTGCGATTGACAACTTCAGTTTGTCCATCTGTTTGGGGATGACAAGTAGTAGAAAACAGCAGCTTGGTACCCAATTTCGCCCACAAGGTGCGCCAAAAGTGACTCAAAAACTTCACATCTCGATCTGAGACAATGGTATTGGACACTCCATGTAATCGAACAATCTCTCTGAAAAACAAATCAGCAACATTTGTAGCATCATCGCTCTTATGACAAGGTATAAAATGTGCCATTTTAGAAAATCTATCGACCACAACAAAAACACTATCTCTTCCCTTCTTCGTTCGAGGTAATCCTAAAACAAAGTCCATTGAAATATCCTCCCAAGGAACACTAGGTACAGGAAGAGGCATATATAAACCATGTGGATTCAGTCGGGACTTAGCTTTATTGCAGGTAGTGCAGCGAGATACATAGCGCTCAATGTCGCGCCTCATCCTTGGCCAATAGAAGTGGGCAGCAAGGATATCCGTCTTTTTAACGCCAAAATGGCCCATTAGTCCTCCTCCATGCGCCTCCTATAACAACAAAAGATGAACAGAGCTGGCTGGAACGCATAGTTTGTTAGCTCTAAATAAAAATCCATTATTGAGAACAAATTTATTCCAGCATCTTCCATTTTTACAGTTGGACAGGGCATCTTTAAACTCATCATCAGAAGTGTATAGTTCTTTTATTGTCTCCAAGCCAAAAATCCTACAATCAAGTTGAGACAACATTGTATACCGTCTAGACAAAGCATCAGCAATCACATTTTCCTTTCCTTTCTTGTGTTTTATGACATAAGGAAAAGATTCAATGAATTCAACCCAACGAGCATGTCTACAGTTCAGTTTAGTTTGACTTCTGATATGTTTCAGGGATTCATGATCAGAATGAATAACAAATTCTTTGGGCCATAAATAATGTTGCCATGTTTCTAAAGTTCGAACGAGAGCAAGCAATTCCTTATCATATGTAGAATAATTCAAACTAGGCCCACTTAATTTTTCACTAAAATAGGCAACAGGTTTACCTTCTTGTATCAGCACACCACCAATTCCAATTCCGCTAGCATCACACTCAAGTTCAAAAGTCTTACCAAAGTCAGGAAGTTGGAGTAATGGTGCATTTGTGAGATTTTCTTTGAGAAGGTTGAAAGCCTTTTGTTGCGCTTCTCCCCACTTAAATGGAACACCTTTCTTTGTCAATTCGTTAAGTGGGGTAGCGATGGTGCTGAAGTCCTTCACGAAGTGGCGATAGAATCTCGCAAGCCCATGAAAGCTCTGCACTTGTGTGACCGTTTGAGGTGTTGACCAACTTTTTATAGCTTCAATCTTGGCTTCATCTACTTCAATTCCCTGCGGAGTAACAACATAGCCAAGAAAACAAACTCGATCGGTGCAAAAGGTGCACTTTTCGAGGTACCAAACAAACGTGCATCTCTCAAAGCAACGAAAACAGCACGTAAGTGTTCAAGATGTTCATCTAGTGACTTGCTGTAAATCAATATATCATCAAAGTAAACTACTACAAATTTACCAATGAAAGCATGTAAAACCTCGTTCATTAATCTCATGAAAGTGCTAGCGGCATTAGTTAAACCAAAAGGCATCACTAGCCACTCATATAACCCGAACTTAGTTTTAAATGCCGTCTTCCATTCATCTCCAAGTTTCATTCTAATTTGGTGGTATCCACTACGCAAGTCAACTTTAGAAAACATTGTAGAGTCACTGATGAGCATGTCGTCTAACCTAGGAATAGGATGACGGTATCTAATGGTAATATTATTGATAGCTCTACAATCAACACACATACGCCATGATCCATCTTTCTTTGGAACCAAAAGTACCAGAACAGCACATGGACTAAGGCTCTCACGTACGTACCATTTGTCTAGCAAGTCTCGCACTTGACGCTCAATCTCCTTGGTCTCCTCCGGGTTGGTTCAGTATGGCGCACGGTTGGGTAGGGATGCTCCTGGGATCAAATCAATTTGATGTTCAATACCCCTAGTTGGTGGCAGCCCTGGGGGTATCTCAGCAGGAAACACATCCTCAAACTCCTGCAAGAGGTTAGTGACAGCAGGCGGCAAAGAAGAAGGTATATCCTCAAATGAAAACAAAGCTTCTTTGCAAACTAATGCATAGCAAATAGTATTACTAGCATCCAGTTCAGTCATATCAGATTTGGTAGCAAGAAAGCAAGCACCTTTCAATTTAATTTCATTACTCTTCACAAGGGCAGATTTAGGTTCTTTCTTTTTGGGTTGCACAAGCTCTTTTGCTACAATCTGATTTTCAGTCCTAGTATTCTCCTAACTCTTCTCTCTACTAGCTCTAGCAATGTCATCTTTAACAATTTGTTCAGGAGTCATAGGATGCAGCACAATTTTCTTTCCCTTAAACATGAGAAAGTACTGATTATTCCTACCATGATGTACGCATCCAGTATCATATTGCCAAGGTCTTCCTAATAATAAAGAACAAGCTTGCATAGGAACAATGTCGCAATCAACATAATCATGATATGAGCCCATAGAAAAACGTACTCTCACCATCCGTGTTACCTTCAACTTACCACTGTCGTTGAACCATTGAATATGGTATGGATGAGGGTGAGGTTTAGTCGGCAAAGCAAGCTTCTCCACCATATCCATACTCGCCAAATTGTTGCAACTCCCACCGTCAACAATTATGCGAATCGAGCGTTCATTGACAACGCCCTTGATTTGGAACAAATTATGGCGCTGGTTTTGCTCGGCCTGAGACACTTGAGCACTTAGTACGCGTTGTACTATAAGGCTCAAATACTTGTCGGCATCTTTGGCGCCAACATGTTCCTCCTCATGTTCAGATCCATCATCATGTCCTGCAGGATCATCTGCAAGCATAGCATATGTTTCATCATCAAAATCACTAGCAGAGGAATACCCACCATCATCGCGTATAATCAATACACGCTTGCTTGGATAGTCCCGCATCATGTGTCCGTAGCCTTTGCAACGATGGCATTGAACGTCCCTCGTTCGTCCTGTCAAAGCAACCGAAGAGGAAGTTTTTGCAGAAGGTTGTGTTGCTGATTTGGGTGCTTCGGAAACTCGGGACGCCGAATTTGACGTAGTAGGGCGCTGCTTGCTGTTGGAGGGAAGTGGTGGTGGTGCCACAGCGGGTTGGGCAACAGGCTTGCGCGGCGCCCATGAGTTTGTGCGACCTGCAGAAGAATTAGATCGCATTCTCGCCTGGCGTCCCTGCAATTCACATTCAGCTTTGCAAGCAAGATGAAACAATCTAGTAATGGAGTTGTAATCTTTGTAATCAAGGATGTCCTGAATTTCATGATTCAACCCTCCCAAAAACCTAGCCATTGATGCTTCCTCATCCTCTTCTAACCCACAACGCAACATACCAATTTGTAATTCCTGATAATATTCTTCCACAGATTTTGCACCCTGTTGTAAACGTTGCAGTTTATTTAACAAATCACGAGCATAGTATGAGGGAACAAAGCGATGGCGCATAATCAATTTTAAAGCCTCCCAAGTGTTAGGTATATTATTGGGATGTTGACGGCAATGTTCTTTCCACTAAATAGAAGCAAAGTCGGTAAATTCACTAGTAGTAGCTCTAACTCGTCTATCCTCAGGAAAATCATGGCAAGCAAACTTTTGATCAACAGCTAATTCCCAATCAAGATAACCATCAGGATCATATTTACCATTGAAAGGAGGCATAGTGAATTTAACCTTAGCAAAAGCATCATCGCGGTCACGTACCTCACGTCGTGGGGGTTCTCTTCGCATACCTTGTCGATTAAAACTCAACTGTCGATGAGCTCGGTCGTTGTTGTGGTTAGCCCTATCATCTGCCTCGGAATCACCCACATAGTCAAATTCATCTTGTCCCTCTACCGTCGCGGCAGGGGGAACAGTAGCCGAAGCTTGGGCAATCTCCTCAAGGCGTGCCAAAATACCTGCCACAGAAGTGTTAGTGATACCTTGTGCTCTCTCCATCGCAACGAGCGCTGTGTTTGTCTCAATTTGAGCACCCTCGAGCTGAGCCAGTCGCTCATTGGTGACTCTGACATCCTCCTCAAGGCCCTCCGCACGACGATTCATTTCGCGCGTGAAATGTTGTATGATTCCCCTCGTACGAGGACTATGAGGTGCATCCTGATCTCCAGAACCTGCCATTATTAGCAAAAACACAAGAATATGCCCCTAACGAGTACTAGGGTATAGGGATTCAAAAGTCGCTCACACTCAAACCTTTGTCGAATTCTTACCAATTCTTACCAAGCACACAGTGGTGATCGGCAACCAGCGACGACAATGTATCTGTGAAGATTGGATGGAGCGATTGCCAGGTGCAGCTCAGTCTGTACGGTGTAGAAAGGTGTAGCTGGGAAGGCTCAAGTATGGTAGCAAGGAGTAGCAATAATCAAATCAGAAAATGCAAGCTGAAAAATCGTTCAACGCCGGTTAATGCTAGTAGGCTAGACCGTGCTAGAGACGTGAGCCTAAACACAAGCGTCGTCACACGAAGAACCAACAGCTGTGTAAAAGAGAGCTAGAGCAAGCAGCAACAAAACAAACCCCTCTATTATCTTTGCTTTTCTTTTCCTCTTTTTTTTCTCTCTTTTTTTTCCTTTTTTTTCTTTTTTTCTTTTTTTTTGCAGAAAGTTCCTCAAATTGATAAACTCAATGCAAGGTTCTCAGAAACTCAATGCAAGGTTCTCTCTCTCTCTCAATTAGGCAAGCTACGAATCTGGCGTATCTAGTGGTGGTTGTGGATCTGGTGGTGGTGGCGGATTTTGTGGTGTTGATGTTGGCAGCAGATTTGGTGGTGGTTGCGGATCTGGTGGTGGTTGCGGATATTTCGTAGTGGTGGCGGATCTGGTGGTGGTTGCGGATCTGGTGGTGGTGTTGGTGACGGTAAGGTGAGCAGAACTCAAAACTCTAGAGGACTAGACGCTAAGACCAGCACAGGACACGACGATGCAACCGAGAGTTCAACCATGCAAAGTACTGAAAAGACAAATTGCGAGGCTCAAACTGGTTCGGCTAGATTGATCTACTGCTAATATTTGTTTTTTTGGCTTTTGTGTACTCTAGGTAAGGAAAAACAATCGAATCTATTGAAAACTGAAATTCTCACCGAACAACCTTGAGCTCTGATACCACTTGATGGGGACGAGGTGTAACAGCCCACTTTTGTTGTTTGGTGCATAAAACCATTTTTTCCATCTGCATGCTCTTCATGTCATCTTTCATGCATAAAAAAATCTCAGCCAACGGGTTAATGATCGTCCGATCTGTATAAACCAGCGCCTAGGGGCAAATCTGTGCAGGCGCAGATGGTGTCAATGGAACGGACCATCCCCTCCGTGTCTGGACGGTCCGCTTCCCTTGTCCCGCGCCCGCGCCCTCTCTCGGGCTCTCTCTCTTGAGTCCGCGCCCTCGCGCCCGGACTCTGCTCCCGAGCTCGCGCCGCGCCCGCGCCCGCGACCCCGACCTCGCGCCGCGCCCGCGCGCCCTCTCCTGCGCCCGTGCCCGGGCTCTCTCCCGAGTTTGCGCCCGCGCTCGCCCGAGCCCGCGCCCTCTCCCGATTCCGCGCCCTCTCTCGCGAGCTCGCGCCCGCGCCCGTGCTCCCGACCTCGCGCCCGCGCCCTCGCTCCCCTCGCTCCCGAGCCTGCGCCCTTTCTCGCGCCCGGACTCTCTTTCTCCCGACCCCGCGCCTGTGCTTTCGCCCGAGCCCGCGCCCGCGCTCTCTCTCTCCCGAGCTCGCACCCGCGCCTGTCTCGCGAGCCTGCGCCCTCGCCCGCGCATTCATCCGATTGGTTTCGGCGTCAACCCAGAGGCAGTCCTGAAGTGTGAATCTTCGACTCGTGATGCTATCCGTTGTGCTCTGTCCTCCATCGTCCAAACGAGATCACGCCAGGATCTCTCTCCGCCCGTGCGGCTCGGCCAGGTGGCTTCCTCTGCGCGCCCCAGACCACGTGAGAGGGAGTGGTAGAGCCGCCTTGGGACCTCACGAGATGCCCCCGACAGCCTCAGCAGCGCCCTGCCCTGTCCCATCTGTCTGCTGCACGCTTGCCCGCGCACACGCCATCGCAAGACCGTGGAGCAGAGCAGCGCCCCTCCCCTCTCCTCTCCTTCCCTGCCTCCCTTTTAACCAAGCCTATGCCCTCCTGCCTCCCCAGCTCGCCCTCTTTCTCACGCACCCAAGGACCCAGGCGATTGCCCCTTGGTTCGCTGAGAACGTGAGGTGCCGCCCACGGCGCCGGCGAGCACACGCTTTTCGTCTGAGAGCTCCGGTGAGTTTTACCTTGTCTCAGCTGTGTCACCACGCGTTCTTGCCCGACCTAACTCCGTTTTTGCCCTCGGCAGGCGGCAGGCACCACCGCAGCCCCATCGCGTTTTGCAAGGCCGACCGGGTGCCGCCGTGACCTTCCAGCCGCTGAACTGCGCCCTGGTGAGTTAGCGCTGTCCTGGCCGTATCACCATCTTCCCTTCACTCTTTGAGCTCATCATAGCACTTGTCTGCAGCCTCCATCACGAAGCGACCCTGTTGCCGAGCCGACCACCGCCTCAACGTCGCACCCCACAGCCTGCACTCTTCGGTGAGCTTCTGTTTCTGCATGTACCTCCTTTTTATTCCTGGGAGGCCACTTGTTCTCCCCACGTCCTTGGCTTGGCCTGTCATGCCATTCCTTTGCCATCCGCCCAAGCATCACCACCGTGGCCATATGTGTGGATGAGGCTCAATCGGAGCATGGCCGCTTGTAGTAGAGCCCTTCGATCTTGCATGCAGGACCCCTAGAGCTTCCCCATGCCCCTGCATCACTAGCCATGCACTAGAGCATGAGAGGATAGAGGTAGACAAGCCGTGCATTAGCTTGGCTTTCCACCGAACACCTTAGGTGCGCTTGTGTTTGAGTGAGTAGCAGCCACCCCCTTCAGCCCCATGCAAGCCGGGTTAGCCCCTCTAGCGTCAGAGCAGGATAAAAACCCGAGTAGAGTAGCTGCTGTTGTTTTCCCGTTTTTGCCGGTTATCGTTAACGTGCGAAGATGTGTAGTTTGCTTGTGCGAAGACATCGTTTTTGGACCGAGGCGTTCGCCACTACCGAAGCCTTCCCGTAGGTTCCACCTGTACATCCAGTGACTCCTAGGCCCTAGAAACCCTCCACGCCCCCAAATGCCTTAGATTAAAACTTCATGCCCGGTGGATTTCACGTGTTAGGCCATTTTAGTGACGTGTGAGCGTGCGCGATTAATATCCTAGCAAGTTGGAGAATATCCACTTTTGGGAGTTGTCCTTAGGTTCACAGCAGCACACATGTAGGTTTCGTACCATAAAAATGCCCTAGAACCGAAAACGTCTCAAATAGACCACCCGTTAAGTCGGTAGAATGTTTTCAGCCGTTTCTGCAGTTCGGTCGAGCGAAAACGCTGTTTCTCATTTATTTTTGATTTTAGGACAGAGCAGACTTCGTTTAGCCGTATCTCCCTCATACAAACTCGGATTCAAGCGATTCTTTTTCCTAAATTCATCTAAAATCATGCACTTGCATATTCTGCAAAAATATTTGTACTTCCTGTTCTGTTAAATATTTTGCCGTTGTTTTCATTGCATTCGTTTGGTATTCTCGTAGAACACGACGTTGTTGACCCGGTTGTGGAGGGATCAGAAGAGTTCCAAGAAGTCCAGGAACAAGGCAAGCACCCCCTTGATCAATTGCTCCTATATTTCAAACTTACAAACTATATTGATTGCAAACTATTATGCATGCGATGTTTTACTTGAAAATGTGTGGGAATCTTGGGTAGTTAACCTCTTGTTGCATATGCCCTATCCTTGTTACTTGAGTATCATGAATTCCTTGTCACTTATGTTGCCACTGAAAATTTGGGTTCATGTGGTTGGGAAGATGTCAATAGTATGCTTAGTTTGCTTTTTAATCAAGGCTACTTGTTACTTGATTTTGGGATGTTGGGAAAAAGAAGCATTTGCGAAATTATGGAAATGAACAGTGGGTATTCTTCCCCTGTGCTCTTGGTGGAAAACAAAAACTGAAAACAAGCTTTTGGACTTGGCGAGTGGATGTAGTGTTCGGTGCCTTGTTGTGGTATCGATTAGGTGTTGTCTCGCCCGGGTCACTAAGGACTGATTCTATGGTGTAGCTAGAACCAAGAAGCACAGTGCAAACCACATGTGGCTCTTGTGGGAGTTCCTAGCTTAGTATATTGTTGATACCTAGCAATAGACCCGCCGGTGTAGTTGTAGTCATTTTTGTTGACATTGGATAGTGCGGGTTATGGTTTTTGTCCATAGCCCGAAGGTACCTTGATTATTGTTCAAGGTGACCAGCACATCGTATGAGCCTTGGGGATTTTGGGAGGCCTCCAACTCCCTAGGGATGGATCATAAAGCGTGGGATATTTGCTAGGTCAACGGTGGAAAAGGCTTTGTCATTGATGGTGTGAGCCTCCTGTGTGGTAGCTCATGTTGTCCTTGTCATGTGGGTACAGTTGTACACACTCTCGAGAGTTAAAACTATTCGAATAGCCGTGTCCTCGGTTATGGACAACTTGGGAAATTCTCCACCGTAGTAGTTTTAATTTTTGGGAACTGTTTTGGGGAAAGATTTTGGTGCGAACGGGGATTTCGCTGGGATGGTTGTGGCAGCGTGTTGCCACTGTTGGCTGGCATGGGCAGGGAGCCCATATGGTTGGAAACACTTGGGGGTTGATGCTTATATACTTGTTTGCTGTGGTAGCTTGATTTACAAAAATTTCGTTGCAAAACCGCAATGTTTTCGCTATGTATATTATGATTTATGCAAACTGCAGGACCTGAACCATCCCTTGTCTATCTTCGCATATTATGGAATACCATTGCAAACACTATAAGTCTTGCGGAGTACGTATTGTACTCACACACGCTTGTGTGACTTCTTTTTTTTAGAGATGGTTGAGGAGGACCCGACAATCGGGTACTTCTATGCAGTGGGTTTTGGAGACGACAACGACGATGCTTACTAGGGCTTACCGGTTGGTTGCCTGTGGGCGGGCAGAGGCATACTTGCTGGTTTTTGGTGCCTCTATTATCTTGTTTCCGCTGTTGAACTCTTTGTTAATTTGCTGTTCTATTTGGCCGATCGGCTTCTATGTAACCGCTAAAGTCTAGACTCTTGTACGACTTATGTTTGGTCCGCTGTGAGCTGAACCTGTGATGTATGGATTATGATGCCAATGTTGAATGTGTGTGCTAGCAATTGATCGTGGGACTAGCACGGTACACACATAGGGTTCGGGGTCAAACCCGGGTCCGACACGAGGTGCCCGATCTTTCGATGAGATTGATAGCTATCGATTTGTGGGTGGAGATGACCCTGGCAATCTGACTACAAACACACGACGTCGCTTGCGCCTTAGCAATCGCTGAACCAACTCCGAGATGTTATTGATCCCGCTGGCGGCGCGATCAACCTGAACACGAGGTTCAATCCCTGCGAGCAATCGAAGAACTAGCAAGAATAGGACGTAGGCAATCTGATATTGAAATATGAATGAAGCATAAATTGTATTGCGAACACAATGTTGGAATCACGAAGCTGTCTTGACAGGTGGTCGTCTGACACAACTGAAGAACAGAAGTTTGCACAAGGGCTAAACCTAAACTCAACGAAATCCAAGTCGTAACAAGGGAGACGGTGGCTCTTAAATAGAGATACGACCAGGGAGGGGCGTCCCCTCGTGCACGCCTAGGGTTACAAGGCCCATGGGCCCAAGTGGGGATGGCGCAGCACCCGTTTGACTCGGACTCAGGAACTAATGTGGATTGTTTTGATGATTGCGGCCGGCTCGGATGGAATTTGAAGGTGAGGTTAGATCCGTTGGAAAGTAGACTTCATAAGCTTTCCATGAAGTACAAGAACATCCCAAACGGAGTTCGTATGAGGAATTTATGCCCGTTTGAACTTGGTACCATCGCAGCAGTCAGAATCTGATTCCAGAACGAGTCCATCTCGAATTCTTGCTTGACTTGGTCCCTTTCCTTCGTCCTTTCCCAGATTTCTAATCACAATTAAATAATTTGCATTAGGTAGTGGACTATTCTCAATAATATATGAACATAGAAAGGAATTCACCTGGTAATTAAGTTGACGAGCACGAGCTCGAGTAAGTGGTCCTTGTGGTGAAGGAGTTGTATCCATGGAAGGGATGTCCTCATCACCGACCGAGTAGCTCCGTCACTAGTGCCGCCTCAGCACCAGGAACAGGACGCCCCAAGAATCCCCCAATTTGGTGCAGCGAGGAGGGAGATCGGCCGTTGTCTTCCTTGTCTCCGGCCGAGCTCCGCCACCACCGATTCGTCCTCTCTGGTGAGCCTCTTTCCGATTCCTCGCTCTCACGCCACCCCCAGGGGACCTCTAAAACGATGGACATCTTCCCTTGGCAGCTTGTCGAGTGAATCAAGCCACCGCCATCGCTCAGTGGATTTTCGCCGCCGCCGAGCCTTTCACTCCGTTGCCGCCATTGTCCAGCCCTCCTCCGCCTCGAGCCATCACAGGGTGAGCATCCTTGCACCTAGTAGAAACTCCCGCATGCATGTGCATAGCCAGATTGAGTCCAAAATAGGATACACATCGTCGACCCGAGCTCGCCGCCGACGAGCTACGGTCCATCATCGGCGATCTTCCGACAACCGTTAGTTTCGCAGGGACCTTGGCTACGTTTTCTCTTTTGGCCACACCGGCAACCGAGCCGCCGTTCGCCGCCGGCACCAGCGAACAGAGCCGGCGGCCCAGGCCGCCTCGCCCTGCTCTGCTTTGTCTCTATGCCGCGCTGGCCCCACCTGTAAGAGAGAAAGAGAGAAAAAGAAAACCCGAGAAAAACAAATATTTGATTTATTTTGTAACTGAAAAATGGGTAAACTTCAAAAATACATAAGAAATCCATCTTAGCACATTTTTGAGTGAAACCAATTTTGTTAGTTCTATAAATTTGTGAACTTTAATACTGTCCAATAAAATGTGACCACTTCTGTACAGAAAATATCTATAAAATAATATAAATCAAAAGCAACTTATTTTGTGCCTAGACATTTGGAATATTTCTATAAAATTCGTTATAACTCCTTTTGAGGTGAACCAAATTTCTATGGATTTATAAAAATGTGCTCTTTAATTTTGTAAAATAAAAAGTGAGAATTTCTGTGTGGGATTTTTCTCTAAAAATGGAAATATCTATTATATACATCTTTATAACCTAGAAGTTTATAAATTTCTAGAAAATTCATCCTAACTGCTAAAAAGGTGAAACCACTTTTGTTTAACTCAGAAAATTTTAACCTTTACTGTGGATAATTTGTATTTGACAAAACTACCTCTCAAAATAGGCCTAAGTATTTTCTAACCTTTCTTTTTGATAAACTTGTAAAATTCATAACTAAATCATTTTAAATCAAATTTTAGTGAACCAAATTTTGTCGGAACCAGGAAGATATGTATTTTCATATAAAAATGCTCGCACTCATAAAATCCTACCAGAGAATGCAAGTATATATTTTCCACTTAGGGTTTTTCCTATAGTTTCGGCTTTTGCCGTTTTCAGCCTTAGGGTCTTGTTATTTTTGTATCTCCCAATCCAGAGATACAAATGACTTGGTTATTTCTCCTAAAATCTTCTTAGAACATGCCCTACCTACTGTATTTATCTCATAATTATTGATCATTTTTGCATAGACATGTTTAAATGCTTCTTATTTGCATATTCGCTTTTTATCGGTAGATTCAGACAATTCGGAGTACGTGGAGCAAGAACCAGAAGTTGAGTGTGACCACTCGCTGCAGCAAGGCAAGCATCTAGAGCAAGCATCTAAGCATATTGAACCTATACTTTCCATAAATTGATTTGTTTGCGAAGGAAATATCTATATGCATGTTTCGGTCTTGTTAAAAATGGGAAAAACGGGTAGAGTCTATATTACCCAATTGTATGTATTTCCATTCCTTAGTCATTGACTCCATGTTGTTACCTTGTCACCCCTGGTTAAGGACTTTGGGATACTTTTATTTTACCGAACGCTTAGCCATGCTTATTTCTAGACTTAGAGAAATCCGATAGATGGAGCTATCGGTTTAAAACTAGTTTAAAGCGAATGGATGGGTTAAAATCTGAAAAGAATAACCTCTGAATAATAATTGAAAATATGTTTGACTTGGACGGATGATAGGGCGATGACGGGATGGTGTTTCCCCCAATGCAAGTAGCTCCGTCTGGGTCGTTAAGGACCGAACATGTTGACGTCTATTCAAGCACCCTACGTACTTCCACACGCCGGTATGGGACGGCTTAACTCAGTAGCACGGGAGGCTGTGGCCATCTACGCCCGTTCGTCAGTCGTGAGGACAGAGAGTCCTTGGAGGGCCTTGAGCGAGCTTGGTTTTGGCCGGAGGTGCCTCCCACGACGGTGAGCCCGCCTTAGTTACCACGCACGCACGTGACTAAGTCGTCGGGGGCCCAGACGTGGTTTAGGTGGTTGGGGCTAAGCGTGCAAAAGGTTCTGTTGTGACCTCTAGTCCGCACTCAATGTGTAGAGTGTGGGTACCGACGGTACGGATCAAACTAGAGTGTAGTCGTTTGGCTTCTATCACATTGTGTGGGTAAAGATGTACACCTCTGATCAGAGTAAGAACTATTCGAATAGCCGTGTCCACGGTTATAGGACAACCGCTTGATGTGTTAGTTATTCATGTTAGCATCCAACTTGGGATATGTGGTTATGGGATTAGGTTGTTATACCATGACTTAGGATAGTCATGGATGGATGGGTTTATATAAAAGGCTTTGATGTTAAATATGACTTGGATTAGTCATGATAAATGGTATGCTTGTGTAGCATATATAATTGGGCAATGGTGGCCCATGGATGATGGCTAGAGCACGGGATTGTGCTCATTTTTACTCCCATTTCAGAACTATAAGCTTGCTGTCCTAAATTTTCAGATTGAGCTATTTTACAAATGCTTATGTTTTAAATGTATTACTTGCTTAATAAAATCAGCTTTATGCAAAATCAGATTAACATAGCCATACTCCTTGATGTAGAGACTAGCATTACTCTTTTGTTCTATTATTATTGTATAAGTCTAGCTGAGTACTTGTGTACTCACGCTGCATCTTTCAGGTGAGGACAACGACGACACAGATGTGGTCTACTATTATTCTGCCGAGGGTGGTAAGGATAATATGTAGTCGAAGTTAAGTTCTATCCCCAGTCGGTTGCCCTGTGGTTTGGGTATGGCACCACTGGTTTTATCTTTTATGTTTATATTTTCCGCTGCTATCTTTCATGTCACTTTGTAATGAATTAGGGTGTGAACCCTCTATGTAATATATATAACTCTGCTGCTCGTTTATCTATATTTAGAGTACTTGTGATGTTTATCAATTGCTTGCGCTGAAAGTATGAAGTTAGTCGCTTTCCTGGGGACTAGCTGAACATGAGTATGAATTTAGAAATGATGAGATGCATGGACGTTGATTCAACCGTAGACCATGTCCCCAGAAGTGTGTATCGTGTTTGGTCGCCACCTTCGTGTGGTTTGACGGGCACACTTCGCCATTTGGGACTGGTGAATCAACTCTCCAAATATCTCTTTATTTCTGAATTTGACGCGTTGGATTTGTATTGTGAGTGGGTAAAGATTATGGCAAGGCTGCGATGAGGATGGATGGTTATCGCATTTATTCGGTTTTTATTCGAGACCCCATCCATCTAGATATTTCGTGTTGTCATAATAATTACTCTCCATAATGCACTTCTGGGGTGCCCACAGTTATAGTCTAAGGAATTCCAAACCGATAAATTATATGCTCTTTTACAAATTCAATCGCATCTTTGGACGTGACTTTCTTCAAAGGAATCGCTTCCACCCACTTTGTAAAATAATCTGTTGCTGCCAATATGAATTTATGTCCTTTACTTGATGGAGGATAAACCTGACCGATCATATCAATTCCCCATCCTTTGAACGGCCACGGTTTGATGATAGGATTCAAAGCCGATGCTGGTGCTCGCTGCATATTTCCAAACTTCTGGCAATCCTGACATCCTTTATAATATTTGAAGCAATCTTCCAGCATTGTCGGCCAAAAGTATCCTACTCTTCTCAATATCCACTTCATCTTATGAGCCGATTGATGAGTTCCACAAATACTATCATGCACTTCGCACATAACCACTTTGGCTTCTTCCAAATTTAGGCATCTCAGCAGAACCCCTTCAAAAGTCCGATAATATAATTCTCCATCAAGCAACACATACTTAGTAACTCTATACCGAAATTTTCTAGAAACCGATTGCGATGGATTCTGTAAATAATCAATTATTTCCTGTCTCCAATCATCGGTTTTATTCTGAATATCACTATCGGCTATTTCAACCTCAATCGGTTTATCCAGCCGATAACCCGAAGCAATTTGTGCAAGATCATTAGCTTCTAAATTCTGTTATCTAGTGATATGATCCATTGATACTATCCTGAAATCTTTCAACAAATCTCTGCATTCTTCATGATACGATCTTAAAATATCATCCCTACATTCATACTCCCCAGATAATTGCTTGATCACTAATAAAGAGTCTCCAACAATCTCTATGATATCGGCCCCAATTTCCTTTAAAAGTTGAAGTCCTTTTAGCACCGCCTCGTATTCTGCCTGATTATTGGTTCGATAGGGTTTAATTGTAAAGGCAAACTTAAAACTTGGCCCCCAAGGTGATACAATGACTAATCCGATACCAGATCCATGCTTGCAAACAGATCCATCAAAAAACAAAGTCCACGGGATCGGTTCCACATAATTTTCATGAACCCCTCTGTGTTGCACAATGAAATCGGCCACTGCTTGCCCCTTGATCGCCTTAGCCAATTCATATCTCAAGTCAAACTCCGTTAATGCAAAAATCCATTTACCAACTCGCCCTTTTAAAACTGGAGCTGACAACATGTATTTTACCACATCGGCCTTGCAAACCACCGTGCACTCAGCTGATAAAATGTAATGCCTCAACTTCATGCATGAGAAATATAAACAAAGGCATAATTTCTCCACCGCAGGATATCTCGTTTCAGCAGCCAAAAGCCTTCTGCTTAAATAGAACATGACTTGCTCCTTGCCTTCAAACTCTTGTATTAAAACAGACCCAATGGATTTTTCATCGTCCGATAAGTATAACTTGAATGGCACTCCTTTCTGCGGCGGAATCAGAACAGGTGGAGAACTTAAATAACTCTTAATCTCATCAAATGCCTTCTGCTGTTTTGCCCCCCACACAAACTCTTGATGGGCTTTCAATTTCAACAATGGAGTAAAAGGCTCAATTCTTTCTGACAAATTTGATATGAATCTCCTTACAAAATTAATCTTGCCGATCAACGACTGTAGCTCTGTCTTGTTGCTTGGTGGTTCTGTATTCTTGATGGCTCTGATGCTCCGTTGACTAACTTCAATTCCTCGCTCATGAACCATAAAACCCAAGAACTGCCCAGCCGATACACCAAAAGCGCATTTATTGGGATTCATCCTTAATCTGTATTTCTTTACCCTTTCCAGCACTTTTCGCAAATCGGCTATATGGCTTTCATCACTCTTGGATTTAACTATCACATCATCGATGTAAATTTTCATCAATAAGCCGATGAGATCATAAAATATATAATTCATCGCCCTCTGATATGTCGCACCGGCACTTTTTAATCCAAACGTCATTACCACCCACTCATATAGGCCGATAGCTCCAGGACATCGAAACGCAATCTTATGTATATCTTCCTCTGCCATAAAAATTTAATTATATCCTGCATTGCCATCCATGAAGCTAATAATCTTGTGGCCTGATGCTGCATCTACCAACAAATCTGCTATCGGCATCGGGTATTCATCCTTGGGAGTAGCTTTATTCAAATTCCGGAAATCGATACATATTCTCAATTTTCCATTTTTCTTTTCCACCGGGACGATATTAGAAACCCACTCGGCATATCGACATGGCCTTATAAACTTTGCATGATATGACCTTGTGATTTCTGCTTTGATTGGCTCATACAACTCTGCTTTAAACCTCCTTGGAGCCTGTTTAAACGGCCGATATCCTGGTTTAATAAGAAGCCGATGTTCAACAATTGATCAGCTTAATCCTGGCATTTCATGGTATTCCCAAGCAAAACAATCCCGATACTCTTTTAACAATTTTATCAATTCTTCTCGGAATTCAGGAGACAATTTTTTATTTATGTACGTCGGCCTTGGCCTATCTCCTGGTCCTATATCAATTTCTTTCAAATCATCAGCCGACGTAAACCTTTGACCCAGCTTTCCCTCGAAATCTTCAACAGTGCCCATCAGAGTAATAATTCCGAGCCGACTTGCCGAATCAGCTGTATATCCTGACTGGTGATCTTAAGATAATCCCCATCCCACACTTTTTCGGACAAACAATCGACACCATCGGCCTCCCAGACCGGCAAATCGGTCACCGCAATGTCGGTTGATTGATCTGCTAGGATTACCTCAACTTGGTCTCCTTGCCACTGTATTAAACTCTGATGCATCGTTGAGGGCACGCAACAGTTTGCATGAATCCAATCCCTACCAAGGAGTAGACTATATGATCCTTTTCCATCGATAACAAAAAACGTGGTAGGCAATGTCTTGTTTCCCACTGTTAATTCCACGTTTAACACGCCTTTCGTCTCCGATGGATTCCCGCCAAAATCTTTTAACACCATATTTGTCTTGATCAGATCTTCGGCGGTTTTCCCCAGCTTCCGATACGTAGCATACTGCATTAGATTAACAGCTGCCCCCCATCAACTAACATCTTTGTTATCGGCTTCCCATTCACATAACCCTTGATATATAATGGCTTCAAATGCTGATGCTTCGATTCTTCAGGCTTATCAAATATAGCCCGATCGGGTTGCAGTGTTAACTGAGCAAAAACTTTAATGTCTTCCTCATCAGATAAAAGTGATTTATATTCCCAGGGCAAAAAGAAAACCATGTTTACTGGAGCCGATGGATCAACCTCATCGTCACTCTTCTTCACACGCCATACCCGTTTAGTCCTCTTGTGACGATGATCGGCTTCCTTGTAATCTCGTCGTTGTTCTTCCTGCTGCTCTCGGTGCCGTAACCGCTGTGCCCTTCTTTTCTGACTTTTCGTAAATATTCCACTAGGACACCACTGAGGATTCTGGATTTGCTGTTCTTCACGTGATCCCTCTTCATCATTTTCTTCAAAAAACTCTTCATGCATCGGCCCTAATCGGCTATGTACCGATGCTCTCCTTTCAAGCGGCCGATCTCGCGAAAATCCTTCATGCTCAAAAATTCGAGATCTCGTAACACCGCATTCAGGACAATCTCTGATCGACGGCAATCTTATCCCTCGTTCCCAGCAAAATTGAAAGAATGGGCAATCCCAATGTGGATTATATCTCTCCTCGTATGACGAAGCCCGCTGTTCCTCTTCGCGCTTTGAATATTTATCTACCAGCTGCGATGAAGTAATTCTAGATCTTCTAAATTCCCGATATCTTCCTTCATCGGCTTGCTTCATCGATGATCTCGCATAAACTATATTCACCGGGAACGGATGTCCATCGATCTTCATCGGCTTCTTGTCCTCAAACTTAATCCTTCCCTGTTCAACAGCCGATTGAATTTGTTGCCGAAAAACTTTGCACTCATTGGTGTGGTGCGATATCGTGTTGTGCCACTTGCAATATCTCTTCTTCTTCAGTTCTTCGGCTGTTGGAATCACATGATTTGGCGGAAGTTGTATCTGTTTCTCCTGCAGTAACAGATCGAAGATTTTATCGGCTTTATTGATGTCAAAGTCGTATCGTTCCTCCTTGCCGATATCCTTCACCCACGGGCATGATACCGATTTCTTATTTCTAGCCCATTCCGCCAATCCAACTTCAGCATTGGATCCTTCATCGTCTGAGTCCGATGAATAAACTTGCACCTGAGCAACCCTTCTCTGAAATTTATCCTTTTTTGCCTCTTGAAATCGGCTTTCATGAGCCGATACCTTCTGTACCAAGTGTGCCAGACTTTCAAACTCTTGTGATGAAAACCTCTCTTTAATCGGCGCCAAGAGACCCTGGAAAGCCAAATCGGCTAGATGTCCGTCGCTCAGATTCAAACTGTAACATCGGTTCCTAACGTCCCGAAACCGCTGAACGTATTCCGGTACCGTTTTGTCTGGTCTTTGTTTAACCGATGTCAGGTCCGTCAGCCTCATCTCGTGGATCCCAGCAAAAAAGTATTTGTGAAATTGTTTTTCCAGATCGGCCCATCCTCGGACTGAATTTGGTGGTAAAGAAGAGAACCATGTAAAGGCCGATCCGGACAATGACAAGGGGAAGAATCTAACCCTTAGAGCCTCTTCAGCCGATGCCTCTCCACACTATGCCAAGAATCGGCTAATATGCTCAACCATAGATATGCTATCTTGTCCTGAGAACTTAGAAAAATCTGGGACTCTGTATCGGTGTGGCAATGGAACTCTGTCAAACCACTCGGGATATGGATGCCAATACATAAACGTTTGCTCTTTTGGTTTTATCCCAAACTGTTCCCTTACTATCTCCGCAACCCTTGTCGATAAATCCTCCTCCCTTGGGTTTTCCTGTTGATACTGTATAGGTGGAGTTGGTAGCCGATTCTGTCTAGGATATTCTCTCTGATAATTACCTAAATCGGCAATACCTCTTGGATAATTTTGTTGATATCCCCCATAATAAGCCGTCTGATGGTATCCTGCAGGAATATCTTGTTGCCCCCCAGCCTGGTTCTGCGAAAATAAGTTTTTCGGTATGTCTTTTCTAGCGCCATAAATGACTTGATTTGATTCTATCTTTGGTGGGTGGTAAACGGGACCTCGATTGGGCTCTTGAGCAATTGATCCATCCACCGCCTTCTTGATAAGGTTATGTAGTGTGTTTACCAATATTCCTGATTGATTGATAAGCGCGTGATGCACCGCTTCGTTTACCATCTCTTGTAAGGGTTTCGGTGGACTTTCAGGTGGTATACGGCTCGATTCTCCGACTAGAACTGGTTTCGGAAACTGAGATTTTTGAATCGGCCCTCGTCGCGTCATGCCAAAAGATTCCAAACAGAGCTTCTGAAAATTGGCCATATTCTGCTCAACTTGCTGTCTCTGCTCGTCTATTAGATCTTCCATGTTGATCGGAATCACGTTATCTGTTTTGATCTCTTTTCCGGCCATGTCGAAATTCCGTGTCCCACCGGGCGTGCCAAAAACGTGTTGACACCGAAAATCACCGGCAGCGTTGGGAACGAGCCGATGATATGGTTCGATGCACTAGACACGCGAAGGCCTGGGAGATTTGCTTAACTCCAGTGCAGGTCCTAAAATTCGAGGTTTGTAGGCGTGCCAGTCAATTTGACCCTACAATTGACAAGGAGATGGAAAATATTAGATCAATGAGCCAATCGGCTGAAAGCCGAATTGGACTCGTCTCATCGGCCGATTGCCGATATGGACTAGAGCACTTATACATCGACTGGAAGCCGATGATGGCATAGATGGACAAAATAAATAAACCATGTAGCTAGGGAACCAATAGCAATATAAATAAATAAACTAGCCGATTACCGATACACCATCATCGGCTCAGCCGTGGGTCCCAGGGATTCTCACCGTGGGTGAAACGACGACGATCGGCGTCAAAGGGGACCGGCGGCGAAGGTTTTGGCGGCGGAGCTTCTCGGATCCTGGACGGCGTCGGGGTTCCGGCGGTCTCCAGTGGCTGAGAGACGGCGGCCTAGCTCCCTCACGTGCTGGCGGTGCTGATAGAAGCGGCGGTGAGCGCTGGAGACGGCTAGGGCGACGACAGCGCTAAGCTAGAGCTCGGCGGCGACGGCGGAGCGGAGAACTCTCGGTGCTAGGGCACGAGCGGCGGAGACTTGCTAGGGTTGAGGCGGAAAGAGAGAGAGGGGCACTGGGGGATGCTATTTATAGCGGCGGGAAGGAGAGATCGACTCGATACAGCGGCGGCGGCAGATTAGGTTAACACTCAGAGTCCCGAAGCTTCACGAGTCCGTATCGACGTCGATTCCTTTGGTTTCTCGCCACAATTCTTGGTGGAAAAGAGAGAGAAGGTCTAGGGGATCAAAACCCCTCAACCAATTGGATCAAAACCCAATCGGGGCGAGCGGATTGGAGCAGGATTTGTGGCAGCAGCGTCAGGCTGCACAGGAGCCCTCCGATCCGAGGTTGGAGACGATCCTGACAGGTGGGACCCATCTGTCGGCGAGCGTGGAGGGGCGCGGGCGGCCGCAGGCCATGGGCCGGTGCGCGCGAGGAGAGGTTGAGTGCACAGTGTTGGGCCGAAAGCAGTCCGGGAACATGAGAGGGGATTTTAATTCCTTTTTCTTTTATTTAAATGCTGTAAAGTTTATTTAATTCATCAAAAATGCTTTCCTTGCCCAAATAAATCCTAGATAATTCAAGGAGATAAATAATTAAGCAAAGTATTTTCTAAAATTATCTCTAGGCCAATTTTGTTAAGATTTTTCTTTGTTTTTATTATTTGCACTCCTTGAGACTTTTAAATATATTTCTAAAATTTCTTTTCACACATAATTATTTAAATTAGGTAATTTCAGGGTGTTACAACTTCTATCCAAGGTGCTTATCGATTTTAAAAGAATGCGAAGATAGCAGAAAAATTATCTAGATCGAACAAAACTAGAACTACAAGAGAGGGAAAAATGTTGGACTCCACTTCTGGTCCTTTGGACAAAGAAATTCAGGCAGAGCAAGAAAAAAAATTACAAAAGAAACTATTATGTATACTTCATGCGACATAAATTCAACATATCATTAATGAGCCATGGAAAACTTAAAAAAAGTAGACTGGATAAAAACACAACATAAATTAAATTTCACCTAGAAAACCGGCCAACACAAAATTTACAGTCAAATATAATCAAAATTACAATGTAACCACGATATAATTTCATGTAAATCCTAAAAATAACACCATAAATTTCAAAGTATTACAATGTAAATTGTAATTCAAATCCATTTTTATGGAGAAAAGTGAGCCTGTAGTGCGAGCCGAAAAAGAACTAACATTTTAATTATCCAACTCGTGCCACACACATTGTCCCAATTTAATGAACTGCTTTAATGGAAAAAAAGCGTGATCTCTCACGAATCTCGAAGAGTGGCCCAAGCCTCCCATTGTTTGTTTTTTTGGCTTACTAGAAATTTAGATTTTAAAACTTAATTTTAGAGTTGTTTTTAAATTTTTTATCATAATTTATTTTTCATCATTGGCTTTTAAATTAGGGATGCAAGTGGGTAATCCCGCTACTCGCATAAAAACCCGCTTCATACTTTATTTCCTACTTACTAGCATAAAATTTGAAAAAAAAATAAACTAGAACTGTAATAAGCGGGTAACAAATATCGGCTTGCCCATCCCACTTGTATCTCTATTTTAAATCGTTAAGAATATAAATACAAAAGTTTAATTATAAAATATTTTTATTTGCTTTGTTTATTTTTCTAGCTTATCAACCGCTGAGCAAACTATGAGTCCACAAAAGTCGACTGCAACCTGGACAGAAATCGACAGAATTGTAGCAAAATCGAAAATCAAACAGGAAAAAGGCTCGTCGCCACTCACAAGGGAGCCTGGAGCGGCAATCCAGGCCGCATGTTACCCCATCCCTACGAATGGGCCTCTAGTACAAGACCAGGCCCAAACCTCCCATCTCCCCACTCCTATCCTATCAAAGCCACGCCAACGCGAAAACCCTAACCCCTCTCTCGCCGTCGTCGCGCCTCGACGGCTTTTGCTCCTCTCCCACCGCCTCCCTCCGGCCCCCGCCGCCCGACGCCGCCGTAGTAAGGTAAGGACGGCTCCCCGTATCCTCTATTCTCCACCGCTTCCTCCCGCCTCGGGGCTCTTTCCTCGCGCTGTGGTGGTGATTTTTCCTCTTCTGGCGTCGGCGTCTCGCAGGGCTCGTCAGGAGTAAGAGGAAGAGGGAGAGAGAGGGAGATGGGGCTGAGGGAGAAGAAGCGGAACCAGAGGCGCGTGCTCGCCCGGCGCTCGGCCGCTCCTCGCCACGGGGAAGGGAAGGACTTCCTGGTGCGTGCCTCCATCCCAGTTCGTGGTGCTGTTCTTCTGCCACGGGCGTTAAGGGCTCAGCTTTCGGTGCTGATTCGTGATTTCCGTGTGCTGTGTTTGTGGTCGCTGCAGCCGCTGGAAGAAAGGCCTGGGAAGAAGAGGTTCCGGGAGGAGCAGCCCGAGGAGCTGGAGAACACGTCCACCGTCCTCTACATCGGGCACATCCCCCATGGATTCTACGAGGAACAAATGCAAGGTCTGCTCATTAATAATAAAAACTAGTTGTACCATCCGCTTGTTGCTGCGGATCTAATAGGAAAATTATTTTGGGATTAAAAACTAATTTCACAAATATATAATTTTCATTGTTCTAATGGTTTAAGCATATATTCTTGCTAGTTCACTCTTAGAAAATGACACATTGACATAACAGTTAATTATTATAGTATGACCATACTTGACAGCTTAAATTTCCCTTTCCAAGATTGTACTTATATAGAATGTTTGTAGCTAGTCAGATAGTAATCTGAACATAGTCAATAGAATTGAACAATATGTAACTCAGTAAAGGGCAGCTCAGCTCCGTATGGACCAGAAGGCATTAAAACAAATTCTGAAATTGAGGCACTGAGAGAGATACCTTTTCATTAATTAGGAATGTGTTTAACAGAAATGCTATATAATCATGTGTGATTTTCAGTAGCATTTTTTCTTCTACTGTGTCCTCTTTCTTTATACTTCCACGGGTAAGAATCATACTGTACTGAAATATATCCGCTTGTTTAATGAATTCAACAAGCTCTTCTCCTATCTAGTTGCAAGTGACTTGAATCTTTTTGCCTTGTGAAACATTATCAGCCTCAATAATTAATTTTGAGGAAGACAAGGAGATGAGGCGATCAAGCAGATTAGTAATTTCCAATTAGGAATTACAAATGCCTGATTTCATGATCAGTTGAAAGGAATGGGAACATGTTATTCGTTGATGATTCTAAACACTGAAGACTATGATTTCATAGAACTAAATAATAGTGTCCATAGTTTAACAGCCTGATGAAATATTGTCAGTAAGATGAACATGCATGCATTAACTTCGACCTAATGCACAAAAGAGTGTAAAATGAGTTTGCCATTAGCTTTTCCCAAGCATCAGACATAATTTCATTGATCAGCAGAGCATAAACCAATATAGGAAGATGGGCGAACCAAAAGAAGGATAGAACTGCAAAATTGCAAATTTCAGTATAAACATATATTCTCAATCTCAATTCTTTCTAATCAGGCAACAAACAATAAAATGCTATACTAAAAGGCTTGGCTGTATCTCCCACTTAAGTGAGTATGAGGCATGAAATTGTAGTAGCAATACCAGGACAGGACATTTGTTTGTATCTCCTAATCAAAATCGTTGGACTACCCACCACAAGAAAAGAAAATTTGATCAACGGCACCTTGTAGCTGTTTATCATTTCATGCATGCACAGAAATCAAATTAATCATATTTTGAGCATGAACAACGAAAGGGGCTTGTACACAAGGAATCCACAAGATCACAGAAGTTTGATGACACAATGATTAGAAAGGATGCATCCCTCTGGACTGGTCTTACAGCCATGTCTTACAAAGTAGTTCTGTTAACTGCCCAATTAGGAAGGGCTAGAGACACCTGTTGGGGATGGCAACTACCAAGTGAATCATAACTGACTGGAAATTTGTGGGCAAATGCATCTTTTCAAACTATTCACAATAAAAATGATAAAAGCTTATCTAAGGGCAGAAATTTATTGCATTGCCAATCTAATGGCTTGTATTTTGTTGATGATGTGACTAAATGGGAAGCCTTGTTTTGTAGTCAATAATATAGCATAGATAGATAGATATGATAACCTGTGGGTGTAGGGGATGCAAAGGGATGTGGTGCTAATGCTCTTGTTTTTTTTTTGCAGGTTTCTTTCAGCAGTTTGGAACTGTTAAAAGGTTGAGGATTGCCCGAAACCGCAAGGTATTGTACACTGAATTACATGGGTTTTGTGATATCTTTGCGAGTCTAACTTGCAGTTTTGTCAATGTTTAGACAGGAAAATCCAAGCATTATGGATTCATTGAGTTTGAGAACCCTGAGGTAATTCTTTGCTTGGGGATGCATTTGGGGTCAAAAGTCTATATGCTGATGGCATACAAACTTATGATTTTCATTATGTGTTTGATATGTCAGGTAGCAAAGATTGTGGCAGATGAGATGAACAACTACCTGCTGTTTGAGCACACTTTGCAAATTGCACTTGTTCCACCTGAGAAAGTTCATCCAAAATTGTATGCCTCCACAAACATGGTTTCTATTAAAATGAAGTACCTTCTTTCTTACCTTTTTGTGAAGAAAGAAAAGTAGTCAACTTCTTCTGTTGAGTATTCAGTTTATTTATTGTGAAATGATTTCCTTAGAGCCTATGCCAACAGACACTTCGGGAAATCAATCAAGTTTCCTGTTTCCACAACATTGTGCTGCTTGGTACAATGTCAATAATTGCCAAATTCTTTCAAAACTCTAGGGCTTTGAGAAGAACTCATAAGATAAGCTCTATTGTTGTATAAACATATTTATGTCATGGATAAGCCTGCCACTCAAATATGGGTAGTTATCTTGCAATAACTTGGCAAGATACTCTTGTTTGATATGTTCCCTGTAGTTGGGTTAACATACATATTCCACACTTGAGCAGGAATTGATATTTTAAGCACAAATTCCATGATGACTAAACTTACTTAGCAAGATTAAGTACCATATCCTCGCATCCTTGTTCTTGTATTTTCTTACTCAACATGCAGCTTGCAACAATCCAGGAAGCCCTAGAATTGAGTTTCGATTTAGCTGTGCTCAATGGCTGTTTCCTTCTTGTTTGGTTAAATTTGGGAGTAATGTTCTTGTAATTTTATAATTCACACATCTTTTACCTCTAGGTGGAAAGGGGTGCGACGGGGATTTGTACCAATTGATCGGGTAGCAATTGAACGCAGGAGGCTGAATAAGGTAATGCATTGCAAACTGGAAATATGACAGGAAGTGTGGACTTTTGATCTAATTATCTGTCTTGTAACAGGATAAAACAATAGAAGAGCACAAAAAGTTGGTTGACCGAATCGTAAAACGGGATGAGAAACGTCGTAAAAGAATCAAAGCTGCTGGGATTGATTACAAGTGTCCACCCCTTGTAAGTACCAATGCACTTCTTGCTTTTGGTTGATTAAATACTAGCTTTATCTTTCTTGTTATGAATCTGAAGTTAGTTTGGTGTTATGAATCTATTGTTGTGCTCCCGATTCATTTATCTAGGTCTCTTTGATAATTATTCCACTGTCTGTTTTATGTTATACTTTTGTTGCTTACTGGGACCTATTACTATTTCGCACCATCTTTGATAGAATTCATGCCATTTCTAGTCACAGGCTTATTTTTTTATTGAGAACACTTTAATGTCATTATTAGCTGCTTGTTCTAGTTTTATGCCAAATAAACATGTTATGGACACTTGAGTTCTGTCCTGGCCTGGACATACCTTGCAATGGAGAAGAGAAAGTTCATAATTAACTCAGACGATCTGGAAAGCAAAAAAAATTTTGTGGGCGACAGTATTGTTGCCTTCACTCATTTAATATTTAATTAGAAAGAAAGTAAAAATACTAATAGTGTGGAGCCAAAATGACTTAAGTTTATGAAGCTGTTATCAGTTTGTTTTCGGTGAAGGGTTAATATGAATTTAACACAAAGATTGGCTCAGATGATTATACTATGGTTCTGACAAACTTTTCACCTGACCTCATTAGTTTGACATACTTCATTGATGGCTGGGAACTATCCATTGTATGTTTGATTATTCACATGTTGATCACTTTGTACTGTTTAATATTGGAGTGGTTAATTCCTAGTCCTAGATTATGTGGAACGCAATCTTTATGAACATTTAAAGTGCACTACACAATCTGCCCCCCCTAGCTATCTCATTTGAGCTAAACCAAGCTATTTTTTGCTCCTATACTATGCTATGACATGATAAAAGCTTTGTCGGGCTCTAATGTTTTCTTGGTTGTACAGATCGGCAGTGTTCAGCCTTCAGCTAAGAAGATCAAGTTTATTGAGGATTAGGGTACTTGGACCAGTAGTGAGAAGACAGTCGAGTCAAATGACTGGTTTATTTTTAGCGATGAAGAGATGTCAACATAATTTTGTTACGTGTTTAATCGGTGTTGTATTGAGTGTGACCCAATTGCACAAGGAAGCATGGAAATTTGTGAGCCTACTGGTATGTCTTGAGAAAATAGAAATCATACTGTGCTTTTGCTCTGCTCAAGCTCAGGTATCCTCTTCCAAACCTATGTGGGGATTACTCAAAGTTGAGTCTGCATCCGGTTTGCTGAATTTTTGCCTCTGTTTAGCAAAATTTTCAAACACAAATTGCAACAAATCCATTGGATGACTGGTGCACACAACTTTCATAGTCAACCTTATAATGCCTGCGCTGCGACTGCGATGACTCGCCTTACAATTGCATCTGCTCGATCATAGCAACATTGTTTCCTCTTGCTTCTTTCGGCCCACTAAAGTTCGTTTGGATGGGTCGGTATTTGGGGCCACCCAAATACTCCAGCTTTCTTAATATTTGACCATTCATCTTTTTTTAAAAAAAAACTCTCTCTGTTACGTTGTTATGTAGGTAGAGCTAACTCGCAGAGCTGGAGTTAGAGTTACAGTGTTATCCAAAGGAGGTCGTTCCACCTCACAGTTCAATTTTTCGGGATAACTCTAGCTTACTCCAAAAATGAAAGTAGACTGTTTAGTAGAGCTCTAGCTTCACTGAATCTAAATCTAAGAGCTGGAGCTCTGCAGAAGAAGGGCTGTAATGTAAGTCTACGTAGCAGAAGGGTAAAACAACTCATATGCTATAACTATAATAGAAATTGTATGTAATTATCATTTTTATTTGTATTATAACTAAAAGTCTCTATGCATGACTTATATTTTTCTACTTTTATATAGTTATACAAAATTTTTAGATAAAATTAATAGTCAAACTTATATAAAAAATTAACGTTGTTAAACATTAAAAATCGAATAGAGCAATGACTAAGTAGGCCTACCAATTTTCTTAAGTAGGCCATGATTATAATTCGGCCCATCGACACGATCGACGGTGTACACCGCAGTCCAGTCTCACACTCTCCACTACTCTTTCCCCGCCGTTCTCCGCCTCCTTGCTGATCGCCGGTCACGGCGACGCCGCCGCCGGCCACCTGCACCGGGGGAATGCCACCCGAGCATCTTCCACCTCCCCCCCGCAGAAGTTCCCACGCCGAGCAACGCTGGAATGGCCGGCCGCGAAAACGCCACAGGCTCCACCCGCGCCTCCGTCAACGTCCTCGCGGTCGGTCACTCCGCCGGCCGGGCCCGCCGCATCCTGCACGACCTCCAGTCGTCGTCAACGTCTTCGCGGCCGGTCTCTCGGCCGGCCGGGTCCGCCCCTCCAGTCGTCGGCTCGTCTCCCACTATGGTAAAGATCTGTACAAATCTGCTCATTGTGGGGTCTGGTTTGGCACTCCAAGATTCCCAAAAGAAAAGCAATAGATTTGTTAGTGCGGCGTCGATGGAGCTATTCGCCGTCAATTTCTCTTTCCACGTCCTCCTTTGGCGTTTGGCGTGACCGATCGGCATCATTGCCCCCACGAAGCTTCCGTTGGTTCCGCGTCTTCTTGACCCTTCGTCTTCCATGTGCAGCCATATTGCTTGCGCACCTCGCCGGTCTGATCTCCGGAGGCCGGAGCCACCAAAGAGCTAGCCTTTCACCTGAGAGTCAAGAAGATTTGAGGAGAGGGGAACAAGAGAGGGCAAGATGGTCGGAGCCACGGCTAGTGCTTTAATCGGGGTAATGAATCCCCTCCTCGCGAAGCTCTCCAGCCTGCTCGAGAGGGAGTTAGACAAGCTCAAGGGGGTGGGGCGCGAGGTCGCGCTTCTGCAAGACGAAAAACTGAGCAGCATGAACACCACACTGGTGGCGGTCACCGAGACGGAGGAGCCCAGCTCGCAGGTCAAGGAGTGGATGCACCAGCTGCGGGAGCTGTCCTACGACGCAGAGGACTGCATTGACGTCTTTTTTCACTGCCTTGGCCAGCACGACCTGGCAACGGGCTCTTCCGCAGGACCAAACGCCGGCTCAAGGCTCTCCGGGCGTGCCAATGCGCCGCAAGCCAGATCGCCGAGCTGAAGGAACGCGTCGTGATAGTCAATGACCAGCGCAAGAGGTATGAGTTGGATGCAGCTGCATCTAGTTCTGTTGTGGCCGCCATTGATTCCAGGCTGCCGGCGCTGTTCGAGGAGATGGACAGGCTTGTTGGCATCGATGGCCCAAGGGATGAACTTGTCGAGTTTCTTACGGGAGGAATTGATTTGGCTCGGCAATGCCGAGTTGTCTCTATTGTTGGATTTGGGGGATTAGGCAAGAAAACTCTTGCCAATCAGATCTATCAACATATCAAAAGCCAATTTGACTGCACAGCTTTTGTGTCCGTGTCACGGAAACCAAACATCAATAAGATTCTAGCTAAAATATTTACTGGGATTCTTGAGACAAGAAAGCTATCATCAATTCATCAGAAGCAGCACAGTGAAACAATAGAAGATCTCAAACACAAAACATTTGAAGATGGTGAGCTTATCAGCATGATAAGAGAAAACCTGAAGAATAGCAGGTATGAACATGATTGTTATCGTAGATGAAAGGATTTCATAGTCGGATGGTCTACTTTTTTTATTTCGTGTTGTTTTTAATCAATTTTTCTACAATAGTAATGCACCTTTAGTTTTATAAATTGAATTGATCAAAGTACTAACCAATTAGTTTGGGTGGTTTCTTCAGTTCATTGTTATTAAAGATGAAATACTGCACATGGCCATGCCGATTAGTAGATACCCTACAACAAATTTTTAGGCTTGTATGTGTCAAAATGCATGGAATTTTCGTTACCATTTTTGTGAAGAAATGCACACAAATGATATGCTCTTTTTACATATTGCATAATAGGTACTTGATTGTAATTGATGATATATGGAGTAAAGATGCATGGCAAAACAATCTCCGACTTGCTTTTCCTGAGAATAAATCTGCAAGCAGAATAATTACAACTACACGCATCAAAGATGTAGCTATAGCTTGTCACTTTTCAGATGAAGATTATGTTAATGTCATGAAGCCCCTTAGCAGTGAGAACTCTAAGGCATTATTTTTTAGAAGAATCTTTAGCTCCAAGGAGAAATGTCCCCCTGAATTGGAAGAAGTTGCTGATGATATACTTACCAAGTTGTTAACGCCAAAATTTGGTAAGGACCTGTATCAGATTCGGTCAAGAGGACGGTTGCAGTCGGATAATGGAAATTGGTCCAAGAAGCAGACCGAGTCTGAGAAGGAGCCGTGAAGACCGCGCGTGGCAGTTAATTACTATAGTTATTAGGAAAAGGTTTATCTCTTTTAGGAAACCTGACCTCGTGTCCGGTCAGGCCTCGTTAGCGTTTTCTGTTATAGATAGGAAATCATATATCGTGTCCTATAAGGACTCATGTAACTCGGGGTATATATACGTATGCCCGGGGACCTTATAATCATCACAACGATTAATACAAACTCGGCGCATCGCCACCCCTTTGACGGGATCCTGCTTCTCGAGCCGGGCTGCATCGGTTAGGGCCGAACTCCTGCGAGAGGGTAAGTCTCGTCACACCGACTACCAATCGGCTAGGACTTCCTCGGTTAGGTCCGATATTCTAGTTGGTTTATGGTAGTCGGCTTACCACGATATATTTACTTTATCTATGGCTGCATCAGTTCAGTTTGATCTCATAGATTGATTAGGTATATCACATCACGCGTGCACAGGCTGTATCGACTTGCTGGGAGCGATTTATCACCAGTTCGTGCTGCATCGGTTAGGTCCAACCTACTGAACTGTTAGTGATAAGTCGATCCTGCTAGGCCGATGCATCGTGTGCAGACGTTTTATCGGAGCGCATAGCCGGTAAGTTATTTTCATCACGATCGTATTATATCTATCGGCTCATTGAGGCATTGTTATCGTTATCGGTCTGTGCTGCAACGGTTAGGTCCGATCTACTAGACTGACAATAATAGCTTTACTCTTAATAAGCCGATGGTGTTGTGCGATGGTGTTATCGGAGCGCTTAGCCGATAAGTTACCTGTTAAAGCCGACTACATTTATTTGTTGTTTTATCCTGTGTTCGCTTCGTTAAGCGGTCGGCTAGCTTATCAACTATTTATGATTTGCGTTATTGCATATTTTATTATATGTTCTTGCCTGTATTATTGTCACAATCGTTTAAGGGCTAGCCGATGGGTTTATTCTGCCGATCCAAGCACAAGTACAAGCAGGTTCCCGGGCACGACCCCAGGTAAGGGCCCGGGCATGAGCCCGGGTAAGGACCAGTATATGGGCCCGGATAGCGGACGAAGATCTTGGGAGCAAGGGCCCGGGTGCTGGCATACCTTCATAACAATACCAGTAACACTAGATCATGATCAGCTAGGATCTATTTGATTTATTTATGTATTATACTTGTTTATTTTATCCAGCTTATAGCCGGTTTTCGAATATCCCTTCGATGATCGGCTAGCATGACATTCGTTTATTATTACATTATTGTTCTTGCCGTCATCGGACCTAAGCCGATGTGTAAGTGCTACAGTGTGCATCGGCCATCGGCTGATGAAACGAGTGTAGATCGGCTTCCAGCCGATTGGCTCATTGATCTAACATTTTCCTCCTTGTCAATTACAGGATCAAATTGACTGGCACGCCTACGAACCTCAAACTTTAGGACCTGCACTGGAGTGAAGCAAATCTCTCAGGCCTTCGCGTGTCACCCAGACGCCGAACCGGGACCCGGCGATTTTCGGCGTCAACACGCTTTTGGCACGCCTGGTGGGACACGAAGTTTTAAGCCAGAATTCCAACAAACATTGTTTCAATCAAGATTTCAATATGGCTGGAAAAGAAGTCAAGACGGACAACGTAATTCCGGTCACCATGGAAGATCTAACTGAAGAACAAAAACAGCAAGTTGAACAGACCATGATAAATTTCCAGAAGCTGTGTTTAGAATCCTTCAGTATGACAAGACAAGGGCCGATTCAGAAGTCTCAGTTTCCAAAACCAGTACTGGTAGGAGAATCGAGCCGCACACAACCTGAGAGTCCACCAATCAAGCCTTTACAGGAGATGGTCAACGAGGCTGTGCACCACGCACTCATCAATCAGTCAGGGGTCTTAGTAAATACATTGCATAACCTTATCAAGAAGACTGTTGATGGATCGATTGCCCAAGAGCCAACTCGGGGTCCTGTTTTTCTCCCACCGAAGATAGAGCCAGGCCAAGTTAATTACAACATTAGCAAGGATATACCAGAACACTTGTTCGCGCAAAACCAGGCCGGGGGGCAACAGGATATCCCTCCTGGATATCACCGATCTATTTATTATGGGGGATACCAGCAGAACTATCCGGGAGGAGGAGCCGATCCAGGTACTTACCAGAGGGAGTATCGCAGACAGAATCGGCAATCAACCCCGCCGATGCAGTATCAGCAGTATCAACAGGAGAATGCAAGAGAGGAAGATTTGTCGGCACGGGTTGAGGAAATAGTAAGGGAGCAGTTCGGGATCAAGCCCAAGGAACAAGCGTTCATGTATCGGCACCCATATCCTGAGTGGTTTGACAGGGTTCCGTTGCCACACCGATACAGGGTCCCGGATTTCTCTAAGTTTTCAGGGCAGGACAACACATCTACAGTAGAACATGTCAGCCGATTTCTGGCGCAGTGCGGGGAAGCATCGGCTGAAGAGGCCCTAAGGGTTAGGTTTTTTCCCCTATCACTATCTGGATCGGCTTTTACATGGTTCTCCTCGTTACCGCCGAATTCTGTTCGGGGGTGGGCCGATCTGGAGAAACAGTTTCACAAATATTTCTTCGCTGGGATTCACGAGCTGAGACTGTCAGATTTGACATCGGTTAAGCAGCGACCAGATGAAACAGTACCGGAATACATTCAGCGATTTCGGGATATCAGAAGCCGGTGTTATAGTTTAAACCTGAGCGATGGGCATCTGGCCGATCTAGCTTTTCAGGGACTCTTGGCGCCAATCAGAGAAAGGTTTTCGTCTCAAGAGTTCGAATCTTTGTCGCACCTAGTACAGAAGGTATCGGCTCATGAAAGCCGATTTCAAGAGGCGAAAAAGGACAAGTACCAGAGGAGAGTTGCTCAGGTTCAGGTCTATTCAACGGATTCAGATGATGAGGAATCCGACGCTGAGGTTGGATTGGCGGAGTGGGCCAGGAACAAGAAGTCGGTATCATGCCCATGGGTCAAAGATATCGGCAAAGAGGAACGATATGATTTCGATGTGAGCAAAGCCGATAAGATCTTTGATTTGTTGTTGCAGGAAAAGCAAATACAATTGCCGCCAAACCACGTGATTCCATCAGCCGAAGAACTAAAGAAGAAGAAGTATTGCAAATGGCACAACGCGATATCGCACCATACTAACGAGTGTAAGGTTTTTCGGCAACAAATTCAGCTGGCCGTTGAGCAAGGACGAATCAAGTTTGAAGATAAAAAGCCAATGAAGATAGATGGGCACCCGTTCCCGTAAACATGGTCTATGCGGGGTCATCGTCCAGGACTCAAGCCGATGAAGGAAAACGTCAGAGTAAATCGAGGATTACTTCATCAGGTATGATAGAGAAGTACTCAAGGTACGATGAACAGGGGGATGGACCGGAACAATATAATCCGCATTGGGACTGCCCGTTTTTTCGTTTCTGCTGGGATCAAGGGATGAGATTGCCATCAGCTGAAAATTGCCCGAGTGCAGCGGTACAGGAAATCGGCATGATCGCCAGCAGGAGTGTTCGCGGGATCGGTCGCCTGGGAAAAGAACATCAGTTCATAGCCGATTGGGGCCGATCCATGAAGAGTTCTTTGAAGAAGATGAAGAGGAAGCGCATGGGAAACAAGTCCAGAATCCTCAGTGGTGTCCTAGCGGCATATTCACGAAGAATCAGAAGAGAAGGGCACAACGGCTACGACACCGAGAACAGCAAAAGGAGCAATGCCAGGGTCAAGAGGAGGTTGATCATCGTCCCAAAAAGACTAGGCAAGTTTGGCAAGTGAAGAAGAAGGACGATGAGGACGTATCAGCACCGGTAAATATGGTGTTCTTTTTGCCTCGGGAGTATAAAGCGCTTTCATCAGATGAAGAAGGAGATGAGGAGGTTTTCGCTCAACTAACGTTGCAATCTGATCAAGCTATATTTGATAAACCTGAGAAGTCAGAGCATCGGCACTTAAAGCCGTTATACATCAAGGGATACGTAAATGGGAAGCCGATGACAAAGATGTTGGTTGATGGGGGAGCGGCTGTTAACCTCATGCCTAATGCTACGTTCCGGAAATTGGGGAAGACTACCGAAGACCTGATCAAGACAAATATGGTGCTAAAAGACTTCGGTGGGAATTCATCTGAAGCGAAAGGCGTATTGAACGTGGAGCTGACAGTAGGGAGTAAGACATTACCCACCACGTTTTTTGTAATTGACGGAAAGGGGTCATATAGTTTGCTTCTCGGCAGGGACTGGATTCACGCGAACTGTTGCGTGCCTTCAACAATGCATCAATGTCTAATACAGTGGCAGGGAGATCAAGTCGAGGTGGTGCAAGCAGATCGGTCGACCAATATTGCCATGACCGATCTACCAGTCTGGGAAGCCGATGGTGTTGACTGCCTATCCGGAAGTGTTTGGGAAGGAGATTACCTCAAGGTTACTAGCCAGGGGATACAGCCGATCCAGCAAGTCGGCTCTGAATTGTTACTCTGATGGGCTCCATTGAAGACTTCGAGGGGAAATTGGGGCAAGGATTTACGTCGGCTGATGATTTGGAAGAGATTGATATAGGACCAGGAGATAGACCAAGGCCGACGTATATAAGCAAAAAATTAAGTCCTGAGCTACGAGAAGAATTGATAGCATTGTTGAAGGAGTATCGGGATTGTTTCGCCTGGGAGTACCATGAGATGCCAGGATTAAGCCGATCGATTGTTGAACATCGGCTACCTATTAAACCAGGGTATCGGCCATTCAAGCAGGCTCCAAGGAGATTCAAGGCAGAATTATATGAACCGATCAAGGCGGAGATCACAAGGTTGTACGATGCCAAGTTCATAAGGCCGTGCCGATATGCTGAGTGGGTTTCTAATATCGTCCCGGTGGAGAAGAAAAATGGGAAATTGAGGATATGTATTGATTTCCGGGATCTAAATAAAGCTACCCCAAGGATGAGTACCCGATGCCGATAGCGGATTTGTTGGTGGATGCAGCGTCAGGCCACAAGATTATCAGCTTCATGGACGGCAATGCAGGATACAATCAGATTTTCATGGCCGAAGAGGATATACACAAGACTGCGTTCCGATGTCCTGGAGCTATCGGTTTGTATGAGTGGGTAGTAATGACTTTTGGATTGAAAAGTGCCGGTGCAACCTATCAAAGAGCAATGAATTATATATTTCATGATCTCATCGGTTTGTTGGTGGAAATTTACATTGATGATGTGGTGGTTAAATCTAAAAGTGGGGAAAGCCATATAGCCGATTTACGAAGAGTGCTGGAGAGGGCCAAGAAATACGGACTAAGAATGAATCCCAATAAGTGTGCTTTTGGTGTATCGGCTGGGCAATTTCTGGGTTTTATGGTTCATGAGCGAGGGATTGAAGTTAGTCAGCGAAGTATCAGAGCCATTAAGACCACAGAGCCACCAAGCGATAAGACAGAGTTGCAATCGTTGATCGGCAAGATTAATTTTGTGAGGAGATTCATATCAAATTTATCAGGGAGAATTGAGTCTTTCACGCCGTTATTGAAGTTGAAAGCCGATCAAGAATTTGTGTGGGGGGCAGCGCAGCAGAAGGCGTTTGACGAGATCAAGAATTATCTTAGTTCCCCGCCTGTTTTGATTCCGCCGCAGGAAGGAGTGCCGTTCAGATTATACTTGTCGGCCGATGAGAAGTCCATCGGTTCTGTTTTGATCCAAGAATTTGAAGGTAAAGAGCGAGTTGTGTTCTATCTAAGTAGGAGACTTTTGGATGCTGAGACGAGATATCCAGCGGTGGAGAAGTTATGCTTGTGTTTATATTTCTCGTGTACAAAGTTGAGGCATTACATCCTATCGGCTGAATGTACAGTAGTTTGCCAGGCCGATGTGGTCAAATATATGTTGTCGGCTCCAGTCTTGAAAGGGCGAGTTGGCAAGTGGGTTTTTGCCTTGACAGAGTTTGACTTGAGGTACGAATCGGCTAAAGCAATCAAAGGACAAGCAGTGGCCGATTTTATTGTCCAGCACAGGGGGTCTCACGAGGACTATGTGGAGCCGATCCCGTGGGTCTTATTTTTTGATGGATCGGTTTGCAGGCATGGATCTGGTATCGGTTTGGTTATTGTGTCGCCTCGGGGGGCAAGTTTTGAGTTTGCTTTTACAATTAAGCCTTATCGGACTAACAATCAGGCGGAGTACGAGACGGTGCTGAAAGGACTTCAACTATTAAAGGAGATCGGGGCCGATATTATAGAGATTATTGGTGATTCTTTGTTGGTGATCAAACAGTTATCTGGAGAATATGAGTGCAGGGATGATGTTTTGAGGTCATATTATGAAGAGTGCGTGGATTTGTTGAAGGATTTCAAGATGGTGTCAATGAATCATATTCCAGGGAGCAGAATTTGGAAGCCAATGATCTTGCACAGATTGCTTCAGGATATCGCTGAATAGGCAGGTTGAGGTGGAGATAGCCGATATTGATGTCCAGAACAAGGCCGATGACTGGAGACAGGAGATAATTGATTACTTACGAAACCCGTCGCAGTCTGTTTCCAGGAAGATTCGGTATAAAGCTACTAAATATGTGCTACTTGATGAGGAGTTGTATTATCGGACGTTTGAGGGAGTTCTGCTTAGATGCCTGGATTTGGAAGAAGCCAAAGTGGTTATGTGTGAAGTGCACGAAGGCATCTGTGGAACTCATCAATCGGCTCATAAGATGAAGTGGTTGTTGAGAAGAGTAGGGTATTTTTGGCCGACAATGCTGGAAGATTGCTTTAGGTATTATAAAGGATGTCAAGATTGTCAGAAGTTTGGAAATATACAGCGGGCACCGGCATCGGCTATGAATCCTATCATCAAACCGTGGCCGTTCAGAGGATGGGGAATTGATATGATCGGCCAGATTTTTCCTCCATCAAGTAAGGGACATAAGTTTATATTGGCAGCAACAGATTATTTCACCAAGTGGGTAGAGGCAATTCCTTTGAAGAAGGTCACGTCCAAAGAAGCGATTGAATTTATCAAGGAGCATATCATTTATCGGTTTGGGATTCCTCAGACGATAACTACTGATCAGGGGTCTATTTTTGTTTCTGATGAGTTTCAACAGTTTGCTGCCAGTATGGGAATCAAGTTATTAAATTCATCGCCTTATTATGCTCAAGCCAATGGGCAAGCAGAAGCTTCCAACAAGAGTTTGATCAAGTTGATTAAGCGGAAAATTGATGAGCAGCCACGGCGATGGCATTCTACATTAGCCGATTCACTATGGGCCTATCGGATGGCATGCCACGGGTCTACTCGGGTACCACCGTATCAGTTGGTATATGGACATGAGGCGGTTTTACCATGGGAAACTAACATCGGCTCTAGAAGACTTTCTTTGCAGAATCAATTGACGGCCGATGATTATTATAACTTGATGGCAGATGAACTTGAAGATTTAGCTCAGAATCGGTTGAGAGCGCTGGAAAGAATCAAGGAGAATAAGGCTAGGGCAGCTCGGCATTACAACAAAAAGGTGGTGAATAAGTCGTTTGCCGAGGGGGACCTTGTGTGGAAGTTGATTTTGCCGATCGGGTCCAGAGATAATAAGTTCGGAAAATGGTCGCCTAATTGGGAAGGGCCTTATCGGATTAATCGCTGTGTGCCTGGTAACGCATATATATTAGAAGATCTTGACGGGACGGAGTTTGCTAAAGCACTTAATGGGAAATATCTCAAGAAATACTACCCTAGCGTTTGGATCAACTCTTAAATCGGTTAAGTACAGCCGATTTCTAAGCAATTCGGAAAGCCGATGTTTTTATACGTCGCTTAAAGACAGCCGATATCAATTGATATCGCCTTTAAATTAAAATAAGCGGAAAAATTATCAGGGATGAGAGAGATGAGTAGCAGAGCCGATCTGGTTACATGACAGCAGAAGGGTGATCGGCATGTTCCGGAAAATCGTCAGTTATAAAGGTTTAAGGCTTACAAAAACTTTCGGATAGTTTCGATTGCGCGCAGACGGATCTGATCAATTTCATTGATGGCCCGGATATCGTCTTCATCAGAGCCTGGGATGACTTTCAAGCTTTTGCGCCGATGGATGACTTGGCGCACTGCTGCTATGACTTTGGCTTCTTGATCTTGGATGGCTTGCGGCAGGCCGATGAGCTGGGATTCTGTGTCTTCAAGATCCTTGCGAACTTTTTCAAGTTCTCCCAGCAAATCGGCTTCCTTTTTCTTCAGTTGATTTAGCTTGGATTGAAGTTCTTGGGGGACAGCTGCCATGTCATCAAGTTTCTTCTTGTCTATCTGGGCTGATAGCCGATCGGTTTGGATGTCTTGGGCTATCTTCTGTTGGTCAGCACGATCGGCTATACGCTGTCTGAGCTTGATAAGTTTAAACCTATGAGACTCCAGGTATGCTGCGGGGGTCAGTGCATCAACGAGCTCTTCGGGCAGGTGGTGTTCGATGTCTGCAAATCTTGCTCGGATTGGCCCGCAGTCTTCTACCAGTGCATCGATTGGATTTTCCAGCCGACTGATGATGCTTGTTAAATACTCGCGCACATCGGCTGAGAAGGACGGTTTGGAGGCTGCACTGGTGGCTGTAGCTTCTTCTACCTCCAGATATTGACCGATGTCGAAGGAGAACAAGTCGGTCAAGGACTGCAAAATTGGTATCGGAAAGGTGATCAATAAGAGATTAGAAGCAAAGTGTGAGCATGACAAAGGTTACCTGAGGAAGGACGTCGGCAGATCGGGTAACATCGGCTTCGGTAGGATGAGTGGGTTGTTCTTCAGAGGGGCCGATGTCAGCCGATGGAATAGAAGCAGTCTCGTCGATGGCTGGAGGACTTGGTGCTGAAAGAGGGGGAGCTGGAGAAGCTATCGGTTCGGCACTTGGAAGGATGTCAGAAGAATGTTGAGGTTCTGGAGCCGATGACCCAAGCTGAAAACGATTTGGTAAAATAAATGAGAGAGTGGATAATGACGATAACAAGATTTGGCGCATACCTGAGGGGATGGGGGAGCCGATGTTGCTTGAGGAGAAGGTGGCGTTGGAGCAGCGACATCGGCATCGGTCTTCTGCTTCTTCAAAGAGGGGCGATGCGCTAACTTCTTCCGCTTTTGTCCCATCGGCCGAGGCGCCTTGAGAAGAGCCGATGGAGATGGAGCGTCGCGTCCTAAGTTCGGAGCGGCTGATGAGGGTTGGTACAGAATCGGCCGACCGCTGTTGCTTGTTGATGGGGGCTCGACGCTGGCGGCCTGCAAAGTAAGGGTCAAAGACGATTGAGGATGATATTTGAAGCTTGCGAGAGTTACCTCGTTGTCAGATTCAACATAGTCGGCATCCAGACGGGAGCAATAACAAGTGGGCGCTAAGCAGAACAGATGTTTTTTCCATTCCGACCACCATCGGACAAAAGGCTTGGTGTTGGCAGTGCAGACGTACACCTCGGTGGCAGCGCCTAGCAGGAGGGAGTCTGTCAAAGACCGCAGCCGATCATATTCCAGGGCGCTGCTGACCGTGCCCCGAGCCTGGAGTTTGTCGGTGAAGAACAGGCCGATCGGAAGCTGGCCAAGGCCGAGTTGACGGGAGCTGGTTGATGGGTGGTAGAACTCATACGATGGTTGAGTTCGGCCCAGAGAAAAGCCGGTTGGCAGCAGGCAAGGACTGATGGCCGATAGGAATATGGCTTTAGATTGATCATCGTTCAGAGCTTTGAGTGGATCAAAGTTGGAAGGCATCTCGAATGATGATGCGTCATTGTAAGCAAACCAAAGAGTAGCATCCCTGGTAAAGCCATAATAAAACCCCTTGAACCACTGACTAACTTCAGCAGGGGATATCTTGCCGCCAGAAAGGGCCGATGCAGCCTCACCCATAGAGATGCATCGGCGGTAGATGGGGTCTTGATCTTCTGGGTAATCAGCTGGGAAGGATTGCTTGAGGAGGGAAGTTTCTGGGATGGCCTTGGAGGTGTAAACATTAAGCCAGAGCTGTACGAACCACCAAGGACCCCCAATGTGGCCGACGGGCTGGCCGGCCGATAGCTTAGTTGCCACCTGATGAAGCAGCTGGTAGGTGGCGCCAAGGAGATAGTGCCCTAACGGAATTTGTTTCCTATCGGCCAAGCACTCTGCTAGGCATTGCATATTGGTCGTCGGGCCGAGGGTTGCGCCACCAAAGACGAACCGTTCCAACCACAAGTTCAGAAAAGCGACGTGCTCCCGATCATCAACCGGTCCAGTTCCTTTGTTGTGAAGAGATATATACCTGGACCAGCCGCCGATGTTTTTTGTTTGGAGCCGGTGGGCAGGCTTGAACCGGAGTTTGAAGGGGTTGATGTAGCTTGTCGTGTCCAGGCAGGTGAGCATGGTCACATCTAGCAGAGTGGGGGTCATCGGCCCATGACCAAACAGAAAGGCATTGAGAGCATCAGACCAGAAGTACGAGGCCGATGCGAGCAGAGATTCATTCCTTTCCATATCAGCCAAGGAGAGGTTGATGCAGTGGCCGATGTGAGATTCTTCCCAATAGATCCTCTTTGCAGCCGATACTCTGATGTACCAGTCTCTCCATCCGGGCAATCTGCTCGGCCAGGACCTGAAGCTGTTGGTCCAGTCACTGACCAACATGGCCGAGTTCTTGAAGGGAGTGCGTTGGGTTTCGGCACTGATGAAATCGGTGGGATCTTCGCTGCCCATGGGGCCATGATAGAAAAAGCAGGGGTAATCGGCGGCCGGAATCAGGATCTGGGCTCTGAGATGCTACAGTAGACAAGAACACGACGAAGAACAGGTGAAGAACATGGCAAATCGGGTTCGTACAGATTGCAGATTGGGGAAAAATAACCGGGTGAGAAGATTACCTCAGGAATTGCAGATGCTGTTGCCATCGCGGAAATAGGAGAGGTTGCAGGGGTCGACGGACGGAGAGAGAGGTTGCAGTAATTCGTCTAGATTCGCTAGAGCTTGGTGAGGATGTGGAAGATGAAGCGGTGGTGCTCTGGTGATGTGAAAGTATAAAAAAGAGGGCAAGAAGACGAGGCGTTTTATAAAGGTATGACAGCCGAGTGGGAATTGAGGCCGTTGGCACTGTTTCAAACATTTATGGCAAGTGGGCTATCTTGGGCCGCCTCGGTATGGGAGAAATCTAGAGGCCCAAAGTTGGAAGAATTTCGGAATCCTACAGAAGAACTCCGAAATTGGGGAGCATGTGTTAACGCCAAAATTTGGTAAGGACCTGTATCAGATTTGGTCAAGAGGACGGTTGCAGTCGGATAATGGAAATTGGTCCAACAAGCAGACCGAGTCTGAGAAGGAGCCGTGAAGACCGCGCGTGGCAGTTAATTACTATAGTTATTAGGAAAAGGTTTATCTCTTTTAGGAAACCTGACCTCGTGTCCGGTCAGGCCTCGTTAGCGTTTTCTGTTATAGATAGGAAATCATATATCGTGTCCTATAAGGACTCATGTAACTCGGGGTATATATACGTATGCCCGGGGACCTTATAATCATCACAACGATCAATACAAACTCGGCGCATCGCCACCCCTTTGACGGGATCCTACTTCTCGAGCCGGGCTGCATCGGTTAGGTCCGAACTCCTGCGAGAGGGTAAGTCTCGTCACACCAACTACCAATCGGCTAGGACTTCCTCGGTTAGGTCCGATATTCTAGTTGGTTTATGGTAGTCGGCTTACCACGATATATTTACTTTATCTATGGCTTCATCAGTTCAGTTTGATCTCATAGATTGATTAGGTATATCACATCACGCGTGCACAGGCTGTATCGACTTGCTGGGAGCGATTTATCACCAGTTCGTGCTGCATCGGTTAGGTCCGACCTACTGAACTGTTAGTGATAAGTCGATCCTGCTAGGCCGATGCATCGTGTGCAGACGTTTTATCGGAGCGCATAGCCGGTAAGTTATTTTCATCACGATCGCATTATATCTATCGGCTCATTGAGGCATTGTTATCGTTATCGGTCTGTGCTGCAACGGTTAGGTCCGATCTACTAGACTGACAATAATAGCTTTACTCTTAATAAGCCGATGGTGTTGTGCGATGGTGTTATCGGAGCGCTTAGCCGATAAGTTACCTGTTAAAGCCGACTACATTTATTTGTTGTTTTATCCTGTGTTCGCTTCGTTAAGCGGTCGGCTAGCTTATCAACTATTTATGATTTGCGTTATTGCATATTTTATTATATGTTCTTGCCTGTATTATTGTCACAATCGTTTAAGGGCTAGCCGATGGGTTTATTCTGCCGATCCAAGCACAAGTACAAGCAGGTTCCCGGGCACGACCCCAGGTAAGGGCCCGGGCATGAGCCCGGGTAAGGACCAGTATATGGGCCCAGATAGCGGACGAAGATCTTGGGAGCAAGGGCCCGGGTGCTGGCATACCTTCATAACAATACCAGTAACACTAGATCATGATCAGCTAGAATCTATTTGATTTATTTATGTATTATACTTGTTTATTTTATCCAGCTTATAGCCGGTTTTCGAATATCCCTTCGATGATCGGCTAGCATGACATTTGTTTATTATTACATTATTGTTCTTGCCGTCATCGGACCTAAGCCGATGTGTAAGTGCTACAGTGTGCATCGGCCATCGGCTGATGAAACGAGTCTAGATCGGCTTCCAGCCGATTGGCTCATTGATCTAACATTTTCCTCCTTGTCAATTACAGGGTCAAATTGACTGGCACGCCTATGAACCTCAAACTTTAGGACCTGCACTGGAGTGAAGCAAATCTCCCAGACCTTCGCGTGTCACCCAGACGCCGAACCGGGACCCGGCGATTTTCGGCGTCAACACAAGTGTGATGGTTTGCCATTGGCCATCGTTAGTATAGCTAGCCTTTTAGCATGTAAACCTGTTACGAAGCAGGAGTGGGTACGGGTGCTGAACTCCTTTGGTTCTACAGTAATGCAAGATCAGGGGTCACATGAGTTGGCAGTAGTAAAGAGCATACTATTTCTTAGTTACTGTGATCTACCTCACTGCTTGAAGACTTGCTTTTTGTATTTAAGTATTTTTCCTGAGGATTATACCATTACCAGAGAGTTTTGATATCGAGATGGATCTCTGAAGGACTCCTTACCAAATAGCGAGAAGAGAGTTTGGAGGAAGTGGGAGAACAGTATTTTAATGAGCTCATCAATAGGAATATGATTCACTCATTAGAGATTGACTACTTCAGTAGAGAGGAGGCTTACCGAGTGCATGATATCATGCTTGATCTTATAACATCTCTGGCAACTGAAGAAAATTTTGCTGTTATACTGGATGATCAGCACCGTGCACCATCACCCAGCAAGATTCGCCGTTTGTCCCTCCAGTGTAAAAGTGAGGAAAAAATCAAGTGGCTGAGAACCACTAGCTTTTCTCATGCTCGGTTGCTCTGTCTTTGGTGATTTTAACAAGATACCCCCTCTTGTGGACCTTGAAGTTTTACGAGTACTGGACCTCATGAATTGCTCTAGTTTGAAGGGTGATCATATTGAGAATATTGGAAGTTTATTTCAGTTGAGGTATGTGAGACTTGGAAATGTTAGCAAGATACCAAGGCAAATTGGGAAGCTAAAGCTCTTGCAAACACTGGACCTAAGAGGCACATCGGTAAAAAAGTTACCTGAATCTATTGTTCAACTGCTCCAGTTGGTCCACCTTTCTCTGCCTTGGCATGTAGAATTACCAAATGGAATTGGTAACATGGAAGCTCTCCAGGTGCTATCAGTGTTCGATGGCACAGAAAACTCGCCAACTATCATTCAAGAGCTCAGTATCCTAACCAAACTGAAGGATCTTGATATATACTGGATTTTTATGATAACATGGGAAGTGATGATGAAATATACAACCACCATTTAGTCACATTTCTCTGCAAGCTTGGTGGATTTAACCTTCGGTCTCTTTGTATTAGGAATGTGTATCGTTTTTCCTTAGATTTCTTGGCTGACTCATGGTCCCCTCCTCCACATCATCTTCAGACGTTTCAGACTGAAATGGGCTGCTATTTATCTAGTCTTCCGGAGTGGGTAAGCTCCTTCTCTGAGCTCACCTGCTTTAATGTTAGGCATGAAGAAAGTGGGAGAGGAGGATCTCGATGTGCTTAAGTGCTTGCCTGCCCTGCTCCATCTCAATCTATACCCAACAGAGTCCACCAAGCGAACTCTCGAAATTAGCTGCAGTGGATTCTCATGCCTGAAGGAGTTTTCTTATGGTCCATCGCCTTTTGATTTACGCTTGATGACGTTAGATGTCAAAAATGGAGTTGGTATGGGTCTGATGTTTAAAGCAGGGACTATGTCGAAGGTCCAGCGGCTTGAGTTTGGTTTCAACGCACATGATACACTATCTGCATATGGAGCTGGGCTTTGTTTTGGCATCCAGCACCTTACCGATGCAAGTGATTGTGAGATGGAGGCTGCAGCGGCTGCAATTACTCACTCAGTTTCTCTCGTACGGAACTGCCCCGTTGAAATTTGTAGAATTTTAAAGAAGGTGGCAAATGATGAGCTGAACTGACTTGGGACATGGAGATACACCATGGAACCAAGCTGAATGTTTCCAGCCACAGTTGAGATTCCAATATAGTTTGGTAAGGTATTAATCTTCCTCTTAAACCCTTTCTTGTGACATTGTTCCTTTGCTCTTTCTGTTTCTTGTTTCTGTTTTCAGTTGAAGTAAAAGTCAAAAGTGAAGTACCATTGTAATGTTTCGGATTCCCAAATGATTTCAGTTTGACAATTTTAGTGAAAGTGCTTGTCAAAACGACGGTTTGATGGCAGTTAGGCAGTACATATTGATGTGCAGACTTTTTTTGCAAAAGAAAAACCTCATATTCTTCTATCAAGTATATACGTTTGATTTGAATTATGAGTTGTCTGTGTGGAGTTTTTCTACATCTGGTGATAATGCGTTAAAAAATTTCATCTCAGAAGCTAATGGTTGGGAGTCGGAACTGTCTAGTGTTAACTTTTGAATTCTGACAAGCAATAGCAAGCCCCTTTTGTTCGCTGAATCAGTACAATGATGCTATTGAAGCTGCAAAGACATAACACCTTGAGTTCTTCACTTCATGTGTTGATACGTCAGGCTTGCAAGCAAAAAAATTTCATGTCAGATCTCAGATACTGTCAACGCTATGGTGATCTGTTAGCATTTCCTGTTCTTAACAGGTAGTTATGAAGGCTATGCCTTCACTTGTTAAATTTGGTTCATAGTGTTAACTTGTTTGAGCATAGTTCTTGCGTAATTTGTTTGAAAATCATTCAACACATATGCAACTAAGGCAAAACCACTACGCAAAACTACATTTGGGGGTTATATAAATGAATCAGTGAACGCTTGGTTTTAATTCTCACTGAAGATAAAGGATGAAATAAAATATTACTAGTATAAAATTGAGGTTTTCTCTCATCCTTGAAGAGGCGTATACCTCCCCATTACTTAATTGGTAAAAAACTAACCGACTGAACTAATCAGAACAAACGTGAATCATCGACAATGTTGAGACTTTTCTGAATTTCTAGTCCTTGGGAGGTATAGCGAGGTATATATATGTAACAACAAAGACATGCAGTGAGAGAGATGCAGATAGAAAGGAGGTGAAATTAGAGTTCAGAAGGAATTTCAGCAGTAGAGACAAGGGTGATTATGAAATGTTGTTGATTCTGATATGGCCCCATGGGGTTGTTTACAACAAAATCTCTGTATAACATCATGAGCTTTGGTGGAGTTTATGATGTGACAGAATGAGAAGCATTTGGAAGAGCAAGGTACCTCTGGAAATAAAGCACTTCATGTACATGGGGGTTAGGAACTGTCCCCTATGCTGTTAACTTGGTAAAATGGAAGTGGGTAGGATCACAGTTGTGTAAGTTCTTCCTCAAAAAGGAAACTATCTTCTTCTTGTGTCCTAGGCTCCGTTTGGTAGAGTTTTAGCTCTTAGATTCTAGCTTAGTAAAGCTGGGGCTCTATTAAATAGTCTAGTCCCACTAAAAAATGAAATGAAGTAGGCTAAAGCTGTTTCAAAAAATTAAATTACGAGGTAAAGCGATAATTGAATAGCTCCATAACTTTAGCTCTAGTTTTTAGAGTTGAGCTCTATCAAATGAGGCCTTAGTGCTATCTTTTCCTAGTGTGTGTTAATGAAAGACAGTTTGAGCATGAGGGGCTGTGAAGGAGAGAGGGCAAGGTTAGGGGGATGGTGTGAGAAGATGATGGCCCGACTAAGGGAATTGAAGCCAACTAATGTTCTTCAGATACTCCCACCGTTTTATACCGTAGAATCTATGTTTTGATTTTTGTTTTTTTGTAAGTTAAAATTCTTTAAGTTTGACCAAATTTATAGAAAAAATATAACACTATTTTTTAACCCAAAACAATATACTATTAAGATATATTTAATGTTGAATTTAATGATACTAATTTGGTGTTGGTGTTGTAGATATTATTAAGTTTTCCTATAAACTTAGTCAAACTTAAAGAAATTTAACTTAAAAAAAGTTAAAATATCTTACGATAAAAAACAGAGAGAGTAGCATTTAGTGTCTTGTTTGTGCTTTGTTGTCATCTGCCGCTACTTTTTGTTTCCGAGTGCTTGTGAGCTAGAGCCCCCAACAGTTTCTGTTTTATGTTAGAATCCTCTCATTTTCTTTGTTGTTTTATTTTCTTTGTATTAAAATATAGCTACTTTTAAGTTTAAATTTTGTCTCAAATAACTACCTACCTAGGACAAGTAAAATACGATATTTATCTCATTACTTTCTATGCTATCCCTAATGAATCTTAACCCTTGAAATCCGCACCTCATCTATACTGTTTTTAATTCTTATTACCTCATCATCTATTAATGAGATCATTTTAAACCTTTCACACCCAATCCTTAATTCGTCAAAAATACTCCTAAGTAGTTATATTTTAGGACGAAGGGAGCAATAAGAACTCTGTTTTGTTGGTTTTCTCCCAAAAGCTAGATCAATATAGTGATCTTCGGTCTAAAAAAATATACCTAATGGTGTTAGGAATGGATCTATCCGAAAGGTATATATCTCCTTAGGCACATTTAACACCAATACATCTAAAAGACCGGAAAAAAAAACTCAAGAGTAAATACAAAGTGAATTCCCAATCCTCTTCTCAATTGTGGGATAGTTTTGACACCTCCTTTATTGAAAGTTATTTTTACGCAAGTGATGATGGGGTATATACCTCTTTAATAATGTAAAAAAAAACACAAGCAAAGACTTCCCATTTGTGCATTATATGTCAAGTTTTTACGCTCTTGGTCGCTGGAGCTGTCAGACACACGTCTGTCCGTACAATAATAAGCACTCAACCGTGTGTCACAACAGGTCACTCATGTAGCTATAGGTACAATAGTCAAGCACTCAACCAGTCAACCGTGTCGAACAAACAGATGAAAATACATGGAAGATTTCACTCAAGTCCAAATCGAAACAAATTTGTTTAGCACACATTGTTCCTCAGAGCATACTCTTTGGCTAATGCTTGTTGAGTTTCATATAGCTCAATCCATCCTAAAATAACAGCACCGGCAAGTGATTATCACCGTATGTATACCCCCTTTTCGTCGAAACCTTATGTCCCCTCTCTTTCATGGCCTTCACCCTTGCTTTGTGCATTTCTTTCAAAGATGATAACGTGGAGTTACCAGCTAACTTCTGGTTTGCTTGAGCACCTCGTATAAGCAGTTTATCCGATTAAATAAAATATTTCTGACTCATTAAAAAAGTAATAAAAACTTATTTTTGCCTCCTTGATTACCATGATTGAGTTGCTTATGCAGGGGAAAAACCACAAATGCAAATATAGGTTAAAGAAAAGATGAAACAAATTTTAGCTCCTAGTACATTTTTTCCAGTTCCTTCTAGTGAAAGTTTGGAGTGAAACATCCTCCTCCTCTTTCCTTTGCAATTCTTGAGAAAAGAGCAAGCCGCAAGAAATTCAAACAAAAATTTCACAACAGCAACAGGAGAAGAAAAAACAAGTGCAACCATTCTGGTTAGAAACTAGGCACTGAGGCTGACTTTGTGCTGTTGCCATTTAAGCAATGTACAAAGAATAAACATGTGGTCTACCTGTCTAGTCAAGAACTTCACTCGTGAATGAAAATTTCTGATGCATTGCTCCATTGACTACAGAAAATGAGTAGCCGGTCATCTTGGTGCCCCAGCATTCTCAAATATACCCCACTGTGTAAGATAACTGGAAGCAACACATGTGTCTTCAACACCAACAAGCTCAAAGTACAGCTCTACTCTAGTCTCCAATGTCACCGAGAATCCCTACACATTCTAGCAAACCATAGTCAGAAAAGAGGGGCACAGAAAAGCAAAAATGGTAAGAGTAACAGCCATTGCTTTGATGGGGGTGATGAACTCCCTCCTTGGTAAGCTCCCCATCCTACTTGGGAGGGAGTACACCAAGCTCAAAGGTGTTCAAGCCGGCATCACATCCCTGAGAGATGAGCTGACCAGCATGAAGGCTGCACTTGAGGACTTATCACAGTTTGGAGGACTGTAATTCACAGGTGCACAGTTTGGAGGACTGTAATTCACAGGTGAAGTTGTAATTGCATCAGTTGCGGGAGCTATCCTATGACATTGAGGACTGCATTGACATATTTTTGTATAGTCTTGACCATGGAAATGCTTGTGATGGACTCATTAACAAGATAATTGGTTGGCTCAGGACGCTGTAAGTATATAGCCGCACTGCTAAGCAGATTACTGCACCGAAGGAACGTGCTGCAGAGGTAAATGACCGACGCAAGAGGCTAAAGCTTGATGTAGCCACCCTTACTTCTAAGGCAGTGGCCGCCATCGACCCCAGGTTACGAACTATCACATCCAGAATTTTTATCTAAAATTTAGGTGCTTTATTATGTGTAAATTCTCGTTTAGAAATCAACCGAGACACACATGACAAAGTCGATAACAAAGTTATTGTTTACATAACGACTATATTTATTACAGAGACGAATAGCACCTCTCAGAATAATAAAGTCTAAGCAGCGGAAATAAACTAGGGTGACGTGACAACTCCCACTCCACGCACTTGATCAAGCTCCCGCTTAGTCCTCCAAGAAGTCTTTCTTGCTGTAGTACTTCTCTGATGATGATTGTTGATTGTAAGGTGAGTACATGAAATACTCCGTAAGCTACACAGCAAATATATAAGTGCACATGATATCCAAATGATAGCATAATATGGCTCAAGTTGCATAAACAATATTTAATAAAATATTTAAAAGAATAATAAAACATTAATAATTAAACAGTATTAACTAACACTATACCGTCTCTAAAGCGATATAGGACCAACCACTCCAACTTGGAGCTAGCAAAGTTTCATCACTCATTCTTGACATAAGATAGTGTGGGACTAATCACGAAAAACATTATTGGGCCGTCCATTAATCGCGGGCATGGCTATTTAAATAGTATTTACTTAGCCAGAGATGTACCAATTCTATCCATAAGACACAACTCCACAACACATCACTATGCGCCTCATTACTACTATGATACTTCAGAAAGTAGTTGTGACAGGACCCTCTATGTAACCCGCTCAATAAGAGAGCCACCCGCTGAACCACCAGTCTCCGGTAGCGTTGATCAGGTTCCTAGATAGGGAGAAGATCCAACATCCAAAACATGGACTTATTGATATGGCCATGGTGGTCTTATTGACATAGCCACTACACACCCTGGGACCTCCGGTTGAACGGATCACACTTTAGTTCCTGCCATTACCCACTCTGGCTTGTGGTTAGCACAAGTATTACTTCGCAAAGATAGCTTGCGAACCGGTCCTTAAGTGTCATGAGCACCTCTAGCAACAGTCACAATCCTAGTGCTCACAACCCACCTTTTAGTCAAATTTTAGTGAACCATTAAATTAAACTCCCACAACCACAGTCGTGAACTAAGTCATTATTTCATGTGAACTGGACATTGTAACCAGGGTTTAAATGATTGCTCATATGTTATGCTACAGTTTCTATGCAAGGCTAAGCAAGATCCTAGAATTATTCTAGCTAACCAATAATTAAAGCTAGCTAGTCACATGGCTCTCATAGGCACGATGACAGGTAATTAAATCAATAAGGCCATAACCAAGGATAAAGGTTTCCCTTCCTGATGACATTATAAAAATAAATACATAGTTGAAGAAAAATATAGCTTAAATCATAGGTACAACATACTCAAAGGGGTGGAGGGATCTCTGTGACTTGCCTTGCTGCTCTACAAGTGCTCCTGAACTCTCCTCGAGAAATCCCGACTCTTCCGGAACGTCGGCGGCTAAAGGCAACAAACAAAAATAAGTAAACAGTACATAAGCACACATCAATAGTACAATATTATATTTTTAACAGGTAGATCTTGATTTTCAATGAATTTGCAATTGAATCACCTCAAACTGAGTTCGGATAAATTAGTTATGAATTTTAGAAGTTTAAACCCTTTAAAGCCTATTTAAAAGAATTAAACCGATTTATGACGTTATTTATGATTTAATTTAATTTGGGAAAAAGGATTTATGGCGTCTACACTAATCAAAGGACAGCTGACACCTAGCGCCCCACCGGTCAATGAGAGAAAAGGCCCGGGTCCACGGTAGACCAAGTCTACCGAGGTCCACAGAGATTTCAATGGCTTGGATTGAAAAGGATTAGATCGGACGGCTCAGATTGATTAGGGGTTTTGAGATGGATCGGAGGGCCGAGATCTAACCCAACCTAGATCGGACGACTAAGATCTATCCTAAAGATCTAATGGCCGAGATGTAACTAGAGGGATCGGATGGCTAGGATTAACCCACCCGGATCGAATCTCGCGGCTGACGGCAGCACTGAGCTAGCTCCTATGCGGCATCCACGTAGGCAAAGGCGATGGCGGTTTGGGCCCCTATGGTCCTACGTGGCGGCGATCGACAGTCTCTCGGCGGCGTGCGGTGAGAGGCATAGAGAGATAGAGGACTAACAACGATCCTTACCGTGGCGATAGAACGACGAAGAGCGGCGACAGGAGTGCCGACGTCGAGCTTCTTTGTAGAGGAGCACCTTGGGTCCTCGGCGGGCGTAGTGGCTCCGGCGGTCTTCAGGGGTGAGGGGTGGTGGGCCTAGCTCTATCTCATGCTGGCGGTGCTGACAGAAGCGGCGGTGAGCGCTGGCAATAGCTAGGGCGACGGCGGCGCCAAGCTGGAGCTTGGTGGTGACGGCGGAGCGAAAAACTCACGCGCTAGGGCCGCGGCGGAGAGGGCGGTGAGGATTTGCTAGGGTTGAGGCAGAAAGAGAGAGAGGGGCGCCGGGAGGTGCTATTTATAGCGGAGGGGAAGCAAGATCGGCTTGGATCATGGCGCGGTGGTGGCTAGGGTTCAACCTCGGAATCCAGAAGCTAAACAAGCACGGATAGATGGTGGTTCCGGGATCTATCCTCCACGATTTAGGAGGAAAGGCGGGGGGGTTAAGGGGATAAAAACCCTCAAGAAATTCGAGAAACCTGCTCGAAGAGAACCGAATTGGAGTGGGATTCACGACGGCTGGCATCAGAGCGCCAGTGCTCCCGATTGAGGTGGGGATGAAGGTGGCCCCACCTGTCAGTCGGCGCGGAGAGGCGTGGGTGGCCGCAGGCCGTGGGCCGAGGCGTGCGCGCGAGGGAGGGGTTAAGTGCACAATGCCGGGCTGAATTTAGCCTAGAGGCTAAGAAGGGATTTTATTTTGTTTTTTATTTAATAACCAAAATGCTTGTTCCAATTATTAAAAATACTTTCCTTACTCAAATAAATCCCAGAAAAAATTCAGGAAATAGATTAACTAAGCAAAGTATTTTCTAAAATTATTTTAGTCCCATTTTTTGTCGGCACCCTTGGAAATGCATTATGGAGAGTATTACTATGACAACGCGAAATATCTAGATGGATGGGATCTCGAATAAAACCACATAAGTGCAAGTAACCATCCATCCTCATCGCAGCCTTGCCATAATATTTACCTATTCATAATACAAATCCAACACGCCGAATTCAGAAATAAAGAGATATTTGGAGAGTTGATTCACCAGTCCGAAACGACGAAGTGTGTCCGTTAAACCACACAAAGGTGCCGACCAAACACGATACATACTTCTGGGGACATGATCTACGGTTGAATCAACATCCATGCATCTCATCATTTCTAAATTTTTACTAATGTGTGACTAGCTGAGGAAAACTCTAGTCCCACACGTTTATCTTAGCAAGTAATATCCAATATAGAGGGTATTTAGCTAATTAAACAAAAAGTATAGATACAGATACATATTAACTAATGTTTACATAAGTCTCGGGGCCAAATAGTAAGTCCATCGGAAGCATGACTACCCAGAAAATCCTTAGGCAACTGACTAAGGGTAAACCCTTAGATAGGACCATCCTAATCAACCTATTCACCCACACATTTATCATACAAATCTTTATCTTCACCTGTGCGTGGATCTATAGGAGCATTCACAAAAATAAAATATAACTAAGTACGCAAGATACTGGCAAGGCCACAATCAAACCTAACTATACATGTGAGCTGTAATCAAGGTAAAGGCTGTATGAAGAGGCTCAGTTTTATTGCATAAAGTCAATTTTATTTCATAACAATTTAAAAGAGGGATTCGTAAATCAAATTACATCCTAGGCTAGCAAAATAATATCATGGCATCATTTGCATAGATAACTACTTCACTGCCCTCCTTGGCAGCAAGACTATAATACAACTTAATAATTCAATTCCATTTCATCAATCACCAAGTATAGATCAGTATAAATCTTCACCCAACCATCCCATTCCATAAAGCATTTTAAAAACATAAATCTATACTCAATGGACACAACCATGCCGCTCATAACCGTGAGCACGGCTAACCTATTAGTTTTGACTCTGCAGAGTTTGTATAACTTTACCCACATGATATGATCGCTCTAGTTTGTCCGGTACCCGTCGGTACCACCACACTCTACATATTGAATGTGGTCTAGAGGTCACAACACAGCTTTTACATTACCTAACATTTAGCCTTGCACTAGCATGAGGTGTGTTACTCCACATCAGGGTGCTACCCCGATGCCATAGGTGGCGGGCCCACGCCTTAACCTAACGCCGTGGCGGCAGCCTACCTGGCTCCCCACAAGGCACACAACGTTGTACTGGACAAACTTAGACGCCTATTCCGTTACGGGACATAGGTAGTTCCTTTGAACAACCCTATGATCCGTTGTAGGCACTGCCCATACTACTCTGCCTACCAGAATACAAGCTTAAACATTAAGCAACTTAATCCACTATGACTATCTCATACTAGCACATGTGGTTGTACTGTTTAACATGAGAAATGACACTGAGTTCGGTCCTTAAGCAACCCAGGCAAACACTCCCCCTATCGATACACAACTATCACATATGTGTACCACTTGCTTGCCCAAGTTTTAAAATAGTTTTCCTTCAGTTTTAGTTCACAAATATCATAAATATTCATCTCTGATCAGAAGTAAATAAATTCCCATTTCAAACGTAATTAGATGGCCATGACTTATTTTGTTAGTAGCTAGGCATGTCTAAGCATATATACAAGTATATACCTTATAGCAGCACTTAACAAGTACTTCTATCCATCCTAAGGTTACAAGTAGTAGATTATCAACATTTCAAGGTGGGTTATGCAAAAAAGGGATTAACTACCATTGCCCACAATCTATATAATATACATAGCAAAATAACGATGCAAGTTAAAATAAAATCATTGATAATCCCAAAATTTAGGAGCAATATGTTCAAAGGTAGTGGGATTCTTGCCTTGGTTCAAGTCTGCTTCAGGTTTTTCAATGAATTCTACCTCCTCAAACTCCAAAGGCTCTTCTTCTAATTTTAAATTTTAAAGTTAAAGCAAAGTCAATAAATAATGCAAAATGCTCTAATATGCATGATTTTTGTGCAGTAATTTGGTACTAGTTTCAGATACTTCTTGGTGAAATTATTTTTATTTTTGCGCTTACCATATGTGAGATATGATTTTTACAAGTTGTATGTGTCATTTTGAGTGTATAAAATGTATTGACTATCTGTGACTTAATTCTGTGCAAAATGAGTTCATAAATGGAAAGTATACATTTTTCTATGAATTACAAAATTGGTTTGACATTTTTCTGAGCTAGGAAGATTTTCTTATGAATTTTCTAGTTAAAGCCCATTTTTACCCTTTTTTTTCTATTCCCATAATTTTTAGGCAAGTTTGCTGTACAGAAAGTGCCACTTTTTAGTTCACCAGATTGTAGAGAATAAAATTACCAGTCAAACAAAACTGGTTTCACTCATTTTGGAGTTGGAATGAATTTTCTATGCACTTTTGAAGTTTATAGAAATTTCCAGTTTTCAGCACGTGTTCATAGTAATTTTTGTTAAGAGTCTCTAAGGTTTTCTCTATTTAGACACAGGTCCTCGCTACAGCTCTCTGTGAGAGGAAAATATATGACACGAACCCTGAGCTTTTCAAAATATTACAGAGAAGTCCATCTTCTTCTCCAACAAGCAGAGACAGGGCAGCGCCATGGCTGAGCTCGATCTCGAGCTCGACGGCGGCGAACGGCGGCCCGGATGGGGGCGAGGTTAAAAGAGAAAATGTAGAGCAAGTCTTTGCGATTCCATTCCTCTAATTCTCCCGGCCGGTGGTGGCCGGAGATGGCCAGAAACTCGCTGGCAGTGAAGAGAAGTGGCGACGAGCTCGAGCTACTCGTGCATGTGGCAATGCGGCAAGGAGAAGACTTAGGTGAGGCATGCAAAGGCCTCAAGAAAGTACGCTGGTGCTCACCAACAGGTCGCGCCTGGTGGACTAGCTCCGGCGAGGTAGGAACGACGCTGGTAGCGATGGAGAGCTCCGGCGGCGGTATTAGTGCAGTAGCGGCTCTGATCTGTTGCATGCATATCCAAAGCATCACATGCATGAGGTAGAACATCGCCTAGGGTTGCTATCACTGCAAGGAATCGATGAATGACTCACCGGGTGGACGGGAATCGACGGTGGAGGCGCTCGGTCGGAGTTGGAGAAGACGACGTCGATCTCCCTCCTCGGTTAACCGATCTAGGTGGTTCTTGGGGCGTTTTAAAGCTGGAAGGGAGATGACTCCAGTGGCGCAGTAGCTCGGCAGGCGGAGGTCCCACGCAGCGGGAAACGCCAACAAGATGGCACGGCTGTGCGACGATGACGTCGCGGCCGTGCTCCCGGGCTCCATGGCGAGGCCACGTTCCCGGCGAACAGCTGCAGAGAATGAAGTGGGATCAACACAACAGCTTAGGCATGCTAAGGAGGGCTTGAAACGTGGAAAAGAAAATGGTGACGATGACTTGACGAGCAGTGGCGACACCTTCTTCTCCACGGCCGTCAGGAGGACGGAGGGCGTGGAGGACGAGCAGGAGCTCTCTCCCCGGGTTTGTCCGGCGTTGGGGAGGTGTGGAGTGATGGCGAGCTGGCTGGATGGAGGTAGAGGCCGAGATGAGGTGATCGACTCGTCGACACGTCGTGGCCACGCGTCGAGCACGAACTGCGGCTAGTCTGGCTTGTTTCCATGCGAGCTGAGGGTGGACCAGGGTGGGGGCAAGCCAAGGCCAATGCCATGTGGGTCTAGAGGCGTTACAGCCTAGGTGGAATAGAGGGATATGGGTAGACAGTGAGTGAAAAAGGTTTTAGCCGAATTTTTAGTAGTTTTATGTCTCCCTGTCTTGGGATGAGTGAACAGTGCTGTTAGATGTGTGTTAAATTCGTACCAAAATTTAGGGATGAAGTTTTAGGTACCTAGTTTCCATTTTTCAAATTTTAATCCAAAATTTCCAAGTATTTTGGTCACAGCAAAAAGATTAATAGGGTCCTGGCTGAGGCTTGGATGAATTTTTAGGGGGTCTAAACTGGTTGCTAAAATTCTGGAAAATTTATATTTATTCATGATAAATAATCTAGTAATTGAATACATTATTTCCTATATATGTTTCTGTGAAGTTTATTGCCCTTTTAAAGATAGTCTTGATTTTGCCAATTAGGGACTAGTTTAAAACACCGTTTGACTAGTTTGACCAAATTTTGTTGAAGCCCTAGAGAGGGTGATAAATTAACAGTAGATTTATTATGTGGTGAGATATTTTAATTATCTTCCTCATGAATTTTTTAGTTGGTCCAAAATATTCATGCATATGTTCCTAGTATGAAAATGCAAAAGCTCAATCAAAACATGGAAAATGTTGTTATGCTACCATAAGAGATGTATTTTCATTGCCTCCCGCTTTTTATACATCACTTTTATTTCTTTACAATTTTTTGGTATGTTTCATTTTTGTTAAGATTTTTCTCTGTTTTTATTATTTCCACTCCTTAAGGCTTTTAAATATATTTCTAAAATCCCCTTTTTTCACATAATTATTTAATTAGGTAATTTCAGAGTGTTACACCAACACTCTTGGAGGAAGTGGATAGACTGGTGGGAATCAATGGCCCAAGGAATGAGCTTGCCGAGTGGCTTACCAATGGCAATGGTTGTGCACAAAATCGCAAGGTTTTCTCAATTGTTGGATTTGGAGGCTTAGGAAAAACAACACTTTCCTGTCAGGTGTACCAAAAGATAAAAAGCCAATTCTTAATGCTATATTGTTGCCTGCTCATGTAGTTAGATATGTATTTTTAGCATGGTCACCTACACAGTAACAGATTTATATTTTATGATTTACATATAGGTACTTCATCATAATTGATGATATATGGAGTAAATCAACATGGCAAGTTATCCAATGTGCTTTTCCATATAATAACAATGCGAGCAGGATAATGACAACCACTCGCATTCAAGATGATGCTCAAGCTTGCTGCTTTACATATGAAGATTATGTTTATGACATCAAACCTCTTAGTAGTAATGACTCAAGAAAATTATTTTTGAAAAGGATTTTCAGCAGTAAGGACAATCACCCAACAGAACTCAAAGAAGTTACTGATGAAATGCTAAGAAAATGTAGTGGTTTACCATTGGCCATAATTAATATTGTTGGGCTATGTGTGTGTTACTGTGTGGCCCATGGCCCATGTATAGCATGTGTATATATGTATAGCCAAAGGGAAATGAAGTATCTAGATAGCTGCAGAAAAATCTTCATGGTATCAGAGCCTTGGTTGGCAATGGTGGTGGTGAACATGTGAAAGGCAAGCTGAAGACGGCGGTGTCCGGAGGGGAAGCAAGTAAGCTCTCTGGTTCTGGAGCAGGTGGCGGTGGCCATAGCAATCTTGGGTAAGAGTAGCAAGCAGAGCTGTCCTAGATCAGTGCTCTAGGAGGCATGAAGAGGAGTTGCTGCAGAGTGGCTCAAGATTGCAGTGGAGAAGGTACTTGTTCTATTCCAAGTCTGTAGGTTAGAGGAGAGGAGGAATAGCACTACTACTTGAAGGAGAAAACAGAGAGAAAGCAATGTGTGCTGATTTGCTTGGGGATTTGTGGCGTGGAAGCAGTCTACAGAAGGGGAAAAGTAGAGCAGAGGCTGCTGGTTGGGCTGCTTTTAGGAGAAGATAAGGTGGCTAGTTTTTGATGTAATTGTGTGCTCCCAATATTACTCGATGGCAGAAAATCAAGGAATTGAGCAACTTCTAGGAAAGTTGGTTGGTTACTCATTGAGAAAAGGGCTGAAGCTCCAGCTGCAAGTGATGTAGTTGTCCCTCATGTAGAATCAGTACAGAGGGTGAAATTGATGCAAAATGAAATCAAGTTGGAGGGTGTGAAAAATTACCTGAGCTGGTCTCGAAGGGCACTTTTGATTTTGAAGACTAAAGGATTGGAGGGTGATGCCACGGGAGCAATTACAAAACCGGAGGACAAAACAAGTGCAGAATGGAAGACATGGAATTCTACAAACTCACTAGTGGTAGCATGGCTACTTAGTTCATTATCTCCAGCAATTGCTGCAACCGTTGAGACCATATCAACTGCAATCGAGTTATGGAAAACTTTGTTAAAGCTTTACTCAGGAGAGGGTAATGTGATACTAATGGTAGAGACACAAGATAGGATAAGCGATCTGAAACAGGGGGGGCGTTCCGTGATGGAGTATGTTGCAGAATTGAGGCGTTTATGGGCTGATTTAGATCATTATGATCCTCTAGAGCTGCCACATTCAGAATGTGTTGCTACAGTCAAGAAGTGGATTGAATGCCGTAGGGTAATTCAATTCTTAAAGGGTCTAAATCCTGAATTCAAAGGAAGGTGTGCCTCTATGTTTTATCAATCTTCGCTCCCTACTTTGGAGGAGGCAATAGAAGCACTATCACAAGATGAACTCAGACAGAAGGTGATGCCAAGTACCACACTACCACCACCTCGCCCTACTTATGCAGTTACAGGTATTAATACTAGAGTGTTTCAACTGTGATGATAAGGGGCATTTGAGCCGTGACTGTCCTACTCCACGAAAGTTCAATTATATAAGGGGAAGAAGCAGCGATAGAGGTGGATCAAGAGGAGGTAGAGGTTATAGAGGCAGAGGCTATGGAGGTAGAGGCCATGGAAGTAGAAGCGATCATAGGGCAAATATGATCATTACAGGGGAAGGATGCTCTAAAGTTGGAGAAGTAGAAGGAATGAGGCAACTAAAGAATGTAGAAGGCACAAGCCGTAGAGATATGGCTCCTACCACCACCACCACCACCACCTATAGTGATTTCGCTAATCTTGTCCACACAGACATGGGTAATTATACGCATGCATCCACACCTACTCAAATGTCACGTTCTAATTGGATTTTAGACTCAGGGGCATCAAGGCATGTTACAGGCTCATCGAGTGAATTTGAATCATATACTCCATTTCCACCCACATATAAAGAAACAATTCAAACCGCTGATGGAACATTACAACCTATCAAAGGTATTGGCATAGTTCAATGTACCCCATCCATTAGGTTGTCATCAGTTTTGTATGTTCCGGCCTTTCCTGTCAATCTTGTGTCATTAAGTGCTTTAGTTGATCACTTGGATTGTTGTGTTATTCTTGACCAAGAAAATTGTTATATTCAGAAAAGATAATCAGGGAGGAGAATTGGGACTGAACAAGGCGTAATGGTTTATGGTACATGAACCGTGATGGGGTAAGCCATGCATTATGTACCTTGCTAGCAGCAATTATGAGAGGAAAAGAGGCTATGGTGATGCTTTTGCACTGTAGAATGGGGCATATGTGATTTGATAAAATGAGTAAAGTATTTTTTGATGTAATGTGTTGTTACACTCCGATCTGGCACCATCGTACAACGGCACCAAATAGGGCGTGGCGCAGGAAAATATCACGAACCGCCCTCCCGCGGAACCACGATACAGATACCAGTCCCAGGACACAGCGCTGGTATCCACGGCAATTAGAAATACATTATTGCAGTACCTTAGATAAATAAATAATTAAATAAACATATACCTTAACTTACGTTACAACTTCGAAGCAAGCCGAAGACAGTAACGAACAACACAGAGGCAGCAGCAGCAGCGGAACAACGGACTAAGTCCCAATACACAGGCAACGGCTGGGAACCAGGACAAAACTCTAATCTTCTCTTTACTGCAACTCCAGCATCCAGCTCCTGGCGGAGAACTATATATATAGAGAGAGAGAGCAAGGGTGAGTACTTACGTACTCAGCAAGCTAGAGGAACTTAGATGGTTATTGCAAGCTTCAAAAAGAGGCTGGTTATTTTGCAATCTACTTGTTTAAATCCTTTTAAAACTGCTAGTGTGTGCTTCTCAACAATCAGAGCGAGGTGAGTCTCGCCCGATTGGAGTGAAAGATGCATCAATCTTTATTTCTCCAGTTTTCGCAATCAAGAATCCACATCAAATGACTTCCCGAGCCAAAGCATTTTTCCGGACTTCCCGAGTCCTGCTGTCCACGACAGCCAAGCCATTTCATTGGACCTCTAGCATCCTTAATGGCATCTCCTTCACATAGTTCTCGAAACCACACACATATTTGCAAACATGGTAAAGTAAAACTACGCTAAGGAATCATCTCACATCCACCCATGACTGTGGGCACGGCTGTTCAAACAGTTTAGACCTCTGCAGAGGGGGTACACTTTACCCACACGACGCAACTCACTCTAGCCACCAGCTCACAGTAGCCCAGAGGTTTTCGTGACAAGGCATTTCCCTAGCCCTCTCAGGTTACCCCATGCCAACTGGAGGGGTCCTCGAGACCAATCACAGGGTAGGTCCACAACCATGCTGTACCAGAAACCCAGGAGGCAACCCCGCCACCCTCCTGCACGATCCACAGTCCAATGGCACGCAAGGCATCCCTGAGAGTCTAGTTACTCGGCCAGGGGCTTCCCAATTCACCAATGTGATTGTACTGTTATATGCTCGGATGGAATTCTGAAGGAATCGGTCCTTAAAGCGACCACGTAGGCATCTCACACACCAGATCGGCCTTGTGTCGCAAATCTCCATTTTAAAATTTTATTTTGCTTTCCCAAGGCACCGACCTAGGTGTCGGGTTTTCCAAACGTTTCGTAAAACCATATTTTACCCAAGAAGTTTCCAAATTTTTAAGTTAAAAGGGCGGCCGTCGGTAGTCATACAATAGTGCACACATACCGAGGCGTGACGGTAGTGGTTACAAAGGAACAGGGTATTACAATCATCAAGGGAGGATTTAAATGCAGCAAGGTTGGGTAGGTCACCCGGTCTGACTCGTAGACAGGACTGAACGACGTAGTGCATGCATATCGATGCAAGATTTCGCAAACACAAAATTAAAGTTCACATATAGGCTCGATTGATCAAAGGTGACTTGCCTTACTCTAGGTCTTCACAAGTCGTCGAGAAATCGTCGCGAATTCCACTCCAAAATGAGATTTCCGGCGACCGTTACTATGCGCAAACACACAAAAATCTACAAAAAGTCCAAGAAACAGATCCTATTTAGTGCTAATAATAGTGACATTAGATAAATCTCAATTTTAGAAAATTACTGGAGTTGGAATGGAGTCAATCGGAGTCACGGATTGAAAGTTATGAATTTCCGAAGATTAAATGAATTTCTGAAATTAGAAAAAGATTTATTTTGATTTTTCAGGAGGGAATATTCTCTGGAATCCGAGTCATCACTGACAGCAGGGACCCACTCGCAGAGGAATAGGGGAGGGGGCGTGGCTCACTGGGCACTGGGACACGCAAGCCAGGGGAGAGAGAGGGAGTGAGGTCAGTGGTGGGCTGGTGAGAGGGGGCCCACATGTCAGTGAAACGGGCGCATGGCCCGAGTCTGCTGAGGAGGAGAGGTGCATGGTGTATGGGCGTGGTCCGGGGTGGACCAAAACAACCGGGCCTGCTCGTCAGTGGTGTATGGATACGGAGACCGTGTTCACGGTTTGGGAAGACGGCGGCTATCACTGCCCGGGCAGGGCCACTCGGCAGGGGCGAGGTGGGGACACAGAGCGACCAAGATCGACAGCCCACGGCGGCGGGAATTGGCTGGCGAATGGCAGCGTTCGGGAGCAAGCGGCTGCGCCGACAGGAGGAGGAGACCAAGGCGATGCAATTGAGCGGCTCGGATATGGCCAAAAGCAAGCGATGTGGCCGTCGACGAGAATGCCGAGATGGCGGAGAGAGAGAAGAGGAAGGTAGACGACGGTGACGGCAGAGAGATAGAGGAAAGGGGAAGACGACGATGGCGGCCATGGTGAGCGGGAAGGAGAGAAGGCCGGCGGAAGGGGGGAAAGATCTACCACGGCGGCGAGAGAGAGAAAAGGGGAAGACGACGATGGCGGCCATGGCAATGGGATGCCATAAAGGAAACATCTCACACATGAAATGTGCGGCACGGGGTTTGGCTATTTGAACTCCGCAAGGTTTAATTCCCAGAGAGCGTTTGGGGCTCACCGACGAGGGGTTGGCGGCGCGGTGATGGAATAGACCGAGGACTCCGGTGGCGGGGGATGGGGTTCGTCTTCCGGGGAGAGATGTTCCTCACAGCACCGGAAACACGGCAGCGGAGACGGTGCAGACGGGCAACGGGTAACGTTGCGGCGGCGGCAAACGCGGGTTGCTCGACCCCGAGATGGACACGGCTGGTGATGAGAGAGGCAACGAGGTTGCCAGCGGCCCTCAGAGAGAGTAGGAACAAGAGGGGGGGTGAACGAGCTCTGGGGCGAATTTATAGAGGTGTCCGAGGTCGGTTTGAGGAGGGGAGATCACCAATAATGGAGCCAATCATGCAAGAGAGAGAGGGGGGGCGCCAGTGGCTCGATGTGGCGCGGGATTCTCCCGGGCGGTGAAATCTGACCAACGGTGGTGATTCCCAGAGCGGCGGAGGTTGGTGGATCGAAGGACGGAATTTGAAACCGGCGCGTGGGCTCACGGGACGCAGGAGGACAACAATGACGTCGCGGCGCGGTGCTTTTGACCAGCTCGGTCCAGGGACCAAGGCAAGGAGGCGGGGTGTGGAGGGGAAAAAAAGGAGTGGCGATCGTGGCTATCCATACCGTGGCAGCTAGCGGGCGCTGGTGGGGCCAACGAGGCCTCGATGACATCAGGCGGCCACGGAGCATTTGACCGAACATGTTGTAGGCGCGAACAGGAGAAAACAGTGGCGACGAAGGAGGACGATAAACAGTGTCGGATGATCGACGGCCGAGCGCGGGCGATCGGGACGCGTGGCAACGATCGGCGGGCGGGGCATGCGCGTCCGTTATGCGGATCGGACGGCGGCTGAGTGAGGCACGGGGCACATGGTGAGCATTGGGTGGCCGGCAGAGCGGTATCGCACAGCGTGGCGCGGGCGAGCGGGCGAGATCAGTCGGCTGCGCTGGAACGGAGCAGGGTACGTGTCGATAATCGATGACAGGGCGAGTGACCGGGACAGAGCACGCGGGGTGATCGACGGCGGCCGAGCGGCGTGCGACCACGTGGCGAGCATCTGAGCGGCTGCAGTGGGCGCGCTCGCCAGGCACAAGGCTGGGCCGAAAAGAGGAGAAGGGCGGCCCGATGGAACAGTGCCACTTTTCATTTTCTCAGGGATTTTTCTAGAGGAGTTTTGAGAGGTTTTCAAAAGGATTTTTGAATTCAAAATCTATATTTTTTTCTTTTGAACTCAGGAAAATACAGTGAATCAAAGGGGAATCCAGGGTAGCTGTTGTATGGGTATTTTTTTGGGGGATTGAACTTTTTTCGGGATTTTTTGTGGGGATCCAAAGAAGGGATTAAATTCGAGTTACAGTATTTAATCCGAATCCTTTTTGGGAAAAGATCAAGGGAGTTTTAAGGAGGTCGACAATGAGGATCTTGTGTGTGTGTGTGTGTGTGTGTGTGTGTGTGTGTGTATATACACCCATGGGTAGATTTATGGGGGTTCATGTATATAATAGAGGGAGGGAGGTGTATATATATACATATATATATACACATATGTTGGTGGAGCTGAGTAGGAGGGTTGACATACGTATATACACGGGTTTATATATGTAGGTGTACATTCAGGGATATATATATATATGATGCACACACACACACATATATATATATAGTTGTGGAGATGGAGAGGGTTCGAACAGAGGTCTGATGCCCAAGTCGTATTATTTAACTCAGGATTTCTCAGGGGATCAAGGGAGAGGGAAAACAAGGGAATTCACGGGAAGATTCAACTGGGGAATTCGAAAGACGGAAAGTTCAGGGTTTCGACATTGGATCTTCGGAATGGAAATCGAAGCAGATATTTGGAGGAGACGATTGCAGGACTTTGCCGTTAGGGTTTTGGAGATGAGTTCGATAGCGGCGATTCGTGTTATTTCGGAACGGAGGATTTTGAGAGGAGGGATTTGTGGAGATCAAGGCGGAGAGACAGATTGAGATCCAGGCACGACATACAATCACAGCGCACAAGATCGAAATTTTCACAGGTAGATTTTAGTAAAAATATCGTTTAACGTTTCGCTGAAAGCGGGGCATTACATGTGTGGGGTGGATAAAAGATGTCTTTTATGTGATGCATGTGAGTTTGGAAAGCACACAAGGAAATCTTATGTGAGTAGAGGTGTTAGAAGTATGCTCCCTTTTGTGCTTATACATTCAGATGTGTGGACTTGTCCTGTTACTTCCATAAGTGAAATGAAGTACTTTGTTACTTTTATTGATTGCTATTCTCGAATGACATGGGTGTATCTAATGAAGCACAAGGATGAGGTACTCAAATGTTTCCAAGATTTCTATGCCAATGTGAAGAATCAATTCAATACTCAAATCCAGATGATAAGTTCAGACAATGGGGCTGAGTATGTGAACAAAGAATTCAGTGCATTTCTATCTACACAAGGTATATTGCATCAAACGACTTGTCCAAACACTCCTCAAAATGGGGTGGCTGAAAGGAAGAACTATCATCTTTTGAAGGTAGCTCGAACACTTATGTACACAATGAATATGCCAAAATTCTTATGGAGTGAAGCTGTTTTGACAGCCACATATCTTATTAATCGTATTCCATCGAAGATACTTGGAATGAAGACTCCTTGTGAATTATTTCTAGGAGAGAACAAATTTGTGGCTCCACCCAAAGTTTTTGGATGCACTTGCTTTGTTAGGGATCATAGACCCTTAGTGGGGAAATTGGATCCACGAGCAGTCAAGTGCATTTTCTTAGGGTATCCCTTTGGGCAAAAGGGCTACAAGTGTTGGAGCCCGTATGAGCGATGCACATTTGTGAGTATGGACGTGACATTTAAGGAATCTAAGCCATTCTATGGGGAGAAAATTGATTTGAGTGCGTTGTTTGATATGGACTCTACTAGCGTAGATGGTGTTGGTGTGGAAGGTGCTAGTAGAGAGGGGGGGAAGAATAAGATGACAAATGAGGCACATGAGTAAGAACAACAAAAGATGGAACTAGTGTCTGGCTCTGGCTCAATTCCAGTTGTGATTGGCTCAATTCCATGTCCACCTCCTACAAATAATTATGTGGATGAGCAGTTGCAAAAGAATGATAACCTGAAAGTGTACACAAGGAGGAAATTCAAAGCTCAAGCTGAGATTCCAACAAATATAACTCCATCTCCTCCAGAATGCCCAATTATGCCAACTTCAACTCCAGTGGTCATTGAGGTTGATAGTCATGTGACCACACATGATGAAAGCCCATAGACTGTTGATGTATCCTCGTCATATGAGATTGAAACTGAAGACACATCCTCAAGTGAGTTACCCATTGCACTACGGAAGGGCGCATGAGTTAAGCTAGGAGTGCCTCTGCCAAGGTATGGATTTCAGCATGATATAAGTAATTATGTCTCATATACATCCTTGTCTCCAACATATAGAGCTTTTGTTGCATCCATGCAATCTATAAAAATCCCAAGAGATTGGAAAGAAGCAATGCAAGATCAAAGGTGGTGTGAGGCTATGTTGGAAGAGTTAGATGCTCTTGAGAAAAATAAAACTTGGGATCTTGTGCATCTCCTGCAAGGAAAGAAAATTGTTAGCTGCAGATGGGTATATAATGTAAAGCAAAATCCTGAAGGTAAAATAGAGAGGTACAAGGCAAGACTTGTTGCAAGGGGATATAGTCAAACAAATGGCATTGACTATGACGAGACCTTTGCACCGGTGGCAAAGATGAGTACTGTGAGAATTTTGATTTCGTGTGCAGCTAAATTTGGATGGCCATTACATCAACTAGATGTTAAGAATGCCTTCTTACATAGAGACCTTCAAAAAGAGGTGTATATAGAGATTCCACCATGATTTACTACTAAGACAGTTGGAAAGGTTTGTAGGCTAAGGAAGTCTTTGTTTGGTCTCAAGCAGTCACCACGAGCATGGTTTGATAGGTTTAGATGTGTCCTATGCAATATGGGTTATAGACAGTGCAATGGAGATCAAACTGTATTCTATCGACACTCGGAGCGTCGAGTTACAATCTTGGCAGTATATGTCGATGACATTATAATCACAGGGATGACCATATGGAGATCATACATTTGAAGAAGAGCCTAAACCAGGAATTTGAAGTCAAGGATCTTGGTTAGCTTAGATATTTTCTTTGTATTGAAATTGCTAGATCGCCTAAAGGGATGGTTCTTTCTCAATGAAAGTATGCATTGGACTTGCTTAGTGATAGAGGGATGCTTGGATGTCATGCTGCATCAACAGCCATTAATCGAAACCATAAGCTATGTGCTCAAGTAGGAGACCCTGTGAATAGGGAGAGTTATCAAAGACTTGTGGGGCGGCTTATTTATCTATGCCACACAAGACCCGATATTTCTTATACGGTGAGTGTGGTAAGTCGATATATGCATGATCCTAGAAGTGGGCATGTCGATGCTTTGCACCGGCAATAAAACTATAGGGCTACTCGGCGAAGGTGAATTCGGTGGATTGCAGAGGAACACAGAGAAGATTTATACTGGTTCAGGCCCTCAATGCGAGGTAATACCCTACATCCAGTTGAGGTGTTATTTCTCTTAGGTGGTTTGTGATCAATGATCTTCCGTGCCCTCATGGGGCGCCCTGTCTTCCTTTATATACTAGGGGACAGGGGTACATGATAAGGATCCCAGCCGGATACGGCCAAGGGATTTCCTTCTTAGAGATAGAAACATATCCGACTAAAACTGTTATTCCTCATTATACAAGGTAAAGTCTGCCGGGTGCTATCTTATCTCTAATTACATGGTTCGGCCCATCCTCTATCCGAGTGGCCCATATGCTAGTGGTGAGGTATCCGGGGCCCATGGCCTCCACAGGGCACTTAGATGCAATTTATCGAATCTTAAGATATTTGAAAGGGAGTCCTGGGAAAGGATTATGGTTCAGCGGGAATGGTCATTTAAATGTGGATGGCTATTGTGGTGTTGATTGGGCTAGTTGCCTTGATGACAGAAGATCCACATCAGGTTATTGTGTTTTTGTTGGAGGAAACCTAGTGTCATGGCAAAGCAAGAAACAATCAGTGGTGTCAAGATCAACGGCTGAAGCAGAATATAGAGCTATGTCACTTGGGATAAGTGAGATGTTGTGGGTAAGGGGACTCTTATTGGAATTGAAGGTACTGAGACAAGGCCCCTTGAATGTGTGGTGTGATAACAAATCAGCTATTAGCATCACTAATAATCCAGTCCAACATGATCGAACGAAGCATGTTGAGATAGACTGTTTCTTCATCTAGGAGAAGTTGGATGATGGTATAATAAAGATAAATTATATAAACTCAAGAGAGCAAGTAGCAGATTGCTTAACTAAGGGTTTAGAAGTAAAGGAGTGTAGCCTAGATTGTAACAAGATGGGAATGATAGATATTTATCACCCATCTTGAGGGGGAGTGTTGGGCTATGTGTGTGTGTGTATATATATATAGCCAAAGGGAAATGAAGTATCTAGATAGCTGCAGAAAAATCTTCAAATACGACTAGCCTATTATCAACCAAACCAGTTACCAAGCAAGAGTGGAAAAAAGTGTGGAATTCTATCGGCTCCATGCTCAAGCAAAACCAAGATCTCAAAATAGTAAAGAGGATACTATTTCTAATTTACTATGACCTACCGCATCAACTGAAGCTCTGTTTATTGCATCTAAGTGTATATTCAGAGGATCATGTGATCAAGAGAGAGCGTTTGATATGGAGATGGATAGCTAAAGGATTGATTACTAAATGACAAAGACTGAATCTGGAAGAAGTAGGAGAAAAATACTTCAATGAGCTAGTCAATAGAAATATGGTGCAACCAGTGGACATCAACTATAGTGGTAGAGCAAAGGCTTGCAGAGTGCACGATATCATGCTAGATCTCATCATATGCTTGTCAATTAAAGGGAACTTTGTTACTATAATTGATGGCCTGAAGTCCATGCCTTCGACTAACAAGGTTAGACATCTTTCCGTCCAAACAGATGGTGCAAATGACATATGGCTTGGAACCAACGGATTTTCTCAGGTTTAGTCACTTAGTGTCTTTGGTGATTTGAAGCAGATGCCCCCTCTCTTTGACCTACAAGTTTTACAAGTTCAAGATCTAGAGGATTGTTCTAGTTTGAAGGATGGAAACATTGAGAATATTGCAAGTTTGTTTCAATTAAGGTATCTAAGTCTTCGCAGCAGCCGCATTAGCAGGGTCCCAAAACAAATTGGGAAGCTACAACTTTTGCAAACACTCGACCTCAGATGGACCTGAATAAAAGAGCTGCCGGAGACCAAAACTCAACTATGGCAATTGGTTCCCCTACTGTTGGGACGCTTTGGGGTAAAACTGCCAAATGGGACTTGAAATCTCTTGAGCTAGTGGTGCTTGATGGGAGCAAGAACTCCATGGATGTTGTGGTCGAGTTAGGTAATTTAACCAATTTGAAGGTATTTTCTATATATTAGCATCCTAATGGTAAAATTCACAGTGAGGCAAGCTACACGAAATCAATTATCTCATCACTTTGCAAGATAGGAGAGCACAACCTCCAATCCCTTCACATTACACATGGTTACAGTCTTTTACTAGATTTCTTGGTTGATTCATGGTACCCTCCTCCATGTCATCTTGAGATGTTTCGGATGGTTTCTCACTTTTATTTTCCTAGGCTTCCTAATTGGATGCCTTCCCTCTCTGAGCTCACCTTTTTAGACACCAATGTAAAACAACTCGGAGTGGAAGATATGCAGGTGTTACAAAACATACTTGTGTTGATCTGTCTTAAACTTTACCTTGAGGAATCCCCGCAAGAAACAGTTGTCATTAGTTGTTTTGGATTCCAATATTTAAAGGTGTTCTATTTTTATCCTTCGAATGGTGAGCTTGGTTTGATGTTTCGGAAAAACAAAAAGGATGCATTGGGTTTGATGTTTGAAGATGGAGAGACACCACAGCTCCAGAGGCTGAAGTTTCGATATTGTGTACATGATGAAATATCTGCATATGGCGTTGGTTTTGATTTTGGTATCAAGCAACTTACCTCCCTCAAGCATCTCCATGTGAGCATTCATTGTAGGATCGAACATAAGAATTAAGCCTACCAGAGGGGGGTGAATGGTAGGAACACCAAAAACCAAAATCTTTTACGGAATAAAAGAAACCCTCAAATCTGGATAGAGTGCACCGGTCAGACCATCTCTGTTGCGCCGGTCTGACCACCGTATGTCCGCCGGTAGAACCGCCGTCTCGCCGCCGCGCTCTTATCGGACGAACCGTTTGAATTCAGAAAGATACACACCAAAGATGCTCTTCAAAGTAGATTAACTTTATTGCATCAAGATGTGTTTACAAAGTGCATACAAAGCACTTCTTTCTCTCTCAAGACTAAACCCTAGCTTTCCTCTCTTCCCAACGTTATGTCTCTAGAGCCTCCAACCTTCATCTATTTATACCTCAAACATCCTACACAAAGTAGGAGTAGAACTCCTAGTTCCACTAGGACTCAAACTTTCTCTTACCAAATCTAATTACAATTTACCAAATTAAATTCTCCTTTCCATAGTCAACTCAGACTCGCTCACATGCAGTAATTATTGTAGCAGTCCGACACTATAGCAGTCCGATTCACTGTAGCATCGGTTCCGATTTCGTTCTCCGATTTGCTCCGATGCTTGCATATCTAATTTGCAAAACCCGTTGTGAAGACCTCCCACACGGTATTCTTGTGTCCAATCTCGTCACCCGGCATCCTTGATCGTTCTGGACCTCGGCTCCTCCCTGAGCGTAGTCACGATCCTACCGTTGACCAAGATTGACTACAAGACAAACTGACTATAGTCCAATCTTGTCACATGGCATCCCAACCGTGCTAGACCTCCGCTCCTCCCTGAGCGTAGTCCCGGTCCTCACCATTGACAAAGGTTAGATCTCAAGTCGCTTGCACACAAATAGACAAAACAACCGTTTCTGGGCACAGATATCGCAACCTGACCCACATTAGTCACACACTCACGCCAACATCCACATATATTTTCAATCCAAAGTTTATTTAAATAAGTTATTTATAAAGCCAATTGTTCATCACAAAATATTAATTATGGCAATGATTCTACAATCTCCCCCTTGATGAACACATTGGCAACATCTCCAAAATACAAATTGATGTTTTTGAAAAATAAAAACCAAGAAGTATCAAAACAAGTGTCAAAACTCTTCCCCTTTTTAAAAGAAAGAATTTCTCCACTATATTTGCAATAAAAGCACAAAATCGACTTTTTAAAGAATCGATCAACTTGTCAAACTTGTCAAAACTTTTAAACTTTCAAAATCTCCCCTTTTCTAAAATAGTTCCCCTTTCTTTAAGCATGCATTTTGTATATTTCTCCCCCTTTGACAATGATTTCATCAAGAATTTTAAAAGAGAGAATATAAATCATAAAAGCACAAATGCAATGAATATGAAATATTTATCAATTTTTCTTCTTCTGAATTTTTCTTTTCTAGGAGCTTTGAAATGTACCTAAAGCAACTCGGGGACATGTGTTGCAACACAAGGGAGATAAATTGACCAACTAGCAAATAAGTATGAGTTATAGTCCAAACATAAATTCATGATATTATAATCAAGATCAAATCAACCTTAAAAATATATGATTTCAACAATTTATAATGCAATATATTGACTAGTATATATATTGAACAAAATACTCTTATACCTAGTCAAGTTGAATAACACATCCTTTCTCAAATATTTTGCTCAAAAGAGAATATATTTTTTTTCTCTCTCTTTTTTTTCTCAATTTATTTCGGGTACGTCCTTGTCGTGAATACTGTTTCCAAGGATTCGGTACCCATTTTTTTTATCTCTCTTTGGATACGTCCTTGTGGTGAATACTCTTGCCAAGGATTCGGTATCTTTTTTTTTCTCTCTTCGGATACGTCCTTGTGGTGAAAACTCTTGCCAAGGATTCGGTATCCATTTTTTTTTCCTCAGAAAGTAAAGACATTTTTGAGCATTTGAGGAATGTTTATTCAACAAAGAATAAATATAAGCATAAATTATTCAAAATTAGCACTAGTTTCAATATTGCATATTTATTTAATTCAAATAAAAGAATTTAAGTGTCATGCATCATATGCCTTAAAAGTAATAGCAAAGGCTCATATAAAGACTAGAATGCATACAAGCTAAACTAGCAACCAAAAGACCTCACTTATATTGCTAGTAAGCACAAGAATATACTAGAGGTATAAAACAAAGCTCCACTTTTCTTTTTTATTTTCAAATTGAGAGCAGTGCAATAAATTAAACATGAATGCATCAAAAAACATAAACTCCCCCTTAAAACAACCTTCAAACCCTCTCGATGTAAAAATAAAGCAAATCGAGAAGATATCAAAAGTTTTGAAAAAGACAAACAATTGCCAAAGATATCACCAAGGTTCTCATTAATTGACATATATCCACTTGTATTATTATGAAAAACTACTATCTTCATAACTAGCGAGAAAAAGCTAATGAAGAAGTAGATATTATATTGTCAATTTATAAGTAAATCAATGTTACCTTAAAAGCAATGACGTCTCAATGGTTTAATGCACATGGGGAGTATGCCGCCAAAAGATCTATGCACAAGAAGATGTCGAGGCCTTTGTGTTGGGATTAGAAATAAGAAATTTAGGAATCCAACACTGAGACACACGACCAATAGAACCAGTAGGCAAAGCACATGTATAAATAGAATCAGTACCAGACTTACCTGAAAACTTACCTTGAGGCTTAACCAAAAAATTGATCCGACCAATGCTGATAAGTCGGTCTAACCACTGTCGGCCGTCGGTTTGATTGCTGATGTGCCAGCGGTCTAACTGCCCATGGCCACCGGTTGGACCTCCCTGGGGCTTGTGGTCTGACCGGGCCTCTTGAAGAAAAGCTCGACCTTTGCCACCTCAACCTTGCAAGTTCACGTTATCTGTCTTTTTTCTGTTTTCTTGCAAGTCTAAAGCAATAACTAACCAAATGTCCATCTTTTCCACAAAAAGTACATGTATACTTTACACGGGAAGATAATTTTGAAATTGAAGGTTTTGCAGTAGAAACACCTTGGTTTCAAGAAGAAAGAGAAGACATAATTCCAGCAGATTTGAAAATAGTTTTCTTAGGTTCTGGTTTGTCAAAATTTCTCGATTGTTTGTGACACTCAAAATAGAAGGTTGATGATTAGTAAAATAAGCATGTGGATCAAAACCTAACCCTCTATTATGTGTGCTTACTTTTGATTGATCTAAAATCATGTTAAGTTTCTTTTTACCATGAGAAAATCGTTCCAAGGAACTTTTCAAATAAGAAACTTCTTTTGTTAAGTTAACACATTTTTCACAATCTACTAAAACTCCTTTTTGTTTTTTACAGTTTGAACAAGAAATTATCTCATGAGTTTTCACAATATTCTCCATATACTCAACACGACCAAGAGCATTTTTCATTTTTATCTCATTCACAAAACATGTTGAGCAAGTTTTAGAACTTGAAATCTCCTTGTGTTGTCTAATTCTTTTAGCACATAAAACATTGGACAAAGAACTTGCACCAAAAGCAACTTTATTTTTTTTAAAAGATTTTTTGTCAAATCTAACTCATTAGCAATATGAGAATGTAAAGCAAGACCAAGAGCTAAAGAATTTTCAAAAACTTTTGTTTTCTCAATTTTAGATTCTAATCTCAAACAGTTCTTAGCATAAACATCTCGTAAAGAAGAAATTTCAGAAAATAAAACTTCACAAGATGTGCAATTATCATCATCAATAATTAGAGATTTCAATCTAAAAATTTCAGCATTAAGAGATTCAACAATAAAGTCATGTTGTTTTATCTTTTTCTCATATTTTTGAATCTTAAAGCCAAGAGAAACAATAATATCTTGAAAAGATGTTACCTCAATGTGTTCATTATCAGAATCAAACTCTCTAGATGTTGATCCTCCACGAACCATGAGGCATACTCCTGAGATGTTTTTGCCCTTGTCATCATCTTCTTCCTCACTACTAAAGTCGACGTCACTTGCTTGTTCAAAGGCAGCACACACTTTGTTTAGCATCTTTTTGTAACTTTCTTTGTTTCTCTTGCCTTTAAATATCTTGTTCTTCTTCTCGTTTTTGCTCTTGTCCTCTTCATCTTCCTTTGTTCCTTTCCCGAGCTTAGGGCAATTGACGCGAATGTGATTAGGCTCTCCACATTCAAAGCACCGGATTAGACCTCCTCGTTTCCTGCTTTTTACATTATTCAAAGCTCGAGAGAGTCTGTTAGTTAACAAAACCAAGTCCTCCTCCGAGATTTGCTCGAGTTGGTCATTAGACATGGCATTAAAAACAGTTAAAAAAAGTGATGAAGAAGCATTGACTGAATAACTAGAAGAAGACACTGAAGCAGAAAATTTTGAATCAATTTTTCGTGAAAGAATATTCATCTCATGTGTCTTTAATTTGGTATACAAAGATTCCAAGGCTAAAGTATTCATGTTTACAGATTTCTGAATAGATGTAACTTTCATTTCCCAAATAGACATGTCAAGACCATTCAAAAGATGTCGAGAAACTTCAGACTGAGTATAATTAGCATCATAAGCATCATCAACAGAACGAAGATCACTCAAATTTTTATTAAAGAGAGCATAATAATCATCAAGAGCTTCTCCAGATTTTATCTCAAATTTCATATACTCCTTTTTAAAAACATCTTTACGCAGTTCCTTGATGTTAGAAGATCCTTGGTGAAAGTCACATAAGGCCTTCCACATCTCATGCGCAGTTTCAAAATGAGAGATTCGATCAAAATCAGAACGAGAAACTCTATTTAAAATATAATTGCGAGCTTTACAATTATTTTCAAAATCAATTTTATTAGCCGTACTAATCTCTTCAGGAATAACATAGGGTTTTAAAACTTTTTGCCAAATGTCGAAACCTTGGGACATAATATAAGATTACATCTTTTTGCACCAATAAGGAAAATCAACTCCATCAAAAACATGTGGCTTAATTGAAAATCGGTCAGCCATGGCTAAATCTTAAGATCGGTGAAGATAAAAAAAAAAGAAAACAAGGCTCTGATACCACTTGTAGGATCGAACACAAGAATTAAGCCTCCCAGGGGGGGTGAATGGTAGGAACACCAAAAATCAAAATCTTTTATGGAATAAAAGAAACCCTTAAACCTGGATGGAGTACACCGGTCAGACCGTCTCTGTTGCACCGGTCTGACCACCATATGTCCGCCGGTAGAACCGTCGTCTCGCCGCCGCGCTCTTATCGGACGAACCGTTTGAATTCAGAAAGATACACAACAAAGATACTCTTCAAAGTAGATTAACTTTATTGTATCAAGATGTGTTTACAAAGTGCATACAAAGCACTCCTTTCTCTCTCAAGACTAAACCCTAGATTTTCTCTCTTCCCAATGTTATGTCTCTAGAGCCTCCATCCCTCATCTATTTATACCTCAAACATCCTATACAAAGTAGGAGTAGAACTCCTAGTTCCACTAGGACTTAAACTTTCTCTTACCAAATCTAATTACAATTTACCAAATTAAATTCTCCTTTCCATAGTCAACTCAGGCTCGCTCACACACAGTAATTACTGTAGCAGTCCGACACTGTAGCAGTCCGTTTCACTGTAGCACCGGTTCCGATTTCGTTCTCCGGTTTGCTCCGATGCTTGCATATCTAATTTGCAAAACCCGTTGTGAAGACCTCCCACACGGTATTCTTGTGTCCAATCTCGTCACCCGGCATCTTTGATCGTTCTGGACCTCGGCTCCTCCCTGAGCGTAGTCACGATCCTACTGTTGACCAAGATTGACTACAAGACAAACTGACTTTAGTCCAATCTTGTCACATGGCATCCCGACCATGCTAGACCTCCGCTCCTCCCTGAGCGTAGTCCCGGTCCTCACCATTGACCAAGGTTAGACCTCAAGTCGCCTACACACAAATAGACAAAACAATCATTTCTGGGCATAGATATCGCAACATGACCCACATTAGTCACACACTCATGCCAACATCCACATATATTTTCAATCCAAAGTTCATTTAAATAAGTTATTTATAAAGCCAATTGTTCATCACAAAATATTAATCATGACAATGATTCTACATTCATTGCAGAGGTGCTAGCACTTGGGAGGTGGAGGCTGTTGAGCCTGCAATAAGAAATGCAGCCTACCTTCTTCCCAATCATCTGACACTTGAAATGTATAGACTGTCAGAACATGGAATGGATAAGGATGAGGGGGCATGGGATGACGATACCAAATATGATGGAGATATAATTGTTATTTGAACAAAAAGATCACAATAACTTTTGGTAAAAGTTCTGTCTTTGTTGAAGTGGGGATAGCATTTCTCTTAACACGGTATGGATCAAGAAGATGGGTCCAAACAAATGAAAAATTATCAGCAGTGACAGAGGTCTGAGATTCATATTTTCTATATAACTTTTTCCTCTCAAATTGAGCAATCTATAGTTTGTTAGTTTATACCACAATTAGGTTAATTTATATATATCCCTTGTTTTTTTTTCAGTTGAAGCATCACAAAGCTGTTGTCACTTGTCTGGATTCAAGATAGGTCAATTAGTGAACAGAACAAACATAGTGTGATCCATACAGGTAGCAAAGCAAATCCTATTGACACCCTCCCAGAAAAATCCTATTGATGCCCTCTGTTTATGTTCCTACCCTGACTAACCAACATATACCATTTTATATTTGTCATACCTAGCATTGTAAAATTAATTCTGTCTCAAAGAACTGAATCTATCACCATGTCAACCAGCAAAAATCACATACTTTTGTCAACGCAAATTGGGTGGCTTCATATTGAATCAAGCATTTGTACGTCTAAACTAATGATTCCATCATGGCAATTTCAAACCAAGATTGAAATTTCCGAGCATGTCTCTTCCTAGCATCATTCTTTTCACAAAACATGCTGCTACAGATCTGCTGTGCCCTCGTTCTCACATTGACAGTTTGACACCCGAGATAAGAGAAAGGGTACAACTTATAACACAGACAAAGCCTGAATTCTTAAGTCCCTGCTAAGCAATAATTCATCTAGGCAAATTGATGGCCAATGCGGTGAATTTCTCATAGTTTGGTCGGATCAGTAGAGCTCCCATCGATGGATGGACTTTGCAAAGGAGCAAGGACGCAGACGATTTACAGGACCTGATCTCTGAAGCGCGCGTTGGAGCAGTAGCCATCCTCCAGCTCCAGGGAAGAGGGGGCCGGCCTCCCACGGTGTCCGCAGTTGCTTCACCGACAGCGGAGACGGTGGGGATCGTCCCGGGTGCAAGCATCTCGCTTATGCTGTTGATTTTTTGTCACTTAATTGCTCGCCTTTCATAAAATGCCATTGGGATCACGAATTATTTAATTTCATACCACTTTCTCATTTTCTACCCTATAATACACCAACTTATTTAACTCATGACTCATTTCATCGTGGGACAAATCCGACTACTCATGATCATTTGCGTTACATGATCACCCCCTCCCCCTCCCTCCAGATCCCCGCGCGGTCGCACCCCCATGCAGACCGTGACTGCGATCCCCCCCCCCCCCTCCCCTTCCCGTGCAAACCCTAAAGCGCCGCTCCTCTCTCCCCTGCCGCCGTCTCAAGCACCGTTGGAAATCCTCCATCACCAATTCATTATCTCGCAGTGGTCGTCCTCTACTCTGCTACCCTTGCCATCCACTCCGAGAAGGCTGGAAACGGAGCTACGCCATGGAGATGATGGCGTTGTGCGACCTCGCGGACGGCCTAGAGATAGCAGGCGGGGTATCCGGCATTCGTCGCTAGGGCTGTGGGTCGCCCTATCGCTGTGGCCTAGAAAATTGGAGGGTAGATGCTTGACACCACCAAGGTGCTCATCGAGGCATTCGCTTGTCTCCACGGACCGCCTCATCCAAGCCAAGCGGCTTCAGGTGCGAGACACCTTCTCTTCTATGTCCTACCTCGATCTCTTCGATTTGGATGTGGTCGGTGCGTAGATCTTCCAGTGTGCCATATTGTTTGGGCCAATCCGATCCTAGAGTTAACCCTAGAGTTAACACTAATCTAAGCAAAACCCGACTCTTAACGACGACGGCTACTGAATATATATAAGTTGGAGCGTCCTAGAGTTAACCCTAGAGCGCACAACCCTTAGGCTTAGCCCACGACACAATTATAAGGCCCAAGGCCTAAAACAGACTCGGACTGGAAGAGGTACGTGTCTTGTTTCGACAATTTCGGACAGCTCAGGAGGAATTTTGATATGGGATCAAAATCATCTGAAAGTAGACTCCATAAGCTTTTCAACAAGTATTTATGGGCCCTGAAAGTCTTTCTGGATCAGCGACTAGGTCCGTTTGAAGTTAATGTTATTAGGAGGCCCGAATCTAAATCCAAAACATGCAGAACTTCATCTCTTGTATTCTATGGACCAAAACTGACATGATGATGTAGGAGTAGACTTAGATAAGGCCTTGGTTTGGTCCCCAATCAACTTTTTTGATCATCCATGCGTTCCTTACACTCGGTCTTTTTCCCTTCACCCAAGCAAGTACCTCTATAAACGAGAACACACAAAACTCATGGTGCAGTAACGGCTATTCAAATATATAACACGTAAATCTTACGTAAAAAGTATGCACCTTTGGTTGATAAATATATAATATAGCTATGGTCATATCCGATCTAATGATATCCTCGTCATCAAGTTCAATAAAGTATTTAAGAAGGTAGCCAAACTGTGTGCTCATTTCTGTTTGTTCCTTCCTATGGTCTGTATATTGAAAGTGAGCAGTCAAATTTTCCCCTTTATTTGCTACTATTATGTAGAAATGAATGGAGAATGCACTCATTGGATTTATTTTGGATGTAGTTCCCAGTCAATAATGAGGTAGCAACCTTATTGGCTCTCTCTGTCGACCGTGCATCTGTTTTACTTCCAAGATAGGCTGTTTTCTTTTTTAAGTCAATCTTCCCGTTTTTATTGCATGAAAGATCCAAGTTTTTGATTTGAATTGAGATATGACTGTCTACTCTGTTTTATGGCTGCATGTATTTCCACTTGGTAACAGTGCATGGTACTAAACATCTATGTTTACTCTAGCGGAATAAAATCCTCTAAACTGAAATAATTTATCAGTTTCTTCTGTAGTTGAATGGAACCCGAGATCCTACTTTGCCCATGGCTGTAAGGCATTTAACACAAAGGAAATTCAACACTTTTAAGGATTGAGGCATACATATTTCGATCTGTAGATTAATAGATCAATCCTCTGAGTATGTCTCTTGATTTATTACAATTTTGCGCATCTCTGCTCAATATATATGTCGTACAATAACTAATGTCTGGTTCTTTGATTTGACGGTAAAACTATGATAGGCCCATATATGCAGGCCATTGCAACTTTACCTCTTCAGTTGCAGAGGCTGGTGCAGCTTGATTTTATTTGGGAGGTTATTTTCAGAGGCTGGTCAAAAGTATCACCTTGATTTTATTTTTTTTTTGAGAAATGGACAATATATTTGTTCAGATGCATCAAGCAGATTTTCTTTGTGCGACTGACCAGTGGTATTCTTGGAAAGCTTAACCCTGTACCAAGGTGTCCAGTAAGTGAAATATTTTTTGCATCTTGTTGCCCAGGGTGGACACAAGGTATGTAACATCTTAATTCTTTTCTCATGGTGCTAGAAAACATCTAAAAGCGATCAGTTTGCTTTACCTATGGCACTAGAAAACACCTGAATTAGTGGTTTTCAGTTCTCTTATTTACATCTGAGGATGGTCAAGTCCGTTTGTTCTTACACAGGGGTTGCTAGATTGTGCATTAGATGAACACAAATCACATTGCTAAAAGCTGAGTACCTCTCATCTGGAATATAACCGTTTTGCCTTCTTTACCTTTCCTTTCCAATTATCATGCTAATTAAAATAGTTAAGGCTTACTAATTCATTGTAGATGCAGATATTTTAGAGATTACGCATTTGGTGTTTCAGATTTGTTTACTTCAAGAAAGAAGGTAAGCAGAGATAAGATAAGAGAAGCAACAATGTTCTTTCTATGTCGTAGCAAACTGAATTATCTTCTCTTTTTCATGGATCACGGAAGCATGGTGGACATTGAAAGCACTGAGGCAGTGCTGGAAGGCTTGACAGAGTCAAAGACAGGGGCGACAGTTTGACAGGGAGCCATTGAGTGAAATACAGAAGTCCCCGTGCCGCCAATTCCCAGCGCCATCACGCCGCTGATCCCTCCACTTCCCCCCCTCCCATGCCGTCTCCTCTAGATCGCCGTTGAACCGCCTCTCACACGTCTGCTCCTCCACGCCGGGCGCCCTGGCTCCAGAACGCGGTGCCGCGCCCGGCCGCCACACCGCCGCTCTACGATCCACCGCCCATACGCCCTCTCCTCTGCCCCGGGTCTCCTCGCCGTCAACCCTAAGACGCACCACAGATTTGTTTTTTCTTTGGTAGTTTCAGGTTTTGCAGGGTGAATTGAAGCAAATTAATGAGGTTCTTAATCATGGCGGCCGTCAGGTGGGTGGTTCTTGCATACAACATCGTCGTCGGATGCGCCACATTGCGCGGGGCGGTGAGCAGCCGCTGTTGAGGATTGCCATTGAGAGGGCGACGGTCGCTGCTGTTGATTCAGCCAGCGTGGAGGCTCACAAGCGATTAATTTGCTCATTTGTCCCATACAGATCATGAACGTTGCTTAATTATTAGCTAGCTCCAAAGTCCATACAAAAAATTATTACTCAGCTCATTTATCGATTGATAGCTTACCCTTGTTCTACAGTCTGGATAAGACATTTTGATTATGTCATGGTTTGATTGTGAATTTTGATTACTGACAAGGCAAGGTACGGCCATCTTGACTTGTACTGTTTTTTGTTAAGAAAAAAGGAGTTGCCACTGCTGTTTTTGCTACCAATCGGTAGTTTCGGTACTTGGTAGTGGATGGATTGAGAGCTGAGGTGTACACTGCTACTTTTGTGAAAGTGCTTTCATAATTTCATTGTTTGGCAAATTAATTTATCAAGCTCTTATTTTGACCAGCTATTTTTTTGTGATTGCTAAATGGAACTGAAATCCAACCCTTTTGTTAACAGAGAATCCATTCTTTCATTTAATTCCAGGTAGTATAGAATCTTTTTTTAGTGAGTAGAGTTACTGAAATTCACAATTTATGAACTAATTCTGCTTGTGAGATTTACGATTAATTTATTTTTGAACATATTAGCAAAAAATATCTGCGTGTTGCTGCAAATCATGTTTGATATGGTTTTTTTTGGCATTTCATTTGAATGACAACATTACTTAGTAAATTGCCTTTTAATTTGAGTGACAAAATTAATTGCTGCAAAACATGATTTTAGCAACGAGCTTAATTGATTTCATAATATTCATTCTTGAAGACCAACTTTTCTCTCTCTCTCTCTCTATATATATATAGAAGTTCCTGTTGTCTGTCCTGCTTTTAAGCATGTAGTCATGTTTCGTTTCACTAAAATTAAATCGATCCTTGGTTAACCATTTGGAAACCGTGTATCTTATGTTATTATTTTTTGGATGGGTTCGGTGACCTTTCTCAGGTTTTTTTTCTTTTGCAGTTTTAAATGGTTTGGCATTCAGGCCATTAGCTACTCCCCACGGCTACACTCAAGTGGTCAAGGACATACTAGCACACTTTATAGTTGACTATTGATCAGGTACATGCTTTTCCATTTGGATGTAATTGATATTCAATTTGCTAATTACCTATGGCTTTTAAGGATTGTTTGCTTCTTTCCAAAGATGAGCACACCAAGATTTGAGGGTAGGTGCTCGTGCTTCTCTGATAATGGTGCGTCAACACATGATCATGATCAATTTGATGCATGTTTAGTTCTTATGTGCTATGCACTTTCTAGCTCTATCGCAATCGGTGTTTAAATTATCGGTTTTTTCTAATCAATCTATTGTTTGATATCTTAGGAAGTGCATGTTGGACCTCAAACCTCTAAAGCTCTGCAGGTGGGGATTCTTGAATCTATTATTGGCTTTCTAATGGAGGTTTTTTAATTAGGTCTAGCTTATATTCAACATTGTTGCTTTTATGGGTCCAGTGCCAGTCTCATGCAATGTTTTTTCTTCTGAATATATGGATAATACTATCATCCCCAGGAGCTACTTGATTCAGCTTACAACACATGATTATGAATTTGTACTTTTAAGTGTCATGCTATGTATAGACATATATGAATCATGGTTTTTGTTGCTTCTTGATATTGTACACCAGAAAAGTAGAAGTGTACCCCTCCGTCCAAAAAAAGCGACTCCTAACATCCCTAGTCGAGTTAAGGAGGATAAAAAACCAAAATACCTTTTATTAATAGAAAAATAGTATTGATGAATGAGTAAGCAAGATGTATTAAGAGATAAAATTCTTTAACTTGCTGACTAAAGGTAGGCAACAAGATAGAAATTTGTTTATTTTGTGATAAAGTTTAAATTATAAGAGTTAAATTTATTTTGGGACAGAGAGGGTATGTCTGAAAGTGCTAAGTGATCATACTCATTTTTAATGTAGATTAACTCAAAGTTTATGACTGAAGCGATGGTAGCTGCAAAATTGAAATTGCTGTAGACAACGATTAGTTTGTTTATTGTGCTATGTATGTCTGGGGTAAAGATCACCATGCGAATTAAAGTTTGATGGAACTGATTCTAGAAAAATTAATTTGACTAATATAATAATTTAATTAAAAAAATGTTATGGCGTTATAGTATTAGCACGATATATTACTAGTTTTCTTAATTTATTTTTCTCTTTCTCATTTCCTTCTTTCTTCTTAGCTTGACGGACTCTTTTGCCCCTGGACCCATATGTCATTTTGAGAGTGAGAAAGGGGGCAACAGATCAGATAGAGCAGGAAGGGGATCGAGAAACAGCGCCGTACGCCGCCTCCGACCAGATCGCCGACGCCACCGCGCGGCCCTGCCGCCACCGCGTCCCACCGCCGTGGCCGCGCCCTCCCGCAACTGTGTCTCCGCCAGCGGAACATAGGACCACCGACCGCCGCCGAGTCCTCCAGCTTTCCCGACATCAGCCAGCACGCTGGTCATGCTGCTGCTACCCTCGGGAGGCAACGACGTGTTCTGGATCCCCTTCCTGCTCGTGCTCGATCTGATCTGTTGCGAAGGTTTGCAATTCCGTTTTGGTTATTTATGCTGTGGGCACCGAAATTTCGGATATTTCAGAACGAAATTTTTTGGAATTTGAACAGATTTTGGCCAAATTTGAATAAAATAGATCAAATTCATAAAAATTGAAAAATTTAAATTTTTCGTGCGAAATAGTTTCATACCAGGGGTCCGAAATTTCGGGAATGTCGTTCCTAAATTGCAAACCCTGTCTGTTGCCCCCCTCCCCTAAAGAGTCCATCAAGATGAGGAGAAAAATGAAAATGAGAAAGAAAAATAAATTTAAAAAGTTGAGAGTAACATGCAATCAAACAATTCGAGATCTTGGTGACATTTTATAAAAGCGTGTGAATTAAGTAAAAAAATTTGAAAAATACAAATTGAGTGTTTCTGACGAGGAGGGGGGAACGTTGGGAGCCTGAGCTGAGAGAAGCCCGGAAGTGGGACCCACGTGTGCCAGTCTTCTAGAAGGGCCCAGATGTAGTAGCCCACCTGTCATGGCCTTGTGGGGGTTTTTTAGTGTTACTAATTTAATTTTTTTTTAATTTACAAAACTAATTTTTGATCTTGTTAATTTGCAGAAATAGCCTCTTGCCGCCGTGGGCCACGGTGGTATTTAAAAACCGCCGTGGCCCAGGGTGGCGAATGGCCTCCCCGTCAGGCGCGGCTAACGGCGGCCCCCGGCTAACGCCGCCGTTAGCCGGGGTGGCCACGTGGTGTTGCCGCCCTCGGGGACGACGGCGAATGCCCCCCTGGAGCCATTCGCCGCCGTCCCCCAGGGCGGTTTTTAGCCCAATCGCCGCCCTAGGGGACGGCGGTTTTTAGGCCTCCCCTGTATAATCCCTTCGCACACTCGTCGGCGCGTCATTTCCCTCTTCCGCCTCCAGCGGTCGTCCAATAGAGCTGAGGCAAAGGAGGAGCAGTACAGCGGCGAAGCCCTGACGGATTTTTGAGCCGAATCTAGGTATTTTTTTGCTCTCTCCCTATTATGTAGTCAATTTTTTAGACAAGTGTTAATTAATACTAGACGCGTAGTGTAATACCTGACATATTATGAAAATATTAACGGTTTGGCATAACCATCGTTAGTGTTAAATTTATTTGACCGTACTAAAAGAACATAGCGGACATGTAGTAAATTGTAGATATTTTAGAAATAAATATGCTCCGCCATGACCATCGTTGGTATACGTCATTTCGACACGTTAGATAAACCTAGCGTATAACTTTATTAGCGCTGCTGGGTTAGTTTGTAAAATGTAGAAACGGTAATGGTTTGACTCATACCTATAGCCTTTTTATGGAACGAATATTAATACAGATTAATAACTGTAGTGAAAATCTTTTTTGTCAACAGAAATGACAAATAGACTTGTATTCGCGATATATCACGGTGAAGGAAATGTCAGAGAAGGACCATATGGGGTAGATTTATCGGAGTTCAACGTAGCACAAAAGGGAATTATAGCTCTAGCTGAGAGAAGTTTTCCTGGAGTTTACAATTGGTTAATGAGGGGATTCGGAATAGATCCTGAAGTAAATGCAATTACGGTGTACGCACTGGTTAGCTGGGCTGTGGAAGGTTTTTGGTGGGAATTGATGGCAATAGATTCGACGGCCAGCTGGGTATTTTTTGTGAAGAGTGCACTGCAGCGAGGATGGGCACCGAGCATCCTAGTGGTAGTGCATGACAGGGTCAGTATTGATCAGGCTGGTCCAAGTACAGCGGAAGGGCCCGATGAAACAGGAGAGCAAAATGAGGCAGAAGACGAGGGTGCCGGAGAGGAAGGAGGCCAAGAAGACATGGGACCTGGGGGGTTTGCAGATGAAGGGGAGAGACACCCAGGTCTAGTACAGGAGATGGAAATTGAAGACTCAGAACCTGAGCATATGGAGGATGATGATTCTTCGGAGGACGATGTATACCCGGCAGAATGGAACAACGAGGACTTCTCCGGACTCGTTGTCTCAGAGGGGCACACCGTGGCATAGGAGTATCGGCAGAATGAACTGGTGCAAGGCGCTAGATACGCCGAAAAAGCACAGTTGACAGAGGCTGTGAAGATGTGGGCCGTGTCACTTGGGAGGGAGTTCTGGCTATCAAAGTCCACCAGATCAGTGTACGAAGTGAAATGTGCAAGTTCAAGCGATGGATGTCCATGGAGGATGTACGCATCTAGGAAGAAATATGACGACTGTTGGTCCGTGTCAATCGTGACAGAGCACAACTGACATCTTCCGGGTGTTCAGAAGTACCACAGGAACATATCATCTGCATTCATCGCTTCAGAGTTGTATTATGCTGTTGTGGAGAACCTCCGGTTCGAGCCCAAGTCAATTATCAGACGTATCGAGGAGAAGTACAAGTACACCATTACATATGCCAAGGCATGGAGGGCCAAACAGAAGATAATTGAAAGGAGATTCGGCAGTTTTGAAGCTTCGTACAATAATTTGCCTCGTCTACTGGAAACCATCTGTGCGAGGAATCCTGGCAGCTACTCCGAAATCAAAAGTTTCCCATCGTTACCAAATCCTAGGCAGAGTGTCCTTCAGCGGGCCTTCCTCTCTCTAGAGATGTGCATGTTTGCATTTCTTCATTGCAGGCCCATTCTCTGCATCGACGGCACGTTTCTAACTGGAAAATATAGAGGTCAAACGTTGACGGCAATCGGAGTAGACAGAAACAACCAAGTGTTGTCCGTGGCCTTTGCCTTCGTCGAAAGCGAGAACATAGAGAGTTGGTACTAGTTTCTGAAGCTGGTTAAGGAAAAGGTGGTGGAGATAAGGCCAGATGTATGTCTCATACATGACCGTCATCCAGGGATGCTGCGTGCAATTGAGGAGCTACGAAACAGATGCGCAGACAAGGGATACCCTCCGGTGTGGGAAGATGTAAAGAGCAGATGGTGCATGCGTCACATGGGCGCAAACTTTTATAATCAGTTCAGAAACAAGGAGCTGATAGCCATGTTCAAACGTTTGTGCGCCCAGAATCAACAGAAGAAGTTCAATGATCTGTGGAGGAGACTTGATGAGCTGACAGCCAAAGATAGAGGCGAGAGTTCTGCAAGACCCGCAGCTAGAGGTGTTGACGGCCCTGAAGTTTTAGGTGCACTTCTCACCGATGACGGTACATTCAGGAGGAGGCCCGGTTCCTTAGTTAGCAGATTTTCGCAGTGGATCGAGCACGAGCCGAAGGAGAAATGAGCATTATTGTACGATGAAGGTGGAGCAAGGTACGGCATAATGACCATGAACCTTGCAGAGGTCTACAACTGGGTCATGCGTGGAGTAGAGCCGAGGAGTGGCGGGAATGTCACTCCACCCTCGTATTGTAATTTTAGAAACAGAGCAGTAGCTCCACTCTATACTATTTATAATCTCGAAAGTATTTGATACAATTCAGCTCTGTGGAATAAGAATTTTGGAGTTGGTGCTGTGTCAAACTGACCGCTAGTACTTGATGGCGTGTTTGTTGGAGTAAATGCTGGCAGTGTCGGTGATCGATAGATCGATCAGTCGACATTCAGTCTGGGCGGGCGCCCATGCACAGATTGCATAAGCGCGTGGGCGGGCGGAGGAAGACGACGCCGCGGCGCTGCATTCCGATGCGCGCCTGTGACCCGACGCCGCCACCACCTCGGCGTCGCCTGCTTTTCCTCCTTGTCCCCATGCGTGGCCGAGGCCTAGCTCCAGCCTCCAGGAGAGAGGCCTCACCTGCCCCACCACCTCACCATTACTGTTGCTGCTGACTGCTGAAATTAAATATCCTGCTCCTGGTTGATTATATTATTAATTAATTAATCATCCTGGAAGATTTGGGATTATTCATCATGCTCAACTTTTGTTGTTATGTTGGTGTCACATACATACAGTGTACTCTCTGCTGCTAGCTAAGCTCAGTGGCTCAGAGGCAGCAGCAACGCGAGTGTCATGGAGCTTTCACGCGTTATGGGTGGATTCTCTTAACCATCTGTACTACAACAATATTTGCCTCTCACAATATCTATCTGCCTCAGTGCTCCAAGCTAGAGAGCACATTTTGGCCAACATACAAAGATCAAATATGGAGGTGACAGGGCGAGATTGTCATTATGGTGCCATTAACCCCGACATGTGTAATTAGTGACGTGTTCGGTTTACCACGAGGTGACCTAGTGGAGTTGGTGGGATGCAATCTCACGCACCCTTTTCCTTTTCTACTATTTTCCTCCTCGATGGTCTCGGTGATCTTTAACCCGCGAAATGGTGGCGGTCAAATGTCAGTGTGCTGCACCCAAATTATGGTCGAAGCAAGGATTCCATCCTCGAGCAATTCAACCTACTACCAAAAAACAATCTAGTTCAGCCACCATCCAACCAGCATCAACCTCGATCATCCAGAAATCCTTGTTAATTAACCGTGTTGTTAGCGTACCATCCAAGTCAGAGAGGCACGAACTCCTGTGCTCAAGCAAGGTAATTGGGATCAAGTTTCTTTAATGGCATTGTGACACTCCCTACTTCCAGGAGCCCCCCCTCTCTCTCTGTGGCTATTTTCAGTGAAAGTTTTATTTCACGGTTACCAAGAATATCATATTATCTAAAGAGATTTAAATTGATGAATGAAATAAGATCTTCAATGCATAATTTTATTTTTCGGTTTCATAGATTAGTCATAATATTTAATAACGATACATGAAATTAGATGTAGTTGAATGAAATAAAACACTCTAAGTCACCAATACTATTTTCAACCAATTTCATACTTTTAAAAAACAGTGTACATCTAGTTTCATCTAGATAAAACTTCTTTTCTCTCTCTTTATAAATATGTTGTCATATTACTAAATTTAATTAAATGATATCTTATTTGTTAAGAATAAAATTGCTATGAAACTATGACTAGGATTGGCCTCACGCACAAACAGTTGGACGCAACGCGTATCGTCGTGGTTGCAAGTTGCACACATGCATTCGCATCATTGCTTGGAGGGGGACCAACCCGGTCGATCGAGCCGGGCCAAACGATGCCGAGGACGAGGGCTCGTGCATGCGCGGTGGGTGGGTTGGGCAAGCCACATCCAATGCCATTGCTATTGCCATTGCCATGCAAGCCATGGGAAAAGGTGACCTTGAGCCAACCCATTCATGCATCATCAAGTGATCAGTCCCAGTCCCAGGTCAGTAATTCATATTAGAGTTTTTTTAAAAAAATAATTCAGATCAGGGTAGCGATGTTGACGTCTTTAGGCTTGTTGGTTTGAGTTGGGGCTTAAGCGACACACAATTTTTTAATTTTAGAATTTTAGAAGGGTTTTTTTTGTCTTTTTTCTAATTTATAGACCGCTAATAGTAAAAGTGTAAAACTCTTATTCTAAAATTATTTCTTGATGCTTCGATCACGTGTCTTCGGCTTATAAGCCGTAACAATACAAATGCTTTTAAACAAGCCCTTTATTAGTTATTAATTAATTGATCTGATGATGCTTCCTTCACCATCTATGCCAGTAGTACTACCAAGAATTATTATTAGTATGCAGAAGTAGCAGTGGTAGTAATTGGGGGTGATCCACTGATGCTTGTAAAGCACAGCAAATGGCCAAATGCGACTCAACCAAACCAAATCTGGCGAGGTACAACTAGGAAGAGAGTACCAGGAGTAATAGCAGACAGCCAGGCATGGACGATGGATGCAGACATGTTTCAAGGCTTCCAACTTGAAGCCTCTCCCCCTTTCTGCCGGTCAACAACTGTTGGGCATTGCTTGCCTTTCGTCAACACGGCGTTTCCAGTTTCAGTTTCAGTTCAGCCACCATTCTGCAGCAGCTGTAGCACCGGCGATGTGCCTACTCTTATCCATGTGATAAGTGCGATATCACCAGAAAAAACAACTGTTTTTTAGATAGATTTTTTAAGGCTGAATTCCGAAGTGAGAGAAGAGAAAAAAGTTTCTCTTGTTTTGTGTGATTACGCTTTCCCAACGGTTAAATAGTGTATTTTTTTTAAAAAAAATTTATATAAAAGTTACTTTAAAAATCATATTAACCTATTTTTCAAGTTTAAAATAATTAATACTTAATTAATCATGTACTAATAGCTTATCTCATTTTACGTGATTCTCTTTCTTTTTCCTCTCTCCTCACTTCCGAACCCTCCCTAAAAGAAGCAGGGACATGTCATTGTATTATGTATTTACAGTTGCTGTAATTTTAAGTTCAGTTATTTTGTCCTAATTACTACCGGTGTTTTTCTTTTCATGCAGTACTATACTACTAGGACACGGTTGCAAACAGAGGTCACCTATTCTGATGGGGTCCCCTCTTCTCCAATTGCTCACTGTAACTTACTCAGAGCTGCTTCTTAAATCTGCGAGGCCATAACATCCCTGAATGATTGCTGCAAGCAGCAGGAGCTGGTGCCCTATTGCCGAAGCTTCAGGGTGCCCACCATGGATGTGTTTGAATTAAGAGGGTGTTCCAATTGCTCATAAGCCGCCCGCAAAATAATAAATATCATTAGCACATAATTAAAAGTATTAACTATTAAAAACTTAAAAAAAGATCTATTTGATTTTTTAGAGATACTTTTATGTAGAAAGTTTTTATAAAAAACACACCGTTTTACGTTTTAAGAAGTGTGCTCATAGAAATCGAGGAAAAAACAAAAAGCCAAAAGCAGAAACGAACAGGGAAAAGAACTTGCTAAATTACTGAATGCAAGATACTGATAACAGTAAAAAGAGAGGCAAAATTAACTGAAAAATGCCAAGTTTTTGTTAGTATATCTGAAAATCAGTAAGGGCTCTTTTTTAACGCAGGAAATGAAAAACACAAAAATAGAAAAACATAGGGATCAAATATCATGCTATATAAAATCCTACAGGAATTAAAAACACAGTAATTTGTCGAATTGGTCGTTTGGATACTCCACAAGAGACTTACATGAATTTTAGAAAAAAACATTATTAGAGTAGAATCAATAGGAAAGTAAGAGACAATGTTCAGACCATGAGGGTTAAGCTCATGCTTGAAATCCTCAGCAAGGTGAAAGAAAAGAAGGATTTCTATGGAATTTTTCCAACCAAATCCTACAAACCAAAGATCTACATAAAAAATAATCCTATAGGATTTGAATCCTTTGAAAATCCTATAGAAAACCCTCGTTCCAAAGAAAGCTGTTTGGAATATTGCTGGTAGGCTTTTCTGCATTTGCCAGTTATACAGAACAACATGCTGATCGAGGGCATCAGAACAAGCTAGGGTAGCTGCCTATCCCCAAGGATCTCGTGATACTTTGTGAAAGCAGAGGTCTTTTCCAGCGGAGAGGCACAAACACTCTTCAATTCCCCAAACAACAACAGCTCACCAAATTCCTACGATCAGCAATCCCCATTACACACTCTTTTCTCTATTAAATTCCTAAATTCCACCCAACAAGCTAATAATATTGCAACAAGGTAATAATATTACTCGGATTATGCATTTTTGCATGTGAAACGATAAAACTTTTTTTTCCTAACCAGGACTCGTTTCGAACAGAGGAATTTTTTTTAAAAAAACACATGAATAAATTTAACTCCTGAGTAATTTCGTAAAATTCTTAAGTTCAATGAGGCCGAAAAGTCCTCATGAAGTATGAACACCTCCATTTTTCAACAAAATTCTACATAGCACGCTGCCACAGGAGACTTTTGTCCACCGGGCACCATAATGTCTTAATATTGTGAATAGTAATAACTTAACCCTTATTTTGCCACCATTGTGACATTATCCCTCTGTACTCAAACCAATCAATATGAAAAAGGATAACATAATAATGCTAGTGAGAGGGAAAAAGAAAAATGGCAGTTTTTTTCCTTGTTGTTTTCCTTTTTTTGGATTTGTTTCCCCAATCCTAAATCTGCGGCCTTCTTACAATCTTGCCCTTCGGTTTCACCATATTGCGACATGTGCAGATGAGCCCCTGAAGTTTGAATGCATTGCTCAGCTCTTCTTCCACTCCTCGGCGGCGCCGTCGGTGCCGCCGGCGAGGTAGGCTTTCTTCCTCCTCTCGGCGCGCGCGCAAGCGCAGACGACGACGAAGCATGCGGCGTACACGGCGTACACGCGCCAGTTCGCTCGCGGGGCCTCGCCGGCCGCGGCGCGGTGGAACACGGCGGCGTAGTAGTGCAGGCCGACGGCGAGGCCGACCACCATCTGCGCCAGGCCCAGCGCCTTGGTGGCGTCCCCGTTGCCATCCTCCTCCGGCGAGGCGGCACCCGAGAAGATGGCCACGAGGTCCACCATCTGGAGCATGAGGTAGCCCATGAAGCCGAGCGACTGCGCGGCCTGCGTCCAGGCGTAGGCCGCCGGCGAGGCGGCGTGGAAGAAGCGGAGCGGTTCGAGGCCCGTGGCTGCGGCGGCGAGCGCGAGCGTGGCGAAGTAGATGGCGAGGTAGGCCTGCGCGAGCAGCAGCGCGCGGTGGAGGAGCGGCAGGTACGGGGCCATGCGCCGCACCAGCGCCGTGAGCATGAAGAGCGGCAGGAGCAGCAGCGCCACCGAGGCCGCCGACGCGGCTGCCGCCGCCCACCGGCCCCCGAGGATGGGCCGCACGCCTTCGGCGATTCCCGCGTTCGCCGCGGACAGGTACACCTTGGAGGTGTGCGATAGCCGGGCCAGGTCCGGCATGAGCGTCTCCTGCAGCCGCGCCGGCAAGCCCTTGAACTCGGAGATGAGGTCGTCCGTCCCCTCCGCCTCCTCTGCGAACACCACATCCTCTTCCACCTCCGCCGCCTCATTGCTGGCGGTCGCATTCACCTTGGCATTCGCTTTGCCGTCGGCGACCACCTGCGCCTTTTTGCTCGATTTGGCCGGCTTGGCACCAGCATCGACGGTCGAATTGGACGGTTTCTTCGCCTTGGCGGCGGCGGCGGACTCAGATTTAGCCGTCTTCACCGGCTTCACCGCCTTGGTAGTCCCCGCCTTCGGCACCTTGGCAGGCTTCGCAGTGTCGGTGCCCTTCGACTTCGCCGTGGCCGCCTTGTCCACCTTCGGGACCTTGGCCTTGGCAACGGCCCCATCCGCCGGAGATTTCGTTGCCGCCGTCGTCTTCTTGGTCGCCTTCACCGCACCAGCCGACTCCGATTTCTTGACCTTCACAACCTTGGTCTGGTTCTTGGCATCAACGCCGACCTTCTTCTTGATCTTCCCCACCGCCGCAACGTTCTTCGCCTTCTTCACCGGCACCTCCTCTCCATTGTCGGCCAGGAGCGCCTTGCGCCCCCCGGCGACCTTACTCTTCGACTTCCCCGCCGCCGGCGCCGCCGAGGAGCAGAGTGCAATGTGGGAGAAGAGAAGCATGGCGACGAGCAGCAGCAGCAACGCGGGCCTCGGCGGCCAAGGCGCCATCTCGACTCTGGCAGCAAACACCTCACAAGATCCGGGGGGGGTTTGGAATGGGGCGGAGTCGTCAGGAGACACACGGCGCTCGGCGGCGAGGCGTTACCGGTCTAGATCCGGTGGAGTGAGGGAGGGGCAAGGTATTTTGGGCTTTTTATATATAGAAATCGCGGCGGAAAAAGGCGGCGACGAGGAGGGAGGCGGGGGAGGAGAGTGTGCGTGTTCGACTGAGTGGGAAGAGAACGCACACCACCACCACCGCGGAGGCGCGGACACGGCTGAGCTGGGGGGGGTTTGACGACGCGGGGAAGAGGGGAGAAACGGGGAGAGAGGGGGTGGACCTGCCTGGGGTGTGGGGTTTGGTACAGTGGGTGGGATGGTCACATGGGCTAGGCTCCCGGTGACAAACGTCAAACGGCCTAACTCTACCGCTCTAGCTCTGCTGCTGGCTAGTGATCTGCCATTCCGCTAGTAAAAAAAAAGTGCTCTGACATGTTGACCAAATAGAGTGATTTTTAGGACTTAATTTGTATTTTAAAATATAACTATTTTTAGTTTTTTTATACTATTATGTATATTACATCTCTATCAACTATCTGACTCTATTTAAGTTTTTCTTGTATTAATAAAGGATAATATATTTTTTTTATTTATATTATTTTAATCTTTTTAAGATAATTTAAAAATAGTTATATTTTAGGATGGAAATCCTCGAGAAAGAGAGAGTGTCCATATTGAGTTTGTCTGGTTGGTATTGGTGACCTTGGCTGACGATCATTAGGCAGGCTCAAGACTTTGGTAGCAGAAACACTTGTGATCAGTCCCGCTAAAATTCTGCATTCTTTGGATTGTTTTCAGAGCCAAACTCCGGCTGCCCGACAAGACAAGCCACAGGCGCAGGAAGCCGGGGCCACATGGCTGTCAACCAGTCGAGCTAAGCCGGGGGCTAACAGCTTAGACACGGTTGGGTTATGCTCGTGGCTTCTGCTTAAAAGTATTTTTTTTATTTTTTATGAGCAAACAATTAAACGATGTGTTTTTATAAAAAATTTCTATATAAAATTATTTTTTTAAAAAATTAAATAGATTTATTTTTTAAGTTTATAATAGTTAATAATTAATCATACGTTAATAATATTTTTAATTTTACGTATAGATTATAAACCAGTTCAATAAGCTGCCTAGAAAAGCCGCTAGAGGCAGCGTGTGCTGTTTGATAGGTGGGATGTGATGAGGGAGTGTTTGTGAGGTTCAGCTGCTTATCAAGACCGTCTTAGTACATTTTCTGTTCAATAGGATTTGATAAGTAGTAGATGGTAGTTTTTTAGCAGGATGATTTTAACACTAAAGTTTCTAAACAGATGAGCTATGTGATGAACTGTTGCCACACATGGTTAGAATAAAATTGAAGCAAGCACATAAAAGAAGATCCGAAGCTTATGGCTTGTTTGATAAGATTCTAACTCCTAGATCTAATTTTTTATAGAGCTGAAGCCCAACAAAACGGTTTAGTTCCACCAAAAAATAAAGTAGAGTTGGTTGGAGTGATATGAAAAATTGAACTAAGTGGTAAAGCAGAATTCGGGTAGCTCCATAGCCCAACTCTACGGTAAGAATTTAGTAGTTAGACTCCTACCAAACATGCCCTTAGTTTGTTAGCTTTCTTTCATAGTCTATCTTTCTTTATTTTTTCTTCTCGGTCATGAGATTTAGGATCTGACTATTTTAATTATAATCTTTGGTTGTGTATATCTATTTGTGAATATAGAGAATAGATTTGTATTTAACTTTTAAAAAAAAGATCATCAGACTATCTTATAATCATCCGATATACACATTAATGCTGTGCCTAATCTCTAACCATTGTCGCAATTCGATTTCTCATGACTAATTCGTCCGAACCAAAAGAGTCGGATAGCATCGTCTGGTCTTGGACAGCTTGATGTAGCAAACCAAGCATGGTACTCGAGCTCAACAAATTTGAGCTGAGCTCAACGGCTCACTGCGAGATCTTTGAATTTTCAAGTCGGCTCAAACTCGGTTCGTATAATTCCATTAAGAAGATAGCATTGATGTCCCATATTCCATTAAGAAGATAGCATTGATGTCCCATAAGACAAAGCACTTTATAAAACAACAAACTTTTTGCTTCATCGTATTAAATAAAATAGGTGGTACTAGCTAACAGAAATATGTAAATACTAACACATCACACGACTGCATCCAAGTTTATATATTTTACACAATTAAAATTAAGAATTATATACACAACCAAACTCGTATAAGCAATCCGAGCCGTTTATTAACAGATCTTGTGCCTAGGCATATGATCGCCTGGTTTTGAATTTGATTGTTCGAGCCAAGCTCAAGCAGATTATGAACCTCGAGGTCTTTTGGTAGCACTACTCTTAGTGGTATTTACAAAAGGACCCTATTCCGTGGGTCTGTTCTAGTACCGATGATATGGCGTGAAGGATAAAACATGTGTTCTCGTGCTGAATGGGTGGCAGCGAGTATGCACGCCTTAATGAGAGTGGAACACATTGTAGTGATGGTCTGCACGGAGGTTCTATAGTTGCACGAAGGTCCTAGCTAGAGGAAGAAAACCATCTTGAGTGCTAGTTGGAGTCAGTCAGCTAGGGTTGTGTCGGCGTCATGGTGGTACGTCTAGAGCCAGGTGTTTGATGTTAGCATAATGTAATTATAGTAGGTTCCCTTAATTGTGTGGCTGTAATCTCGCGCCTGTGCGGTTGGCTTGCATGCCACCCCGGCTGCATATATGTACCCCTGTACACGATATAGAATACAATCAATCATTTCAATCACTCTCACATGGTATCAGAGCGGTTACAATCCGCTACACTTCTGCAACCCTAGCCTGCCGCCGATCCCATCGCCGCCCCGTCGTTGACTCCGTCGCCAGGCGCGTCACTAATCCGATCGACCGCACCCCAGCCTGCCGCCGATCCGATCGCCTGCCCCGTCGCTGACTTCGTCGCCGAGCGCCGACGCTGGTTCGATCGCCAGTGCTCCTGCAGCCGCCAGTTCACTGCGCTGCCCCTCCCCTCCCTAATGGTAGACGATGACGCTGTCGCGGCTGCTGCCGCCAAGGACGCCGAAGATCGTCGCCTCGCCGCGGAGGCCGAGGTCGCGGCGACCCGTCGCGCCGAAGAAGCCCGCCACGCTGAGGAGGCTGGCCTCCGCGCCGCCGCCTTGGACGAGTACGAGGCCGCCCACGAGTCTCTCTGGGCGCAGGCCACCGCCATCATCAACGTCCGTGCCCTCATCCCCGTCGTGCTCGACCAGGCCGCCAACAACTACAGCAAGTGGCGTGGCCTGTTCCTCATCATCCTCGGCAAATATGCCCTCACTCGCCACGTTCTCGAGGACGAGTCCTTTCCCTCGCGCCCGGCGTGGGTGCAGACGGACTGCACCATCTTGACGTGGATCTACTGCACCATCTCCAACGACCTGCTACGGCAGTTCTCCGCTCGCGGTGCCTGGTGCTATCTCGAGGACGAGTTCCTCGGCCAGAAAGAGTCTCGTGCGCTCCTCCTGGAGACGCAATTTCGCAACTTCCGCCAAGGCTCCCTGAACGTCACCAACTACTGTCGCCGCCTCGAGTCGATGGCCACCTCCCTCGCCGAGTTCGGCGACCCGATCGGCGATAGGCAGAAGGTACTCACGCTCCTCCGTGGCCTGAACGGTCAGTTCCGCCACATGATGTCCATCCTCAAGATGCATAGCCCGTTCCCGACCTTTGCGGAGGCTCGGACACATCTCCTGCTGGAGGAGGTCGAGATCGAGGCCCGGCCACCATCGCCGCCCTCTGCTCTCGTCGCCGCAGCGCCTCGCCCGGCGGCGCCCAGGACTGCAGCACCTCCGCGCCCGGGGACGCCTACACCTCCCCCCGCGCGGCCTTCTGGCGTCCCGTCCGCGCCCAACCCTGGCACTGGTGGACAGCGCAACTGCCGTCGGCACGGTCGTGGTGGCCCCCCTGCACCCGCTGGTGGCGCCTCGCCAGGCCTGCACCCGTCTTTCGTGCATCCGTGGGCGGGTACCGTCCAGATGTGGCCATATGACCGGTCTGGCCGCCCTCTGGCGGCTCCACCGGCTTTCACCGCCGTGCCCCATTACGGCGGCAACTTCGGCGGCGTCCCCGGCGGCGGCGTCTATGGCGGCGCCTACGGCCCTCCCCAGTACGGCTCGTACTACGGGGGAGCCTCGCCTCCACCATCGGCACTGCCTCTCTCGGCCTTCCAGGGACCTTTGCCGGCCTTCCAGGGGCCCTCGCCGGCCTTCTAGGCCCCCTCGGCGGCGCCCTGGTCCACACCGCCCACGCCTTGGAACCCTATCCACGGTGGCTCATGGAATCAGGACTCTCTGGCGCACTCATTCAACACCATGACACTCAACCCGCCGGCGCCCTCCTCTGAATGGTATGCCGATTCAGGCGCCGGTTCTCATATGACCGCAGATGCTGGTAAACTCTCCACCATTTTCCCACCGTCATCATTTACTCCTTCATCTATCATTGTGGGTAATGGGGCGTTACTTCTTGTCACTGCCACTGGATCACACACTTTTTCTTTTCCGCATCATAATCTTGTTCTTAACGATGTCTTGGTCTCTCCCAACATTATTAAGAATTTGATTTCCATTCGTCGTTTTACCACCGATAATAATTGTTCCATTGAGTTTGATCCTTTTGGCCTTTCTATGAAGGATTTACACACCAGGAACATGATCGCCAGGTGCAATAGCTCTGGTGACCTCTATCTGTTCTATCCACTCTCCACCAGCGCCTCCACCTTCATCGCCACGCCCACCTCACTTTGGCATCGTCGTCTCGGGCATCTTAGGCGTGAAGCTCTATCCAAGCTCCTCAGTTCTAGTGTCATTTCTTGTAATAGGGATGATCTAGACCATATATGTCATGCGTGCCAGCTTGGTCGTCATGTCCGTCTCCCGTTCGGATCATCTAGCTCTAGAGCTCTTCATAATTTTGATTTAATACATTGTGATCTTTGGACATCTCCTATTGTTAGTGTGTCTGGATACAAGTATTACCTTGTTATTCTTGATGATTGTTCACACTACATTTGGACCTTTCCTCTTCGCCTCAAATCCGAGACTTTTTCTGCTCTTTCCTATTTTTTTGCTCATATCCGCACACAATTTGGCACCACCATCAAGAGCGTCCAGTGCGATAACGGCCGTGAATTCGACAATTCTCGGGCCCGCGCGATCTTCCTCTCTTACGGTGTTGCATTCCGCTTGTCGTGTCCATATACTTCTCAACAAAACAGGAAAGCGGAACGTTCCCTTCGCACCATTAATAACATTCTGCGTTCCCTTTTGTTTCAGGCGAGTCTCCCTCCGGTTTACTGGGTTGAGGCCCTTCACACTGCGACCTACCTTATGAACCGGCTCCCCACTAAAACCCTCGCTTTCTCGACACCATACACCTCCCTCTATTCCACCTAGCCCTCCTACGCCCACCTTCGAGTTTTTGGGTGTGCCTGCTATCCCAACATGTCCTCCACGGCACCCCACAAACTCGCCCCCCGCTCCTCCTTGTGCGTTTTCCTTGGTTACTCCTCGAAACACAAGGGCTATCGGTGTCTTGAGCTCCAGTCGAATCGCATCCTCATCTCTCGCCATGTCATTTTTTATGAATCTTTTTTCCCTTTCTCCGACATGTCCACCACGCCCATGGCACCTTCCGCCCTGGACTTTTTGATTGATGAACATGATCTTACCGCTCCACCCCCTGGAGCCCGTCTTGTGCGTGCAAGTCCTCCGCCGATCGCCCCGACTGCTCCGGAGCCAGCGCCCCCGCATGCTGTGCATGGCACTGTGCCCGTGCATGGGCCTGTAGCTGCACCCGAGCATGCCCCTGCACCACCGTCCCCAGGGCCGTGGTCGCCAGAGCCATCGTCGCTCGGGCCCTTCGTGCCGCCCGGCGCTGCTGCCCCTATGCATCCAGCACAGGCCGCTGCCAGTAGCGTCGCTGCCTCGTCCTCCACGGCGCCGACCCGTACTGCCGGTACCGCTACCCCTATTGCTCGTGCACAGGCTGTTGCCAGCGGCACCGGCCATACCACTGCTACTCGACCGGTCTCCATCATCCCGGTCACCAATGCGCATTCCATGCGCACGCGCGGCAAAGCTGGCATGGCGCAGCCCGTGGATCATCTCAACCTCCACGCTGTGCCCATGTCGCCCCTGCCGCGCTTTGTTCGTGATGCTCTGTCAGACCCCAATTGGCGCTCTGCTATGCAAGCTGAGTATGATGCACTTCTCGCCAATGACACCTGGAGCCTTGTTTCTCGGCCTCCTGGCGTCAATGTAGTGACCGGCAAGTGGATTTATCGTCACAAGCTGCTTGCAGATGGTTCGCTTGATCGCTACAAGGCTCGCTAGGTTCTGCGGGGTTTTACACAGCGGCCGGGTGTTGATTATGACGAGACTTTCAGTCTAGTGGTCAAGCCAGCAACAGTTCAGGTGGTTCTGTCTTTGGCTCTGTCTCAGAATTGGCCTATTCATCAGCTGGATGTTAAGAATACGTTCTTACATGGCACTCTGACAGAGACGGTCTACTGTGTGCAGCCTTTTGGTTTTGTTGACTCGTCACGTCCAGATTTTGTCTGTCGGCTCACTAAGTCTCTCTATGGCCTGAAGAAGGCTCCCCGTGCTTGGCACAATAGGTTCGCCACTCACCTCCTGTCCCTCGGTTTTGTTGAGGCCAAGTCAGATACTTCGTTATTTACATATCATCGGGGATTCGACACTGCCTATCTGCTGCTGTATGTGGATGACATTGTTCTCACCGCCTCGTCAGCTAGGTTTCTCCAACATATTATTGCAGCTCTCCAGCGTGAGTTTGCTATGACAGACATGGGCCAGATTCATCATTTTCTGGGCATCTCCATCACACATTGCGATGCTGGCTTATTCCTCTCTCAGCGGCAGTATACTCTGGACATTTTGGAGCTCGCCGGGATGAGTGCTTGCAAGCCTTGCAGCACCCCTGTTGACCTGCACTCCAAATTGTTTGCGGACGGTCCTCCAGTTGCCGACTCCACACAGTATCGCAGCTTGGCTGGTGCACTGCAGTATCTGACATTCACCCGTCCAGACATTGCCTATGCCGTCCAGCAGATTTGTCTCTATATGCATGATCCTCGCGAGCCACACCTTGCTGCTCTCAAGCGGATACTATGCTACTTACAGGGTACTCTTTCTCTCGGCTTGACTCTGCGCCGCTCTCCACTTGCTGAGCTTGTTGTTTACACCGATGCCGACTGGGCCGGCTGTCCCGACACTCGCCGATCGACCTCTGGTTATGCAGTGTTCCTCAGGGATAATTTGGTGTCCTGGTCCTCCAAGCGTCAGCATACAGTCTCCCGGTCGAGTGCAGAGGCTGAATATAGAGCTGTGGCCAATGGTGTCGCTGAAGCTACTTGGCTGCGCCAGTTACTCATGGAGCTTCGCCACCCACCTCGCCGTGCCACATTGGTCTACTGCGACAACATTAGTGCTATTTATCTCTCCAGCAACCCAGTCCAGCATCAGCGCACGAAGCACGTTGAGATTGATCTCCATTTTGTTCGGGAGCAGGTCGCCCTCGGCCACGTTCGGGTACTTCATGTTCCTACGACATCCCAGTACGCCGACGTCTTTACCAAGGGCCTTCCCACCTCTATGTTCCAGGAGTTTCGATCCAGCCTGAACGTTCGCCGAGCTCCCGATCAGACTGTGGGGGAGTGTTAGCATAATGTAATTATAGTAGGTTCCCTTAATTGTGTGGCTGTAATCTCGCGCCTATGCGGTTGGCTTGCATGCCACCCCGGCTGCATATATGTACCCCTGTACACGATATAGAATACAATCAATCATTCCAATCACTCTCACATTTGATCTATTGAGGATGGCTCAAATTGGTTATTATTAAAGTTGGTGTTGCTATAGTCGCTACAGAATTCTCTCCTTGGGAGATTTTTATCCATCCCTTTGGACTATTCACTACACCTCCCATTCAAACATGCTTTTGTGCCTAACACATGTTTTTTCTTCTTCTAAATTTATAGTTGACCACGGTTTTTGGCCTAGAATTTGGTTTTCAAGCATACCCCCTAAATGAACTTCCATTCGATACACGTCACACCGTGCCTGCTATGGCGGGTGTTATGCTGATCATAACAAGTAAGATTTTACAATCATGAAGTAAATAAGGTTGAATGGGTGAAACTTGAATTGAGTAAGCTTGTATAAGAAGTTGTGCTGAAAACTATTAACTTTCAAACATGGAAAATTAATTTGTATAGAGATATTGATATATTAATTAATGTTACACAGACTAGAACCACGTCAAGAATTGTCTGGTATACTTATATGATGGATATGAAATGTATTATACACTTGATATATTTATGGTCAGTGAGTTTTGAACTCAGTTGAGAGTTCAGACTCATCAGTGAAACTAACTCAAATTAGTTTAAATCAAGATGAACCAATAATTTATTTTAGTTTGATATCTCAGGTACACCTTTTAGGCACCATAGAACGCATGAATGAAGGGAGAAGGATTTGTGCATAACTCATGAAACAGAAAAATATGGCAGGACCAGGGGCGGATACAGGGCCAAGGAAGTTAGGATTTGAGCCATAGGACTAGCTCCATAATCTTATTTAAATTTTATGAAAATGCTATGCAATTTATGAAAACAATCAAGGCTCTATTAGCATTAGCTCAGTCCTAGGCATGAGGATTTTCTTGGCTCCGCCAACGGGCAGGACAAGACATTTGTTACTCGATCAGCCATTCACCCATCAGCCATGGCCCCTAATTTCTCCTTCAACTTGCAATTCATCCTTTCAGGTAATATCCATCTACAACCCAACCCTCCAGCTTTAAATTATTGTGCTTCCTTACTTCAAGGCAACATTTCTCAGTCAGAGTCTTACATACTACAAATGCTAATCAACTACATAATGCGACAAGCGATCACGTTAAAGAGTTTTATGCCAATGAAACAACCCTGATGTTTCAATCCGTAAGTCATCAATCCAACCAAATGGATATAATTAACACCCCAGCCTATTCTATCGGTACTCCATCCATATAAAAATTATAAATATAAGGTATATATGTTATTGACATGGTCTCTTTTAAAATGTGTTATCAATAACTATAAAATTAACATCATATAAAAGCATTTTTCAAATATGAATTTAATAATACCACATGCTGTGGGCACCTGATTATTCTGCACTATAAGAGGTAATTGGTACGACAACGCGAAATATCTAGTTGGATGGGATCTCGAATAAAAACCAAATAAAACTGTAACCATCCAACCTCATCGCAGCCTTGTCACACAAATCACCAAATATAATGCAAAACAACCGAACGCCAGACTAAGAACACAAGAGATATTTGGAAGAATAGTTACACCAGTCCACACGGCGAGATATGCCCGTCAAACCACACGAAGGCGGCGACCAAACACGATACATATCTCTGAGGACATGGTCTACGGTTGAACTATTCTCCACGCATCTCAACTGTTCTAAGTCTATACTCATGCAGACTAGCCCCAGGAAAATTGCTAGTCCACACTTTCATCTCTAGCAATGGTATACAATAAGTGGTTGTACAAGTAAGTAAACTAAATTTTCTACATCAGAGTTACATAGGCCAAAAGGCCAAATAATATGATTCAGCGGAAGCTTGTCTACCCATACCACAGGCAATCCGACTAGGGGTACACCCCTTAAAGAATCAATCCTGAAGAAACAACGGAATCCCGTAACACTCAACCTACAACAAGGTAATAAACGGAAATACAAGCAAGAGTCAGTACATTACCGAAATAATGTACTGGCAATGTCAATCCTATAATACATGCAAGTTCTAAATCAAGGAAAGGCTATTTGTGGGTTCAGTTTTGCATAAAGCTAATTTTAGTTCACAATCATTTTGCAATGGTAATTTAGAAAGCATTTAAACAAATATAATAAGTAGTGAAGTGATCAACATAATATCAACATAATGATTTTCCTGCTTGTGCCCTCCTCGGCAACAAGACACCATAAGCATTGTAATAAGCATAATAGTTCTCATAAATCACCAATCCTCATCCCAATTTCATAAAGCATTTTAGAAACATAAATCTATACTCAATGAGCACAACCATGCCGCTCATGACCGTGAGCACGGCTAACCGATTAGTTTTGACTCTGCAGAGTTTGTACATCGTTACCCACATGATGTGATAGAAGCCCAACGGCTACACTCTAGTTTGTCCGGTACCCGTCGGTACCACCACACTCTTCACGTTGAATGCGGTCTAGAGGTCACAACATAGCTTTTACATTACTTAATATTTAGCCTTGCACCAGCACGAGGTGTGTTACTCCACATCGGGGTGCAAACCCGATGCCGTGGGTGGCGGGCCCACGCCTTAAACCCAGCGCCATGGCGGCAGCCTTCCTGACTCCCCACGAGGCACACAACGTTGTACTGGACCAACTTAGACGCCTATGCCATGAGGTGATCACAGTCCCTCATGGTTCACATAGGTAGCTCCGCTGAACAGCCCTACAGTACATTCGTAGACCGCTGCCCATACTACTCTGCCTACCAAAATGCAAGGCTAAACATCAAGTAACTTAATCCACTATGGCCATCCCATAACTAGCACATGTGGTTGTACTGTTTAACATGAGAATATGGCACTGAGTTCAGTCCTTAACTGACCCGGGCGAACACTCCCCCTATCGGTGTGCAACTACTCCATATGCACACCACTTGCCGCCCAAGTCTAAATTCAGGTTTTTCATCATTTTAGTTCACAAATAACCAGAGGCTTCACCTCTATCCAGAAGTTATAAAATTCCCAAAATCTCATTTATAAAGTGATCACAATCAATTCTAGCATATCTCTAAGCATGGCTAAGCAATTTATATATGTATAAGCATATATAGCCCCAAATAAGCACAATTAAAATGCTCTAATGATTTCTAAGGTTACAATCAGCAAGGGATACAAGTTCTCAAGGTTGGTTATGCAACAAATTGGTTATAACTACCCATTTTCACAATTTAAATACCGATAGTTACAAATACGCATGCAATTTTGCAAACAACACATTTCATTCCCCAAAACATAGGATTCAATTTGTTCAAGGAGGAGGGGAGAAAACTTGCCTTACTCTTGAGTACTCGGACTCCAACTATTTCACTCCTTCACCGATATCGAATTCGTTCTCTAGAGAGAAAATAACGTACGATCGAATAAATAGCAAATAATGCAGAAAATATGAAATGCTCTAATATGCATGATATTTATGCCTTAGGTTGCTACTGGTCTAAAGTGAATTTAGGTGAAGGAATTTCTATTTTATCACGTTCTGTTTGAGAGTTATGAATTTTACGAGTTCTATACGAAAATACGTCCGAATACGATTTAAGGTCAAAGTTGAAGTTATTCTGATATGTGTGAGATTTATACAGTGACTAGGTACTGGTTTTATATACTCTCTGGTGAACTTATTTTTATCTTTGCACTTGCCATTTGTGAGATATGATTTTTACGATTTTCATGTGTCCTTTTAGTAGTATAAAATGTGCTGATTATGTGTGGCCTAATTCTGTGCAAACTGAGTTCATAAATGGAAAGTATACATTTTTATAAGAATTACAAAATTGGTTTGACATTTTTCTGAGTTATAATGGATTTCTTATGAATTTTCTAGTTAAAAGTCCCATTTTCACCCTTTATTTACTCTTATAAATTTTTTTGGCAGATTTTCTGTACAGAATGTGCTACTGTTTAATTTACCAGATTGTAGAGAATAAAATTACAGAACCAGCAAAACTGGTTTTACTTAATTTGGAGTTGTAATGAGTTTTCTATGATTTTCCCAAGTTAAATCCATTATCAATGTAATAGAAAAGCATTTATTCATCTCTTTTAGTTTTTGGATTTTATAAAGGATGGGCCCACATGTCAAAGAGACAGGGCAGGGCAGGCGTGCGCTGAAACAATAGATCGAACCGTCCGACCTCGGTTCGGACCATCCAGCCAGGCGAAACAGAGGAGCGCGGCCGACAATAGAACGGACCGTCCGATCTCGGTTCGGACCGTCCGGCCAGGCGAAATAGAGGAGGACTGAGCCGGCGAGCTTCTCGGCGGCGGCGACGGTGATGGCGGCGTCGGCTGCAGTTGGGGCCAAAAGAGAAAATGCAGAGGAGACCAATGCGAAGCCTTCGGTGGTGGTCTCGTCACCGGCGGTGGCCGGAATCGACGGCAAAGGCGGCGGAGGCGGCGGTCTCTTTCGGCATGTATATGGAATGCATATGGATGTCATGTTACAAGTTAAAGCGAAGCATGCATGCGGTAGCGGAGGTGCCAGGGATGCTCACTGAGGGTGTTGCGTAGCTCGGCGAAGCTGGAACGGCGACGGTTGCTCCGGGAGAGGTCCAACGGCGGCGGAGTGCCTCGGGTGAACGGCGACGGCCGGATCTGGGCCAATATCCAGAGAAACAAAGTAGGCATCACCTTAGTGAGTTGCTGAGGTGGGTACAGACGCGAGGAATCGGAGTTTGACTCACCGTGGTCAGAGAGAGAGCAAGAAGGGGGCACGGTGGCCGGCGGAGAGGAAGAAGACGTGGTTCTACAGTCTCGGGACTCAGCTGCCTCTAGTGCTCGGTTCTTGAGCTCGTCCTGGGCTGGTGATGCTGCTGGCCAAGATTCAGCTCCAATCTTGCTTCGGTCAGGGAGAACGCGTGCATGCCACGGCGGCGGTCGCCGGAGCCGAGTGCACACTGCGGCGTCTTCAACCTAGGAGACAGGAGGAGTTGAGGGAAAAAATGGATCAGGTATCCAGATTCAATCACGTTCCCAAGTCTCAGTTGCAGTGAGGCTCACCGGAGAAGGACAGCGGCCGTCGGGATCTCGCCGGTGCTGAGGAAGAAGGCGGTGTTTTCAGAGCTGTGGTGGTTTTCGCCTCGGTCTTTCCGTGGAGGAGTGAGAGAGAATGGCGAGGAGTGCTAAATGGCGAGATGGCTCGGGTTGCAGTCGACTTGGCCGAGGAGAAGGAGGAGAGCACGCTGGCGCCGCTCTATGAGCATGCAGCCGGTGGCTTGGCGCGTGTCCGCGAGCGTGGCAACGATGTTCTGCAGGTGGGGCCGGGCTGGAAGGGTGTCTGTGGCTGACAGATGGGACCCACAATGGCCGGGACCCACTCGACAGTGGCAGAATAGAGAGAACATCTTCTAGAGAGAGTGTTTAATGAAGTGGTTGAGAAGACCACTTGAGCTGGCATTTTGACTGAGGCACAGTGTCGGTAAAACCATGGAAAAATTACTGTGAGCAGTGAGTGGTAATGGCTAGCTCTGTGCCAAAATTCAGAGTTGTGGGACTTGTGGATTTCTCTGGAGAAAATGGCAAAGTTTGGCCGAAAAGCATTTTCTGCTGTGCACTAGTCTGAGTCAGTGAGCTTTGTCCTATTATCTCATGTTCAAGTTTTGTGAAGATTGTACTGGAATTTTTACTGTAATTGGTTCACAATATAATCCAGGTTCTGGTAAGATTTGGCGAGAATGTGATCGATGGATTAATTCTGGCAAAAGTGTCAAGTAGGCTGTCTGCAGGTGCACGTTTTTCTGTATTGCTGAATTAAGAGTATTTATTTGAGACACTTATTGAATTCATAAAATTTGGTAAAAATTACTGGAGATAGAGAAGAATGTGATTAACTTGCTGACCAAATTTTGTTGCTAGAAGTGATCTGGTTTATTTTTGGTGAATTCGCGAAGTAGGGTTGTGGATCCAGTTTTTCTGAAGTTTCATTTATTTCTCCAGTGCCTTGATCTTATCATTTGATGTGTTTTCTTTGGGAGATAAATTAAACCAAAATTACTGGTGGTAGGGTTCTTGTTGGCACACACTTTGGAAAGAGAGCTCTGTCCAATTATTCTTCATTTTCATTTGGTGAATTTTAGAAGTATACCTATTCATCTTTAGCTAGCTTCCTAGTCTAGCTGATTTGAGAGATTTTATTGAAGTACCAATTGAAGTGATAAGGTTATAGAAAATTTACAGTGGATTAATTTTGTGGGATAGTGGTTACAGGAATTTTTCTATGATTTTACGTTAGACCTATTCTCCTTAGAAATTATTTAGGTTATACAAATATATATGCATCCTATTATGAAAGTGCAATATAAGATCCAAAAACAATCCAGAAAAAGGTATGCACAAGAAATGGTAATTGCTTTATTTATCTCCATATTTTTATATCAAACTTTTATCTATACATAGTTAGTCATATTACGTTTTCTGTTTCTTGTGGGTTAACTCCTAAAATCTTTACGCACTCCTAAGGTATTTTATCTTGGTCAACACCTCTTATCGTTGCTCCCTACTTTGGAAACTATATGATTTTACCCTCGAGGTCTTTTTGTTAATTTGTTTTGTTTAGAATTTCGAAAGTCGAAATTCTGGTATGTTACACATGCGTAACAAAAAACATTTATTGTTAGTATCATAATACTTTCATAATGTGTAATCAATAATCATAGATGAATTTACGGAAAATAAGTACGTCATATATTTTTATACAAAGCCGGTACTACTGTAGTAGGAATTATGTAGTTTTGGTCGGTTCGTAAATAATTCTAACTGTTAAGAGTAGTAAACTGGAGTAGTAACTATGCTTTCTGTTTGTTTCCACCGTTGAATCCAAAAGCATGGCAATTACGTTCTGAGCATAAAAAGTGTCTAGGGGCGGACTTTGTTGGTTGATTATTTCGGCAAACTACCGAAACAAATAAAAGAAAAAAAAACTATCCACCGGTTTGCCTCTCCCACAAGAAAACAAAAAATAGAGATAAAGGACTTTATTTGATCGGTAACAAATTAGATAATATTGTGCCCCAAGCCCCACCAGTGCCTATATAAGAGAGGAAACGAGAGGAGGAACTAAGCGCTACTTTTCTCTCCCGTAAACCCTAAAACCTAAGAGCCCGATCGTAAGGCGTACTGGTAGGGTTCGTAGTGAAAAACCCTAAGCCGGCGAATCCTCGGCGATCTCAAATAAAAGAAGAAGAAAACCAGAAGGGAGAAGACAATGGCATCAAATTCCACCGGTGAAGTGATCATATTACGCAAAGCAATTCAGTGCAATTCAGTGTATCAGTGTTTATGGATTCAACATTGTGGTATCAGAGCAAACTTATGCCTATATGTTCCATCATCCCGGTATTTTCATGCCATCAATTTTTGAAGAAATTTTTAGGCTCAGTGGGAGGGGATCGGATAAATCAGATTGAAATTCCAAAATCCCCACCCCCAACTCAAGAACCCTTGAATCGGAGCAAATCGGCTTTGGCTAAAAAAAATTAGAGGAAGATTTGGGGTAATTCAAATTGAAACTCCCTAATCTCTCCACTCAAATCAAAATCCCAGAACTCAGAAATCCTAGCTACGGCTAGAACTCAGAAAAAAGGGGATAAACTAGATTGAAATTTCCCCAAATTCTAGAGAAATCCAAAGTTCAAAATCTAAATAAAGCTCGACACGATTTCAAATTCGGGAAGAAGAACTTACCCGGATTTGGAGCTTGGTGCCGCCATTAGGGCCTCACGTCAGGCACCAACATCGACTCGAACGCGAAGCCAAGCGCCTTGACGCCTCATCTCCGCCGGCGCGCGTGCGCCGCCGTGACTTCAGGCAGCCCACCATGGTGGCGTCATGACGGCTGCGCACGGCTTCAACCTGACCGTGCGCTGTCATTGCCACCTCGCCGGGCTCCGTCACTATCACCACCCGCTCTAGTCCTCGGTCTCGCTGGCCGGAGAGAAAGGGGATCGGGAGGGAGTAGGAAAGGCGAAATTGAAATTAGGATTAGGGTTTCACCCAGCCGTTGTGGATTTGGTTTATCTCAGATTGAAACGTGTCCGTCCGATTTAGATCCTACGGACGCCATTGTTTCCGGTGCCGCATCAGTTGGCTTCGCATGATCTCGACCGTCCAACTCTGAATCAACGGAGATCGCTTCAGCCAATTTGGGAGTACATCCAACCGTCCATTAGATCGGACAGCTCATCTGCCTCCCGCGTCAGACTGTGCTCCTGGGCCAAGCAGGCGCACTCGGCCGTCGCTGCTGCGCTGTGCTCTGGGTCATCTTTGGTTTTTTTGGCCGCGCAAGCACTTGTACTGTACACCCGCTGCACGCGCGCTAGCGGGCTGGGCCGGTTGAGGCAGTGGGCCAACTAGGCCGAACAGTAACAGGTTGTCTCACCATCTTGGGCCAATTTCAGTTTCTAAGTGATTTCAGTGATTTTAGTTTCTCAATTCATAAATTGTTTTGAGTACCTCCTTGGCTATTTAAAATTGTAGAAAGATATTGATGGGCTTTATTTCTGCAAATAAAATGTTTCTAGCTAAATGGAACCAACGGGAAATTTATCTAGATTATTTTTAGTGATGTGAATTTATATTTTGACCAACTTTATTTATAATTCATGTTGAGATTATTAGTTTCTTGATTATTATCTGCCCAACGGTGATGTAATTATGGAAAATTCAGGAAATTACCAGTGTCAAATTAGATTATTTCTAAATCTTTTCTACTCAATGGTGACTTGATTTAGAAGCCCAATTATTAGCATGGAATTAATTATGCCAACGCAAATTAATTACATAGTATTACTAATGGTTATTTAACTTATTTTTTAGCTGTGAGGCAACTCATGCTTATTGAGTCACTCGATGGAACAAATTTCACTGAGTGGAAGAATGTGGTACATCTAAATTTAGGAATATTGGACTACGATCTAGCAATCAGAGATGATGCTCCTATGGTGCCCTTGGAAGACTCAGAAAATTACGAAGACCTCAAGTGGGCCTATGAAGAAAAGAAGGACGACTGGGACAAATCAAACCGGATGTCACTCATGTATGTCAAAAACAATATCTCTACATCTATCTTAGGAGGGATTAAAGACTTTCAGAATGTCAAGAAGTACTTATAAAACATTGAGGAAAACTTTAACTCCTCCTCTAAGACCTATGTCAGTACTCTGATAATGAAAATGGTCTCAAGTCAGTACGATGGCAAGAAAGGTGTCAGGAAGTATATTCTGGAGATGAACCACATCGCCTATTTGTTAAAACAGATGGATATGTCCATATTATATGGTTTTCTTGTCGATTTCATCATGAATTCACTTAACTCGGACTTTGATCCGTTTAAGATCCACTACAACACTCAGAAGAACAAATGAACCATATAGGAATTGATCTCCCACTCAGTTGAGGAAGAAGAGCATCAGAAGGCTGAGAAATAGAAACATAAGGATAGCTCAACCTACTCAATTCTGCTAAGAGTAAGGGTAAGAGAAAGTTCTATCAGGGAAAAGGCCCAAACTCTAAGAAGGGCAAGCCAAACAACCCTCAACGACAAGGAGGGTCCAAGGGTAGCTCTTTAAAGTCTCAGGGTCTGGCCTCAACTGGTGCTTGTGTGCCAGGAAACAATATTTGCAAATTTTGCAAATAAGATAGACACTAGCAAAAGGACTGCACATTAAGGCGTGGTTAGACAAGCACGGTATGCATGAAATTGACATAATATCAAATGTTGATGAATCTCTTTATGTTGAATTTTCCCAAAATACTTGGTGGATTGGTTCAGATGCTAGTGCATGTTGCAAACACATTGCAGGGTTTCAGTACCGTCCAGATGCTAAGAAAGGAGGAGCGAACCCTATTAGATGTTTTATTTATTCCCTCTATTAAGAGGAACCTTATTTCAGTTAATGTATTGATAGCCACTCGTTATGATTGTCATTTTAGTAGATGAACATATTATATTCAGTTTAATAATAATGTTATTGGTCTGGCCTTCGTGCAAGACAAGCTTTATCGATTATCTCTAGATGATTCTGTGATGAATGTTATGAATGCATGTAATGATAAGATAGAGACGTCGTTGAAATTGTGGTATTGTCGTTTAGGCCATATTTCTAGGGGGAGAATGAAACGTCACATTAAGAAAGATATACTCCTCCCCTTGATTTCTCAGACTCAGATCAATGTTTACATTGTATTAAGGAGAAATTCGCTAAGATAATTAAGAAGTGAGCCACTAGGAGTTCGGGTCCTTTAGAAATCATTTACATTGATATTTGTGAACCATTCCCAGTGACATCAGTGGACGGTTTTGACTCATTCATTACGTTCACGGATGATTTTTCCCGTTATGGTTATGTTTACCCCATAAGCGATCGTTCCGAATCACTCTGAAGTGGAAAATTAACACAATGCAAAAATTAATGTCGTGAGGTCGGATCGTGGTGGTGAATACTAATGGGAAACATGCTCCATTTGGGCAAATACCTGATCCGTATGCCCAATATCTTTAGCAACATGGGATAGTAGCCCAATATTCCACGCCTAGAGAACTTTGGCAAAATGGAGTGGCAGAGCGACGAAACCACACACTTATGGATATGGTGCAAAGCATGCTTAGTCACTCTATTTTGACAAATAAGTTATAGATTGAAGCACTTAAATCAGTTGCCCATATAATTAACAGAGCTCCTAGGAAATCAATGTCTAAGACACCTTATAAGTTATGAACCGGAACAAAGCCAACTCTTAACTACTTACGTGTATGGGGCTGTTGTGCGGAAGCCAGAATTTTCAGCCTACATTTGAAGAAATTAGATCTTAAGATTGTGAACTGTCACTTTATCGGATATCCAGAAACATCTAAGGAATACCGATTTTATTGTCCAAACCATGGCACTAAGTTTGTGAAAATAAGACACGCTGTCTTCTTAGAAAATCAGGATCAGGGGAGCTCATAGGTAAGGGAAATTAACCTTGAGGAAATTCGGGCAAATGTTGCTTTACTAGAAGTCGAAGAGAGTAATGCTCCCAATATTCAAACTATACCTCAGAATGTAGCACCATCAGGTGGTAATTCTGGACCTATTGGAATTGCATCTGTTGTTGGGGAAACTGATAGTGAGTCTCAACAAACTTCAGTAGCACAGAATGAAGAAGCTTTTCAAACGCAAGTGGTCAATAATAAAACTCAACAATTAAGAAGATCACAGCGGAAAAGGAGGTCTGCCATCCCTAATTATTATGAGGTCTATATGAGTGAAGACATTGAGAAGGTAGATGATCTTACCTTGTTTAAGGAAGCTATGATGAGTAAGCACTCATCCAAGTGGCTTTAAGCCATGGAAGATGATCTTAGATCTATGAGTCATAATAGTGTGGGATCTAGTAGAATTTTCTAATGGAGTCAAAACAGTAGGTTGTAAATGAGTCTACAAAACTAAGCTGGACTTCAAAGGGAATGTTGAACGGTTCAAGGCAAGACTTATAGCAAAGGTTTTTCACAAAGAGAAGGAATTGATTATAATGATACATTCTCTCTTGTCTCTAAGAAAGACTCATTTAGAATTGTCATAGTCTCTGTTGCACATTATGACTTAGACCTCTATTAGATGGATGTAAAATAACTTTTTTAAAAGATGATTTAAATGAAAATATTTACATGGCACAACCGGAAGATTTTGTTGTGGAAGGAAAGAAGCATTTAGCATGCAAACATAATAAATCCATTTATGGATTTAAGCAAGCGTCTAGACAATGAAGTCTGAAATTTGATGAAATCGTTAAGAAATTCGAATTTAAGGAAAACGAGGTGGACAACTGCATTTATGTTAAGGTTAAGGGTGGAAAGTTTTTAATACTAGTACTCTATGTGGATAACATTTTATTAGCTAGCCGAGAAACTAAGGAATTCCTGTCATCTAAATTCGATATGAAAAATTTCGGTGATGCATCTTATATTTTAGGCATCGAAATACACCGACATAGGTCTAAAGGAGTACTGGGATTATCTCACAATGCATACATCAGCAGAATATTAGAAAGATACAATATGAGCAAATGCTCTATATCGTCTGCTCCAAAGCCTAAAGAATCAGTTAGAATCAAATACCATGAAAACAGTACCGTATGCTTCAGCTATCGGAAGTTTAATGTATGATCAAGTCTATATACGATGAGACTTAACATTCATTACCGGGATGCTTGGCAGATACCTGTTCAAACCAGGATTAGATGACTAGAAGGCTGTTAAGAAAGTCCTGCATTATTTGTAAGGAACTAAGGATTATATACTCACATACAGATTATCTGAAAAACTTGAAATTTTAGGTTATTTAGACGCAGATTTTGCAGGGTGGGTGGATACTAAGAAATCAATCTGAAATTATATCTTCACTCTGACAGGAGGAGCAATTTCATAGAAAAACTCTAAACAGATATTGACTGTATTGTTAACAATGCAGATAGAATTTATGGCATGTTATCACGCTACGAGGCAGGTTGTATGGCTTAAAATTTTATCCTAGGTTTGAAAGTGATAAACAATATTAATAAACCACTTACAATATACTATAACAATAAGGTCACAGTTTTCTATACAAGTAACAACAAGTCAACTGAATCTGTCAAACACATTGGCATTAAGTATTATATTGTGAAAGATAAAATCCAGAATCAGACTATTTAGATTAAGTATATCAGTACTGAGTTTATGCTTGCGGATTCGTTTACCAAAGGCTAACTAACGAAACAAATAATGGGAAAAAGGAAACTATCCACCGGTTTGCCTCTTCCACAAGAAATGAAAATTAGAAATAACGACTTTGTTTTATCGTAAAAAATCCGATAAGTTTATAGTTTTAGCCCCTGAGCCCTAGTGCCTATATAAGAGAGGGAACGAGAGGAGAAGCTAAGCGCTACTTTACTCTTCCGTAAATCCTAAATCCTAAGAGCCAATCATAAGACGCACTGGTAAGGGTTCGTAGTGCAAAACCTTAAGCTGGTAGCAAAAGAAGAAAAAAATCAGAAGGGAGTGATCATATTAGACAACGCAATTCAAATTTTTGTGGCAAGACGTGGCAGCTGCCATTCCTAACTTCCGACATGGAAAACCGCTTAACAGCGACACTGAATGCTGCGTTGGCTATCGCGGTGACGACGGAGGCAAGGAGCAGCGAGCTCGGTTGTAAAACTATACTATATCATTTAACTGCCAGATCTGGCTACGATGCTAGTTCGGGGCCTCCGGCCGGCGGGACAGCGGACACACGGGCACACGGGTACGATGGTTCAACGAGAGATTAGCAGAGCACCGGTGTCAAGCCAATCAGTTGGCTCATTTTTCTTTGGTTCTGAACTTTATGGTTTACTATAATCTATTTGTACAGGCTAATACTAAGGCTGTGTTCGGCACACCAGGTGGCCAGCAGTTAAGTCCTCGTTTCTCGTGCATACGTTTCTCAAAACGATCAACGCTGTGTTTTTTACAAAAATTTTCTATATGAAAGTAGCTTAAAAAAGCAAATAGATCTATTTTTTAACTTTTTAATAATGAATAATTAATTAATCATGTGCTAATGATATTTTTTGTTTTACGTGCGGCTTATTTAAGCCCCTCAATAAGCACTTAAAGAACAGGGTGTAATTAAGTGACAATGTTATTGACTGCAACCGCTGGATTGTTGTTTGAGGAATTGAACAGAAGTATCATAATTGATTTTGAGATAGCAGCAAATGTTTGGAGAATTTATTGGAAAATTGAAACATTGGATGGTCCAGTGGCTCACCTTCAAGCTTCACCTATAATGGTTTATTCCAACAGTAGCACTTCTCTAGTTCTCCTAATAAGAAATCAGTCATTTTGGATATTTGGATATGCACACTGCCTTTTTTACATATACATTATACATTAACGTTTTGCCATGTTACCGTTTTTGAAACAACATGCGACGGTACCAATGTATTGCGCATCGGTACTCGTAAGTCTAACATACCTATAATTTTAGAGAAAATTAGATATATACTATTACAAAATATCTACTTTAAAAATATGCCACTCTAAAATTTTGTCAAAGAATAATGACATTTTAAAGTGGGTAGGTTTTGAAATATGCCATTGTTTTCTATACATAGCATGTATTTATCTCATATTTTTGCATTTTCGATATTGCCCCTTTCTAACGATTAGAAGGCACAAAAAAATATTAACAAGTCGCCACCGCTACTTTCATCATCATACCGTCCTCAGAGCCACCGTCGTCATGGTCGTCGGTAAGATTAGAGCATGTACTTGAAGTGAGTGATCTGTGTGGGAGCTTAGTTTGGTCGAGATCTAATCAGATAAGAGGGACAACGTCGGAAGTAAAATACAGGGTGAATACATACTATGTATTTTATAAAAAATAGAGTAAAATAGTCACAATGGCATATTTCAAAATCTGCACACTTTAAAGTGGTATTATTCTAAGACAAAAATTTTAGAGTGATATATTTCTAAAGTGGACTCTTTTGTAATGGCATATATCTAATTTTTTCATAATTTTATGCTGGGTCGCCACGAGTGAAAGAGAGATCAATTACCTTTTTTACCGATTTACAGTCCAATGCCGTTGAATCCCCCCAGCCACAAGAATGAGCCAAGGCTTCCGCCTGCCTCCACGTCCACCCGGCGCCGCCGCGAGCGCGTCATTCCATCTTGGGCGTCGTCCGCGCAAGCTCACCCTCCCTCCGCTCCGTCTCGGCCTCCGCGCCAGCGACCTCGCCGTCCTCCCGCGCGAGGGCCTCCACGTCGGGGAACGGCAGGCGGAGCGCCTCCACGTCGGGGGCTCGGGGAGAACGGGGAGGCATCGGCGCATCGCATCGCAGGCGCCGGAGGAAGAGCAGGAGGTGGAACCGCCGAGAGCTGTGGCGCGACCGAGACCGCACCGAGCACGAGCGGCAGCACGAGCGCCGGGACGTCCTCGCCGCCGAACCCGGCGTCGGGCGGCGTGTGCGCGAGCTCGGCGACGAGGGAGCTGTCGCGAAAGGCGCAGGTGTAGGGCAGCGGAAGAAGTAGGTTGGGCCTATTTTATTTGATGGCCCAAATTAATTCTTTGACAGGAATTAAATCGGCGAAATTCAGTTGTGGGGTGAATTCATTGACAAATTGAGTTATGGCCTGAATTCATTATGGGAATTAAACGGGCCAAATTCAGATATGGGCTGCATTAATAATTGTGAGAATTAGGTAGGCCAATTCATTTACGGGCTGAATTTGTAGACGAGAATTCAGTAGGCCAAATTCATCTATGGGCCCAAATCACTGACTGCGATTGAGTGGGTCAAATTCTGATGGGCTAAATAATTTAGGGAATTACGTGGGTCAAATTCACTGGTGGGCTGAATTTGTTGATGGGAATACTTTTTGCCATATTCACTTGTCGGCTGAATTCTCATTACAGGAATTGAGGTGTCAAATTGGTCAGTAGGCCGAGTTTGATAACGGGCCAATTTCACATGATGAATTCGTTGATGTCAATTACCGCCAAATTCACTAGCGGCCTGAATTCGTTGACATGAATTAGGCGGGCCAAAATCAGTGGTGCCCTGAATTTGCCCTGAATTCGTTGATGGGAATACTTGGTCCATATTCACTTGTCGGCTGAATTCGTCGACGGCAATCCTGTGGGGGCAAATCCATGTACGGGCCAAAATCGTTGATAGGAATTAAGTGGGTCAAATTGGTCAGTTGGTTGAATTGTAAACCACCGCGTCTATTAGTAGATCACAGGATCCGTTCCATATACTCCCACAACAGTAGAAGCGTGAGAAGATGCAGAACACACGTGCCCTTCCCGTAGACATTAACACAGATATAGGGTGGAGCTCTCTTTTTATTATAGATATGATCTCAGGTACTCAAATATCTCACTCTGCCCCTCTATATACAAGGGTTTTAGAAAGAGATAAATCTTATCTCTACTTCGGTTCAGATTGGCCAAAAAAAGGAAATTATCTCTCCAAGAGATAAAATTACATAGCGGCTCCCTTGGGTTTATCCACGACCAACTCATGTCTCGTCAAAACTTCTACCAAAATCTAGTGGAAAAAAAGACTAAAAGAAAAGAGTGCATAGTTGCTGCTCATGCATTATATATTGTTGTCTCGTTAGTAATCTTATGTGAGGAACAACAGCTCCACTCAAGAGAAAAAGAGTACAACATTATAGACTAACCGGTCCATATTGTGGATCATGTTTTGAGGTGCTCTCCCCCTAAACCCTGCAAACCTCAAAGTCACTTTTCCCAATTCTCTGGATAAACTTCCGAGAACTAACCATTGAGAGAGACTAGATGATCAATACACTAGACTATCATTTGCTTGAATTGTAGAATATTCACCTCACCTCACTTGTTGAGTCTGTGGAATAGACCACTTGTATTAATGGTGTCAGTTCACTAAACTAAACTTCATATAATAGGATCTTCGAAACAGGTCTAAGTGATTGTCATTAAGCCAATACTTCAAGTATACTCTAAGACATTCAAACGTCTCATAAATGATAATTATCATATAGCACATACTCCCCCGATGACAACTTATGCCGCGGACCACTATTCCCATCTTAGTCAACATCCTCAGATGCATATGAGGCAAGAATTTATCATATCCTCAAATCTGTAGTCTCCAAGACATATATCTCATTTCACCCCTGAAACGAGAATAAGGAACATAGAGAGTAATGCACTCAATCTCCATTACCATAATACTACACCATAGGAAACATAGGGATTTATCCGAGGGATTTTATGTAGATCGAATGGCTCAGATGGATCCAAGGTTTTGAATGGCTTAGATTTCTTGGGATTACATAGGTGGACCCATCTATCTGTGTCACCGGGGAGACAATACGCCGGTCCCGCATGTCATACTGAGAAAAGAGGATTGCCGCTGGGGCCCGCTTGACAGTCGCAGAAGAAAGAGATGCCAGGGGGCCGGCCAATCAGAGGCACATAGGCGAAGCGAGCTCGCCATGGCGCTCAGCCGGGGAAGTCAGGCGACGGCCGGCGCGACGGCGCGGCAACAGCGACGCGAGTGACGGCGATGATCCGCACGGGACGGCGGCACACGACGGAGCATGGCATGATGGACGTCGATGTCCGGCGGCGGCCGACCGGTCGACGAGCGGCGAACAGAGGAGTAGGAGCGCCGGGTGCAAGACAGATGACGGCGACGACGACAAGCAGACAGAGCGAGGCGCCGAGGGATGCTCACCGGCGAGCGGAGAGACGACGGCGACGACGGCTGCTCGGCGGCGGCGGCGGCGGCACGGGAGCAGAGCAAGGCGGCGGCGTGGCTGGGGCAAAGCGGCGGCGTGCACAGGGCTGCAGGGCGCCAGGCGGCGGGGCGGCGACTCACCGGCGAAGGCGGCTTCCAGAGAGGGCGGCGGCGCTAGGCAGCAAGAGGCGGCGGCGTGGCTTCAGGAGCAGGGGCGCGGCGCTGGGCAGCAGCAGAGCGGCGCGGCGGTTAGGGCACGCAAGGGGCGGCGGCACAACGTCTTTTATAGAGAGAAGGAGAGGAGAGTCCGGGGCGGCGACGGCGCTGATTTCGCGGCGGCGTCCTCGGGAGTCCGGCGCAGACGGCCGCGCATAGCGGGCTGGGCCGGGCAGCGGCAGCGGCGGCGGGCCGAGGAAGCGGCGGTGGCCGGCCGACGCAGGCCGGGGAATTGGCGGTGGCAGGCCGGCGTAGGCCGGGGAATTGGCGGTGGCAGGCCGGCGTAGGCCGGGCCATGCGAGGCCGAGGGGAGACGGCGCTGGGCAGCCCAAGGCCGGCTCTGAATGCAGCTGTAGGGAGGGAGGAGAGAAGAGGAGGCAGGAGGAAGAAGGGGAAGGAGGAAGAAGAGAGGAAAAAGAGAGGAAAAGGAAGAAAGAAAGGGAAAAAGGTGAAAAGGAGGGAAAGGGAGGAAAAAAGGGAGGGGTTTTTTTGGAAAATTTCTAAAATTTGGATTTTGGATTGTAGAATTTCAAGGAATAATAGGAATATCAGAATTTTGGGGAAATTTTTGGAATCTTGAAATATTGCGAACACTTTGGCATTATTTTTGGGAATCGAAAACTCGAAAATACTTTATGGGATCTGAAAATTGGGAAAAAAATTAGAATATCAGGGTATTTATTTATTGAAAACTGGATTTCAAAGGGATATAAAAGATTTATTTCAGAAAATAAGGATTTTTTGAGATTTAAGGGATTTCTGAGTTTTGGAAACTGGATTTATTCGAGAACTTTGGACAGCAAATTTTGTGGGGTTTGTTTGAAAGGAATTGGATATATCCGATAATCCGAATTTTGGATTTCGAGAATATTTTACAGAATCAGACTTTCAGGGGATTAGGGATTCGGGAACAATAACCCGAGTCCAAGTAGAACAGAAGGGCGCAGAGGAATTGGACCAAGAACGACCCGAGAAAAGGAATTTGAAATTTGCTTAAATAATTACTAAAAATGATCTTTGTAATATAAAAATTAATTCTGGAGCTCTAAAAAATCTAAAAAAATTTCAGAGAGTTTAATTACACACAAGTAATTTATTAAAAATGGTTTCAACTATGATTTATTAAAAAAAAATTATTTCCCATTTTTTACTTTACTTAATTATTTTACTTTATAATTTAATATAAATTATAGAAAATCCATTATTAATTAATTATTTAATTCCCGAAAAATTAGGCTGTGACACGCTGACCACCCCATGACGGCTCGCCGACAGCATCGGTGAGGTTCATGCGCTGTCCAGATGTCATTAGCCCCGCCAAAGGTGACATGCTTGAGTTTTGGACTTTCCTGGTGATGGCGGTTTCTCGTGACAGCACCGGCACAAGGCCAACGGCGTACCCATCAGCGGCGACGAGTGACGGCCGACGTGCCTCCAAATCCGTCAATGCGGAGTGAGAGGATGACATTCGTCGATCCTAGCGTGGCGCCAACAAGGAGAGTGAGCCAGAGAGAGATGGGAGGACCGTACGGAGGATGGCCGGTTCAGCCGAGCCGAGTCGGATGTGCTCCGGTTAGGGCATCCTGATCAATCTTGAGCGATTTTTCATACGGTTTTCTCATATTCTCATCAAAAGCAACAGATGCATATAGATTGAAAGCAGAAAATAAATCAGTGCTAGCATGTCATCCATACCATGACGAAAAACAAGAAAACTAAATCAATCTATAAAAACGTGTAGATCGCACAACTTAATAGACACATGCCCGGATGTATCTATATGTTTTATTAGTAAATTAGTTTAAGAACTAATTCACGTGGTTAGGGAAGGTCGATGCACGTGATGTCGGATGGCCTCGCATGGCCATCGCGTACGAGTGCAAGTCGGAGCGAGCAGCCTCGGTTGGCACGGCAGACGGCTGCCAAGGCACGGTCCAGCACGGCCTAAGCGTTGCGGCGGTGCTCTGCTCGGACGCACATACGCGAGAGATCTCGCGGCCGAGCGCCGCGTGACACGCCATGTTGAGGCCGAGGCGTGCGTCGCATCTCCTGATCCGTCTTGCTTGTCCATCCTTGATTCCATCTGCATGTACGTTCTTGCTTCTGTCGGCCAATCCACACGAGCCATGCGTGCATGCGTTGCGAAGGCTGGGCGTCATCGCAGGGCGCAGCTCCTCGTGCGGAGGAGCAGGAGCCTGCCCAGGCTCAATGTCCCAGCAGCCGGTCCTTTCGCGGACGACGAACTTCTCGAGCACGGGCGATCGCGTCGATTGCGCCTCGGTTGTACATGCAAATAACACAGTAATCGCAGGAGAGATCAATCTGTAATTAGAAATCATTCTACTAAAATTAACCAGCAAACCCGTGAACGGCAGAGCTACTGTTGATAACGTGTTGTAAACCAACGCGCTTCCTCCCATAGCAGTAAAGGTGTGAGAAGATGTTGAGTGAGGAAGCTCGAGGACGCGCGTGCGCCCAAGCTGCTACCCCCACGTGTACAGTAAAAAATTTAAAAAATATTAAAAAAATAAAATATTAAAAAATCGAGTAACTTTATACCACTAATTTGAAACTTCTATCTCTAATTTTAAAACTTTCAATTTAAATTTAAAAACTATCAACTAAGAATTTAAAAAAGTCTACTCAAATTTTAAAATTTTTAACCCAAAATTTAAAACATTTAATTAGATATTTAAAACTTTCAACTTGAAATCTAAAAATTTTTACTCTGCGTATTTATGTATTATTTTATAATTAAAAATTATTAAGTACTAATGATGATGTTTAGAGGGGTGGTTAGGGCTTAATGATAATGATTAGGAAGATGTCTATACGGCCGCTGCGTGCGTGGATTAGCCAACCCGCACGCACTAGACCTGTCTGATGTAGAGTACCCATGCCCTTCTCTGTAGAAATAGACAATTAACACAGATGTAGAATTGAGCTCTCTCTAATTATAGATCTGTTCTCATGTACTTAAAGGTTTCACCCTGCCCCTCTATATATATGGGGGTTTTAGGAAAAGATAAATCTTATTTCTATTTTAGTTTGTATTGGCCTATAAAAAAGGAAATTATCTCACCAAGAGATAAAATTCCATAACAAACGGAAACTAGATGGGCCAATTTCACATGATGAATTCGTTATTACTGCCAAATTCACTAGCGGGCTGAATTCGTTGACATGAATTAGGCTGGCCAAAATCAATGGTGCCCTGAATTCGTTGGCGGAGATTAGGTGGGCTAACTTAACTAGTGGACCATATTTGTTCACGAGAATAAATTAGTCCAAATTAACTTGTAGGCCGCATTTGTTAGAATTTGGTGGGCTGTTTTCGTTGACGAGAATTAAGGAAAATTTTTAATTTTTATATTTATTTATTAAAAGATTTGCAAAAGTAGATTTTTGTTTGAAAAAATTACAAAAATAGACTCCCACTGCCCTCTGGGAGGGCGATTTTTAAAAATCGCCCTTCCAGAGGGCGATTTGATGACGTGGCTGACGGCCGTCGGCCCCCGGCCTTCCAAAAACCGCCCTCTCAGAGGGCGACAAGGGGGCCGCCTGCAAAATACGCCCGGGGGCCGGCCATTTTACAGGCGGCCTCCTTGCCGCCCTCTGGGAGGACGGTTTTGGCCTTGCCACCCTCCTAGGGGGCGGTATTTAGCATTAATATAGTCCGGACCGTCCGGACCCTGTTCGGACCGTCCAGATAGGCACGCACCGTCGCCACGCCGTCCTCACACAGTAGTTACATCGCTAGTTGGATATCAGTAGGTTTGTATGGTAGTTAACGTGTGTTCGGTTGTCACCGCTCGGAATGTATTTTCGTCGTGAAGTTGACACTCAAAAATTCATGTTTTTAATCAGGTTCGTCAGAAACGTAGATCGTGAGGAATATGTCGTTTGATCGATGAGCGTAAACGAAGTAAAGTGGTTTCCTCAGGAAACGTAGAATTAATAAAACATGATACACAACAGGCAAACTATTACAGACACAAAGTACTACGGGCCCTGACTGTAACCTCTAGCTCTCTTCGACTTCCTACCCTGCGCTCGCACCTGCCCCTGGGAGTACGCGAACCAGTCTGGTGGTACGGCACGGCCAGCGTGGGTCGTCTGCATGGGTGTGGCAATCGGTGGGTCCTGTGTCTGTGGTGGAGGAGCTCCTTCGAGCTGCGAGGCAGCTAGTATCTCCTGTATCTCCTCGCCCTCGTCCTCCAAGTCATCCCCCTCAAAAGGACCCGGTGCCCAACCGCTGCCGCGTGCGCCCTGCGTGGAGGAGCCAGCGCCAGCAAAAATCGCTGGCGCTGTAGAGTGGAACAATGTACACCAAATTATTGATTATTGCAAATCGAAATTTTGCAAGACAAAAGTAAACTTTGATATAACCTGAAGGACCTCATGTGGTGGCACCGGGGGCACTTGTCATGCCCAGCTGCGCGTGTGGTTGTGTGTGGTACACTCCATGCGTCGACGTGCTAGCTCCAGAGGGATGTAGGTATGGTGTAGCGAAAGCTGCAGGGAAGCATATTGATGTACAACGGTGCATGTCGTACAAGGAAACATGTTATGAACGGAAGGTTAGTAGAATTTACCTCTGGAGGGGACAGATGGCTGACTGGAACCCTGCGGGCGCACTCCTGCTCCTCCTCCTGTTCCTGCTGGCCGTGGCTGCTGCTGTTGTATATAGACGGGAGGTACCGCGTCAGTCGCACGACAAGTGAGCGCACGAAGCACTATGTGCAACGCCTGACGAATCCTCCCAATGGTCGTCCTCTGCTCGTCCGCAGTCAGCACGATCCCAGTGTCCAGCCGTCCGAACGCCGCGTTTACATCACCCTGAATCTGTCGCGCTGCGTCGGCCTATTTCAAATGTGACTTGATTATGTGTTAGAACCGTGGCTACCTACAAAAGGAATGGCAAAGTGCAAAGATAATGTGACTTACCGCGCGAAAGTAGTCCTGGTCACGGTGTCTAGGATACGTGTCCGTCGTAGCGGCGACGTGTGGCTATGGATCACCTGGGGTGAACGTTACGCGTATGCGGGTCCGGGGCTGGTACCACCTGAGGTATGCTAGGTAATGCTCCTCAGTGTATGCACGTATCTCCTCGATGACATTCTCCGTCGCCAACAACCAGTCCTCCACGTACTGCTGCAATCGGGGATACCACCGAGCGCCGGCTGCTTGTCCCCTACGATTATACCTATTTGCAGAGAGTACATTAGAGTACATTAAAGAGTGGTACTACTAAACAAAGATGGCAGTTGTACTTACCGGTGCACATCGCGCGGCACAACGACCTCTATGGGCATAGGGAAGATCTGACGTAGGCCGAACTGTCGCATCACGCGCTGTGGACAGTGGGGCTCGACGAAGATGTCGAACACCAACGGCACTTTCGTCAACCAGTACGCCTGGTCGTGCGTGCAAAGAGTACAGAGTCCGAGCGGTGCACGGGCCGCGATGGCCTGCGGACTATAGGGCTCCCAGACGACGTCGCTGGGTAGCAGGCGGTCGAACTCCATAACGAACTCGGAGTAGGCCCTCCTAACCTAGTTGTGGGCGTAACGACGCTGCAAAATAAGAAAAGATTACACGTCAGTGTTTGCACATAAGTGGTAAACATAGAATTTCACATTACGTACCTCATGGCGACACCATACCGTCCCCATAGTCGGGCGGTCCTCGGGCCACTGCCCGTACAAGCCTCCAGGGTCGCCCTCGTAGGAAGAGAGCTCAATGAGAGGACGGCCTATCGCGAAACGCTCGGCCGCCCATAGCTGCAGAAGAAGAGGGCAACCGGCGAGAATCACACCTGGATCGGTCTTTGTGCACGCGTCACAAAGAGCACGGTATGTCGCCGCTAGCACAGCAGATCCCCAGCTCCACTGCGGTACGTAGCCGTCCTCGCTGTCGGTGATCGCACGAGCGTAGTGGATCAGTCCCTTGTCCACCGCGTGCCCGTGAGTGTTGGTGAACATCACCCACCCGAACAGCCACAACAGGTAGGCCTCCATGCTCCGTTGCACCGAGTATTCGTTGGCGTCGTTGTCTAGCTTGTCAGACTGTAAAGGAAGATCATAGTCAGCATCACCGTTCCTTTATAGGTCGGATGATTGTGAATCAAATGAATCCGCGACTTACGGTGAACTGTAGCACCCACGCCTGCGAGGGGCCACTCGTGGTGTAAGGCGGTAGCGAACCCGGCATACCAAGGCCAGGTCGACGGTGCACGGCCTCGAACCGAGCAGATATGTCCTGCGCCCAACCATGCCCCCCGTCAACCGGACTGACTGCGTCCCCTGCAAGGGGAAGTCCCAGCAGGTAGGACACGTCCTGGAGTGTGGGAGTCATCTCGCCACACGGTAGGTGGAACGTGTGGGTCTCCGGTCTCCAGCGATCCACCAGCGCTGCCAGAAGTGACCGGTCAGCGTCCCATCGCCTGGCGGGGTCTCTCTCGTCCGGTGCGGGCTCAACTAGCCTACACAGCGGAAGAAGTCTAGCCTCACACAACCTACCAAATATAGCACTGTATTCAATATCGGGGAAAACATAGATATGCACAAATGATGGGAATGAATATTCGTACAGCTCTTACCTCTGACGGAACCGGGGGTCTATCCGCAGGAGCTGACGTGAAGGCCGTGGACGGAAGGTGCCTAGCTGGCCACCCTCGACGGCTGACAGGTAAGACCGGTGGGACTGGTCGAGACCCCGGTCGAGCAGCTCTGGTGTAGGGTACGCCATACCTGCATACAAATAGAGAGTTAGCGTAAATTAGTTTTAATGTTTATAGCATTATTACATGACAATAAAAACCAACAGTACGATACATGTCATTCTACAACAAAGATCAAGTATAGACTTACACTACACCTCAGCACCACCAATTGTTCGAGAACGTCTAAGATGGGGTCGTCTTGAAGTTGTGCCTTCACCCGTCGGACGACTACCATCAGCGGCTGAACCCGACGCTCCTGCTTCCACCGCACTTGGACCGGCTGCATTCTTTGGACATTTCTTATATGTATGACCTGTTTGGTCACACTTTGAACAATGTTTAAGTCTTCCACCGGCTTCTGACTCATCCATGTCATTACGGATGCGTCTTGTCTTGCGGCGACCTGCTTTATCCCTTAATTTTGTTGGGTCAGGAATGTAGATAGCTTGAGGATTCTCCGTAGTAAATGTCCCCGCTATACCGAAACCGTATATCTCTCCACTCCAGGTATTATAGATTGTTTCTTTTCTGAAATAAGGTGAGACAAAATAACGTGCTTCGATTCCACACTCACCGCTCGCGGCAATCACATGGGAACATGGCTTGTGGAGCAGAGTAGGTTTTCGGCACGAGCACTTGCAGGTCCCGTCTTCTTTGAGCACACACTCCTGCACAACTCTTTTGCGGTAGATTCCGCGCATGCCCTTGTCGACACACAATATTTCAAATCTGTGTTCTTGTGTGCCTTGAGGTAGAGCACGATGTCTTCGGGCCTTATTACTTTTATCTTGCAGGTACTTAGTGAGCAGTGTTCCAAAGAAAAGATTATTATCCGTCATTGAGGGGCCAGCTGCTCTGAACCGATCTCTAAAGTACTTGCATGTCCCATGCAAGATAAATTCAACTATTCCAACAAGTGGAAGCCCTCGAACACCACGCATCATCCAGTTATAGACCTCTGCCAAATTTGTGGTCATTATGCCAAATCGAGAACCATCCTTGTCATACAATAATGCCCATTTCTCCTTTGGCTCATTCTCAATCCACTCTGAAACTTTTCTAACTGAGGATGCATGCCTTCTTCTCATACGAGGTCCATCGCTTGATAGAGGTCCAAGAGCTTCCGGAGCCTCGTCCCCTCCAATGGTAGCTCTCCTGGACTGCTCATCTGTTTGTTTAGAGGTCAGCTCATCTAACCTCCTCCAAAGCTCCTTGAACTTCTTCTCTTGATTCTGGGCGCAAAGCCTCTTGAAAAGATCCATAAGGTGCTTATTTCTAAACTGTCTGTAGAAATTAGCACCCATATGACGCATGCACCATCTGCTTTGGACATCAGACCACCTTGGTGGGTATCCCTTCTCAACACATCCATATCTTAATTCCTCAATTGCACGCAGCAAGCCGGCGTAACGGTCATATATGAGGCATACGTCTGGTCTCATCCGTACAACTGCTGTTTTAACCTTTTCTAGGAACCAATACCAGCTATCAGTGTTCTCACTCTCAACAAAAGCAAAAGCCACCGGTAGAACTTAGTTGTTTCCATCAACTCCAATTGCTGTTAATATAAGTCCTCTATATTTTCCAGTCAGAAATGTCCTATCGATGCAGAAGATAGGACGACAATGGATAAATGCCTGAATGCAAGCACCTAGTGCAAAGAATACTCGTTGCAACAAACTTTTATTACCATGGTCAATTGATGGAAAGGCTTTCAAGTCGTAGTACGTCTCCGGATTTCTCTGAAGAATACAGCCTAACAGACGAGACAAATTATCATAAGATGCTTCAAATGTGCCAAACCTCATCTCTACAACCTTCTGTTTTGCCCTCCAAGCCTTATCATAGCTAATTGTATATTTGAATTTCTCTTCAATATGGCTAACAATTGACCTTGGTTCGTACCCCAGATTGTTGACAATATGGGAGTACATCTCTGTTGCAACAAATGCAGAGGTCATGTTTCTATGATATTTTTCAACACCTGGTAAGTAACATGAATGCTCGGTCACGATTGAAACTTGCCAATAATCTTTCTATTTACCCTTGAATGCGTGCACCCGCCATGGACACCCATCCTTCATGCACTTCACTTCATACACTGATTTGTTTGACTTCATGACCGAGAACTCTCTCTGAAGTGACACCGCCATTGTTTGACTGCCTCCTTTAAATCTTTTACATATGCGTACTTAGCCCTCCTGAATGACCTCATTCTGCTTGTACTCCCATGGCACATGATGCCGCTCGGAGATAGCAAGCGCAGAGAAATCCTCGTTGCTCCATTCTGCAGACATCACGTTGTCCTCATCAGACGAATCATCATGCTCTGCATGCTCATTTTTAGAATCTTCCCTATCCATTTCTTAGACGATCCTGTCGATTTATTCTCCCTCATCTGCCATACCTGTTGCCTGTCTATCTTCTTCATTCCCTCCTTTATTTTCTTCCATTGTTTCACTATCACTTCCCGCCGTACTTGGACCCTCATCATCTTGTATGGGCATTGCACCAGCGGTGTTATCTTTCTCATATATAGACACAAGTATGCCCAGTGGCCAGCCACGTTGGAATGCATTCTCCACATACCATCTCCAAGTGGCAGTGCAATCCACCGGCATCAGTTCCTAAAAAAAACCTTCAACTACACGACTGACTACTGCATACAAGGTTATTGCGCTGAGCTAGGGGTCCAGTCGAAACCCTCGCATCAGCCAGTTGTATACTGACCCAAATCTTCTCCCAGCTGGCCTATCAATACCCTTAGCCGTTGAACTAAACTCCGACAGATCTACACCGTCTGGACCATATCTCACATTCCCTTGCCCGTGAAATAACTGAAATATCACCTTATTTGACATATCTGTTAATGAAAAATACAGTTAAACTAGGTACCAACATCCTCCTAACATCTAAAACCGTGTATTCCAGATTTTATAAGTATACCATCTGTACAAAAAAGTAAGTCATCTAACAGATTAACTAAAAACCTACAGATCTATATAGTACTACACACGTAACTAGTACATTACTACATCAATTCTTACATACAAATAGAAATTGCAAAGGAACAATGGATTTTACCTGCAGGCAAATCAGCAAACGGGCAGAGGTTCGCTGCTTTCGTTCAGCCTCGCTCTCAGCTCTCTCCTGTTTTTTTTTCTAATTTGAGTGAATTTTATAACATTTTTTGAGTCTGGGAGGGGGTTTTATACCTAGGGGGCTAAAAACCACCCTCCCAGAGGGCGGCAAGGGGGCCGCCTGCAAAAAACCGCCCTGGAAATGGGTGGTTTTTGGGATTTTGCAGGCGGCCCCCCGGGCGCCCAAAATCGCCCTTGCAAAGGGCGGTTTTTGGGCGCATTTTGCAGGCGGCCCCCCCTCTCAGAGGGCGGCAAGGGGGCCGCCTGCAAAATGGCTGACGGCCGTTGGCCGAGCCATGTAGAATCATTGTCATGATTAATATTTTGTGATGAACAATTGGCTTTGCGAATGATTTATTTAATGAACTTTGATTTGAGAATAACTGTGAATATTGGTGTGAGTGTGTGTGACTAATGTGGGTCAGGTTGCGATATCTGTGCCCAGAAACAGTTTGTTTTATTATGGGTGTGTAGGTGACTTGTGGTCAACACCGTCAACGGTGGGATCGGGACAAAACTCAGGGAGGAGTCGAGGTCCAAAACGATCAAGGATGCCGGGTGACGTAGTTGGACGCAAGGTGCCACACGGTGGATGGACACTGTGTGAGAGGTCTTCGCAATGGGCTTCACAAGTCGTGTGTGCAAGCACCGGAAAAATCGTGGAGAAATTCAGAGGAAAATCGAAAAAGAAAAAAAGAGGACGAGAATGGTTACAGTTCTTCGGTTGGGTACTGTAGCTGAATGTATGCGTACTGTAGTTGGGTATGCACGTGGGCTGCAGTCTTGCATCGATGTGTATGCATGTGGGCTGCAATGCAGCGATGCAAGGAAGGAAGCAGGCCCAGGTCGGTGGAAGGCTGGCCGTGGAGCAGCGATTTGGCATGCAGGATGTCGGTCCATGCAGCGGCAGGCCTACGCGCAGAAACGGCTCGGGTAGCTGCAGGCCCACGCGCAGGATTGAACAGGAGTCCGACTTGGTTAAAGTCTCCTGTGATGATTTGGGAAGAGAGAATTTTTGGTAAATTGTATTTGTTTAGGAATTTGAGAGTTTGAGTCCTAGTGGGATTAGGAGAGAATTTTTGGTAAATTGTATTTGTTTAGGAATTTGAGAGTTTGAGTCCTAGTGGGATTAGGAGTTCTACTCCTACTTTGTGTTGGATGTTTGAGGTATAAATAGATGAGGGATGGAGGCTCTAGATGCATAACTTTTGAGAAGAGAGAAAAGCTAGGGTTTAGCCTTGAGAGAGAGTAGTGCTTTGTATGCACTTTGTAAACACATCTTGATGCAATAAAGTTAATCTACTTTAAGAGCATCTTTGGTGTGTATCCTGTTGAATTCCAACGGTTCATCCGACAAGAGTGCGGCGGCGAGGCGACGGTTCTACCGACGGACATACGGTGGTCAGACCGGCGCACAGAGATGGTTTGACCTGTACACTCCATCCAGGTTTGAGGGTTTCTTTTATTCCGCAAAAGATTTTGGTTTTTGGTATTCCTACCATTCACCCCCCTCTGGTAGGTTTAATTCTTGTCTTTCGATCCTACAAGCCACGTCATCAAATCGCCCTCTGGGAGGGCGATTTTTAAAAATCGCCCTCCCAGAGGGCGGTGGGAGTCTATTTTTGTAATTTTTTCAAACAAAAATCTACTTTTGCAAATCTTTTAATAAATAAATATAAAAATAAATTTTTTTTGAGAATTAAGTAGTGTGAAATTGTAGATGGGAAAGTAGTGGGACTAATTGGTTGACATGGGTTAAGCGGGCTGATTTCTTTCGTGGCTGTTGGTGGCCCGAATTCTTTGATGGGTTTATTCGTCGGCCGTTGATGGGCCGAACTCCTTCCTCCGGTGAATTTTTACTGTTACTAATTTAATGTTTTTTTAATTTATAAAACTAATTTTTGATTTGGTTATTTTACAGAAATAGCCTCTTGCCGTCGTGGGCCACGGCGGTATTTAAAAACCGCCGTGGCCCAGGGCGGCGAATGGCCTCCCTGTCAGGCGCGGCTAATGGCGGCCCCCCGCCGTTAGCCGGGGGGGCCACGTGGCGTTGCCGCCCTCGGGGACGGCGGCGAATGCCTCCAGGGGGCCGAATGCAAAAATGCATTCGCCGCCGTCCCCCAGGGCGGTTTTTAGCCCAATCGCCGCCCTGGGGGACGACGGTTTTTAGCCCTCCCCTATATAATCCCTTCGCACACTCGCCGGCATGTCATTTCCCCCTTCCGCCTCCAGCGTTCGTCCAACAGAGCTGAGGCAAAGGAGGAGCAATACAGCGGCGAAGCCCTCACGGATTTTTGAGCCGAATCTAGGTATTTTTTTGCTCTCCCCCTGTTATGTAGTCAATTTTTTAGACAAGTGTTAATTAGTACTAGACGCGTAGTGTAATACCCGACATATTATGAAAATATTAACGGTTTGGCATAACCATCGTTAGTATTAAATTTATTTGACCGTACTAGAAGAACATAGCGGACATGTAGTAAATTGTAGTATTTTAGAAATAAATATGCTCCGCCATGGCCATCGTTGGTATACGTCATTTCGACACGTTAGATAAACCTAGCGTATAACTTTATTAGCGCTACTGGGTTAGTTTGTAAAATGTAGAAATGGTAATGGTTTGACTCATACCTATAGCCTTTTTATCGAACGAATATTGATTAGCACAGATTAATAACTGTAGTGAAAATCTTTTTTGTCAACAGAAATGGCAAATAGAGTTGTATTCGCGATATATCACGGTGAAGGAAATGTCAGAGAAGGACCATATGGGGTAGATTTATCGGAGTTCAACGTAGCACAAAAGGGAATTATAGCTCCAGCTGAGAGAAGTTTTCCTGGAGTTTACAATTGGTTAATGAGGGGATTCGGAGTAGATCCTAAAGTAAATGCAATTACGGTATACGCACTGGTTAGCTGGGCTGTGGAAGGTTTTTGGTGGGAATTGATGCCAATAGATTCGACGGCCAGCTGGGTATTTTTTGTGGAGAGTACACTGCAGCGAGGATGGGCACAGAGCATCCTAGTGGTAGTGCATGACAGGGTCAGCATTGATCAGGCTGGTCCAAGTACAGCGGAAGGGCCCGATGAAACAGGGGAGCAAAATGAGGCAGAAGACGAGGGTGCCGGAGAGGAAGGAGGCCAAGAAGACATGGGATCGGGGGGGTTTGCAGATGAAGGGAAGAGACACCCAGGTCTAGTACAGGAGATGGAAATTGAAGACTCAGAACCTGAGCATATGGAGGATGATGATTCTTCGAAGGACGATGTATACCCGGCAGAATGGGACAACGAGGACTTCTCCGGACTCGTTGTCTCAGAGGGGCACACCGTGGCATGGGAGTATCGGCAGAATGAAGTGGTGCAAGGCGCTAGATACGCCGAAAAAGCACAATTGACAGAGGCTGTGAAGATGTGGGCCGTGTCACTTGGGAGGGAGTTCTGGGTATCAAAGTCCACCAGATCAGTGTACGAAGTGAAATGTGCAAGTTCAAGCAATGGATGTCCATGGAGGATGTACGCATCCAGGAAGAAATATGACGACTGTTGGTCCGTGTCAATCGTGACGGAGCACAACTGCCATCTTCCGGGTGTTCAGAAGTACCACAGGAACATATCATCTGCATTCATCGCTTCAGAGCTGTATTATGCTGTTGTGGAGAACCTTCGGTTCGATCACAAGTCAATTATCATGCGCATCGAGGAGAAGTACAAGTACACCATTACATATGCCAAGGCATGGAGGGCCAACAGAGATAATTGAAAGGAGATTCAGCAGTTTTGAAGCTTCGTACAATAATTTGCCTCGTCTACTGGAAACCATCTGTGCGAGGAATCCTGGCAGCTACTCCGAAATCAAAAGTTTCCCATCGTTACCAAATCCTGGGCAGAGTGTCCTTCAGCGGGCCTTCCTCTCCCTGGAGGTGTGCATGTTTGTATTTCTTCATTGCAGGCCCATTCTCTGCATCGACGGCATGTTCCTAACTGAAAAATATAGAGGTCAAATGTTGACGGCAATCGGAGTAGACAGGAACAACCAAGTGTTGCCCGTGGCCTTTGCCTTCGTCGAGAGCGAGAACACAGAGAGTTGGTACTAGTTTCTGAAGCTGGTTAAGGAAAAGGTGGTGGAGATAAGGCCAGATGTATGTCTCATACATGACCGTCATCCAGGGATGCTGCGTGCAATTGAGGAGCTGCGAAACAGATGCGTAGACAAGGGATACCCTTCGGTGTGGGAAGATGTAAAGAGCAGATGGTGCATGCGTCACATGGGCGCAAACTTTTATAAGCAGTTCAGAAACAAGGAGCTAATGGCCATGTTCAAACGTTTGTGCGCCCAGAATCAACAGAAGAAGTTCAATGAGCTGTGGAGGAGACTTGATGAGCTGACAGCCAAACATAGAAGCGAGAGTTCTGCAAGACCCGCAGCTAGAGGTGTTGACGGCCCTGAAGCTTTAGGTGCACTTCCCACCGATGACGGTACATTCAGAAGGAGGCCCGGTTCCTCGGTTAGCAGATTTTCGTAGTGGATCGAGCACGAGCCGAAGGAGAAATGGGCATTGCTGTACGATGAAGGTGGAGCAAGGTACGACATAATGACCACGAACCTTGCAGAGGTCTACAACTGGGTCATGCGTGGTGTGAGGCAACTCCCCCTTGTTGCCATCGTGGAGGTCATCCTACATGGAACACAGACGTACTTCCACGACAGGTACAGACAGAATGGCCCATCTATGGCTGATGGAAACCTTTGGTTCGGCACAAAAATGACAGAGTACCTTGAGGAGAAATGCAAGAAGGCAAGAGAGCACCGAGTCCGAGTGCATGACACACGAGAGCATAGATTTGAGATATTATGTGCCGACAGGTCCAGGCGTGGCATATTCGCAAGGAAACCTCGGCAAGAGTGTGTCCTAAAGAAAGATGGGACATGCAAGTGCTCCTGTCGGAAACCAAGCTTGTACCACAAGCCCTGTTCTCATGTCATTGCCGCTTGCGGGGAGTGCGATATTGATGAACGCCAATATGTGTCTCCGTACTTTAAAAAGGAAGCAATCATGCATACATGGAGTACCGAGATTTTTGATTTCGGCATCGTCGGCACTTTCACTGAAGACACAAGCCCAGTTTATTTCATTCCTGACCCGACGAAGGCGAGGAACAAGGCAGGCCGCCGTCGGACACGGAGGATTCGCAATGATATGAACGAATCCGAGGCCGGCGTTAGCGCTCAAGGTTGCAGTAGGTGTGGAGAGGATGGACATACCTACAAGAAGTGCACGAAAAACGCCGAGGCCCCAAGTGCAGCGGAAGTTCCTATGGAAGGATCAGGCGCCGACGGAAGGCGGCCAACTGGGGAAGGCACCACTGATAGGCAGCGTCATCGCAGGCGTCCTCGTGCACCTTCGAGTTATGTTGTGTAGTATAGCCGCTGGTTGCTGATGTAATGTCCCTGTAATGTGTACCAATATGCATGTATTGCTATCTGATTTTCGTTTTAGTGTGGGCCTTTTAAAGGTACTTTGCTGTCTGTTAATTTTCTGACTGTAATGCACTATGTTTAATTGAGCTAATCCGTTCCGCTTCTTTTTCCTTGCAGGTATGGACTACCAGACGCCTGAGCTGCTGGATCACGCCACCGATCAATCCCATCGGTCGTTTCTCTCGGCGCTGCAGAACCTCGAGCTCGGTACCTTACGTCCTCGACCTTCTAGGCGACTCCTTCCTGTGGACGACAGGTTCACGACTAGGTACGTACGAACGTTGTACTGTGAAGCTGTATATGTCAACTTACTAACTTGCTTTGTTTTGATTATCAGGTTGCGGGAGGCAGGCCTTCTGCCGCTGTGTAGGCTGGTAGCAGCCGCAGTGGACCCGACTGACCTGGCGAAGAAGTGGGGTATCGACCGGTCGCTGATCACAGCTCTTGTGGACCGGTGGAGACCGGAGACGCACACCTTCCACCTCCCATGCAGTGAGATGGCCCCCACGCTGCAGGACGTCAGCCTCCTCCTTGGGCTGCCTCTAGCCGGTGATGCGGTGGGCCCAGTTGACGGGCTCCAGGCATGGCGAGACAACATCCTGCAGCGGTTCGCCCCGGTTCACCGTGCTCCGGGGCTTCCCCTCGTTGGCGAGATCTCCCCGTACACGCATGCGGGCCCCCCTCAGGCTTGGGTACTGAGCTACACGGTAAGAATGCTTTCTTGTTGTTTTATGTTCATCCTTCAGTCCGTACTAGAATTACAGTGTCAACTTCTTTATATGTTACTGCAGTCTGATCAGCTAGACCCGGAGGCCGACGCGTACTCACTGCAGAGGAGCCTAGAGGCGTACCTGTTGTGGCTGTTCGGGTGGATGATGTTCACCAACTCGCACGGCCACGCAGTCGACAAGGGCTTGATTCCTTACACGAGGGAGATAGCCGATGCCGAGGACGGTGCTGTTCCCCAGTACAGTTGGGGATCTGCAGTCCTTGCCGCCACGTACAGGGGTCTGTGCGACGGCTGCAGGAAGACCGACCTAGAAGCGGTCTTCATGGGTTGTCCACTCCTCCTACAGCTCTGGGCGCCAGAGCAGTTCGCGATCGGCCGCCCCGTGGTGGACCACAGTCCGTACGAGTCGACCCTGTAGTGGATGTCCCACCGGAGGATTATCCAACGATGGGGACGGTGTGGTGTCGTCGTGAGGTATGTTCAGTATTAGAACCGTCTCGGTTTTTTATGTTACTTGGACTAACGAGAACTCTTTTCTTGTTTGTAGCGTCGGTACGCTCACGTGCAGGTGCTGAAGTCGTACCCAGACTTCGTCATGGAGTTCGACAGGATCACGGACGACGACGTTGTCTGGGAGCCGTACAGCGCCGAGGCGGTGAACGCGCGTGCGCCGCGTGGGCTGTCGTCCCTCTGCAACAGGGACCAGGCGTACTGGTTGATGATGACGCCGATGCTGTTCGACATTTCTGTCGAGCCGCACTGCCCGCAGCGTGTGATGCGGCAGTTCGGTATGCGACAGACCTTCGGCCATCCACAACGCCCAGGCGTACCGCAACACGTTCATAGGTATATATGGAAATGAATATTCCGTATTGTTATGCATTGTGTCACCGGTTGTGCTCTGTAGGTTAAATCGGCGTGGTCAGGCCGCCGGTAAGTTGTGGAGACCCACCGTCATCGAGTATATCAACGACTGGCTCATAGCCACGGAGGACGTCATCACGGAGATGCACCCCTACACAGCCGCCAGGTACGAGCAGGACCTTTCCTGGTACCAGCCCCGTACCAGACTACAGGTGACGTTCACTCCCGAGGCTCCACTGGCGCACGTCGCGGGGGTGCGAGACGCATACCCAACACCCCGACCAGGACTACTTCTGCGCGGTGAGTCAATGGTTTTCATACTATTTTCAACGGTAGTTACCACGCGCAACTAACCACGCATGTCCTGCTGAACAGGCGGACGATGCTAGGCAGGTCCACACGGAGCTCGGCCTACTGCGGCAGCGCCTCGAGGCTGGCATCCCTCTCACGCAGCAGGAGCAGACGATCACGTTCGGCCGGATGTGCAACACAATGTGCTCGGTCGTCCGTGCTCTGACTTGTCGCCGTTCCGATGCAGCCCCACCGATGCAGATAGATATGCGAGGTCCTCATGGTGAAGGGACATCGGCATGAGCGGCGGGTTCTGTAGGGGCCAGTACGTTATGGGGAGCAGGTCCTTCTGATACCGCCGGAGGATCGAGGTCGGCAGGCTCCACGATCGGACGAGGATTGTCAGGTACGTCAGGTTTGAACCTATTCTCCATAACTAACTGTACTTTTTATTCGGCTTACGCGAACTTTTCTTTACCAGACCCATGCGGCGGATCTCACCACCACCTGGGGGACATTGGGCGGGGATCTGCCCCGAGCACCTCTGGTTGGATCTCTACCGAGGACGACCTCATTCCGGAGCAGGACGTGATCGGGTCATCACAGCTCGGAGGTGCACCACACACACAGCCGCACGACGCTGGTGCTTCCCCTGCTGCTCAGGCGGTCCGAGCCACCCGTGGGGTACCGGCGGACCGCCTGACGTACTCGTGCGGGCACGTGCGAGCGTAGCCTAGGAGGACGAGGAGGCATATGACCTAGGGGCTATTGTTTTATTTATTTATTTATAGGTCTCGCATAACTTGTTTAAATATTTCATGTCCATATTCACCCCCTCTAGGCTCGATCCCACCCTTCAGATCTGACCTTTCACAAATATTTACAACGGTACTCCGTCCTATCTGTACCATTTTAAAAGGAGAAACCACTTTCGGCGCATACCATGCGCGAGTACGGACCACCTTTACTTGCATAATATAGGCCGTGCGTGCGCCACATTGCGACAAGCGACCTTTCGGCGCGTCGCTTTAGTCATGCGTCGTCACGGGCATTCTGAATACATGGTCGGCCACTTCAACCGCTTTTTGCATATGCATGTCCCTTATATTTTGACCTGTACGTCTCATAGGGAAATAGACGCACAACAACCTATATAAAAGCACCATCATAGTAGCAGAGGGCCTTCACCCAGGCCCTCGGGCAAACTTCGCACCGTTTATGAACTACGGCCACTACCTGCCTCACTAGTTTCCTTTTCTTCTTGTAGCAGCATCGAACAATGTCTCCTACACCTCTTTTCGTGGAGGATTGCAACTGGCGATATTTAGGTTTCGCTTTGGTACTGCCACCTTGGGCTGAATGCTCGATATGCCTTTGTGGTGACCGTTGCCGGCTACGCGTATCTCATCAGGAGGAGACTTACGGCTGGAGATACTTCGAGTGCGTGCACCAGAGTCCCCAGGTACGTGTTTCAGTCAAGTCTTTGTCATATTCGTTTTTACGCCCACGACTCTTATACCAGGATATTTACCTTAACAGACAGAGGAAAGATATTGCGGCTTCATCGAGTGGATTGACAACGGCAACCCGGAATATGACTACCTCCTGTTAGACGAAAGCATGGAGCAATACATGGCCAAGAGGGCGGAGCACGAACAACGTCTAGAGCTATAAGGGGCAGACTGGAGAAATCGACCTCTCGGACTACCGCGATGGGAGGACCGTCCAACGTGCGCTTGTGGTGATCATTGCCAGGTCGTCAGGTCGAGAAGGCCAGGAACTTTACGACGCAGAAGCTTTGTTTGTCCGAACATTCTTGACAACGATATCGATGTAAGTTTAAGCCGCACCTTACTTCCTGCAGATAGTTTACCTTCACCAAACGTGACGAATTTACTAATCAAACTCGTCCCACATGATCCTCCAAGGAGGTGTCAATTCAGACAATGGATTGACAATTTCACGCCATCATATCTATCACGGCACTAGAACATGCAACCAGAATCACTAGCCGACTACAGCCTGTCTAGATCGTACCATGAACGAATCGTCCGCTTTTCTAGGAACCAGTGACTAGAACGAGCGGATACATTGTACTGCTAACAATATAGTATCCCTTGTTGTATTTCGTACTATGGGTGTCGCATTCATCATGCTGCAATGCGAACGGCTCGCATCTAGCTAATATCACTATGCTATTGTACGTGCACTGCGTTAAGTATCGACCGAGTGGATGACGAATAATACAATATATCGTCTTCCAATGTCGAATTAAAATCATTCAGTACGTATATTTTTGGGGTTAAAAATTAGCAACAAAATTTTTAAATTTGGTAATTTGCAAATGGCTCCAGGGGGCCGAGACCTGGGCTAATGGTCCGATCGGGGGTATTCGGACGGTCCGATCCCTAGACGGACGGTTCGATCTGGGGCAACGGTCAGTCCGATCAACGGTCCAATCCGGGGGCAACGGTCCGATCGTGTGCATTCCGATGGCCCGATCCCTGGGCGGATGGTCTGATCTTGGGCAATGGTCAGTCCGATCAACGGTCCGATTCGAGGGGCAACGGTCCGATCGGACGATTCGGACGGTCCGATACCTAAGCGGACGATCCAATCCGGCGGGCAACGGTCCGATCCGGGGATTCGGACGGTCCGATCCCTGTGCGGACGGTCCGTTCGCTATGCATTCGCCGTCCTGGGAGATGGTGGCGAATGCATTTTTGCATTCGGCCCCCTGGAGGCATTCGCCGCTGTCCCCCAGGGCGGCAACACCACGTGCCCCCCCCCCCCGGCTAATGGCGGCCTGCGCCGTGAGACCCGCCTGACGGGGAGGCCATTCGCCGCCCTGGGCTACGGCGGTTTTTAAATACCGCCGTGGCCCACGGCGGCAAGAGGCTATTTCTGCAAAAAAAAAAACCAAATCAAAAATTAGTTTTGTAAATTAAAAAAAATTAATTAGTAAATAGTAAAAAACCTCCCTCCGGTAACCCACCCAACACGGTGGCCCGGGATACCTGGAACTTACCCCGTGCATTGTACACACCAAAATTTTAGATTAAATTATATATGTGTATTACACCTAGAAAAATGAAAAATCTGACTATTTTAACCGTATAAATTCGTTAGAATTTTGTTTTTTATTACTCTATGTATAATATATTTAAAGATGGGACTTTATATATAAGTATAATACTATTAAAAAAAATATATAAAAATCTTACTATAATTTTTGTGATATTTTTTAGTTGGTCCACTGTCTATGCACTTGAAGTTTGTGCATAGGATATGATGTCTCGCTGCACAACGAGGAGTGAAGTGACACAGTTCAGTGATTCCACGCAATTCGTCCGCCACAGCATCCGTTCGTGGCTTCGTGGTAGCCCCGCGCGCCGCACACCTCCCTCCTTCCTCTACGATCTCCAGAGTTCGCCTTCGCCTCGTCCTCCTCCCCCACCCATCGGCTTCCGGGCACCCGCGATGTGGTCGCGCTCCGCATCCGCCGTCGGCTCCGCCGTGGCGCTCTGTGGCCGCGGCGGGCACGGCCTGCTCTCCTGCGTCGCGGCGCCAGCGCGGGGGCGCGCGCCTGGCGCGTCCGCCGCCGTGAAGAGGCTCGTGCGCTCGGCACTGAGCGCCAGCGTCACCCCCGGCGTCGTCACCGCCGCTCCTGACGAGGCTTTTGCGGTGAGTGTGCCCTCTGACGCATTCCGTCGAGCTGTTGGCGGGCTCGCCCTCATGCTCCTTGGAGCGGTCCGCGCGTGTCCCAGGAGATGGAGATGGGACGTGAAGTTTGCTGCAATGTGTTTAAAACGTAAGATAAAAATGAATGATTGATTGCGCAGGAACCTTCGGTGGAGTCGGCGGCAGAGAACAAGCTTAGCAAGCTGGCATGCCCAATCTGCTACTACCCCCTCTTAAGCTCGAGCGATCAGTCCGCGTAAGTGGTATTTGCCATTTGCACATCAGCAGCATATCGAACATGCTTGTCGCTCTGCTTACCTGCTTGATAGTTAATTTGTGACATATTTTCAGGCCGTTCAATGTTGCTTCTAGTCTTGAGTGTTCTACCTGCAAGAAATTTTATCCCAGTAGAGGGGATTACTGGGATATGACTGTGGCAGTTGGCTCTGCCGAGTACTCCGAGTCCACGACGTTGGCAACTGAGCTATTCAGGTAACAAATTTCTTCTGAAGTTTGTTAAGCTGATGACTTTAGATGTACAGTTAACATTATAAGAGAAACCAAAACTGTCATGCTCTAAGTTGACTCAGTACTGACATATGAATTGTTGGCAAAATGTAGCCAGGTCTCTCTCTTTAGTTCTTTTAGTGTAATCAATTAACTGCCGAAAGCATGACTTGTGACCGTAGCCTGTAGATATGCAGTGAAAGAAACCTCTGCACCTCTATAAACCTTGAAGATGTTGGACCAGCTGGGAGATGTGGTATGAAAGATGTTTGACTTTCACATAGGGACTTGTTTATGGATTCGCAAATTATTATTTAATAGATAGAAAGATCCGTTGAACAGTTTTGTGCTTGGGAGGCAAGACGAATAATATAACTGCGTGTTTGTCAATTAGTTCTCTTCAGACCATTTCTTACCTGTTGATTATTGGAACAGGACTCCACTGGTATCATTTCTTTATGAAAGGGGATGGCGCCAAAATTTCATATGGGGTGGTTTCCCAGGCCTAGAGAGAGAGGTCATGCCACTCACTATTTTGTATGCATGAGGATATTTGATTGCATTTGTAAAACAGCCATCTCACAATCATCATTATATAAATGTGCTGCATAGCTTCTTTCTTGCTTTATTAGAAAAAAGAAATTCCCTACACAGCTGTAGCTAATCAAAACTCTTGTGTAGTGAAAATATGCGTGCAATTGTTCGTACACTGATCGTTTTCTGTCGGCAGGCCAGAAAATCCTGTTTTCATCCAATCTGGGTCTAGTGCAATCAGGTGGTTGGGTTAGCTGATGGTCTGGGCACCAGCCCATTTTTCAACACTAGAAACTAAATAAATAAGACAGCAGCTGGGTTTAGGATAGGGTGTGCCCTAGCCCGTAACCATACCTATAGAAGTATTTTACGGTGCTTGAGGAGGTACCACACTTTCTGGTGTAAATTTTGGTACCTCTCGGTAACTTAGGTACTAGGAGGTACCAAAATTTGCACTAAAATTTTTGGTACCTCCCGGTACCTCTCAAGGACCGTAAAATTTCTCTACCTATAATATTAATCTTGGAGCTGAACCCAACTTTTAGCCATGTTCAATTTTATTAGGTTCAATATTCTTTGGTATAATTAAAGCATTTATGTATCATCTTGTGCATGCAAGCATGATTTCTTCACTATCTGAAAAATATTGCAATGCAACTGCAGTTTGAAATGGCTAAAACTTATTTGAAACCGACAGCTGGAGGGATTATAGTTGATGCAAGTTGTGGAAGTGGTCTGTTTTCAAGATTATTTGTTAAGAGTGAACTATATTCTCTTGTCGTGGCACTAGATTTCTCAGAGAACATGTTGAAGCAGTGCAATGAATTCGTCAAGCAGGAAAACATTTCAGATGAGTATGGTCCTCAGTTCCCTATTCACCAACTATTTTCTGTAATTCCTTTGTCATGCTTAATCTATGAAGTCTCAATACTCATTTGGCTGTTTGCATTGTCATTTATCCATCATAGCAATTTCTTATCATTATTGGTTTCTTCTAATGTTGAATGCTATACTTTGTAATTCCTTTGTCATGCTTAATTTATTAAGTCTCAACACTCATTTCTGTCCTTTGCACTGCTATTTATGCTTTGTGGCAATTTACTGTCATTATTAGTTTAGTTGAATGCCATACTTAGATACTATTTATTGCTTCTGTTTCAGGACATTAGCCTTGGTGAGAGCTGATATATCCAGACTCCCTTTTGTGAGTAGCTCAATTGATGCTGTCCATGCAGGTGCTGCAATCCATTGTTGGCCGTCCCCAGCCTGTGCTGTAAGATTTCTACTTGAATAACAATTTTATGTCTGGAAAAACTCTTATGACCTTATTGTCTTTCAGTATTGCAGAGTTCAACAAGATGCTTCAGTTGTTCCGTTATTACGCATTTTGTATATTAACATACTGACACTGTCCATTATTCCATCTCAAGAAAGGAAAAAGAAAAAAACCATACTGACTTCATCTCTGATGTTCTTTGTGCACTCAAAATACATGTGGTTGACATTCTGGTTTGTCTAATTCCATCTGTAGAGCCCATTGGAACTGCACATAGTGCTAGAACAAGAAAACGCACACACTGTTTGGTTCCAATCTTCCCATAGCCACATGCATGCAATCACACGAGCATAACCATAAAATAAATAAGAACCACCACCAGGATACATGAAAACTTACTCATGGAGTCATGGTCACTTATTACACCTGTATTATGGTTCACTTGATGAACTTATTGAAGAACAAGTAGTCAGTTCGTGAAAAATCACAGTACATTATTTTGTGGCTTTTCTGTATGTAGTATGTACACTATGTAGACTTTTCCAGCATGAAATATTCTTTACCAAGTTGTCTATAGATATCTACCTTGTGAGGAAGGGTAAATATTATTATTTTCTTCTTTCTATTCAGGTTGCAGAAATTAGTCGAGTCCTTCGACCTGGGGGTGTTTTTGTTGCTTCCACTTTCATTGCAGATATTCTTCCACCAGCTGTACCGGTATTGAGGATAGGACGCCCGGTAATCCTGAAACCTAATTATCCACAAATGATGATTCTTTTTTAGTGGTTAAATTAATTTGTTTCCCAATGATGGTAGTTATTTAAAATTGGAGTGAAGCTTTAATGGTTGAACACCTAGAAATAAGCATATGGAAGATTAACCTTTGGAGTACCGGGTCCTACTATCTGTGTAATCACTTTTTGGAATCTGCTTTGTTTCACACAATCACACTTTTCTCATTGAATTATCTTGCAGTACATCAGCCAATTTACCGGCAGTAATATCTTCTTATCAGTAGTGGAGTTTGAAGATCTTTGCAGAGCATGCGGGCTTGCTGATTTCAAATTTGTCAGAAATGGATTCTATATAATGTTCTCAGCGACGAAAGCAAGCTAATTGAACAGCTGAAAATGACTATGCACTGTAAGTGAACACACTATATGCTAATTGAATTTTGTGAAGTATTCTTTATTTTATGGAGTCCAATCCTTTTCTAAATGTATATTGTTACAGGATTTTTCATGCCTTTTCTGGTTGGACTAAAATAGTTTTACCTGAGGGAGATGTGGTGTGAGTACACACACATATTTTACTTTACCTACCCATTTCTGTTTCTTGTATCTCAGATTTTTGTGTATAGGACCTGCCTCTTGCAGTCCTGTAATTTTTTGTGTATAGACTTATATGCTGCTAGTACATACAGACAAAAAAATTTTTTATTTTGTTCACTATTCTTTGTAATGAGAGAGATACACGAATTGCAGTGTGCACTACACCATGGTTCGAAAAGTTCTACACCGATCTTGTAAGCGCTAGGCTCAACTGCACTACCATAAGTAAGTTTTTCTCCTCCCAGATCAGGGTAGCTGTTTTCATCTTTCTTTCCAGTCTTAGCTGCAAAAATGCCATCATTTTGATCCCTGCGTTTTGTCAGGCAAGTTGATGAAACAAGGTAAATCAACATGGAGTTTAAATCATTGATGTTACTATACACATATCTCGGGGGCGCGAAATCTTTGCATTTAGCATTGGGTTGTCTAAATGTCGGATGAAAAAGCAAAGACTGAAAAGCATACATGCTACAGATGTTAATGGTTATGGCATCACGTGTGCAAGTTTTTTTTAACTATATCATTTTCTTATTAACTAAATAAAAGTAAACTTCACATTTTGAGATATCGCACAAATGTATATTGTTGACATTTGGAAGGGTCGACATTTCAAATGGCAATGTAGGTAGCAGCAAATGTTCCAAATGGCGATTGTCTACTGAATATAATGCAGAAATTTCACGTAATAAGTAAAAACAATTCAATTCGCACAGTTCGTGAAAATGTCCTGCTTGTTCCAAACAGGGGGTGCATGTGGTGGCCAAGTTACTGTCTGCGCAAACTCTGCCCGCTGTCAGCCAGGAGTGATCTTGTTTACTCTTCAACATTAGGCATGCTGCTTTTTTTCCCCTGTTCAATCAGGTTTTTAGTATTAAATTTTGAACTTGCATAAAACTATGAAAGTTTACCCCCACACAAGGAAGAGTTCTACTGGGGATGTGAGAATCTGACAATTATAGGCTTGTAGCTGGGTGCGCTGAGTATTCTGAGGCCATTCCGAGATTTGTAAATTGTAATATAATGTCCCTTTCTTTCTTTTCTTTTTCCTTCTCCATGACGTTACTGCTACAAACTGTAATATGAACATTTATCCAACTAGAACATGTGCAATATAACAGCCAATAATAGTGCTCTGCTTTCCTGCAAATACCTCGGTCTCCCTCTCTCTGCCGGTAAACTAAAGAAATCAGATCTCCAACCTTTGGTTGACAAGGTGGAGAGCAACATAATCAATAAGCTGAAAATTATCACCAAGCTGAAAATTTATTCAATATCATAACTTAGAGGCTTTCTTCGGTGCTTGGAATTAATTAGGATCGTTAATCGTTTCTAATCTAACACAGTAGAATAAGAGGTACCGATGAAAAAGTACCTAAGGTACTGAAGGTAAAAGGTTAAAATAGTAATTGGCTTATAGAGTTAATTTGTGTGTTTAAGGACAGCAATCCAAGAAGACGAGAGGAAGAAGACCACTTGGAGGAGATCGACAACAAGCTCAAGCTAAGCAAGCAAAAAAGCTAGAGCAGCAGCCATGGCTTTAGCACCCACATCTCTCCGGTGCTTCATCACAGGACGGCCGTTGTGCACAGGCAGCACGGCGCCCGTGCTCCCGCCGAGGCCGACGAGGCGGCCATCGGCGAGGCTCTTGTGTAGGGCGGCTGATGAGAAGGGCTCGGCGCCGTCGACACAGGGTGATCTTCAGGTGAAGCTTGGCAGACTGGCGATGGTCGTGCTGGCCGCCGGCGTGCTCGCGCTTGGGCCCATCGATGATGCCATGGCGGCCAAGTTCGGCGGGAGGGTCGACAGGCAAGCGTTCCGGTCTGCCCCACGGTCCACAGATAAACAACTCAAGGTAAACTATTGGTTCGTTTCAAATGAAAATTTTATCACATCCTGCTTACCACGCCCCTGCTCCTTCGGCCTCTGCTTCCGGGTTCGCTCGGGGGATTGTAGGGCAAAGGATGGGAACAAAGGGATGAGGATTGAAGACGGCTTGGCAGAAGAAAGGATGGGGGCGATTGAAGACCGCTCGGGATGAGGCTTGGCAGAAGAAAAGATGGAATTAATAATTTACCCAATTATCCCTGTTAATGTTATTTTCTATTCCTAATTTGCCCTTTAAACATCAATGGTTAATACTACTTGATTTAGAAGGTACGTGAGGTACCTTCCAAGCATCGTAAAAGGTTTCCATAACTTAACAAAGGGCAACATAATCAATAAGCTGAAAATTTATTAATATTCACCAACAGTTCAAAAGAGCAACATAAATTATCACCAAGCTAACATAATTTTATCAAAGTTCAAGACTTCAGCTCTTTAAGTTGTTCAACACTTCCAAGTTCCAAGTTATCAACACAAGCATTCAACAATTAAAGGTACAAATTACAGTCATCCAACCAGAAGTAATTCAGTACAAATTATTGCATCCCAATAGTTTGCATCAATCGCACAGTAGCTATAATGTAGCAGTTTTCAAGCAAGCTAGGCAGGGAGCCATTACTTTGCAGCACATTACTTCAAGCTTCAGCCACATTGATTCACAATCATCCTAAAAAGACAAAGGAAAACTTTCTAAGCACCACATGTGTGCATATGGGTGAAACACTAAAACAAGAATAGCATAGTGGCATGCATCCTAAGAGTACAAAACTTCAGATTTAACATGCAAGAATGAGGGTACAGAAATTCATATTTGCAAGAATGAATTATTATTCATACCAATTTGTCTTCATCTTCAAGAACAGCATTGAGAGTGGATGTTGTAGGCCCTATAAAAACAAAGCATCCAAAAGTTAGGTCGACATCAAGCTTGCATGCACATGAGTGCTTCTGTTATTTTTGGTGCAAGTCTACTATGATGTGGACTAATTATCCTCCCACTAGTACTAAAAGCCGACTCAAATGTCACGGTTGTCACTGAAATTGCCATGATATCCCTTGCCATCTTTTGCAAAGTTGGATACTTAATCTCTCCAAACTTCCACCAGTTTACTATGTCCAGCTCTTGTCTCATAGGTAGGTTAGGCTCTTTCAAGTACAAATCCAACTCTGTGTGTACATGACAGGATGAAACAACCGGCTGCGAAGACATGTGTTAGCTCAAATATGTCAAAGACCTCATCATGTCCTAGGTTCTGGACCGTGCTGGTACTAGGTGTTGCTCAAATATGGCGAAGACATGTGTTGCTCAGATATGGCAAAGGCGAAGATGAAGTAGCACCAACAGCACCCCCAGCTTGTGATGAACTAGTAGCCAGAGTCGACATTTCCGATCTGGCAAAGAAAATCACTAAGGAACAAGAACATACATACACACATAGGTACATACACAGATCTGATGAGAGCTAGTACCCAGAGCCTGCTCCGATGCTGCCGCCAAGCTGTGTTGCACCGTCGCCGGCCTGCTCCGCCGCCTGCCACGCCGTCGCCGCCTGCTCTGCCACTGCCGCCTACCTGCGCCGTCGCTACCTACCGCCTACCTGCGTCGCCGCTGCCTGAACCCCCAGCCTGCCGTAGGCCACATCCCCAGTCGTCGCCGCCCGAGTCCCTCCCCGCCACAGCTCCTCGCCACCTACCTGCGCCGCCGCTGCCTGAGCCCCCAGCCGGCCAGCCGCCTCAGCTCCCGGCCACCTGCCTGCGAGTAGTTGGGTGGAAGCCTTAGAGTGGGGAATGGGTTACCCGGACAAAATATAAATCCCGGCTAGCACCCACTACGTTCTTGGATATCGGGCGGGCATGCCCACAGACAAAACAAAGCACCCACGCCCGTATTCATCGGTCGTGGTCCTTGCGGATACCCAGACCAGTGGAAAGAATTGCCATCCGTAGGGCGAGTGGATGCACGAATTTTTTTCATTTTTATATTTTTTTAATAAAATATTTACAAAATTATATTTTCATTTCAAAAATTTACAGAAATATACTCCCAACGCCCTCCCAATATACTCCCAACGTTCTCTGGGAGGACGTCTTTTAAAAATAGTCCTCCTAAAGGACGATTTAATGACATGGCTGATGGCTGTTGGCGGCCGACGGTCGTTAGTACTTTTCCAGGCGGCCTCCAGGGCCCCCTTGCCGCCCTCTAGGAGGGTAGTTTTTAGGCTGCCCAATATAAAACCCCCCACAGACTGAAAAAATGATATAAAATTCACAGAAATTACAGAAAAAAAAAGAAGAGAGAGCTGAGAGCGAGGCTGAACCAAAACAGCGAAGCTCTACCGGTTTGTTGATTCATCTACAGGTAAAATCTATTGTCCCTTTGCAATTTCTATTTCTATGCAAAAATTAATGTAGTACTGTACTGGTTACGTGTATAGTACTATATAAAAATAAGTTGTTACTCGTAGATGTGTAGGTTTTTAGTTAATCTGTCAGATGACTTAGTTTGTGTAGAGATGGTAGTTATAAAATATCGATTACACGGTTTTAGATGTGAGGACAATGTTGGTATTTAGTTTAACTGTATTTTTTCATCAACAGATATGTCAAATAAAGTGCTATTTCAGTTATTTCATGGGTAAGGGAATGTTAGGCATGGTCCACAAGGTGTAGATCTATCGAAATTTAGTTCAACGGCTAAGGGCATTAATAGGCCAGCTAAGAGAAGTTTCGTGTCAGTGTACAACTGGCTAATGCGAGGCTTTCGACTTGACCCCCAGATCAACGTAATAAACTTGTATGTTGTAGTCAGTCGTGCAGTTGAAGGTTTTTTTTGGAACTGATGCCGGTGGATTGCACTGCCACTTGAAGATGGTACGTGGAGAATGCATTCCAACGTGGTTGGCCACTGTGCATACTTGTGTCGGTATATGAGAAGGATAACACCGCTGCTGCAATGGCCGTACAAGATGATGAGGGTACAAGTACAGCGCGAGGAGGTGATGCCGAAACAATGGAAGAAAATAAAGGAGGGAATGAAGCAGATAGACAGCCAACAGGTGTGGCAGATGAGGGAGAACTAATCGACACCATCGTCGAAGAAATGGATAGGGAAGATGCTGAAAACGAGCATGGAGAGTATGATGATTCATCCGATGAGGACAACGTGAAGCCTGCAGAATAGAGTAACGAGGACTTCTCTGTCCTTGTTATCTCTGAGCGGCATCATGTGCCATGGGAGTATAAGGAGAATGATGTCATCCAGGGGGTTAAATATGCATATGTAGAGGATTTGAAGGATGCAGTAAAACAATGGACGGTGTCACTTCAAAGAGAGTTCTCGGTCGTGAAGTCAAGCAAATCAGTGTATGAAGTAAGTGCGTGAAGGATGTGTGTCCATTGTAGGTGCACGCATTCAAGGGTAAATAGAAGGATTATTAGTAAGTTTCAATCATGACCAAGCATTCATGTTACTTACCCAGTGTTGAAAAATATCATAGAAACATAACATCTGTATTTATTACAACAAAGATATATTCCTACATTGTGAATAACTTGGGGTACGAACCAAGGTCAATTATTAGACATATTGAAGAGAAATTCAAATATATAATTAGCTATGCTAAGGCTTGGAGGGCAAAACAGAAGGTTGTAGAGATGAGGTTTAGCACATTTGAAGCATCTTATGATAATTTGCCTCGTCTGTTAGCCTGTATTCTTCAGAGGAATTCAGAGACCTGCTACGACCTAAAAGCCTTTCTATCAACTGAGCATGGTAATAAAAGTGTGTTGCAACGAGTATTCTTTTCATTAGGTGCTTGCATTCAGGCATTTGTGCATTATCGTCCTATCCTCTGCATCGATGGGACATTTCTGACCGAAAAGTACAGAGAGCAGATATTAACAGCAATTGAAGTTGATGGGAACAACCAAGTTCTACCGGTAGCTTTTGCTTTTGTTGAAAGTGAGAACACTTATTGCTGGTATTGGTTCCTAGAAAGGGTTAAGTCTACAGTTGTATGGATGAGGCCAGACGTATGCCTCATATATGATCATCGCGCCGGCTTGCTACGGGCAATTGAGGATTGAGGGATGGATGTGCTGAGAAGGGATACCCACCAAGGTGGTCAGATGTCCAAAGTAGATGGTGCATGCGTCATATGGGTGCTAATTTCTACAGGCAATTTAAAAATAAGCACCTTATGGATCTTTTTAAGAGGCTGTGCACCCAGAATCAAGAGAAGAAGTTCAATGAGTTTTGGAGGAGGTTAGATGAGCTGACCACTAAACAAATAGAAGAACAGTCCAGAGGGCTATCCTTGTAGGGGATGAGGTTCCACAAGCTCTTGGACCTCTATCAAGTGACGGGCCTCGTATGAGAAAAAGGTCGGAATCCTCGGTTAGAAAAATTTTTAGAATGGATTGAGAATGAGCCAAAGGAGAAATGGATATTGTTGTATGACAAGGATGGTTCTCGATTTGGCATAATGACCACAAATTTGGCAGAGGTTTATAACTGGGTGATGCGTGGTGTTCGAGGGCTCCCACTTGTTGGCATAGTTGAATTTATCTTGCATGGCACATGCAAGTACTTCAGAGATCGGTTCAGAGAAGCCGGGCCCTCAATGGTAGATAATAATCTTTTCTTTGGCACACTACTGACTAAGTACCTGCAAGGTAAAAGTAATAAGGCCCGAAGACATCGAGCTATACCTCAAGATACACGAGAACACAGAGTTGAAGTATTGTGTGTCGACAAGGGTATGCGTGGAATCTACCGTAAAAGAGTTGTGCAGAACTGCGTGCTGAAGAAAGACGGGACCTGCAAGTGCTCGTGCCGAAAGACTACTCTGCTCCACAAGCCATGTTCTCATGTTATTGCCGCGAGCGATGAGTGCGGGATAGAAGCACGTTATTTTGTCTCACCTTATTTCAGAAAAGAAGCAATCTACAATACCTGGAGTGGAGAGATATATGGCTTCGGTATTGCGGGAACATTTACTACGGAGTATCCTTAAGCTATCTACATTTCTAACCCAACAAAATTGAGGGATAAAGCAGGTCGCCGCATGACAAGACTCATCTGTAATGACATGGATGAGTCAGAATCCGGTGGAAGACATAAACGTTATTCAAAGTGTGACCAAATAGGCCATATATATAAGAAATGCCCAAAGGATGCAACTAGTCCAAGTGCGGCGGAAGCTACACCGTCGGGTTCAGGTGCTGATGGCAATCGTCCTACGGGTGAAGGCACAACTTCAAGACGACCCCGTCTTACGCATTCTCGAACATTTGATGGTGCTTCGGTGTAGTGTAAGTCTATATTTGATCTTTGTTGTATAACAATATGTACCATACTGTTGTTTTTTATTGTCATGTAATAATGATGTAAACCTTACCAATAATTTGTAATTTAGTTGTTCAATTAACTTTACGAACTTACTATTACTTATTGCTTTGACAATATAATTTACGCTAACTCTCTATTTACATGCAGGTATGGCGTACCATACCCCGGAGCTTCTTGACCGGGTCCTCGACAAGTCCCACCGGTCTTACCTATCAGCCGTCGAGGGTGCCCAGCTAGGCACCTTCCGTCCACGGCCTTCACGACACCTCCTGCGGATAGACCACCGGTTCCGTGAGAGGTCAGAGCTATACTAACATTTGTTCACATCATTTCTACATATCTATGGTCCCCAATATTGACTACAGTGCTATATTCTACAGGTTGCGTGAGACTGGACTTCTTCCGCTGTGCAGGTTAGTTGAGCCTGCACCGGACGAGAAGGACCCCACTAGGCGGTGGGACGCTGACCGGTCACTTCTGGTGGCACTGGTGGATCGCTAGAGACCGGAAACCCACACGTTCTATCTACCATGTGGCGAGATGACTCCTACACTTCAAGACGTGTCCTACTTGCTGGGACTTCCCCTAGCAGGGGATGCAGTCGGTCCGGTAGACGGGATGCAAGGTTGGTCGCAGGACATCATTGCTCGGTTCGAGGCCGTGCACCGTCGACCTGGACTTGGTAGGCCGGGTTCACTACTGCCTTACACCCCTACCGGCCCCTCGCAGGCGTGGCTACTACAGTTCACTGTAAGTCGCGGATTCCTTCGATTCACAATCATCTGATATGTAAAACAATAGTGGTGCTGACTACACTCTTGCTTTACAGCCTGATCAGCTAGACGAAGACGCCGACAAATACTCGGTGCAGCGGAGCTTGGAGGCGTACTTGCTGTGGCTATTCGGGTGGGTGATGTTCACCAGCATGACGGGGCACGCGGTGGACAAGGGACTGATCCACTACGCTCGTGCGATCGCCGACAGCGAGAACGGCTGTGTACTGCAGTGGAGCTGGGGATCTGCTGTGCTAGCAGCGACATACCGTGGTCTTTGTGACGCGTGCACAAAGACCGATGCAGGTGCGATTCTCGCCAGTTGCCCTCTCCTTCTGCAGCTATGGGCGGCCGAACGTTTCGCCATAGGCCGTCCTCTGATTCAGCACTCTCCCTACGAGGGCGGCCCTGGAGGCTTGTACGGGCAGTCGGCCGAGGACCATCCCACTATGGGGACGGTATGGTGTCGCCGTGAGGTATGTTACGTGAAATTATAGGTTTACCACTTAAGCGCAAATACTGACGTGTTCCCCCTGTCCTATTTTGCAGCGTCGTTACGCTCACACGTAGGTTAGGAGGGCCTACTGCGACTTCGTTATGGAGTTGGACCGCCTGCAGCCTAGCGACGTCGTCTGGGAGCCGTATAGTCCGCAGGCCATCGCGGCTCGTGCACCGCTCGGACTCTTGGCTCTTTGCACGCGCGACCAGTCGTACTGGATGACGAGAGTGCCGTTGGTGTTCGACATCTTCATCGAGCCGCACTGTCCGTAGCACGTGATGCGACAGTTCAGCCTACGTCAGCTCTTCCCTATGGCCGTGCAAATGGTTGTGCCTCGTGACGTGCATAGGTTAGTACAGCTGCGATCTTTGTCGACGACTACAACTCTTTAATGAAGTCTAATGCACTCTCTGCAAATAGGTATACTCATAGGGGACAGGCATGTGGTACTCAATGGTATCCGTGACTGCAGAAGTACATCGAGGACTGGTTGTTGGCGACGGAGGAGGTCGTCGATGAGATTTTTCCACACACTAAGGACAACTACCTAGCATACCTCAGGTGGTACTAGCCGCGCACCCGCACACGCGTGACGTTCACCGCAGAGGATCCACAGCCACACTTCGCCGCTACGACTGACACCTATCTTAGACACCGTGACTAGGACTACTTCCGCGCGGTATGGCATATTCTCTTTACACTTTGCTATTCCCTTTGTAGGTGTGCATGGTTCTAACATATATTAACGTCAAATTTCAACTAGGCCATTGCAGCGCGACAGGTTCGGGCAGATGTGGACGCGGCGTTCGGACGGTTGGACGAAGGGATCGTGCTGACTGCGGAGGAGTAGAGGACGACTTTCGGGAGGATCCATCAATCAATACATGCAATGATCCATGCGCTCACTTGTCGTGTGGTCGACGCGGTACCTCCTGTAGCTGTTCGACAGCTGCAGCCACGCCCCGCAGGAGCTGGAGTGCACCATCATGGTTCCAGTCAGCGAGCTGGCCCCTCCAGAGGTATATTCCGCTAACCATCGGTTCATAATACAACATTCACCGTTTTATATCCATATGCTTCGGTGCAGCTTTCGCTCCACCGTACCTAGATCCCTCCAGAGCTGGCATGTCCGCGCAGGGACCATACAACATCCGACCGCACGCGCAGCAGGGCATGACCATTGCCCCCAGGGCCACCACAGGAGGTCCTTCAGGTTAGATCAAAGTTTACTTTCACCTTGCAAAATTAAACTTTGCAATTATCAATATTTTTGTGCATAAGGTTCCACTCTACAACGCGGGAGATGTTTGCTGAGACTGGCTCGTCCGCGCAGGGCGCACGCGGCAGCGGATGGGTACAGGATCCTTTCGAGGGGGACGACTTGGAGGCCGAGGACGAGGAGATTCACGAGGTACTAAATACCTTGCAGCTCGAAGGAGCTCCGCCACCGCAGACACAGGACGCACCAGCTGGCACACCCGTGCAGGCGACCCACGTTGGCCGTGTCGTACCACCAGACCGGTTGACGTATTCCCAGGGGCAAGTGCGAGCGCAGGCTAGGAGGACGAAGAGGCCTAGAGGTTACGGTCTGGGTCCGTAGTCCATTGTACCAGTAGTACTTCGCCTCTTGTACTCAAAAGGCCTAGTTTGACCAAAGTCAAAAATTTGTCAGAAACTTTGTTTGTTGAAATCTACCGCTTAGAAAATGTTTCACATGGTATCTTATACGTTTTCCAAGCTTAACCTTAAAAGAAAAATTAATTCTAAATAAAATTGCCTTCTTACCACTTTTTAGAAGAAACTAGAATCTTGTTTTTGACCAAATTGCCCTAAATCTCCAAAATGAGTTCGAATGAGATTTCAAAAAAGCTTCCAAACAAAAATGCTAGACTTGACTATTTCAAATGTTTTTGGTATTCAAACTTCTCGCAAAAATTTGATCCTTCAAAAGTTATTTGCATACGAAATTCAACCAAAAACTACCATAAACCATAATACATCATTTCTAGCACTTAAGTGAGAATTGTTGTAAATTCCGTAGTAAATCTCACATATATGGAAATTGTCAATGTTTGAGCTCACACATTCGAATGGCACCTTTGTGTCATCTTGTTTTTCCCCGAGATCTTAAAAACCTGGTGTTGTGACTTTTGTGTGCGGGGATCTGCCTGTGCAACGGCTGGAGGCCGGCAGATCGGGCACAGCAGGTCCGACCGGCGCTACATGCGCGGTCTGACCGGCCTGATGCCTGCGGTCCGATCGGCTATGGGGGGTTGGTTCGACCGGGCCATTGGATGGGGGCCCATTACTTATCCTACCCGACCTTCTTCCTCCTCTATCACTCTTCTCTTTTCCCAACTCGCCCCAAACCCGTTTCTCTCTCTCTCCCTCAAACCCTAACTCTCCTCTCCACTTCCTCCTCTCGGTTGGACAGGGATTTCTCCTCCGGTTGGACCGTAAGTAATTCTCCTCCGTTCCCTCTCTCTATTCTACGGTTTGGATTTGTATTTGATTGTGTTTTTGAACCATGGATTGGAACCCTAGGCCAAAGGAGTGTGCTTCGTCGATTTGCATCTCTAGAGGGGAGTTCTTGGTGCAAATCAAGTCGATTTCTTCCGGCAATCTAGTGGTAATCCCTCTCCCTTGCATCTAACTCAATCCCGTTCACCTCTTGATGCTTCTAGGGTTAGGGTTAGTTTGTTTTCTTATTCCTCTCCTATATTTGTGCACAATGCCTATCTTGTTCAGCTTCTATTCTCTCTAGTCTTGTGCCATATTAGTTCATCTCTTGTGTATGTGAAAAATTTTTGATGAATGGAAGCGTGCAAACTCGATCTGCCAGTGGCGGTAGGATCAGCCTGATGCATGCGGTCCGACCGCCAAAGTAGGGCCGGTCTGACCGTCCCTGGACTGAGCAGCAAGTTTCAATTATCAAATCTTTTCCGTTTACACTAATCCTCGCTGATCCTTTTCTTTGTCTCTTTCTCAGTCAATGGCTCCTCCTCGCAAGAAAATTGCGGAAAGACGCTCCAAGAAGCGTCATGATCCCGTCATTTCATCAGAGGAAGAAACGATGGAGGATTAGGATTATGTGATGGAAGAGGAAGAGGAAGAGGAAGAAGACCATCAAATATATGAGGATGAGGATGAGGATGATGACGACGAACAGCCTATTTATCCTCGAGGTGACCCAACTGCTCGACCTCCTTCGGTCTATTATTCAATGCCTCAAGTGGATCCAACTATCAACTTTCGAGTATGATTGAACAACCCTACGGAGTACATGCTTCTTAGGGATCATGATCAATTCAATAGACCTAACGACTCCAATGATCGAAGGTTCCACACAAACTTTCAGAAGGAAGTATTTGAGAATGTGTACACTTCCACCAAGCCCTTTGCTGATCATAAGTACATTGTGTGGAAAGAGATAAACAAGACCTCGCAGTTTCAAGGTTTGCAGAATCTTTTCCGACAAGTGGGAATTGACAAGTCTGTTGCTATCCATCAGGATTATGACCCCGCTCTTATCCGTTAGTTCTACTCCACTATTTGGATAAATGAAGATTTCACTCAGATAAAGTGGATTAGTGGAGAGCTTGGGTGTGTGGCAACTAAGCGAGAGTTGCAAGAAGTGTTGGAACTGAGATATCTTGAGGGTACACAGCTTCACTCCGATCTACAGTACTCTGCAATGTCTGTTCAAGAACAAGCTCAATTCTACGACACAAGTGTTCATTGCACATTTGGAACAGTCACTGGATTAAAAATTGTGCCAAGTGTGATCAACCGGATTGTAAGAGCTTCTATTGTCCCAAGGTGTGGCAACAAGGATGCCATTCGTGGTATAACATGGCATGTGATCAGAGCTATCATAAGTGGAACTCGGTTTGATATCACCGACCTTATTCTTAGAGAGATACACATGTCAAAGAACACCCTTGGACAAGGTATATATTATGCTCCATTCATAATGAAGCTTATCCTTGCAAAGGGTGAAAGAATGGGCAATAGAATATCTCGCCATAAAGAGTATAGACCCCGGCTTCCACCAAATGCTCCCTCCGGCCGGTCCTTTGAGAGCTGTCAATCTTCTCGTTCCGCTCAACCTCAAGGGCCTTCTTGTCATGATCATCCTCCTCCTCCGCCGCCTTTACAGGACTTTGGTCAGTTCTTCTCTCCTCAATATGCATATTTTGGGATGCAGCCAATGGAGTATTTCAATCCGGTCATGGGAGCTCTCAATACCCTAAATGATAGCTTTACTCGTATGAATACCGGATTTGAGGAGATGACTGAACAAGTGAGAGGCTTATCCAGTAATGTTCGAACTGTGCAAAATTCCATTGATCATGTTGAAGGTCGCATGTATGGTTTCGAGCGACGTATGAGGATTGTAGAGACCTCCCATCCGGTTGTCTACCATCGTCGTCGCAATGCGCCTTCCTCCCCTCCTCCTGAAGATTGAAGACCCTTTTGTTATTTGTCAGCTTTCTTGTAATAGGATAGTTAAACTCTCATTTGTCTCCTTTGGAGTTTATTGCTACTCGAAATTTATCTCGTTTGACCTATACTATTTTCTTCATAAATTTATCTCCTTTTGAGTTCAAGCTGTTGTTGCTTATCACGCTCTATTATTTTAAATTGATGGAATGCAAATCATATTGCAAACTCCTCTCGTCGCCGTTGTGGCTCTTATGATTGTCATGCACATGTTTAGGGGGAGTCTATTGTATGATTTGCCTTCGTGTATTAAACTTCATTTATAATTTCGCTCGTTTCTCATTAATTACCAAAAAGGGGGAGGTTGAAGCATCTATGTCCCATTGTTGATTTTGGTAATTGATAACAAGCGCAAAAACTAACCGTTGGGGCCAAAATCCCCAACTCAGGTCATTTCCGGTCCGACCGCAGGCAAAGGATCGGTCCAACCGGGTCCAAATTCAATATCTAAAAAATACCAGCCGGTCAGACCGCAGGTTAAGAGATGGTTCGACCAGCACCCTATCTCATTTGCGCTGTCGATACTGGACGCGGCCGGTCCGACCGGTTGTGGGGAGACGGTCCGATCGCCGCCCCAACTAGAACTTCTTGTTGGTACTGGATCCGGTCGGTCCGACCGGGTGGTAGAGGCGGTCCGACCGCCCTACTACAACTCACTGTCGATACTGGATCGATCCGGTCCGACCGGCCAGGTATTCACGGTCCGACCGGCACCCGCGTCACAACTCCATAGCTTTGCGCCATCAAATTTAATTAGTGGTCATCCTCTTTGTCATGTGGACCTAACTTTTTTTGCATATACTAAAACACAATGGTTATTCCACAATTACCGCTTGTCATTAATTACCAAAATCAACAATGGGGCCTAGATGCTTCACCCCTTTACTTCGTTTACGCTCGTCGATTAAACGATATACTCCTCACGATCTACGTTTGCGACGAAACTGATCAAAAACATTAATTTTCGAGTTTCAACCTCACGGCGAAAGTAGATTCCGAGCGGTGACAACCGAGCACACGTTAATTGCTTACGAACATACTAAAATTATCCATCCAACGAGTACAAACGACACATGAAATGTTTCTAGTTATCATTATTACATGCCTTAGGGTATTTCAAACGGATATCCAACTAGACATGCAACTACTGTGAACAGCGTGGGTACTTCCCCTTTCTCGCCGCCTCCGGCCCAGCTTCTTTTGCACGCAGTGCCCTCTCCCTCTCTGCCTCGCGGGCTTTCTTCTCCTGCCGTTCCTTCTCCTCCTTCCTCTTCTGCTCAGCCTCCCACTCTTCTTGCGTCGCCCAACGACATTAGCACCGCTCCCAATTCCAATCTTTTAAACTACGAAGAAACTTTGCGTCCTGTGGACGGATCTCCGTATCTATCCACTGCACAAAGTCGCACAGAGGCGAAGGAGGCTTCGGTGCCTTGACATATAAAAATTTATTAGCTCAAAGGTTCAAATATTTCGTACTACAAGATAATTCGTATTACCTCCACTGGCTTCTTCACCTTCCCCTTCTTCCCTTGTGGCTTCGGCTTCTCCAGGGAGTACGCATAATTAGCACACATCTAATACCTTTGCCGGTATGTGTAATCCTTTTCACTTATTACGACTTTGCAATTATCTCCACACCAACACATCGGCGGAGGCACGTCAATCGAAGGTCGTAGACAACTGGACATACCGATGCATCCATAGCAACCTACATTATAACCAAATAAACGCAAGTTATAACTCGCTATGCCAAAAATACCTTATACAACTACATACCTACGGTATACTACACATGACTACAAAAAATTAAATGTCATCGTCCTTATTTCCATCTCCCTAGCGTTTCTCCAACTAGTGCTATTCATCTAGTTAAAAAAACATAACTTCTCTCATGCGTTCTATCAATGTCCTTAGCCGTTATGCTCAACTTCAATAGATCTATACCTTATGGACCAAACCTAACATTTACTTACCTGTGAAATAAGTAGTATAATACTACACATACTACATCATTTGATGAATAGAAATAGAAATTACAAAGAGTTATAAAATATTACCTGTAGATGAATCCGTAAACTGGCTGGGCTTCGCCGCTTTCGTTCGCCATCACTCTCAACTCTTTCTTCTTTTTTTTGATATTTTTATGAATTTTATGAATTTTTTGGAGGCTTGGAGGGGGTTTTATAGTGAGGTAGTAAAAAATTGTCCTCTGATAGGGCGATTTTTTTTTGATAAAATGGGCCAATTTGTAGGCGGCGCCTAAAAACCGCCCTCTAGGAGGGCGACAAGGGGGCCGCCTGTAAAATGGCCGGCCCGGTGGCTGGCGTTTTGTAGGCGGTCCCCTTGCCGCCCTGCTAGAGGGCGGCTTTTCGGCGGCCAGGGGGCCGCCTCTAAAATGGCCGGCCCCGCGGTCGGCGTTTTGCAGGCGGCCCCCTTACTGCCCTGCTAGAGGGCGGTGTTTCGGCAGCCAGGAGGCCGCCTGGAAAAGTGCTGACGGCCGCCGGCCGCCCGACTAACGGCCATCAGCCACGTTATTAAATCGCCCTTTGGGAGGACGATTTATTAAAAAAACGTCCTCCCAAAGGGCGTTAGGAGTATATTTCTGTAAAATTTTGAAATTAAAATATAATTTTGTAAATATTTTATTAAAAAATATATAAATAAAAAAATTCGTGGATGCACAGGGTGGCCACTGCCGCCTAGCTTGGCCTAGAGTCTGTGCCTCAAAACGCTTTGGCGGTCTCAGCATCCACAAATTTTGAATTTTTTTATTTTTATATTTATTTAATAAAATATTTACAAAACTACATTTTCATTTCAAAAATTTACAAAAATATACTCCCACCGCCCTCTGGGAGGGCGATTTTTATAAATCGCCCTTCCAGAGGGCGATTTAATGACGTGGCTAACGGCCGTTGGCCGCCCGGCCAACGGCCATCAGGCAATTTGCAGGCGGCCCCCCGGGCCACCTAAAAACCGCCCTCTGAGAGGGCGGCAAGGGGCCGCCTGCAAAAATCCGGCCGGGGGCCGGCCATTTTACAAGAGGCCCCTTTGCTGCCCTCTCAGAGGGCGGTTTTTAGGTGGGCCGGGGGGCCGCCTGCAAATTGGCCAGCCCCGGCCGGATTTTTGCAGGCGGCCCCCTTGCCGCCCTCTCCGAGGGCGGTTTTTGGGTGGCCAGGTGCTCGGGACAGAGCAAGGCGTAGCCGGCAATAAAACGGACTGTCCGACCACGAAGAGGATGGTCCAGCCAGGCGAAACAGAGGAGGCACAGTTAGTGAGCTTTTCCGTGGCAGCGGCGGCGAATGACGGCGTAACTCGTCGGGTGACCAAAAGAGAAAAGCTAGAGGAGTACCAGGCGAACCTAACGGTGGTTGTCTCGCGGTTGGAGGTGGTTGGAATCGCTAGCGACAACGGCGGAGGCGGCGAACTCTTTCGGCATGCATATGGATTTTACCTTACAAGCTGAAATGGTGCATGCATGCAATACCTAAGGGACTAGAGAGGCTCACCAAAGATGTTGGGTTACTCAGCAGTGCTGGAACGACGACGGTTGCTCCGGGAGAGGTCCAGCGGTGGCGGAGTGCCTCGGGCGCTAGTCAGCAGCCGGATCTGGGCCAGGATCCCTTATAAATTTGAATTGACAATGTGATTACTAGTTTTTCTTTAAAAGAGAGCAAAACATGGGTCTCCATATATGTATATACATATATATATATATGGTGAAAGTTTTGAAACAAAGCCTTAGCATTTTGTATTAGTTTTTCCATGATTATCCATAATTTATTCCCGGTATATATATATATATATTCTGGGTATGTTACAACAAAGTAAAGAGGTTTCTTCAGTATGCATAGAATTAATAAAACATGATATACAACAGACAAACTATCACTAATACAACGTACTACAGGCCCTGACCGTAACCTCTAGCTCTCTTTGTCTTCCTACCCTGCGCTCGCACCTGGCCCTGGGAGTACGTCAGCCGGTCTGGTGGTACGGCACGGCCAGCGCGGGTCGTCTGCACGGGTGTGGCAGCTGGTGGGTCCTGCGTTTGTGGTGGCGGAGCTCCTTCGAGCTGCGAGGCAGCTAGTATCTCCTGGATCTCCTCGCCCGAGTCCTCCAAGTCGTCCCCCTCGAAAGGATCCGGTGCCCAACCGCTGCCGCGTGCGCCCTGCGTGGAGGAGCCAGTGCCAGCAAACATCCCCGGCGCTATAGAGTGGAACCCTGTACACCAAAATATTGATAATTGCAAACCAAAATTTTGCAAGGCAAAAATAAACTTTCATATAACCTGAAGGACCTCCTGTTGTGGCCCGGGGGGCACTTGTTGTGCCTAGCTGCGCGTGTGGTCGTGTTTGGCGCACTCCATGCGTCGACGTGCTAGCTCCAGAGGGATGTAGGTACGGTGTAGCGAAAGCTGCAGGGAAGCATATTGATGTACAACGGTATATGTCGTAGAAGGAAACATGTTATGAACCGATGGTTAGTCCAATTTACCTCTAGAGGGGCCAGATGGCTGACTGGAACCCTGCGGGCGCACTCCTGCTCCTGTTCATGCTGGCCGTGGCTGTTGCTGCTATGCAACTACGGGAGGTACCGCGTCGGCCGTATGACAAGTGAGCGCACGAAGCACTGTGTGCATCGCCTGACGAATCCTCCCAAGGTCGTCCTCTGCTCATCGACATTTAGCACGATCCCACTGTCCAACCATCCGAACGCCGTGTTTACATCAGTCTGAACCTGTCACGCTACGTCGACCTATTTCAAATGTGACATGAACATGTGTTAGAGCCATGGACAAGTACAAAGGGAATAGCAAAGTGCAAAGATAATGTGACTTACCGCACGGAAGTAGTCCTGGTCACGGTGTCTAGGATACGTGTCCGTCGTAGCGGCAACGTGTGGCTGTGGAGCATCTGGGGTGAATGTTACGCGTGTGCGGGTACGGGGCTGGTACCACGTGAGGTATGCTAGGTAGCTCTCCTCAGTGTGTGGATATATCTCGTCGATGACCTCCTCCGTCGCCAACAACCAGTCCTCCACGTACTTTTGCAGTCGAGGATACCACTGAGCGCCAGCTGCCTGTCCCCTACGATTATATCTATTTGCAGAGAGTGCATTAGGCTACATTAAATAGTTGTAGTACTAAACGAAGATCGCAGTTGTACTAACCGGTGCACATCGCGCGGCACAACGATCTCCACGGGCGATGGGGAGTGCTGACGTAGTCCGAACTATCACATCACGCGCTGGGGACAGTGGGGCTCGATGAAGATGTCGAACACCAACGGCACTGTCGTCGTCCAGTACGCCTGGTCGCGCGTGCAAAGAGAAGAGAGTCCGAGCGGTGCACGGGCCGCGATGGCCTGCGGACTATACGGCTCCCAGACGACGTCGCTGGGCAGCAGGCGGTCGAACTCCAAAACGAATTCACAGTAGGCCCTCCTAACCTGCCTGTGGGCGTAACGACGCTGCAAAATAGGAAAAGCTTACACGTGAGTGTTTGCGCATAAGTGCTAAACATAGAATTTCACATTTTGTACCTCACGGCGATACCATACGGTCCCCATAGTCGGACGGTCCTCGGGCCACTGGCCGTACAAGCCTCCAGGGCCGCCCTCATAGGAAGAGTGCTCAATCAGAGGACGGCCTATCGCGAACCGCTCGGCCGCCCATAGCTGCAGAAGGAGAGGGCAACCGGCGATAATCGCACCTGGATCGGTCTTTGTGCACGCGTCACAAAGACCACGGTACGTCGTTGCTAGCACAGCAGATCCCCAACTCCACTACGGTACGTGTCCGTCCCCGCTGTCGGCGATGGCACGAGCGTAGTGGATCAGTCCCTTGTCCACCGCGTGCCCGTGAGTGCTGGTGAACATCACCCACCCAAACAGCCACAACAGGTACGCCTCCATGCTCCGCCGCACCGAGTATACGTCGGCGTCATCGTCTAGCTTATCAGACTGTAAAGAAAGATTATAGTCAGCAGCTCTGTTGCTCTGTAGGTCGGATGATTGTGAATCAAACGAATCCGCGACTTACGGTGAACTGTAGCAGCCAAGCCTGCGAGGGGCCGTTCGTGGTGTAAGGCGGTAGCGAACCCGGGGGTCCAAGTTCAGGTCGACGATGCACGGGCTCGAACCGAGCAGTGATGTCCTGCAACCAACCGTGCCCCCCGTCGATCAGACCGACTGCGTCTCCTGCGAGGGGAAGTCCTAGCAGGTACGACACGTCCTGGAGTGTGGGAGTCATCTCGCCACACGGTAGGTGGAACGTGCAGGTCCCGTCTTCCTTCAGCACACACTCCTGCACAACTCTTTTGCGGTAGATTCTGCGCATGCCCTTGTCGACACACAATATTTCAAATCTGTGTTCTTGTGTGCCTTGAGGTAGAGCACAATGTCTTCGGGCCTTTTCACTTTTATCTTGCAGATACTTCGTCAGTAGTGTGCCAAAGAAAAGATTATTATCCATCATTGAGGGCCCAGCTGTTCTGAACCGATCTCTAAAGTACTTACATGTGCCATGCAAGATAAATTCAACTATTCCAATAAGTGGGAGCCCTCGAACACCACGCATAACCCAGTTATAGACCTCTACCAAATTTGTGGTCATTATGCCAAACCGAGAACCATCCTTGTCATACAACAATGCCCATTTCTCCTTTGGCTCATTCTCAATCCAATCTAAAAATTTTCTAACTGAGAATGCAGACCTTCTTCTCATATGTGGTCTATCACTTGATAGACGCCCAAGAGCTTGTGGAGCCTCATCCCCTCCAATGAAAGCCCTCCTGGACTTCTCGTCTGTTAGTTTAGAGGTCAGCTCATCCAACCTCCTCCAAAGCTCATTGAATTTCTTCTCTTGATTCTGAGTGCAAAGCCTCTTGAAAAGATCCATAAGGTGCTTATTCTTAAATTGTCTGTAAAAATTAGCACCCATATGACGTATACACCATCTGCTTTGGACATCATACCACCTTGGTGAGTATCCCTTCTCAACACATCCATATCTCAATTCCTCAATTGCACGCAGTAAGCCGGCGTGACGGTCATGTGTAAGGCACACGTCTGGTCTCATCCGTACAACTGCAGACTTAACCCTTTCTAGAAACCAATACCAGCTATCAGTGTTCTCACTCTCAACAAAAGCAAAAGCCACTGGTAGAACTTGGTTGTTCCCATCAACTCCAATTGCTGTTAAGATCTGTCCTCTGTATTTCCCGGTCAGAAATGTCCCATCGATGCAGAGGATTGGACGACAATGGACAAATGCCTGAATGCAAGCACCTAATACAAAGAATACTCGTTGCAACACACTTTTATTACCATGGTCAATTGATGGAAAGGCTTTCAGGTCGTAGTACGTCTCCGGAATCCTCTGAAGAATACAGCCTAACAGACGAGGCAAATTATCATACGCTGCTTCAAATGTACCAAATCTCATCTCTACAACCTTCTGTTTTGCCCTCCAAGCCTTAGCATAGCTAATTGTGTATTTGAATTTCTCTTCAATATGTCTAACAATTGACCTTGGTTCGTACCCCAGATTGTTGATAATATGGGAGTACATCTCTGTTGCAACAAATGCAGATGTCATGTTTCTGTAATATTTTTCAACACCGGGTAAATAACATGAATGCTCAGCCACAATTGAAACTTGCCAATAATCTTTCCATTTACCCTTGAATGCGTGCACCCGCCATGGATACCCATCCTTCATGCACTTCACTTCATACACCGATTTGCTTGACTTCACGACCGAGAACTTTCTTTGAAGTGACACGGCCCATTGTTTTACTGCCTCCTTTAAATCCTCTACATATGCATACTTGGCCCCCTGGATGACCTCATTCTCCTTGTACTCCCATGGTATATGATGTCCCTCGGAGATAGCAAGCCTAGAGAAGTCCTCGTTGCTCCATTCTGCAGGCATCACGGTGTCCTCATCAGACGAATCATTATACTCTGCTTGCTCATTTTCAGAATCTTCCCTATCCATTTCTTCGACGATGGTATTGATTTGTTCTTCCTCATCTGCCACACCTGTTGCTTGTCTATCTTCTCCATTCCCTCCTTCATTCGCTCCTTCATTTCCTTCCATTGTTTCACTATCACCTCCCGTCGTACTTGGACCCTCATCATCTTGCACGGGCATTGTACCAGCGGTGTTATCTTTCTCATATATCGACACAAGTATGCCCAGTGGCCAACCACGTTGGAATGCATTCTCCACATACCATCTCCAAGTGGCAGTGCAATCCACCGGCATCAGTTCCCAAAAAAACCTTCAGTTGCACGACTGACTACTACATACAAGGTTATTGCGCTGAGCTCGAGGTTCAGTCGAAACCCTCGCATCAGCCAGTTGTACACTGACCCAAAACTTCTCTCAGCTGGTCTATCAATCCCCTTAGCCGTTGAACTAAAATCCGATAGATCTACCCCTTCTGAACCATATCTAACATTCCCTTGCCCGTGAAATAACTGAAATATCACCTTATTTGCCATTTCTGTTGATGCAAAAATACAGTTAAACTAGGTACCAATATTCTCCTCACATCTCTACAAAACTTAAATCATCTAACAGATTAACTAAAAACCTACAGATCTACGAGTAACAACTTATTTTCATACAGTACTATACACATAACCAGTACAATACTATATCAATTCTTGCATATAAATAGAAATTACAAAGAAACAATAAATTTTACCTGCAGATGAATAAGCAAACTGACAGAGCTTCGCTGCTTTCGTTCAGCCTCGCTCTCATCTCTCTCTTCTTTTTTTTCTGTGATTTGTGTAAATTTTATGATATTTTTTGAGAGTGGGAGGGGGTTTTATACCTGCCCACCCAAAAACCGCCCTCGGAGAGGGCGGCAAGGGGGCCGCCTGCAAAAATCCGGCCGGGGCTGGCCAATTTACAAGCGGCCACCTAAAAACCGCCCTTTGAGAGAGCGGCAAGCCGGATTTTTGCAGGCGGCCCCCTTGCCGCCCTCTCAGAGGACGGTTTTTCGGTGGCCCGGGGGGCCGCCTGCAAATTGCCTGACGGCCGTTGGCCGGCCACGTCATTAAATCGCCCTCTGGAAGGGCGATTTCTAAAAATCGCCCTCCCAGAGGGCGGTGGGAGTATATTTTTGTAAATTTTTGAAATGAAAATGTAGTTTTGTAAATATTTTATTAAATAAATATAAAAAAAAAATTCCACAAACTTCACCTCATGGGCTTGGCGCTCCGGGCCAGATGGTTATGGTCGCTTCAAATCATGCCACACAAATCTTGGCAAGGCCTACAGATGCCAATCTCCGAGCTTGAGTGGGATTTCGTCTCTGCCTCCACAATATGTCAATTGGGCAATGGCAACACTCTTCTCTTCTGGGACTGGGAGGACAACAGGCTGCAAGGCTCTAGCGTAAGGCGGATTGCCCTAGCGATCTACCAGTTGATCCCAACGAGACTTGGCCGAAGAAGAACGGTCGTTGAAGCAGTTCGAGACCGCCAATGGATCAGAGACACATTGAGGGTGCCCAGGGTGTTGAAGCAACTATTGATTACTTAAAGCTCTAGTCGGCTTTGAATGAAGAAAGCCTAGCCGCCGGACAACAGGACGGGCTGATCTGGAGATGGGAAAAACTCATACCACATGATCAGCTTACAACGCTCTGTTCCTGGGGCATGTGAACTTCCCAAATGCGCCAATCTGGAAGTGCTATATGCCACCACACTGCAAGTACTTCACTTGGCTCGTGACCCACCAACGTTGCTGGATAGCAGACCGCCTCGGCTTAACAAATCCTGGAAACTGTGTGTTCTGTGACCAACAGGGCGAAACAATCGACCACATTCTCATCTCTTGCCCGGAATCCTGGCAGTTCTGGCCCCAGTTCTTCCCCTCAGGGATGCCATCCTTCCTCCTTTGGTGGTGTGAAAGCCGGAAGAGCATCGTTAAGCAGCTGTGAAGAGGCTACGACTTGGTGGTCACACTTGCAGCCTGGCTAATTTGAAAGGAGAGGAATAATAGGGTATTCAACAACCAGCGACGCTCCTGGCGGGAAGGTCGCGATTGCCGCTGCAAAGGAGGCGGAAAGACAACAATACAACATATTATAGAGCCAGGGAAATGAGTATGCTAGAAATGGCAAGCACCAGGAGAAGATGGTATAACCAAAGGGAATAAACTCGCACCGTATTTTGTTTTCAAAAGAGTACAAAAGGTGTTTTTGAAAGCTACATTCCTAATCCCTCAATATTATACTCAAATTAATTTATTTGTCAAAGAATATTTCCATTGAGTTATATTACCTAAATATGTATTTTGGCTTTAAATGTTTTTAATATTTCAGATCACCACATTAAAAACGTACCTGTACATCCCTAGTATCGAGGAATATTCTGAACTATCTAAATAACATCTTTGATACAGCAATTGTATAACAAATCTAGCCACGTAAATACACGAATCACCCTGCTCCATATATATAATGACAAGCACTGCACAAGGATCAAGCCAAAATGGCGCACTCATCAATCTGTGTCATGCTCCTTTTTCTGTTCTTCAGCAGTGCTGCAGCAAGAAGTTTGGTGCTCTCCAGCGAAGACGACTTAGCACTGGAGAGAGAACTAAGGATGCTTAACAAACCCTATGCAAAATCTTTCAAGGTAAGATTGATATCCATGTGAAGAAACTTTGAGACACCAATAACCAATTACCATGCTCCCATTCAATATTTTGTTTTTTTATTTATCCTGCATTTGCTGAAATGGCAGGATATGTATGGTGTAGTTTTATACTGCGTGGGCATCTACAGGCAGCCTGCATTCGATCATCCTCTTCGTAAGAATCACAAACTTCAGGTGATAGTTAGGATCACAAATTTATATTCTGTCATGTGCATTTCTTTTTGCATTTCAGTTTAGCTATTTCGCTGGTAGAGATTTGCAACAGGAGATTATTGCATCAAAAAGATTTGCAAAGAAGAAAAATTACACAACGGTAGTCTGTACCCGAACTGAAATCATGCAGCGAAGTGTACCCTGGAGAAAAATATAAAATAGACCTCGATTTCGTATATCTAATTTTAAACAATTGTTTCGTTTATCACGGTATGATTCTCAAATGTCTTCCTAGATTTGTTTGTACCTGTACTTTACAAGGCATACACATCAGATTTGGATCAATGGCAAATTGCAATTCATAGAGTTCAAAAGGAAGTCAGAAGCATATGCTATTTTGCAGCATGTATTCCCTGTACTGCATTACAAAAAACAAACTTTGTAGGATATTCTTTATTGTTTACTAACAGTGAAACCTGTCAGCTTATGCATAAATTCCTATGATATTTTTCTGAAGAAGCCACATGTTCACTGGACTAACTGTTATTGACTGAAATCTGAAACCAGATACCACCGAGCTCATACTCCAAAAGTTTGAGAACTGATCTACCGAAAGAAGGAGAACCAACTCGTTTTGGCCTGCAAGAAAGTTGCCCTGATGGAACTGTTAGGATGATCTCCTAGGCACACGCGCATTTTGTTGACTGCTGAAACCACAGAAAGACCAAGCATTTACACTAATGGGATACACTAGCAAAATTCCTGGAGAACATGTAAGTTGGCATTTCAAACTTTCTCTCACATTTTATGATCCACTACTTATGAAGATTTTTTTTATGATACACCTAGTCATCACCAAACGCCCATTTTGCAACAATCTAGGATAATATTCCTCTTACTTTATGGATATTAAACGATCATTTATATCATTTAAAGGCAAAAAATCGATGTTAATTTATTGTGCTGTAAAAAGAAGGAATGATGCTTCCTTGAGTCAGTATTAAAATTGACGACATAACAGAAAAAAACAGACTACCAGTAAAAGTTCAGTTTCAAATTAGAATCGCAGTAATCGACCTATCGACAAAATTTTTTTACTTTCAGTTTGTAATGGAAGTTAAGAAATAGTTCAGATTTTGTTTGCGATTACATGGAAATAGTTCAGAATTTTCAAATTGTATTTCATTCATATTTCATATAACATCTATATATGTCTTCCAAATAAAAACTTTTTGAATACTATAGAGCTTTTATTCATGTTACTAAGAGTACTATTCTATTTTGATGCATGCTATATTTATTTGAGCACTATATAATTAACTTGATACGTTTCATTGCAAATTGAAACTAAAAATGACAGCAATTTCATGGATAGCACGCATGTCAAGGGCGTTGAACCCTCGGGTAGCTGGACCTCGACTACGTAGTTCGTAGTCGCGATCCGTCTTCTCCGGCGAGGTTTTGCCCCTCAGCCGTAGGCTTTGTTGGAAGAAGAGAAGATGAAATAGTAGTTCTTGCTTAATTCCTCTCATGTCCTGTTACATGAATATATAGCCATTGCTCCTGGAATTGAGGGCTGAAAATAGGAAACTAACTAACTGAAAATAGGAAACAAAGCTATCTTTCCAACTATTAGCCACTGGTTGTTGCCTTGCCATGCGCGGTGCCCTGCGCGTCCCTTGCGCGCGCCGCGCCGTCGGCGGCTCTACGCACGTCGCGGGCTCGCTGCCGCCTGGTGTACGTGCGCCCCCACATGACAACGCATGATATTTTTTTTTCTATGCCTTGCCTTCCCCTAGTTCGCCCTGTTGCTGATCAATAGTGAGATAGGCTCAGAATTCCAAGCTGCGAGCGCAGTGCTCGAGGTGTACCCACTCAATGTTCAACAGGGCCAGTCCTCGTCGGCTCAAATACTGTTAGTTGATGATAGCTCCAGCAGAGTCAGTGTCATACAATCTGGATGGCATGTAAGTTTCTCACATTTGACAAGCTGTAGGCATTTTCTGCCAAACATCTCACACTATCTGTTACTACCATTATGTATGCACCAGATCGATCCTGACCGCGAAGGCGACAATCAGACACGCTTGATGATTTACTGGACGGTGTGTTTTGCAGAATAGATTTGTGACCTCTGAAGTGTTTGTATTGTGCCTTAGTGGCCTAAAGTTGACAGCAAAAATCTCCTCTAACACAGGCTGATGATTACCACAAGACCGGCTGCATGAACATGCTCTGCCCAGGCTTTGTGTTGCTGAGCCGAACTACCACACCTGGGATGGTACTTGCAATAGGATCAATTCCTCTGAACATTTCCAAGGTGATCAATGCCTTTCATCACATTGCAACTGAACTGAACTCATCACCTGCAAGAGAACATCTCAAAGCAGTAGGCTCCATATATATATTTTTCTAAAAGAAGCATATATTTCTTTGGCTAGGATGTCCAAACCGGGAACTGGCAAGTCGTGGTCGGCGACGAGATCGTGGGCTACTTCCCCAAGGAGATCATCAACGGCATGAGCGGCGCCACGCAGGTCCAGATGGGAGGGATCGTGTACGCGCCGCCCGGCCAGAGGAGCCCATCCATGGGCAACGGCTTCCTGCCGGTACACCACGGCGGGAACTACCCCGCCGCGAATTTCACGTGGGTTTCGGCTCAGGGCGCCAAGATCCCCAACTGGACGGTGGCCAGAGATGTAGCCGACGCTAACGTCTACGATGCGACGGTCACTTCAGACTCAGGAACGGGTCCGGAGGGAGTTGTGTTACAGTACGGTGGCCCTGGAGGCCAGCTGTGAGAGTGATTCAGGGCGTTGTCACCTTGCATTCCGAACCTGACTTGCCCTCTTTACCTTGCATTTTTCAAGCATGATATGATTTGCCCTTGCACTACACATAATTGCACTATAGAGACATCCTATACTTAGGACATGCTCAAATGTAGAGCCTGGCTTTTAGTTTATTTTTGGCCCATTCTCTTATAATGAGACAACAAAAATTCTAATCATTAATGTACCAAATAATTCTTTATTGCCTTTCTTTCCTTTTCCCCACCTGCATGCATCAAAATTTCTTTTTTATAAATACTAAGAGTCTATGTCAAGCCAATGTTAGGCTTAACATCTATGTTTCTCTCTCATTTTCTCTTTTTTATATGAGCAAATTTACCTTGCAATTAATTGATGTTGTGCATGCACTTACTCCAATCTGTACGTTGAAATTTTCAGAAATATGTCAAATGCGTTAGTTATATTCTAATTACAATGAATTGGATTAAAATAAGAATCTAAGTCAATTATAACTTGTTAATTATTAATTTCAAATTTTGAATTTAAATTAATAAAACACTAGATCCATAATCTATCATAATATATCTTCTGTTGTTTTCAAATTTTATTTAACATTTCGGAAGTATCTAATTGTATTTGTGTTAGAGTTTTAATTTATAATTTTCAAATTTTAGAAGTAACAAATATCAACTTGTACTACTCTAAATTTATAATTTTAATTTATAATTAGTCTTTTTGTGATTTAACTACTCTAAATATTAGTAGATTTTATTTGACACGGACTTTCATTTTATTTAAACCTGTTAATTAAAAATTAAAGACAACAATGTATTTAGATTTTTGGTTTTGAGCTTTTGTTCTTTTAGAACCCTGGAGATTAACTCAAGGTGGTGACAGCTCTTGAGTTAATCGTTCGCTCGTGCGATTGATGATTGCGTCGCTTGGCATATGTGTTTAGCATGATCTTTTACCAAGGAACCATCATGCTCTAATTGTTATCCTCTCGGCTAGTTCTGCCTTTCCCATATTTTTTCAGCATGGTTGTTTATCGGTATGACCATGGTCATTCATGTCATAACATTCATGATAATTTGTGGGTTGATATCCATGTCTCAAAGCTTCCCTGTGGGAAATCGATACCCCGGAATACTCCGAGGTGAAATGCCACAGCATCAATTCCGTGCGCTTGTGGATGTACTTTGTGAGGGCAAAAGAAATACCAACACCCCACCATAGAGGTACGTCGTATCCTTGCTCTTCGGGCATGGGTATCGGTCAAACCCCATAATTGACTATTATATGTCAACTTTGGGAAAATGGGCTGGAAACTGTTTGGGAAAAACCTAATACTGTCGACTTCGGGAAAACAAGTTGGAAACTGTTTGGGCAAAACCCGATACTTGGTATCGGTGTATTTGAAAAGGAAATATGTTTTGTGAAAGTCACAATTGGGGATCTTTGCCTATGTTGCATGGTTCCATATTCACATAAAAGTAACGGTTCTGTATTCACATATTATACGCCAGTAGTTTTGGAACACCGAGTATGAGGAGACGAAGTTACAGATCACGTATTACAAATTTCAGCCTCTATTGTGGCACATGGTACTTGTAGTAGACAATCACCAATGTTCTTGAGTAGACAATGGCTGGTCTTTCCTGATACCTAGTCATGGACTCGACCTAACCATGCGGCATGGGATATTCATAGGTTAGTTTTGGAAAGACCTTGTCATGAAATTCCGGTACCGCCCAGTACTCGGAGTCAGTTTCATGTCGTGTGTGTAAAGCGTGCAACCTCTGCAGTGTTTAGCTAAACTATTTGATCACTCGTGCCCACGATAAAGGGCAATTGTGAGGTGATTCTCATAGCATAGTTTTTTCCTGTGATTTGTGAAAATTGGTTTCTTAGATAAGAATCGTTGCCAGAGTTAGTCTGTGTGGCTAATGGATGACCTGAGTGGTTTGAAACGGGTCTATGTGACCTAGAATGTCAGATGGCATCATAGAGTAGACTTCTCGAGTGGTAGTGAGTGCTATAGGATATGGACAACTCGGAGGAGCCAAGGTATAGGATGTGATGAGTAGAATGGTGTGAAGTTCAGATAACTAATAGAGATATTTGAGAAAGTGAAAAGAAACTAATAGAGGAAGAGAGAAGAAAGTAAATAAAACTAAAATTTGGCTTTTTCGCTTGAGTTGTTACAAAGCAACTTACGGGCGAATCGAGACAGTAAGTCTCCTACCAAATGCTTTATAAAAACCCACACTTAGAATTTAAAAAATATTTTGAAATAAAATGTTTGTTAAAATAAACCCAGTCTTTACTTTGAAGCTTGCATATACATATGTCCCAATGCCTTGTGGAGTACGAAAGTACTCACCTTCATAGTGTTTTTTTTCTCTCTCTAATTTCAGGTTGAAGAAGACAAAGGTTAGGGTTTCGTGCCTAGACCTAAGGCATCATCTGCGGAATGGTGTTCTAGCTATGCTAAGTTCCGTTGCTGCTGCTCCTAGATGAAGGATTCTACTTAGGGATTACCCGAGGTTGCAATATAAAGGTATAAATTTATTATTAGTATTGCAATGATTTTTTTGTTACCAGGGGTACCAACATTATTTCATAGGACTGGTATCGGCATCATGATTTTGCAGGAGATGGTTCGTCATTCCCCTGTGGTGCACCCTCCTTGATGTGGTATGTACGGTGGTGGCAGAGCGAGATGTGACACACCACTACGTGCGAGTGCGCGTCCAGTCCGTTCCACAGAATTTCCGGTGTTTCAAGTAGGGGTTTGTTCCGTTAATCCTCTTTTGGAAAAGGGGAATGAACACACTGCTAAGTTTCCATTTCTACCCTATAATGCACCAACACAAATAACTCATGACTCATTTCTCATGGGACATATCCAATGGCCTATAATCATCTAACCTGCATCTAACGACCCGGATCTACAAATGTGCAAGTGGACTGTGCCCTGGCGGGTTGGCCTGTGTGCCCATGCCGTGCCTGGGCCGGGGGTGCGGCACAGCTCGTTAACTGTAGCGGGCTGGCATGGCACGGCCGGCTAGCTACAAGCACGGTCGGGAGGGGCGAACGGTCCGATTCGGGGGCAGACAGTCCGATCCAGGGATGGGGCAACGGTTGGATGGGTTGAATAACAGCTAGATTTTGAATCTAGTCGTTGGAGGACAAAAAAATCTAAAAAATATCAAAAAATCTAAAAAAATGTGAAATTTTTTTCTATAAATAGGACAGCCAACAACAACATTTTGGCTCATCCAAACCTCACAATCACTCATCTTGTGCTCCAAATTTTTTATTTAGACAAATTTTGTCTAAAAATAAAAAATTTCCCACATTCCTATAGCTGATAGCTGCAGCCTCCAGTGCTCCTGCAAGGTAAAAAAATTCTAAATTTTGTTCTTTATTTGTACTATTATTTTGGTACTAATTTTCTCTATTTATATTTCAGGATGGATCCGAACTACCCAACGTTCCAACTGAGCGACTTCAACCCGAGCTATGTGCCGATGTCGCAGGGAGACGACTCCGGGTCGGCTCTTACACCACAAGGACAACTGGAGGAAGTATATGTAGTTTCGGAAGGATCCGAAACTACGAGCGGGAGCGTATAACCGGCAACCGGCTCGAAGAAATCAAGAACTTCCTCCGTCTGGTAACATTTTGATGAGATCAAGGAGACCAGCGCGGATGGAAGGGAGGTAACTTACGTGAAATGTAGGATTTGTAAGACTAAACTCTTTGAAAAATCTTCTGGTGGAATAGGGCATTTGAGGCGGCATGCTGAGACGTGTGCGAAGAAGCAAGATTACCAGTTACAACAGCAGCAACTGGTAATAAATCCTGACGGTACGGTACGTTCATGGGAGTATGATCCTCTGGTAGCACGAGATTCTCTTATCCGTCTAATTGCTAGGCAGGATCTACCCCTAAACTTTGGTGAGTCTCTTGTATTTGATACTTACATTAAAACTGCTTATAATCCTAAGTTTCAAGCTATTAGTAGACAGGCCACAACCCGGGATTTGGTGAATGTTTACAACTAAGGCCAGGACAGTATTAAACAATTATTTGCTATATGTACCTTTTCTATTAGTATCACATCTGATATTTGGAGTGGTAGGGCAAAGGATGACTATATTAGTGTAGTTGCTCATTATGTTTATGATGACTGGAAATTACAAAAAAGAGTAATAACTTTAAAATTAATTGATGTTTCACATACTGCAAAAAATATTGCTGAACGAATTTCTAGAGTTTGTGAGGAATTTGGCCTCACACATAAAATATTTGCAGTAATTCTAGATAATGCAGCTGCAAATTCTAGAGCAATGGAAATTCTGCAGTCTGATTTTAAGAGAATAAGTGCATATCTCGATTCCATCCGTGAAGCCATAACAAGGCTCAATGGTTCTAATACTCGACTTGCGACCTTCAAGCGGTTCTGCATCGCTTCGGACAAGCATCCACGCAAGTTCCAAATGGATGCAGACCATCGATGGAACTCGACTTATTTGATGTTGAGACATGTCTTGCATTATAAGGATACACTAACTTTTTTGCAGCCCAAGAATATTGTTATCAGTGACGGGCAACCGCTACTGACAGAACAGTCTTGGCATGTTGTGAAAGTGTTTTATTACTTTCTTGAAATATTTTATGATGCAACTGTTACTTTGTCTGGCGTTTACTATCCAACTGCTAATTTAATTTTGCATAAAATTTTTGAGATTGCCACTTTATTAAAAGAATATGAAGATGACCAACTATTAGGACTTGAAGTATTTTACATGAAGCAAAAATATCTTAAATATTGGAGGGACATTTCATACTTGTATGCTTTTGCATTTATTCTTGATTCTAGGGGTAAAATGCGGGGGTTCCTTAATATTTTGAATCTTATTGGGGATGCAATGAATATTGATTACACTAAGTACTATTCTGATGCTAAGATTAAATTGTATGAAGTGTTTCAAAAGTATGAAACTAAGTTAGGGAGTTCGCATGCAAAGAGCCCCACCCGTCCTTGTACCAGGTAAGAAGAAATTGCAGTGGAGCCGAATTTGGGGTGGTTCCTCTTCTTCTTCGAGCACCGGTGGTGGAAGTTCGGCCGCCGCAAGTCCTGCACACGGTTCGCATAAAGCTCTTGAGTTGTCCTCCTACTTGGACAGCGACTTCATCAACCAGGAAGATCTTAACGTTCTAGGGTGGTGGAACGATCACAAGATCCAATATCCCGTGCTTTCAAAGCTAGCACGGGATGTATTCACTGTGCCTGTGTCTACGATATCCTCCGAATCGGCCTTCAGTCTTTTCGGAAGAATTATTGAGGAGAGGAGAAGAAATCTCCGCAGCGAGGTGGTAGAAATGCTACTTGCAGTCATAGACTGGGAGCTAGCCAAAGAACGTACCCAACACACCGCGAAGAACCAAGATTTGGCTACTTAGTTCGAAAATCTTTACCTAGAAAATGAGGAACTAGAGTAGTATTTTTTATTTTTAAGTGTTGACATTTAGCTGTACTCTTTTTTCTTTATCATGATTTTCTTAAAATTGAGTTTTTACATAACAGAGTTTTTAATGAGGTAGTTGTGTAATAACAAATTCAATAAAGGTCATTACTTATTTTTCCCTATATCTATACAGAAATTAAATTACATAATTATATATGTGTTGCTATTTTGGTTGTTTAAAAAATATAAAAATTTCCTCCTCCAATATTGTCAAAAAATACCATCATATATTTTTAATTATCTCAAATAATTTTGTGCCTTTTTTCCATTTTTTTACCAGTCCTCTAATTTTTACAAAATTTTTAAGTCACTTTTTTTCCAATTTTTCTTTTTTTAAGTCACTTTAACTCACGTTTTCCTTTTTTTTCAATTTTTCTTTTTTTACATCGGGCGCCATCCGCCGGCAGGGCCCACCACCCACCACTCCGCATCGCACGCCCGCCCATTCAAATTTGAATGGCGGCGAGTAGGAGCCAGAAGAGGAGCGGACAGTCTGATCCGAGGGGCGGGACGAGAGGGGAGAGGACCGGACCGGACGTGCCGTGGGCCGCCTCCGGCCCATGTGCTGCCGACAGGCCCGTACCAGCACAACACGGCCCACTATAACACCCATGCCTAAACGGGCTGTGTCGTAGCGGACCGTGTCGGACCGGGCCTTGGGCTGTGCTGGCCCATTTGGACATATATACCCGGATCGCCTCCCCCGCCCCCTTACTTTCATCTCCTTCGACCATAGTTGTCCAAATGGGCCGTGCCCTATCGGGCCGCCCTGGGCACGATGCTACAGTAACCATGCCCAGGCCGGCCCGGCACGGGAGGCCGTGGGCCGTGTCGGCCCATGCGGCCACTACAGTGCTCAACTACAATGTTCCGCTACAGTGCTCGCGGGTAGGGGGAAGGGGACGACCGTTGCCTGGTCCAACGGTCGGTTCGCCTCGGTGGCCCAGTGAATGCTTGACACATGTCCCCAACGGTCGGAAATAACGGTTAGACTTTGAATTTAGCCGTTGGAGGGCCAAAAAAATCCGAAAAAATATCAAAAAAATCTGAAAAATTATGAAATTTTTTCCTATAAATAGGGCAGTTAGCAGCAACAACTTGGCTCATCCAAACCTGCCAATCTCTCATCTTGTGCTCTCTTTTGCTCTCTTACGCTCTAAATTTTTGATTTAAACAATTTTTTGTCTAAAATTCAAAAATTTTCCACATTCCCATAGCTGATAGCTGCAGCCTCTGGTGCTCCTGCAAGGTAAAAAAATTCTAAATTTTGTTCTTTGTTCGTACTTTTATTTTTTACTAATTTTCTCTATTTATATTTCAGGATGGATCCAAACTACCCGACGTTCCAACTGAGTGACTTCGACCCGAGCTATATGCCGATGTCGCAGGGAGATGACTCCGGGTCGGCTCCTACACCGCAAGGACAGCCGGAGGAAGTACATGCGACTTCGGAAAGATCCGAAACTGCGAGCGGGAGCCTATCAATGGCAACCGGCTCGAAGAGATCAAGAACCTCCTTCGCCTAGCAACATTTTGATGAGATCAAGGAGATCGGCGCGGATAGAAGGGAGGTAACTTATGCAAAATGTAAAATTTGTAAGACTAAACTTTCTGGAAAATCTTCTGGTGGAATAGGGCATTTGAGGCGGCATGCTGAGGCGTGTTCGAATAAGCAAGGTTACCAGCTACGACAGCAACAACCGGTACTAAATCTTGACGGTATGGTACGTTCATGGGAGTATGATTCTTAGGTAGCACGAGATTCCCTTACCTATTTCATTGCTAGACAGGATCTACCCCTAAACTTTGGTGAGTCTCCTGCATGTGAGACTTACATTAAAACTGTTCATAATCCTAAGTTTCAAGCTGTTAGTAGACAGACCACAATCCGGGACTTGGTGAATATTTACAACCAAGGCCGGGATAGTATTAAACAATTATTTGCTACATGCACCTTTTCTGTTTGTAACGCCCCGCTTTCAGCGAGACGTTAAATGATATTTTGCTAAAATCTATCTGTGAAAATTTCGATCTTATGTGCTGTGTTGTATGTCGTGCTTGGACCTCAATCTGCCTCTTGTCCTTGATCTCGACAAATCCCTCCTCTCAAAAATCCTCAGCTCTACAATAATCTCTGATTTGAACCACCATCCGAACCCTCTCCATCAAATAACATATATATATACGTATATATATATCCCCTTGAGTGTACACCTACCTACAAGAACATGTATATATACATGTACCAACCCTCCACTCAGCTCCACCCAGATATGTGCCCATAAATATATATATACACTTCTCTAAATATATCTATACATAAAACCCGCCATCAACATACCCATATATATATATCCTTGAGCTTTCCCCCACAAAAGATTCGAATTTAATCCTCTCTTTGGATCCCTGCAAAAATCCTTGAAAAAGATTAATCCCAAAATACCCAAAAATTACTACCTTGGACCCCTCCTTGATTGCTCCAAATTTTGCTGAAGTCAACTATGAAGTTTGAATTCCAAATTTTCCCTTTGAAAACCTCCCAAAAAGCCTCCAAATAAATATCAGAGAAAAAGAGAAACCATACTGTTCCTACCGGGCCACCCCTCTCCACTTCTTGGCATAGTAACGCTCAGACACAAGCGCCAGCCGTTGCGGCCGTCAGATCGACGCCACCTGGCTCGCATCGTGTGCGCCCGCCGTCGGTTCTCCCTAACCGCCCCGTCCCCGCCCGAGCGCAACCGATGCCTGCCACGTGCCCTGCTCGCCCGCACACGGCCGCACCAAGCCGATGCCTGCCACGTGCCCCTGCTCGCCGCGCCGGCCGTCGATTTCCCCGACCCCTGTATATCTTCTACCTCCATCGCCGCCGTTTTTTCTCTGTTCACACCTACAACGTGTTCGGTCAAATGCCACTGACCGCGCGCACGTCACGGCGGCCCCGCGCCCGGCCACGCCGGTGCCGCTAGTGGCCAAGGCATGGACGCTGAGCCGACTGCGTTGTTCCCCTCCCTTTCTCTCCGCGCTCACCGCTTTCCACCTCCCTCTCGTCCCTTTCGACCGCGCTCTATTCGGTCGAAAGACGCCACGCCGCCCATGTCATCGCTGCCCCACCACGGACACGCTAACCCGCACTCGCACTTCAAAGGCCACCGTCGAATAGACCGCCTCCGCCGCCTTGCAAATCCCGGCTGCCCGTTTGAATTTGCCGCCTTGAGAAAAGATTTTGCCACCGCGCCTTTTTCTCCCGCCTCTCGCTCCAATCAGTGAGCTTCAATTATTGGAGCTCGGCCTCCTCCCTGATCGAGACCCCGAGCTTCCCTGCCTATAAAGACCCTTCCCGGGAACTCCTATCCCCCTCTCGTTTTCGGTCTTCCGGAAACGCCACCGACCGCTTCTTCTTACCGAGCTCGGCCGCCACTGCCGCCGATCAACCGCGCCGGCTCCTCCGCACCTGCGCTTAGGCTCTGCGTCCTCCTCGACGTTCTCCACCGTACGCTGCCCCTCGCTTACACCAAGTATGTCTAACCCCTCCTGGTCGTCCCCCCATCGTCACCAACCCGCCTATGCCCTGGACCGCCACTGCCGGCGTTGCATCTCCTCATCGGTGAGCCCCAAACACTCTATGGGAATTAAACCTTGCGGAGTTCAAATAGCCATACCCCGTGCCGTATATTTCATGTGTGAAACGTTTCCTTTACGGCATCCCGTCGCCATGGCCACTGTCGTCGTCTTCCGCTTTTCTCTCCCTCGCCTCAGCGGTCGATCTTTCTCTCCCTTCCGCCGGCCTTCTCTCCTCCCCGCTCGCCATGGCTGCCATTGTCGTCTTCCCCTTTCCTCTATCTCTCTGCCATCACCATCGTCTACCTTCCTTGTCTCTCTCTCCGCTGTCTCGGCATTCTCGTCGACGGCCACCATCGCTCGCTTTTGGCCAAATCCGAGCAGCTCAATTGCATCGCCTCGGTCTCCTTCTCCTGCCGACACAGCCACTCGCTCCCGAACGCCGCCGTTCGCCGGCGAGTTCCCGCCGCCGTGGGCCGTCGATCTCGGTTGCTCTGTGCCCCCACCTCGCCCCTGCCGAGAGGCCCTGCCCGGGCAGTGACGGCCGCCATCTTCCCAAACCGTGAACACGGTCTCCATATCCATACGCCACTGACGAGCGGGCCCGGTTGTCTTGGTCCACCCTGGACCACGCCCATACACCATGCACCTCTCCTCCTCGGCAGACTCGGTCCATGCGCCCGTTTCACCGACATGTGGGCCCCATCTCACCGGCCCACCACTGACCTCACTCCCTCTCTCTCCCCTAGCTTGCAGGTCCTAGTGCTAGGTCCCTGCTGTCAGTGATGACTCGGATTCCAAAGAATATTCCCTCCTGAAAAATCAAAATAAATCTTTTTCCAGTTTTAGAAATTCATTTAATCTTCGAAAATTCATAACTTTTAATCCGTGACTCCGATTGACTCCGTTCCAACTCCAGTAATTTTTTAAAATTGAGGTCTATCTAATGGCACTATTATTAGCACTAAATAGATGTGTTTCTTGGACTTTGTGTAGATTTTTGTGTGTTTGCGCATAGTAACAGTCGCCGGAAATAGCAAATTTCGCGACAATGTCTCGATAACTTGTAAAGACTTAGAGCAAGGCAAGTCACCTTTGATCAATCGAGCCTATACGTGAACTTTAGTTATTTTATTTGCGAAATCTTGCATCGATATGTGTGCACTACTTCGTTCGGTCCCATCTGCGAGTCAGACCGGGGGACCTACCCAACCTTGCTGCATTTAAATCCTCCCTTGATGATTGTAATACCATGTTCCCTTGTAACCACCGCTGTCGTACCTCGGTATGCGTGCACTATTGTACGACTACCAATGGCCGCCCCTTTAACTTAAAAATTTGGAAACTTCTTGGGTAAAATATGGTTTTACGAAACGTTTGGAAAACCCGACACCTGGGTCGGTGCCTTGTGAAAACAAAATGAATTTTAAAATGGAGAATTATGACACAAGGCCGATCTGGTGTGTGAGATGCCTGTGTGGTCGCTTTAAGGACTGATTCCTTCGAAATTCCATCCGAGCATATGACAGTACAACCACATGGGTGAATTGGGAAGCCCCTGGCCGAGTAACTAGACTCTCAGGAACGCCTTGCGTGCCATTGGACTGTGGATCGTGCGGGAGGGCGGCGGGGTTGCCTCCTGGGTTCCTGGTATAGCATGGTCGTGGATCTACTTTGTGATTGGTCTCGAGGACCCCTCCAGTTGGTATGAGGTAACCTGAGAGGGCTAGGAAAATGCCTTGTCGCGAAAACCTCTAGGCCACCGTTCGTGCCTGCTCTGTGTGAGCTGGTGGCTAGAGTGAGTTGCGTCGTGTGTAAAGTGTACCCCCTCTGCAGAGGTCTAAACTGTTTGAACAACCGTGCCCACGGTCATGGGCGGATGTGAGGTGATTCCTTAGCGTAGTTTTATTTTACCCTGTTTACAAATGTGTGTGTGGTTTCGGGAACTGTGTGAAGGAGATGCCATTAAGAACGCTGGAGGTCCGATGAAATGGCTTGGCTGTCGTGGACAGCAGGACTCGGGAAGTCCGAAAAACACTTTGGCTTGGGAAGCCGTTTGATTTGGATTCTTGATTGCGAAAATTGGAGAAATAAAGATTGATGCATCTTTCACTCCAATCGGGGGAGACTTACCTCGCCCTGATTGTTGAGAAGCACATACTAGTAGTTTTAAAAAGATTTAAACAAGCAGATTGCAAAATAACCAGCCACTCTTTGAAGCTTGCAACAACCACTTAAGTTCTCCTGGCTTGCTGAGTACGTAAGTACTCACCCTTGCTCTATATATGTACATAGTTCTTCGCCGAGAGCTGAAGCTGGAGTTGCAGTGAAGTGAATATTAGGGTTTCGTCCTGATTCCTAGCCGTTGCCTATGTGTTGGGACTTAGTCCGCTGTTCCGCTGCCTCTGTGTTGTTCGTTGCTGTCTCCGGCTTACTCCGAAGCTGTAACGTAAGTTAAGGTATATTTTTATTTAATTAATTATTTATTTAAGGTACTGCAATGATGTATTTCTAATTGCCGTGGATACCAGCGTTGTGTCCTGAGACTAGTATCTGTATCGCGGTTCTGCGAGAAGACAGTTCACGCTATTTTCCTGCGGCATGCCCTATTTGGTGTAGTTGTATGGCAGTGCCAGATCGGGGTGTGACACTATTAGTATCATATCTGATATTTGGAGTGGTGGGGCTAAGGAGGACTATATTAGTATAGTTGCTCACTATATTAATGATGATTGGGAATTACAAAAAAGAGTGGTAGCTTTAAAATTAATTGATGTTTCACATACTGTAGAAAATATTGCTGAACGAATTTCTAGAGTTTGTGAGGATTTTGGCATCACAAATAAAATATTTGCAATAACTCTAGATAATGCAGCTGCAAATTCCAAAGCAATAGAAATTCTGCTGCCTTTATTCAATATTTATGCTGAATCATTTCTTTTACATCAATGTTGTGCTTGCCATGTTATTAATCATATAGTTAAATCCAGTTTTAAGAGAGTAAGTGTATATCTCGATTCCATCCGTGAAGCCATAACATAGTTCAATGGTTTTAATCCTCGGCTTGCGACCTTCAAGCGATTCTGTATCGCTTCGGACAAGCGTTTACGCAAGTTCCAAACGGATGTGGACCATCGGTGGAACTCGACTTATTTGATATTGAGACACGTCTTACCTTACAAGGATATATTAACTGTTTTTTTGCAGTCCAAGAATATTGTTACCAGTGGCGGACAACCACTATTGATAGAACAGTCTTGGCATGTTGTGAAAATGTTTTATTACTTCCTTAAAACATTTTATGATGCAACTGTTACTTTGTCTGGCATTGCTATTCAACTGCTAATTTAATTTTGCATAAAATTTTTGAAATTGCCACTTTATTAAAAGAATATGAAGATGACCAAGTATTAGGACTTGCAGTATTTCACATGAAGCAAAAATATCTTAAATACTAGAGGGACATTCCATACTTGTATGCTTTTGCATTTATTCTTAATCCTAGGAATAAAATACGGGGGTTCCTTAATATTTTAACTTTTATTGAGGATGCAATGAATATTGATTACACTAACTACTATTCCGATTCTAAGACTAAATTGTATGAAGTGTTTCGAAAGTATGAAACTAAGTTTTAGGGAGTTCGCGTGCAAAGAGCCCCACATGTCCCTGTACTAGGTAAGAAGAAATTGCAGTAGAGCCGAATTTAGGGTGGTTCCTCTTTTTCTTCGAGCACCGGTGGTAGAAGTTCGGTCGCCGCAAGTCCTGCACACGCTTCGATGGAAGCCCTTAAGCTGTCCACCTACTTGGACAGCGACTCTATCAACCAGAAAGATCTCAACGTTCTGCAACGGTGGAATGATCACAAGACCCAATATCCCGTGCTCTCAAAGCTAGCATGGAATGTGTTCACGGTGCCTGTGTCTACAGTATCATCCGAATCGGCCTTTAATCTTTGCGGAAGAATTATTGAGGAGATAAAAAAAAATCTCCGCAGTGAGGTGGTAGAAATGCTACTTGCAGTTAAAGACTGGGAGTTAGCTAAGGAACGTGCCCAACACACCGCGGAGAATAAAGATTTGGCTGATCAGTTCGAAAATCTTTATCTGCAAATGAGAAACTAGAGTAATGTTTTTTATTTTTGAGTGTTGACTTTTAACTGTACTCTTTTTTGTTTGTCATGGTTTTCTCAAAATTGAGTTTTTACATAATAGAGTTTTTAATGAAGCAGCTTTCTAATATCAAATTCAATAAAGGTCATTACACAATTTTTCCCTATATCTATGCAGAAATTAAATTACATAATTATATATGTGTGTCTATTTTGCTTGTTTAAAAAATATAAAAAATTTCTCCTCTAATATCATCAAAAAATACCCTCATGTTTTTTTATTTATCTTAAATAATTTTTTTGCCTTTTTTATATTTTTTTACCACTCCTCTACAGTAGCCGGTACGGTGCTGCTACATTAGCCAGTACAGTGCACGCACGGGGGAGCGACGACCGTTCCAGTGTGGTACAGTTGACCAACACGACCATGACCTCGTGCGTGGACCGAGGAAAAGACACACGAATCAGCACAGTACGACCCGACCATGTCTAAATGGGTCCTACCGAATCGTGCCTCCGACCGTGCAGGTCCGGTCCGTCCGTTTGGACAACTATACCTCGGACCCCTCAGTCCCTCACTCGCGCCCCCAACGAGGCCACGACCACAAAGCCCTATTCCTCCTCTTCCTCTCTCGCTCTCAGGTGCCGGTGCCGACGCCGATTCGCCGTCGCGCCGCCGTCGGTCGCCTTCTCTCGCCCTCTCAGGTGCCGCCGTCAATCACCCACCTCCAGTTCGCCATCGACCTCTCAGGTGCCGCCATCCTCGCGCTTCCACCGCAGCCGTGACGACCCCGCGCCTCCCTCACCGCGCGGCCAGCCTGTCCGCCGGCAACCGCCCGCTCGGCGACCGCCGGCCTTTGGCGATGCCAAGAACCCCCGCTTGGATCCCCCATCGCGCCTGCCCTGCCTCCCCAATCACGCCACACCCTCGAACTCCCGATCGTCCTCTCTCCCAACGCCCCCTCCATCCAGATTCCAGACGAGCTAGACGTCCATATCCTCATGCTCTCGTGCACTCCCATTGAATCCGGCGTTGCCTTGCCTCCTCCCGGCGGCGCCTCCTCCTCAATAGGATCCAAGCTTGAGGCACTGGATCTAGCTGTCCCGAGGCCGGGAGCCTTCAGATCTGGCCTCCTCGACCTCGGTGAAGACGGCGGAGAGGGGAGCGGCCGGCGCCGCCTTCTAGAGGGGGAGGGAATGGGGATGGGGATGACAGCATGGCCAGTGATGCCAGCAGCTCAGCCCGACTCTGATTGCGCCTCCTCGGCCACCTGAAGCACAACTCAACGCACGTCTTCCCCGCTGCCGATCACTGCCGCGGTAGCATACGTGGCTGACGGCTGTGCCTGACGCCCTCCTTCTCCTTCTCGCCTCCTCGATCGCACGTCGCCCACACAGCCAATACTCGCCTCAACACGTCTTCCCTGTCGCCGAGCCGTCGTAGTTCCTGCAAACACGAGGTAACTTCCTCCATTGCGACAAACTCTGTAAAGTGCAATGGATAGCACCCGGATTCTATTACAGTTTGCTACCTCGCTCTCCTCTTTGCAGTTGGATTGGAGCTTGGACGACGAGGAATACGAAATTTGGGTTGCAGGCTAATAGGTGCATGTACTCACTGCCAGCGATGTCAGGTTCAACATCACTACTCCTTCCTTTTTACACATCACAATCGCTACTGTCCTCTGGTACTCCAGCAATATTGAGTAAATTCAATGTTTTTAGTGGGATGTCATATGATGCATTTACAGTGAATGTTGTTGAAAACATGTCTAGGTAAATTGCTTGAACTGGAATTCCTGTACAATGTTTTTATTTGGTTGGATCCAGAATTCTGAATGATTGATGAAGATTTGGTTTGTTTGGTGTCACATTTCTTTTGTTGATCCATCGCCATCACCTGGTTATATATGGAAATATTAATTGGTTATACACTTTTCAGAAAAATAATCTTGGACATTAGCCAATTATTGAACTCACCTTCTTCTTAACTGAATTTGCATCATCAATAACCTTATAGGTTTCAACCACATATATGTGCCCAACTGCCAATTACTAAAATGTTTATCAATGGTTTGTTAGAAATAAAAAAAAAGGTGTGTTATTCTGCTAACTGAATAGAATGATTGGCACATATTATGTTCTAACATAGTAAAATGTTAGCTTATGATCTGAGCTTGTGGCAGCTATGGTTGCTTTATTTCATGCAAAAGTTGATCAATGTTACTTTTTTTTTCCAGGTTCAGAACTTCTGCATCCAAGGCTTTGTGATGCTGATTTTGTATGCTCTGTGCCTCCTAGGGAAAGAGGTATTTCTCATGTAACTCACTGCAATGTTACATCTTTATCTCGTATACTGGGGTTTAACTCCTTTGTATTATCATATATACACTTTTGTAGTGCGTTGGGGTGGCAATACCTTTTGTCCAAACCATCTGCACCGATGGGCAACGGCTATGGCAAGGCAGGGCGGTCCATGGCAATGGTGCCAAGATCGTCGAAGTGACAAGCACTACTACGAGCTATAGCAAGCTAATTGATGATACGATTCACAGGTAGGCCAGATCTGCTTGGCTGCTTCTTGATAAAGTCAATCTGGCATGGAAATTTTTGGGGGAAACAATCATTTGTAGAATGTATAGTTAGTGAGATAGACTCAACTCGATCTGAGAAAAAATTTAGAGGTTTCGTGGAAGGCATTCATTCTTATGTAGCATTAGAGGATTGACCAATAATGAGTTCTTGATCAAATATACATTTGCAAGAAATGACTGGAGCATATTATGTGTTGGCAATGGATTTTGATCTCTGAAATTACTGAAAAATCACGGCATGGTGCATTCAAGTTCAGAAATGAAATGTAATTATTATGCAAATGTGTTTTCTTCCATTGGAGTTACGTTCTTTCACCAGCTTGATTTGGTAATCTGCTCTAATCCTTTCTCTAATCCCTGATTTCATTATGGTCTTGATGGATTCAGTACTTCAAAGGATTGGTGAGTGTGAGCTTAAGCATAATTATTTTGCTTTTATTATTCTGCACATGACAATGAGTCTATTGCAAGGGTCTGATTGTCGAGGTACATCCAAACAATTTAACAAGGATGATATAACAGATTATGAAATTTCTTCTTTGTTGCTTCCTGTCTATGATATTCAGATGCTGATTCAGTCAATTATTTGGCAGGAATCATCAAGTCACCTTGGTGCTTGGCAATGTCAAATGGTAGGTGTCCAAAAGCGTCTAAGGTAAATAGCTCCGATTAAGTATGCATCTATGTCTAAATTTTTCTTTTTGGTGCCAAATTCAGTAGTAGTGGTTTGATGGCATATGATCTTAAAAGGGTCCTTTCTTTAGTTATTGGAGTGATCACGAGAAGGTTGAGAATATTGACCATATAAGAGTGATGGAGCAATCTCTCAAAGAATCTGTCGGTTGCATCGGAATTCATAAGGTATATACTATTTGTTAACCTTCTAATTAACTTCGGCTGATCCTGTTGCCTGGTTCATTACATATCATCTGGAGTGTTAATGCCAATTCATATAGTGCTCTGCTATCACTATTTCAGTAGTGCATATAGTATTAGTCAAAATATTTGCATTTTGCAACTTGTATATATCTCCACAGGAGAACTCTGCAAAGCAGCATCTGATGGGCCTATAGTGTGCTGCTGCTCAGGTAAGAAGTTTCATCTTCAAAATTCAGATGTGCACTGCAAGTTTTAGGTTTAGATATCTGACCAAAGTACTGCCCTTGCCAAATTCAGTTCCAGATTAACATGCAGTTCCCACTAGGACTAACAGGTGACATGAACACTTCATCGTGGTTCCATAGCTGCGGAGCACAGAGGAGCATCAGCCTATGATGCTACCTGAAGACCCCAGGTTGCTTTATCAGATGTGTGATTGAGCTATAGATGAAGAATTCAGAAACTTCAGAAGTTGCCATGAATTGAACTTATTGACAAATGCATAATTCAGTATCTCCATAGTGATCTGTTAATGTTGGGATATCAACCTTGCTATCAATGCTTTTCATGAAACCATAGTACTACATAGGTAGCTGTGGTGCCAAGACCCGCCAATCTGGGGTATTTTCTTGACTAGATCTCTCAATCTATGAAAAATTATCTCATTGGTTTATAATTTTCTTTATAATTCTACAATTAATAAGCAATCTTACTCAAACAGTAACAGATATAACCGAATTGGGAATGAGCTTTATTGGTTATTGGATACCTTGCCTCACTGAACTTACAGACACTACTTGCAATTGATACTAGATATCTGATTTTTCATCTTACATGCAGGTATATATGTATTCTTTTTAGTCATTGTGATTTTCATTGATGTGCAAGAATTTGCTCAGAAGGTAAAAAAAGGCATCTTGAGCCAAGAATTTCCATTGTTGGTTGTTTTTCTTCTTATGTTCAAATCTGTTACAAAATTCGATAAAACTGCAAAAGTATCAAAATTCTGAGGTATCGTGTATAGAGCTGTGAAGCACAGAAATCAATTGGGTGTTGCTATTTCTCTTTGGAGGTAAATTTTTTATTTAAAAACCAGTAGTTACTCATGTACAACACATCATTATCAATATATTTCGAGTCCAAATGGTTTATTATGCAGAAAGGACGTTCTGGTTTTATTAAATTGTGATTTGTAGTTAACAATATGCTTGAGCTCTGGTCTTCTGGTCTCTGTAACCATAAACTACATGCCTGTGATACCAAACAACGTTCTAGCTACATTTTCTGATTTCTGTACGACAATGAGAGTAGGAAATCTTATTAGTTCTACGTCTAAATAGTGTTTTTCACTGTCTGTTATTGTTTTGAATACTTATCTTAAGTAGCATGCCTCACAGAAGTCCTGCTCCCTTCCCACTTTCACTCCTCTTGGTGTAAAAAAAATTACATTGGTTACATCGCATTAATGTCAGATTATTGTGGATGAAATTTGGCTGCCATGAACGCAGTTGTAGCAAGTTTTCAAATTGTTGGTTTTGTATGTTACATGGAGGGAAAGATGTAAATATCCAACTTACATTGTTACTGTGTCAATTTTTAACTTTAACATTTTCAGGAGCTAGGCATTATATCATTTTTGGTGGATGTACAATAGTGACGGTATATTATTATTAGTTTCGAAAGATACAAGAGTCTTGATATTATTGTACGTACATGGTCACGAAATTAATAATATAATAACTATTTTTATCTTTTTCTTTTTTGTGTGAATCTTAAGTCTATATATCTTATTCTATACCTATTGCCAGAGCATATACCATCTTTTGGTTATTTGATTTGTATTACTTAATATTGTCCTAGCATTAGCACGGGTATATTACTTGTTATTGAAAATGACACAGACAACTAGCTCAACAAACTGCCTAACTCAATCAAAGAAAAAAAGAAAAGAAAAAGGCTCAACAACAACCCAACTTAAGCTTTCAAGTAGCCCGCTAAAAACCTCAGGTTAGGACAAACTAAATAGTGCTAAGTACAAACTGCAAACTGATCGATCAGAAACGGGAGCTCGAACTGCCAGTGCCGATGGAGAGGTCATCCCTGCCGCTCGGATCGATCCCGAAGCTCGCCGTCTGCCGATGGCTTGGTATGCTTGCTTCACCTGTAGAAAAAGAAGAATTTAGAAAGATTTACCGTAATTCGTGTGCGAAAAGGTGAGCAAGACGACATTTTTCACCGTCGGCCTCTGCGCACAGTTGGATATGCGTGGCGTTGCACGTCGGGCAGGCCAGGTTGACCCGCAGCCACCGCCGGACGCACCGCCGGTGGAAGCTGTGGCCGCACTCCAGCGTCTCCGGCAGCTCCCGGCCGCCGTGGTAGCCGGAGCGGCATACCCCGCAGACATCGTCGTCGTCTTCTGCGTCTGGCGCACGAGCCCGGGTGTTGTCGCCTTGGCCTCCGGCGGCCGCGCGCGCGCCGATCTCTTGAGTGAGGACGAGGGGCGTCCCCGCGGAGGCCGGCGGGTGCAATGAACTTGCCGGCAGCCGCGGCTCCTGGGCTCGTGGCGCCTTCCGCTTCCTTCGGCAGAGCCAGTACACCAGCGGGGCCAGCAGCCGGGCGACGACGACAGCGGCGCAGACGATGCCGCGATCATGCCGGCGCTAACTGGAGCTCCGGCACCTCCGGCGGGCTCGTCGCTCGGGACCGCACGGTGGAAGCCGCCGGCATCGCTCATCTTGAATGCACACAGTGGGGATCAACGGACGGAGGAGGCAGTGGGGATCAACGAGTTGCTGCGCCATCTTATATCTGCGGCGGAGGACGCCGTTGAGGCGTTGAGCCCGTTGTCGCTGCACAATTGCGGCAACGATACGTTGCTTGAGAGGAGAGCCATTGAGCTGGAGAGGGAGGAAGGCGATTCGGCGTCGCCATTGCTTGCTGCACAATTGCGGGAAGAAGCCGTTGTGACTTGTGAGAGATGAGCTTTTATAGAAGTAGCCGCCCAGTGGTGCACTGTACGTGCTCGACGGAATGCGTTGGTTGCTACTGCTAAGCAATGGTCGGAACTACTGTAGTTAGTAAGACCGTCTAGGTTTAATTAAGTGCAACAATTTTCAGGATGAATTTTTTGAACTAATTGGCAGGAGAGCTGCCGGTTTAACTGAATAGAAGAAATGAGTTACATCGTACAAGAAAGAAAGAGAAACTGAAGGCCAAGATGCCAAGTACACTGTTTTTTAACTACTGAAAACAATCAATTGCAGAACTTATTCACAGGCTTTCGTAAAAAGTTACATCTCTTGGGTACTATAAATATCTTCCAATACTAGTTGATGAACAAGATTCTGCTCAGGAAGAGTTCTACAGTAGTTGGGAGAATCTGAAACTGGAGAGCAGCACCTGAGTGCAGACTATCTGAAAGATTGCAAGACCTATAAAACAGCTTCCTTTTTCTTGCCAGACTTTCTTCTGATGCTACTCTCTTGCAGATATTAACCTCTGGTTTATGGAACCAACAGCACATTCTTCATCTTCCTGGGTACGTGTCACACTTGAGTGACTTTCACTGGCTTCTTGATCATCAGATGCCATCAGAAGGTTCCTTCGAGCACGTTCTCTGTCTCGAGGATACGTGCAGTACAGGAAGGTGTATGTCAGGCAACAAATGGCCATGGGCACAGCTATCTCCGTGTAAACTGCCTTCGCCAATGCAGATGCATTTTCCCTGTCAGTTTCGACGCTTGCGTCAGAAGACACCGGTTTGTAGCCGAATACTTGCTCTGCTAGAACACCGACGATCGGAGGCGCAAATGAAGCGAACACTGCTTCAAAGCATTTGTCGAGAGCGTAAACCGTTGTTCTAGCCTTCTCCGGTACAATCTCCGCGAAGATTGGGCTGAAATTGGACAGAAAGAAAGACATTGCACAATGTAAGTTTGTAACTTTGTAAGATGTATCAGATTAGCATTGCAGATTCAGATATGGAATGTTGTGTGTAAGGTGGTGAGCATTGTACTTGTTGGTGGACGACGCGTTCCAGGAGATGGCGAATCCCATGATGAAGAACACGACGGCGTGCGCGACGCCGGTGGAAGGGTCGTTTGGCAGCGCAAGAAGCAGGATGGCGCCGAGCGGGAGCGCCGACGCCGAGCTGATCTGCGCCAGCGCGATCCTCCCGGTGTTCGGGAACCGCCTGGAGACGGGGTCCCCGACGAGCCCACCGAAGAGCGCGCCGAGGGCGGTGGCGAAGAGGTAGAGCCCCGTGATGACGCTGGTCTCCCAGTGCGTGAAGCCGACGAGCTCCAGCCACATGGCGGAGAAGTTGAGTGCCGACCAGGGTATCGACCCGGCGATCCCCTGCGCGACGATGATCTGGAACGTGGGCACGCCGATGACGCCCCTGGCGTCGCGGAGCAGCTCCTTGGCCTCCTCTGCGGGGGAGGCGGCAGTCTTGGACTTGGCCCGCGGGTCGGCGGCGAAGACCCACGTGAGGACGCCCACCATGGCGCTGACGAGGGCGACGATGTGGAACGCCAGACGCCAGCCGGCGACGCCGAGGAAGGTGACCGGCGCGAGCAGCACGCCGAAGGAGCCACCCAGGATGGAGCCGAGGTTGCAGGTCATCTGCAGCCACCCAAACGCGGCGCCACGGGTGTGGTCGTCGGTGTAGTCGGCGACGAGCGAGCTGATCGCCGGGAGCACCAGCGCGAGCCCGATGCCGTTGAGGCCCCGCGAGATTGCCATCTGCGCGCGCCACAAAAATGTTCAGTTCATACAGTCCCTCTTTCTCTCCCTTACAGGTAGGGCCGCAGTATCAGTGGAAGACTAAAATCAGAGAAGACTATTCGGGCCCACCCGTCAGAAATAATATCTATTTTTGCTGGATTTCTTCCACTTTATCAGGGTTTTTTCGAAGAGAAAAATTGGGATGAAAAATAGGGTTAGGTGCGCGCTAGACGGGAAGGTGAAGTGGGTCCCATTGTCAGAGAGAAGAGGAGTAGGAGGAGGGGAATGGGGAGGAGTAGTAGGAGGGGAATGGGGAGGAGGAGGGGAGGTGACCTGGAGGAAGCTGCCGGAGACGGCGACGAGGAGCGTGGCGGCGGCCCAGAGGAAGGCCCCGACGGCGATGACCCTAGCCCGGTCGTGGCGCGCGGAGGCGTAGGCCGCGAGCGGGTACGATGCCGCCTGGACGATCGCGCGGTAGAGGGTGAGCGACCCCAGCGCCGTCGGCGACGCCCCCAGCTCGGCGCCCACCTCCCGGTACACCGCTGGCAGCAGCACCTCGTCGGCCTTCTCCAGCACGGACGCCAGGTTCACTAGCACCAGCGTCCACCGCCGCCGAGAGTCCGCGTCCCCCTCCCTCCCCATTTCCCCGGCGCCGCGGCGAGGATCGATTCGCCGGAGACCGGTAGCGCCTCCCTCTCCCTCCCGCTTACTTAAACGGGGGGGCAGAAGCCGAGTTGCTGGAGCATGCGTGTCGTTGTGAAGTTGGATTTGGATTTGGATGGGGATGTTGACCTGGGCGAGCAACCGAGCTGGAGCTGACAGCGAGATCCGCCGCGAGTGTGGGGATTATTCACCGCGAGAGCTCTTCTTCCCTTCTCTGGAGCTTTGCAATTTTGTTTTCAGGTAAACCGCCAAAAGAAGAGAAGTTTGAAGAGTCTACTTCAAAGTTAGAGCCTAATTGCTTGCTTGGTTTGGATTATGGGACAGAAATACCCATTTAGAACATGAGGACTGAACTGTTTGATTACATAATTCTACGCTGCAGTGGAGCTAAGATTTGGCAGAATCAACCAGGCCATTGGTATCTGTTCTCATATTGCCATGTAAACTTATTTAACCACTGGGATTGGCGGGCCATCCATGTGGAAAGCGTGGTCGAGCTAAGGGTGCAATCAATGAGCTTATAGCTTCGGCTACTTTAATCGTTTTCTATAAGTGCATTTCTCAAACTGCTAAACAGTGTGTTTTGTAAAAAAAAAAACTCTTTATATACTTCCTCCGTCTCAAATTACTTATTGTTCTAGGATTCAAATTTTTTGCCAAAATACTTGTCATTCTCACGTTACAAAGCACATTTAAATATAAATTTTTTTTCTACCCTTTATTAATACAGTCACATATTAATGCATCCATAGCTCTTATTGACTCATCTCAACTAATTAGAGTTAATGACTGTTTTAAAAATATAACTGCAATACATTTAATAAGGGTAATAATGTAATTTGCTATAGCTATTTGGTTAGTGTGAGATTTATCAGAACGACAAGTAATTTGAATCGGAGGGAGTAGAAGTTTATCATAAAATCAAATAAATCTATTTTTCAAGTTTGTAATAGTTAATACTTAATTAATCATATACTAATGACTAGACATGGCAATGGGCCCCATGACCCGAAACCCATTGGGTTTTACTCTATTAGGATCTAGATATAGTTCAAATGTTATATCTATGGGTCTGTTAACGGGCAAAACCTTTACCCATCAGGTATATCGAGTGTGGGTACATTCTCTTGTCACCCGAAACCCGTTAACTCATGTGTTAAAAAAACTGTAGGCCTAGCTTAATACTATGATGGCCTAAGACGCAACAACCATCAAACTCTAGGTACATAATCATTCATCTCTAGCCATTCTTCATCGACAGAACGGAGCCAGCACCATGTAGAAGTGCAACGCGCGGGGCGGGCAACGCAGGCGCGCCCCCCGGCGGAACGTAGCCAACATACAAAAGCGGCCACGCACGCGGGCATGCAGGCAGGCGGTGTTGCCGTGCGGACTCACAAGCGGCGTAGGCACGCGGGCGCACAAGTGGCGCGGCGGGCAGGGAGGCAAAGGCGCAGCACCGTAGCCGCACATGGACCACCGGACTAGGGAGTTGGGGAATCGGGATCGACCGATCGAGGAGTCGTGCAATGGGTATGGGAACCCAACACCTGCGCGGGTGTGGATACGGGGGAATTCTTCACTCGCAAACGGGTGTGGGTATTGGAGCGGGCACGTTTGGTTTTAACGGGTGCGAGTACGGGGTAAGGGAACCTAATAGGTACACACCATTATCATCTCTACTTAATGACCTATTACATTTTCCGTGTCACCAATAAGTTTCAGCAATGCTCCCTAAGTCAATTGAAAGACATATATATATATATATATATATATATATATATATATATATATATATATATATATATATATATATATATATATATATATATATATATATATATATATATAACAGCTGTTAGTAAGAAACTGTAGAAAACTCCTTGCTCAACCACCTTTCCTACTTGAACATAAAAAAATGTAGCTGAAATTAAATAGAGGGAGCACAAGTTGCGCATGTGCTCAATCAATAACGTGTAACATGCTTGTCTTACTTGAGAAGTGAGAAAACCGTCCGTGTCAGTCAGTGCGAGACATTTGTTGCAAAAAAAAAAAAAAGATGGCGCAAAGGCATTGCATTGATTTATCTGCGTTCGATCGGTGCGAAACATTAGTTTCTGAGTTTAAATTTATATAATGTTATAGGTCCCTCAATTGATAGCAAAAGCTGCAAACTGAAAAAAAAAAACTAAGACGCCCACCGTGGGGCTCGAACCCACGACCACAAGGTTAAGAGCCTTGCGCTCTACCGACTGAGCTAGACGGGCTTGGACGGCTGAATATTTCTAAATTTTAATCAGTAGTTTTATGACCTCATTACAAAACTTTATTAGCTCAAACGGTCAAAACTCAAAACAGTAGACATGAAAACTAGGAGTCTAGGATCATTAGAAGTTTACATGCCATTTTCAACCCTGGACTCGTGGAGCATCCCCTTTCCTGCCACACGAAAATATTGCTAATCACTAACTATGGCGCAAAAATTTCTTCATGTATAGATTAGATGTTGAAGAAGCCATATATAAATCTTTAGGCTATGTTTGGATTGGAGAAATTTCAAGGGAATTGTGAAAGATTCCATTCCTTTGAAAAAAACATCACTGTTGCACCGTTTGGAACAAACGAATTTGTGGATAATATTCGTAAGGTTTGAGTTCCTTTCCTTCACTTTTCCTACCATTTTACAGGAAAACTAAACTCCATCAAGACTTGACGGAAAATTTCGTATATGAACGAGAGAAGCATATGTGCATTTCTTATTTCCTGTTACTCTGTTTTACACCCACATTCCTCTATTTTATTTTGCTGCGTTTTATTATCTGTGTTTTATTTTCATGGGTTCCAAGCGGGGTAAAAAGTTACTGGACCCATAGATTTCTACAATAAAAAAAAGTGCCGGTATAGTTACTGTTGGTATGGACACAAACCTGTTTTATCAGTTTGCCTGTAAACCATCATTTGGCAGCTGCACTGTTTCCAATTCCGTAGCGCATTAATGACTTTTCACCATCGTCAGCTTCAAGCACTGTAGCTGATTTAAAGATTTTTCGGATTATCTGATTTTGTGATAGCTATTTAAAAACAAATAAATTAACAAATACAAAGTTAAAAATTTGTTTTAGAAAAATATTCAAAAGTTTTTTTGCATGAAATGTATGGTTTGGGAGATTTTTTTTTGCATGAAATGTATGGTCTAGGAGATTGAGAAGCGTACTAACCAAAATTCATAATCAGAACATGGCCTTTCTATGTCCAACATCCAGTCTCCTCTGGGACTGGGAACTCACTCCGGTAGTCCCCCTGCTTTACCACGTGCTGCTCCCCCACTTCATCCTCCTCCTGCCCTGCTGCGTTGAGGTTTCAGGTTTCCCTCCTCTGCATTCTCGTTCTCATCCCTCCCATTTGATTCTAGGTGATTTTTTGAAATTATATCTACTGTTATTGGGCAATCTTGAGTATATTCTATGATTTTTTTATTTTTTTTCTGTAGGAAATAGAAACTCTACTCCTTCCGATCCACCATTATCCAAACAAAACTAGGGATTGAGAGGGAGGGATTGGGTGTGAAGAGGGGATGCACCCAATCCCCCATGGGGTTTGGACCATTTGGTTTTTTTCCATGCGAAATTTTCCCCATTTCCCAGACAAAGCCTCAGTGTGTGCAGTGGCATTGCCAGTGCACGCGAGGTGTTCGACGTATTGCCCTCGCGCACGCCGCGCCGTCTCGCTTCGGGTTTCTTTGGATCATGAGTTCCTGACGCGTTCGTTCCCCGTGACGATGTAGCACTGACGCTCGCGTGATGTCTCGGTGTCTCTCTGCTTCTCTATGCAAGGTTTGACGACTCGGCGGGCGCACCATGGCCGAGGCAACGGCGCGCACCAGGCAGCAGAGGAAGCCGCCGTCGTGGGCGACATCCCGCGGGACCTGGCCGTCCAGGTGCTCCGCCACCTCCCGGCCCAAGTGGACCGAGCCTGCTTCGCCGCCGTGTGCCCGCAGTGGCGCGCCGCCGCGCGGCAGGCTTTCCTGCCCCCGCCGCTGCCGCTGCTCGCGCTCCCGGACGGCACCTTCTACAGCCTCCCCTACGGCAAGGCCTTCCGTTTCCCTCTTTCCGGCTGCGCCGGCTACAAGACCGCCACCTGTGGCCGCTGGCTCGTCTTCCCGCGCGACGACGGCTGCTTCTTGGTCGACCCCTTCACCGGCGCCACCGTGACGCTCCCTGCTCTGTCTCGTGTCCGGCTCCGGCCCCCAAATGCAGTTGCTAGGTATGTAAAGGTTGGGATTGCAGGGCACGATGCACATGCAGACATGTTCTACCCTCACACTACTTGGATGCATATCAAGAGCTCGGAGAAGATGCCAGTAAACAAGCTACTCTTGTGCTCGCCGAACCTCGTTGCTGCATTCGTCGGCAGTACACTCGCCAATGCTGGACGCACTAGTCAGATTCTGGTGTGCCAGCCAGGGGCTTCGTCATGGTCGGTACGAGCTTATGACAAGTGCAAGCTGTTTGAAGACATGGCATTCTATCGGGGGAAGCTGTACGCCATTGCTGATGACGAGAACCTCCTTGTTGTCGGCATTGGCCAAGACCCAAGCACCGGCGATCCACAGATCTACCGAATTGGGCAGGTCATCAAGGGCGATCCCTCCTGGTATCCAACTCTGATTCCAGATGATGTCACTACGGCCAAAAAGAAGCTCTACCTAGTCGAATCATGTGGCGCATTGCTGATGGTACGCAGGAAGGTTTGCTGCAGAGTGGCAGGCAAGGCCATTGTGGCTGGACAGAGCGAGTTTGAGGTGTTCAAGGATGATCTGGAGCACTCACGGTGGGTGAATATGACAACCCTGGGGGATGACCAGGTGGTTTTCCTCGGACTATCATGCTCTAGGGCTGTGTCTGCGTCTCATTACGGGATGCCAGGTGACCAAATCTTCTTCTTGGATGATGTTATGGAAAATTGCAAGGAGTATGCCTATGAGGAGGAGACCACCTCTGTCAGTGTCTACGACATGAGGAGCGCCGAGGTCTCTTCCCCGCTGCCGATGGGCTGGAAGCACGAGATGATTCTTGCAACATGGCTGTTCCCTTGGGATTGAAGTGAAGGTGTATTACTGTGCAATCTTGCAGTGATTACTAGTTGTCTTGGACCATTGTACGGTGATTAATGACTCTAACGTGAGATGTTAACTCCATCCAAGTTGTTCAGGCAACAGCCTTAGATTGGTGGCTAAATTATTTTGGGGAAACACTCAATTGTCTGACTGTAGTTCGATCCATGCATTGTATCTCTAAGTACTTTGGAGTTGCTTGCAAAATGCTCATATTGTGAACTTGTGATGAATCTTTTGCTCCAGCAGGCCTTATTTTACTTGTCTGTGTTTTTATCAGTTCTTCATTGTGCGGGTCATGATTGACTAAGCTCGAGGTTGATTAGTACTCCCAAATACTCCTGGAGATCTAATCAACCTGGAGCTTGGTCAAATAGGACCGCACAATGAAGAAAAAAACTGCTGGTATTTCTGTAAAAAGCTGCGGGTCCTGGAGATCTCCTGGATTCTGTAGAAAAAAAAACTGCTGGTATGGTTACGGTAGGTATGAACACAAACCTGGAGATCTGATAAATCACATTGTTTGCCTGTAGTCTCATGTCAAAACAGTAGACATGGAAATAGGATCACTAAAAATTTACATGCCAATTTCCACCCTGGACTCCTGGAGCATCCCCTTTCCTGCCACACTAAGATCTTGCTAATCACTAAGGCCCCTCAAATAAAACACTCTAAAACGAATGAATGTCTGAATCAACATTTCTTCCTGTGTAGGTTAGCTGTTGAAGAAGCTATACATGCATCTTTAAAGTTTGTGCGCCCATAGATTTCTGTATAAAAGAAAATGCTGGTATAGCTACTGTAGGTATGAACACAGACCTGGAGATATGTTAAATGACATTGTTTGCCTGTAGTCTCATGTCTAGATCATTTGGCTGCTGCACTTTGTTCAATTCCGTGGTGCATTAATGTTTTCTCATCATCGTCAGCATCCAACCCTTCCTCCCCATACTCGATATCAATCACCAACACACCTTCCCCATTGTAATAATCACTGGTCCGCTGAGACCTTTCCAGTTCAATCTGCTGCAGCTCTGACGTTATCAGCATATCCATTCTTGCCCTCTCCCTGTCTCGAGGATATGTTTGGTACAATAGGGAGTAGATGAAGCAACATAGTAGCATTGGGATGGCTATTGCCGTGTAAAGAGCCTTGGCTAGGGCACTAGCATTTTCCTTGTCCCTCTCAACATTGCTTGTGCCAGCTCCATATATGATTGGGTTGTAACTGTATGCATGCTCTGCTAGATACACAACAACTGGTGGAGCAAACGAAGCAAATAAAGATTCGAAGGAACGGTTGAGTGCATAAATACTTGTCCTTGATCTCTCAGGAACAATCTCTGCAAATATAGGGCTACAGGCAAAACAAATTAGTAGCAAGAATTGCAACTTCCTAAAGTAAAATTAGTAGGAATTCAGATGTTTCCTGCCGTATTATTCTTGTGATATGCCATATAATGTGATTGCTCCTTTTAAAAAAAACTTACGTGATGCCTTTAGGCTCTAATCAAGAAATTATGAAAAGGCTATACATCATGCAGAACACATACATTGTATCTTTAGTTTCCCATCTCAATGTTATATTTTACCCTGCGAAAGAACTAATATTCCAAATTTCCAAAACGAATTCCAGTTTCACAAAACAATACTCCAGAGACTGTTAAAATGTTAAACATCTCACAGGACCAATATCAAACAGAACAACAAAGTAGTAGCTGTTACTTACTTGTTAGTAGCAGGAGCATTCCAGGAGATGCAAAATCCCACTATGAACATGACAGAACCATGCAAAAAGCCGGTAGATGGGTCGTTGGGCAAGCCTAGCAGTAAAAGAGCAGCAAGTGGAATTGCAGAAGCTGAGCTTATCTGAGATATGATTATTCTACCAAAATTTGGATAGCGGCTAGCAAGATAATCCCCCATTTTTCCACCAAACAGTCCTCCCAGTGAGCTTGCTACTGCAGAAGTGAACATGAGAATTCCAATTCCCTTGTGGGTAAAGCCCATCAACTCCAGCCACATTGGAGCAAATGATAGGCAGACCACGGAAATGAACCTGTAAGTCCCTGTGCTACAATGATTTGAAAAGATGGTATTTTGACAACAGCCTTAGCTTCCACCACCAAATCTTTCATTTCTCTCCAAGCAGACTTGCAGACATGTTGTTTGTTGTTTCCAGAATTTACATAATGAGAATCTACTGCAAATAGGCAAACCAATATACCAACCGCGACACTGATGAGAGCAACAACATGAAATGCAATGCGCCAACCACCAATACCCATACATGTAGTCGATGCTAGCATGATGGAGAACAACCCTCCTATAAGAGTTCCCAAATTTCAAGTAAGCTGAAGCCATCCAAATGCCAATCCCCGTGAATTGTCATCAGTGTAGTCTGCCACCAAAGATTGAATAGCAGGGGTTACAAGTGCTAGCCCAATACCATTCATTCCTCTTGCTATGGCTACCTACATAAAAAAAAGCTATCACTTCAACTAAGATAAGTGTTGGCGCAAAAACGTGTCACACCACACATGTGAGCACCTTGTGTGCAACCCGCAGCGGCACCCGGAGACGCACCGCCACAGGCCGAACAATCACCTGGGAGGAATCCCATCAGGGTGAAAACACGCCAGTTTGTCTTAGGCTTGGCAGGCCAACTAGGACGTCCTCAAACACCGTAGAGATGAGAGACGACGAGCAATTGGAGGATTGGAGGTGAATAGGCTTGGCATAGAGGAAGAAAGAAGGAGGGAGATGTAAAATATGGAGGGTAGGGGTAATAGATTGATTTTGATGATTGATTGGTTGTTCTTTCAATTGGTCTTGGCCCCCTATATTTATAGGAGGGGTGGTCTTGCGTCTACAGGGCCTTCTTCACGTCCTATTAGGCTTAGAGATCAACTAGGACTCCACAAACCCTGGCCTCAAGCAAGGAAACATGAGAAATACCAAAACTAGCTTCGGACTCGGGGCTGAAGGTCAGACCGCCCGAACACCTAAGGTCGGACCGCCATTGTGCCGCCGGTGGGTTCGGGTCCCTTTTCCGGTCAAACCTCTCGGACACCTGCGATCGGACCAGCCTTAGCGTGAAGGCTTTTGATCTTTTCCAAATTTGGCTTGAATTTTCCTAAAGTCCAAACTAGTGCCAAATTTGGGTGTCAATAATAAGGTCATGTCAACTCTTAATTCTGTAGGCACAATAGTTTTCTAGTCAGTGCTGTAACTTAGCAACGTTGTTCCACCAGCCTATTCTAATATCAGATCTCATATACTAGCATAACAAGAAAAACATAACAGGCAGGAAAATCATGCCTGAAATTCAAAGTTGGATCTGAAATATATGTCTGCGTTGTATAATTCACCATTATATCCACGGTATCAGTGCAAATTGGTATATTTTCCCAATACATGGATGCATTTCTAGCACAGGAACTTATAATAGCACGGTAACTTATAATAGCACGGTCAAATACTCACATGTTGAATAATATACCGACAAGAACAGCTGAGACTACTGTGTCCTAAAGTTACAAAATGCGTTCGTCCTTAGATCCGAAATGCGATCTGAAGTTCTGAACGGAATTGACCAAATTTTGCTACGAACGGGCTTGAATCTTAGGGGGCAAGGTAGAACAGAAGAGAAATTTGGTAGCAACAAAAGAATAGATCGAAATATCGCGAGGGAGATGAAGCGCACAGACCTGGGCGAAGTTGTCGGAGACGGCGACGAGGAAGGTCGCCGCGGCCCAGAGGAAGGCGCCGAGCGCGACGACGCGGGCGCGGTCGTAGCGGACGGCGGCGCAGGCGGCTAGCGGGTAGCAGGCGGCCTGCACGAAGGAGCGGCACAGCGTGAGGGCGCCCAGCCCCGTGGGCGTGGCGTGCAGCGCCTCCCCGACCTCCCGGTACACGGCCGGGAGCAGCGCCTCGTCGGCGCGCTCCATGATGGAGGCCAGGTTGACCAGCAGCAGCGTCCGCCTCGCCGCCTCCCCCATCGCCGGCAGGGCGGCGCGGCCTTCCCTCCCTTCCTCTCGAAACCCTCGGCGTCTTGTGCTGAGTTGGTCTGGTCTTGTTGCAGCCAAGAGCAGTACTCTTCTTGCTCGCAGAGGGAAAATTGGTAACGGCCAACGGGCATGAAGCTGCGACTCTTGCAAATGGGACCTTACTCAATGAGAAATTTGCACCATTGTTTTCTATTTGTCGTGCTCCCTAGGTTCCTAAATAGTTTCCACCACTGTTCCAATTTTAAATATTAACCAGCAAAATACCTGTGCGTTGCAACGGATCAACATAATTTTAATTGTCCCTATGCATAATTTTGTAAATACATGCCGACGGATAAGTAATCATGATAATGCTTCGACCAAGACGATGAAGAGTCAAAGGAACAAACTGTAATCAAATCCCATATTTTTTTTATGATCGCCTTAAATTCATTTGCACTCCAAACCAATAAATACAAAATTAGTATAAAGTACAACTTTGCGCACAAGATAACACTACACTGCATGAATAAGAGCTTGCGCCATGGAGTTAGTCAAGACTTTTATGCTACAGTTGGTTCTAATCTTGTAAGGTATTGGCACCAGTGGTGTCAGAAACTGGAGCCATGATTGAGTCGCTAGGTCTAAAAGAAGGCACTAGATAGTCGCTATGGTGGACCTCCTGATCTTTTGCATCGTTTTCTCCAACGCTGGCGGCCATGCTATGTTGGTAGGCAGAGCTGTGTTTTGTTGCAGGCTGGTCGAAATCTGTCCACTAGTCGTAGAGCAGCATATAAGTGTCAAGAAAACATTAGAACTGACATGGCTCATTGCTGAAGCTTACTCTACAAGAACTGCATTGTTGTGGCAGCGGTTAGCTGAATGACGATGCAAATGTAAAGTGATTATGCAAAACTTTAGCCATTCTGCAGCCGTTAAACTGCTTGTTTGTTGTCTGTTAAACAACGGTTTCTGACAGTAGGAATCTTACCGTGTTTTTGCCTTGGGAAGGACCTTTATATAAGAGTGGGCAATGGACAGCACATTCTTATCAAACATAAATCTTGTCCTGCCATCTGAGTTTAAAAAACATATTAGCTAGTTTATTAACCTGACCACGTTTTGTCTTAGTCCGTTTTGCAGTCTTAGAACTATGTATGACCATGATAAGATTATGCTCTTTTAGTGAACATGCATTTATGTGTTTGTGTGTTTGTTCTTTGTTAAACATCGTTTGTACTTATACAGACTTACTAAATAAAATTGAATGATGATGATTCCACTTATGGAGACCACTAAACTCTTATTACTAAAAAAAATGGATGACGATGGTTCTACCATCAAAATAATGGTCGGAGAGGATTACTAGAGGCTTACATGTTTTTGTCATTCATCACTTTTCTTTCAAAGTTTCAGTGATCATGTGTATACCCGATCCATTGCCTACCAATAAACAACGAAAGATGCTGCTGGTTAGTATGGAAATCAGAAGTGTGTATTTATTTTATCAGTGTGTGCACTGTAACTCCGGATCTCAGATCACCAACCTGAAAAAAATGAGTTTACCAAACATACCGACGTGCCCAAGATTTTAGGATTAAATTAGAGCAACTTGCCAAGTTTATATGCTTATCCATCAAAGCCTTTCCTAACAAAGGCATAATCATACGAAGCAATGGCACCAATAAAAAAAATCCTTCTATACTGGAAAAAGGAGTTCTAGCCATACCTTGAGAATCTCAGGAAGTCCCTGCAGATGGTGCATTCCCTGTCAGGTTATCCCAACCAATGTGTGCAAACATGCTTCACATCTGTCAGACTACCAATAATCTTCAGCTTATGCTTCTTCACTACTGCAAGAATCATTCATAGAGAGAGAGAGAAAGCAACAAAGAAAACTGTCAGCAAGCAAGGAAGGAGATCATATGCAGAGGAACACGAGAGTGGTCGACGATCAGCGTGAGCACCGTGATGGGGATGCGGCCTGCGGTGCAGCCGTCCTCGATCATATTGCGAAGCATCTTTGACACTACGAAACCCTCGCCGAGGCTACAAGACGTGCACCTCCACAGCTCCACTCCGTTGTCCGCAACCAGCACCAGCTTCTAGACCTCCTCGGCCTCCCCTCCCTCCCCCTCCTCCTGCACCGCAGCAGTGGCTATGGGGATTGTGACAGGGGACACTGTCCCCTCCTTCGGCGTCATGGGGTGCTTGCCTTTGTGGTCCTCGCCATCGGCGGCACAAACCATCTTACTATTGTTTGGATTGGGCACTTCTTCGTGGGGTTTGGGGATTGGAGGCGGTTGGTGATGGACGATAGATGGGATGAGGAACAGGAAAAGAGGGTTGATCTCCGGCGGCGGGCGTAGGAGGAGGGAGACTCGCGGAGGAGTTGCAAAGACGGTGGCGGGCGCAAGGGGAGGGGGATCTTCGGCGTCCGGCGGAGGCGGACTTGCACAGGAGGCCACGGCGGTGATTGCAGACGACGACAGCGGCAGTTCAGAGCGAGAAAAGGTGATTCGTTGAATTCAGCTAATGTTGGATCTAAGCGAATGAGCATGGGAGATATCTGAGTTCTTGAAGTAAGAACCATCGTCACCGTAAGGTTTTTTTAAGTTATATAAATAACTTCCAAATGCTTAGACTATGATGAATGAAATATTAATGCTTATGTATAGGATCAAATGTAACTTACTTTAATAATGCTAGATCCTTTTTAAGTATTTTTAAGTTAAAATGTGAATAGTATGTTATGATATGTATTTTGGGGACGGAGGGAGTAACATTGTTTGTTCGAGCCCATTGGCTCCCATAGCTATTTTCTATTCCCTCTGTTTTATATTGTGAGACATTTTAATTTTTCTAAGTCAAACTTCTTTAAATTTGACCAAATTTATAGAAATATGTAGTAATATTTTCAAAAAAATATATACTATTAAAATGTATTCAATGAAACTAATTTAGTGTTGTGGGTGTTGCTATGTTTTTTATAAATTTGATTAAATTTAAAAAAATTTAACCTAAAAAAAATCAAAACCTCTTATACTCTGAAACGGATGGATTAATTCCCTTTCAAACCACCAATGTCACGCTAGTTCTGGGGCTACTCTCTTTGATCACAACAATATAGGAGTATGACAATCCCCCTCCACCCCAACACACAAAGATATCATCTTAAAAAAATGATGATTAATTATGTTCAAATCAAGCTTAAAATATCATAGCTATGAGATATGATTTTTAAGACATATATACCCAAATAATTTTATCCAATCTAAATATATGAAACCGATGTTTAATCTGGTCCTGTCTAAATGAATGCTTGTACTCCTTTTGTTCTTAAATAATAGACATTTTGACTATAGCACGGACAAGGTAACAATTGAGTTTAAAATTTGTGATCAATTTACCCTTGGCAGTTGTTAGGAAATGGAATTAAGAAAACCGTGGGTGGGGGGAAGGGATGGATCCAAAACATAAGCATCTAGAGCAGGGGCAAAGTTAGAATTTTACTAATGAAAGTGTGGTGGTGATAAATATTTTAAAACAAATGTCTGGTCACAATTAACAGTATTCCAGAACGGAGGGACCGTCCAAAGCAGGGTGCCGGGCGCAATAATGCAGTAACGACTGCCAAGCTTCGGAGATCTCCAAGGAAGGGAGGAGGATATTGGCGAGGTGCGGCGGAATATCCCGCCGCGTGGGGGCGAATTCAAGCCGGCGGTCGAAGACCGAAGCCGCGTCGGTTGGTGTGGGCCGCGAGGCCGAGCGACCGAATTTTTACTGTTACTAATTTAATTTTTTTTTTAAATTTACAAAACTAATTTTCGATTGGGATCAATTGCAAAACTACCCTCTTGCCGCCCTGGGCCACGGCGGGATTTAAAAACCGCCGTGGCCCAGGGCGGCGAATGGCATCCCCGTCGCCCGGGCTAACGGCGCCGGCCGCCGTTAGCCCCGGGGAGGGCACGTGGATTCGCCGCCCTGGGGGACGGCGGCGAATGCCCCCAGGGGGCCGAATGCAAAATTACATTCACCGCCGTCCCCCAGGGCGGGTTATAGCCATTCGCCGCCCTGGGGGAGGGCGGTTTTTTGCCGGCCCCTATAAAATCCCTTCCTGCAGTCGCCGCACCTTATTTCTCCCTTCCGCCTCCAGCGTTCGTCCAATAGAGCTGAGAGAAAGGAGGAGAAGTACAGCGGCGAAGCCCTCGCAGATTTTTTAGCCGAATCCAGGTATTTTTTTGATCTTCCTCTGTTATGTACTCAATTTTTTAAACAAATGTTAATTAGTAGTAGACTTGTAGTGTAATATCCAATATAGTATGAAAATATTAGCGGTTTGGTATAACCATCGTTAGTGCTAAATTTATTTGACCGTACTAGAAAAACATAGCGGAGAAGTAGTAAATTGTAGATATTTTAAAAATAAATATGCTCCGCCATGGCCATCGTTGGTATACGTCATTTTGACACGTTAGATAAACCTAGCGTATAACTTTATTAGCGCCGCTGGGTCAGTTTATAAAATATAAAACCGTAATGGTTTGACTCATACGTATAGCCTTTTTATGGAACGAATATTGATTAGTACAGATTAATAAAATCTTTTTTGTGAACAGAAATGGCAAATAGAGTTGTATTCGCGATATATCACGGTGAAGGAAATGTCAGACAAGGACAATATGGGGTAGATTTGTCGGAGTTCAACGTAGCACAAAAGGGAATTATAGCTCCAGCTGAGAGAAGTTTTCCTGGAGTTTACAATTGGTTAATGAGGGGATTCGGAGTAGATCCTCAAGTAAATGCAATTACGGTGTACGCACTGGTTAGCTGGGCTGTGGAAGGTTTTTGGTGGGAATTGATGCCAATAGATTCAACAGCCAGCTGGGTATTTTTTGTGGAGAGTGCACTGCAGCGAGGATGGGCACCGAGCATCCTAGTGGTAGTGCATGACGTGGTCAGCATTGATCAGGCTGGTCCGAGTACAGCGGAAGGGCCCGATGAAACAGGGGAGCAAAATGAGGCAGAAGACGAGGGTGCCGAAGAGGAAGGAGGCCAAGAAGACATGGGACCGGGGGGGTTTGCAGATGAAGGGGAGAGACACCCAGGTCTAGTACAGGAGATGGAAATTGAAGACTCAGAACCTGAGCATATGGAGGATGATGATTCTTCGGAGGACGATGTACACCCGGCAGAATGGGACAACGAGGACTTCTCCGGTCTCGTTGTCTCAGAGGGGCACACCGTGGCATGGGAGTATCGGCAGAATGAAGTGGTGCAAGGCGCTAGATACGCCGAAAAAGCACAGTTGACAGAGGCTGTGAAGATGTGGGCCGTGTCACTTGGGAGGGAGTTCTGGGTATCAAAGTCCACAAGATCGGTGTACGAAGTGAAATGTGCAAGTTCAAGCGATGGATGTCCATGGAGGATGTACGCATCCAGAAAGAAATATGACGACTGTTGGTCCGTGTCAATCGTGACGGAGCACAACTGCCATCTTCCGGGTGTTCAGAAGTACCACAAGAACATATCATCTGCATTCATCGCTTCAGAGCTGTATTATGCTGTTGTCGAGAACCTCCGGTTCGAGCCGAAGTCAATTATCAGCCGCATCGAGGAGAAGTACAAGTACACTATTACATATGCCAAGGCTTGGAGGGCCAAACAGAAGATAATTGAAATGAGATTCGGTAGTTTTGAAGCTTCGTACAATAATTTGCCTCGTCTACTGCAAACCATCTGTGCGAGGAATCCTGGGAGCTACTCCGAAATCAAAAGTTTCCCATCGTTATCAAGTCCTGGGCAGAGTGTCCTTCAGCGGGCCTTCCTCTCTCTGCAGGCGTGCATGTTTGCATTTGTTCATTGCAGGCCCATTCTCTGCATCGACGGCACATTCCTAACTGGAAAACACAGAGGTCAAATGTTGACGGCAATCGGAGTAGACGGGAACAACCAAGTGTTGCCAGTGGCCTTTGCCTTCGTCGAGGGCGAGAACACAGAGAGTTGGTACTGGTTTCTGAAGCTGGTTAAGGAAAAGGTGGTGGGGATGAGGCCAGATGTATGTCTCATACATGATCGTCATCCAGGGATGCTGCGTGCAATTCAGGAGCTGCGAAACGGCTGCGCAGACAAGGGATACCCTCCGGTGTGGGAAGATGTGAAGAGCAGATGGTGCATGCGTCACATGGGCGCAAACTTTTATAAGCAGTTCAGAAACAAGGAGCTGATGGCCATGTTCAAACGTTTGTGCGCCCAGAATCAACAGAAGAAGTTCAATGAGCTGTGGAGGAGACTTGATGAGCTGACAGCCAAATATAGACGCGAGAGTTCTACAAGACCCCCAGCTAGAGGTGTTGACGGCCCTGAAGCTCTAGAAGCACTTCCCACCGATGACGGTACATTCAGAAGGAGGCCCGGTTCCTCGGTTAGCAGATTTTCGCAGTGGATCGAGCACGAGCCGAAGGAGAAATGGGCATTGCTGTACGATGAAGGTGGAGCAAGGTACGGCATAATGACCACGAACCTTGCAGAGGTGTACAACTGGGTCATGCGTGGTGTTCGGCAACTCCCCCTTGTTGCCATCGTGGAGTTCATCCTACATAAAACACAGACGTACTTCCACGACAGGTGCAGACAGAATGGCCCATCTATGGCCGATGGAAACCTTTGGTTCGGCACCAAAATGACACAGTACCTTGAGGACAAATGCAAGAAGGCAAGAGAGCACCGAGTCCGAGTGCAGGGTACACGAGAGCGTAGATTTGAGATATTGTGTGCCGACAGGTCCAGGCGTGGCATATTCGCAAGGAAGCCTATACAAGAGTGTGTCCTAAAGGAAGATGGGACATGCACGTGCTCCTGCCGGAAACCAAGCTTGTACCACAAGCCCTGTTCTCATGTCATTGCCGCTTGCGGGGAGTGCGGCATTGATGAACGCCAATATGTGTCTCCGTACTTCAAAAAGGAAGCAATCATGCATACATGGAGTACCGAGATCTTTGGTTTCGGCATCGTCGGCACTTTCACTGAAGACACAAGTCCAATTTATTACATCCCTGATCCGACGAAGGCAAGGAACAAGGGAGGCCGACGTCGGACACGGAGGATACGCAATGATATGGACGAATCCGAGGCCGGCGTTAGCGCTCAACGTTGTAGTAGGTGTGGAGAGGAGGGACATACCTACAAGAAGTGCACGAAAGACGCCGAGGCCCCAAGTGCAGCGGAAGTTCTTATGGAAGGATCAGGCGCCGACGGAAGGCGGCCAACTGGGGAAGGCACCACTGATAGGCAGCGTCGTCGCAGGCGTCCTCGTGCACCTTCGGGTTATGTTGTCTAGTATAGCCACTCGTTGATGATGTAATCTCCATGTAATGTGTTAATTTTCTGTTAATTTTCTGACTATAATGCACTATGTTTAAATGAGCTAATCCGTTCCGCTTCTTTTTCCTTGCAGGTATGGACTACCAGACGCCTGAGCTGCTAGATCACGCCACCAATCAGTCCCACCGGTCGTTTCTCTCGGCGGTGCAGAACCTCGAGCTCGGTACCTTACGTCCTCGACCTTCCAGGCGACTACTTCCCGTGGACGACAGGTTCACGACTAGGTACGTACGAACGTTGTACTGTGAATCTGTATATGTCAACTTACTAACTTGCTTTGTTTTGATTGTCAGGTTGCGGGAGGCAGGCCTTCTGCCGCTGTGTAGGCTGGTAGCAGCCGCGGTGGAGCCGAATGACCCGACGAAGAAGTGGGGTATCGACCGGTCGCTCCTCACAGCTCTTGTGGACCGGTGGAAACCGGAGACGCACACCTTCCACCTCCCGTGCGGTGAGATGGCCCCCACGCTGCAGGACGTCAGCTTCCTCCTTGGGCTGCCTCTAGCAGGCGATGCGGTGGGGCCAGTTGACGGGCTCCAGGCGTGGCGAGAGGAGATCCTACAGCGGTTCGCCCCGGTTCACCGTGCTCCGGGGCTTCCCCTCGTCGGCGACATCTCCCCGTACACGCATGCGGGCCCCCTCAGGCTTGGGTATTGAGCTACACGGTAAGAATGCTTTATTGTTGTTTTATGTTCGTCCTTCAGTCCGTACTAGAATTACAGTGTCAACTTCGTTATATGTTAACGCAGCCTGATCAGCTAGCACCGGAGCCGACGCGTACTCACTGCAGAGGAGCCTGGAGGCGTACCTGTTGTGGGTGTTCGGGTGGGTGATGTTCACCAACTCGCACGGCCACGCAGTCGACAAGGGCTTGATCCCTTACGCGAGGGAGATAGCCGACGCCGAGGACGGTGCTGTTCCCAGTACAGTTGGGGATCGGCAGTCCTTGCCGCCACGTACAGGGGTCTGTGCGACGGCTGCAGGAAGACGAGCCAGAAGCGGTCTTCACGGGTTGTCCACTCCTCCTACAGCTCTGGGCGGCAGAGCGGTTCGCGATCGGACGCCCCGTTGTGGACCACAGTCCGTACGAGGCGAGCCTGTACGTGGGTGTCCTACCGGAGGACTATCCGACGATGGGGACGGTGTGGTGTCGTCGTGAGGTATGTTCGGTGTTAGAACGGTAATGGTTTTTTATGTTACTTGGACTAACGAGAACTCTTTTCCTGTTTGTAGCGTCGGTACGCTCACGTGCAGACGCAGAAGTCGTACCCAGACTTCGTCATGGAGTTCGACAGGATCACGGACGACGACGTTGTCTGGGAGCCGTACAGCGCCGAGGCGAGGCACGCGCGTGCGCCGCACGGGCTGTCGTCCCTCTGCACCAGGGACCAGGCGTACTGGCTGACGATGACGCCGATGCTGTTCGACATTTCTGTCGAGCCGCACTGCCCGCAGAGTGTGATGCGGCAGTTCGGTATGCGACAGACCTTCGGCCATCGTCAACGCAGGGCGTACCGCAACACGTTCACAGGTATATGTGGAAATGAATATTCCGTATTGTTATGCATTGTGTCACCGGTTGTGCTCTGCAGGTTAAGTCGGCGTGGCCAGGCCGCCGGTAGGCTGTGGAGACCCACCGTCGTCGACTACATCAACGACTGGCTCATAGCCACGGAGGACGTCATCACGGAGCTGCACCCCTACACAGCCGCCAGGTACGAGCAGTACCTTTCCTGGTACCAGGCCCGTACCAGACTACGGGTGACGTACACTCCCGAGGCTCCACAGGCGCACGTCGCGGGGGTGCGAGACGCATACCCGACGCACCGCGACCAGGACTACTTCCGCGCGGTGAGTCAATGATTTTCATACTATTTTCAATGGTAGGTGCCACGCGCAACTAACCATGCATGTCCTGCTGAACAGGCGGACGATGCTAGGCAGGTCCACACGGAGCTGGACCTACTGCGGCAGCGCCTACAGGCTGGCATCCCTCTCACGCAGCAGGAGCAGACGATCACGTTCGACCGGATGTGCAACACGATGCGCTCGGTCGTCCGTGCTCTGAGTTGTCGCCGTCCCGATGCAGTCCCACCGATGCAGATATCTATGCGAGGTCCCCATGGTGAAGGGACATCGGCAGGAGCGGCGGGTTCTGCAGGGGCCAGTACGTCGTGGGGAGCAGGTCCTTCTGGTACCGCCGGAGGATCGAGGTCGGCAGCCTCCACGATCGGGCGAGGATTGTCAGGTACGTCAGGATTGAACCTATTCTACATAACTAATTGCACTTTTTATGCGGCTAACGCGAGATTTTCTTTACCAGACCCACGCACCGGATCTCACCTCCACCTGGGGGACACTGGGCGGGGATCTGCCCCGAGCACCTCTGCTTGGATCTCTACCGAGGACGACCTCCTTCCGGAGCAGGACGTGATCGGGTCGTCACAGCTCGGAGGTGCACCGCACACACAGCCGCACGACGCCGGTGCTTCCCCTGCTGCTCAGGCGGTCCGAGCTACCCGTGGGGTACCAGCGGACCGCCTGACGTACTCGCGCGGGCACGTGCGAGCGCAGCCTAGGAGGACGAGGAGGCGTATGACCTAGGGGCTATTGTTGTATTTATTTATTTATAGGTATCGCATTACTTGTTTAAATTTGTCATGTCCATATTCACCTCCTGTAGACTCGATCCCATCCTTCAGATACATTGTACTGCTAACAATGTAGTCTCGCTTGTTGTATTTCGTACTATGGGTGTCGCATTCATCATGCCGCAATGCGAATGGCTCGCATCTACCTATTATCATGTCATTAAAACGGACCGGCCTATTACCATGTCATTAATTAAGTTTTACCAAAAATAAACTTGAAAAAATGATCAGCACGATTTTACAAACCAACGCCCACCATCGTCGGATTATAAAAAAAAACTGTCAAAAACATACCCTAAACCACGATTAAAACTAAATTTTGTTAAGCGTGTAGGCGAAAGACGGGAGGAGTGGATTGCGAGTGCCGATCCAGACATACGAGGAGTGGAATGCGAGTGGCGATCCGGGAATACGCTCAGTTTGACAAGTTCTTTTCACGACGTGAACAGTATATGATATTTGGTTTTTTTAAAACATCGACTCAATAAATGCAATGGCACAATAAATTGAATTTAAGAATTTAATTTTGACAAATAAATTTTCAAAAATTTTGGGGTGAAAAATTAGCAACAAAATTTTCAAATTTGGTAATTTACAAATGGCTCCAGGGGGCCGAGGCCTGGGCTGGGCAATGGTCTGATCGGGAGGGAACGGTTTGATCGGACGGTCTGATCCCTGTGCGAACGGACCGTCCGATTGCCGGGCGGACGGTCCAGTGGATTTACCGCCCTGGGGGACGGCGGCGAATGCCCCCAGGGGGCCGAATGCAAAATTGCATTCGCCGCCGTGTGCGGCGAATGCAATTTTGCATTCGGCCCCCTGGGGGCATTCGCCGCCGTCCCCCAGGGCGGCGAATCCACGTGGCCTCCCCGGGGCTAACGGCGGCCGCGCCGTTAGTCCCGGGTGACGGGGATGCCATTCGCCGCCCTGGGCCACGGCGGTTTTTAAATCCCGCCGTGGCCCAGGGCGGCAAGAGACTAGTTTTGCAATTGATTCAAACCGAAAATTAGTTTTGTAAATTTTAAAAAAAATTAAATTAGTAACAGTATAAATTCCCGAGCGACCCACCCACCACAACGAAGTCACTAGCCCACGTACGAAGCATCCAAACCGATCTCTTATCAAAATAGCCAGCCCACTCCTGCAGGTACAGCGACCGCGCAAGGCCCACCTCTACCGCCCTAGAGCCCACTCCGATCCGATATCCCGCGCAGTGCACGGCGCCGCTGAGTGCCGCACGGCTTCTGTGTTCCGTTTCCGGCTCCACGCGCGTCGGCGTACACTGTGCGGCCGCGGACGACACGGCCTTTTCTTTTGCTTCGTTTGGCGTGCGCATGACGGCATGCTCCTGTACACACCGAATCCACAGCGTTGTCCAATCTGATATATATATATATATATATATATATATATATATATATATATATATATATATATATATATATATATATATATAAAATTTACATGGTGCACTCTGGTGCCTAGGCATTAAGATTCAAATTGGATATATATCTAATTTAAATGAGTATAAAATTTTTAATATAAATATTAACTTGTTTACTAGCTAGTTCAAAAAAGTTTGAATTGAATTTAAACTTATAAATATTTTTTTCTTAAATTTTGATTTTAGGTATGTCTCATGTAAACATATAATTAGATATAGGATGGTCAAATAATCTTGAATTTGAGATGTTATATATAAATATATATAAAAAATACGAGAAAATAATATACTGTTAGAACAGTATAGGCAAGATACTTGAGTATCAGGTCTGATACACATGGATATCAGACATAATATCTATGTATTATGTCTATACTGTTGGAATAATATTATTTTCTCCGTTTCAATTTACTTGTCGTTCTAACAAATCTCACTCTAAACTAAGAGACATGACAAATTATATTGTTACCCTCATTAATTATATTATAATTATTTTTTCAAAGAAAGCATTAAAATTTCTTATAAAAAGTACTAGTACTAGTATGGTTGCATTGAATAAGGATAGAAAGATAAATACATCTCTAAAAAGTGCTTTGGAATATGATAATGACAAATATTTTTAAAAAAATTAAATACTAGAATGTTAAAAATTGAAACGGAGGAAGTACCGTTTTTTAGTCTTCCTTTTTTTTAGGGAGTATCTTTGAGAGACTAGACCGATACATGTTGATATTGACGATAAATAACTCGTTGTCGATGGGTACGTCATCTAACACAAAAATAAAATAATTAGCCGTAAATACGAGTACACATGCCAAATTTAGGAGTTGAATTTGGATGAACAGGTTCCAGCAAAGGGAACTAACGAGATGAGTGTACAGTTCGCTTACATAATCTGATTTTACAACGATCTAACAGAAACTTTCTATAATTTTTTTGGTTTAATCGTAGATTCAAACTTGGATCAAAATACTGAAAATACTACTTATTATATTTATAGATTAAATATTGTGGCAAAAAGATCTTTTTCCTTTGGTGTCTCAGGGAGCTGGGTGGCGGTACCTGATCCCATCCTGACCATCCTTGTAAAATACAACCCCAAATGCCACCCTGCACGCTCCAAAGGGCAAAAGGTTGGCTTCTTTATGTCGAGTCGTGTCTGTCCGTTTCGGACAAAGAAATCTTCGGCGAACTCATCCACATCCAGCTTGGCTGGATGGTTTTGCTAGCAAAAGAGGAGCATCCTTAGGACAGCATCAGCAACAAGCGTCCATGCAATTGGTCATCATCAAAAGGCCGGCCGGCCGGTGGTGTCCACGGTTTGGCACTTGGGCTTACATCTTTGCAAGGGAACAAGCTGGGATATGTCATATGTTGGTGTCTGACGTGAGGTATAAGGGCCCCCTATACTACCCTCTAGCTACCTGTGTTCTTTTTCTTGCTCTTGTTTTTTCAACTTTTTCAAGTGTCCACTGCTACATATACTAGTTGTATGATTGTATCTTTCATGCATAGATATATATCCCATGCACCATGGTACAGTACAGGCCACAGTTTCTTTACCTTTTATTTCATTTTGGAGGATCCATTGATTGGTTTATTAATTCCTCTTATATTATGATGTGTTTTTTAATAGGGTAATTATATTAAATATGAGACGTAAATTTTGGTGTTATAAAAAAAGAGATATAACATCTACCAAAACATAGCAAAGAGACTCCATATCTTATAACGTCCTAAAAGATACGATCATATGAAATCATAACGCTGATTAACTCTAGCACAAACAAAAAACTACAAACAAGCATTGGTCACCATCTTTCTTACTGCCACCGAACAAATCAATAAGGAAATTAATTACGTGTACCACTAGAGGACTCCTTACGGTTTGCTACTTCGTTGTCAACCATTGATGACTAGACTTAGGACATTGATTGATCATTGATGCTTAGGCAAACACAATACATTCACGATGACTATCTCCGTCTTAAAATATTTAATTCAAAATTTATTTTAAAATAATCATCACTTTATAATACTATTTATCCAATCAATCATCTGATTTAAATTTTTTATCATCTTATCATTAACTATCCTCCTACTTGCTACCATATATCATGAGATATGGTAGTCTTTTTTTAAAACTTTTATATATGCTAACCAACCTAAAATGATAATTATTTTAAGATAAAAGGAACATCGTACGTGGATCGAATGTTGGGGCGTTCTCCTTTGAGCCCAATCAGGTAAAGCTTACCTCCGACCGTGCCACGCATATATGGCGAAGCAGCACGCACTTGTGCGTCACGAAGCTAGACCGCTATCTAGTGTCATTGGCCCTGTTTGGATCCAAGGGCTAGAGCTAGTTTAAGCTATTTGGGGCTCAACTAGCTCTAAAGTATCCAAACAGGAAGGTTAGATTGGGGCTAGTTGCATCTAGCCCATCAAAAAAACTATCCTCTCCAAGGAGTGATTATTTGGGCTAGTTGAGATAGGGCCCACTGAAAATTGATTGTTATTCCCTCATCCACCCGCACCGGATACCCGATCCCCTCATCCCTTTCGCATCGCGACGCCTCCCTCCCTCCCGTGTTTCACCACGCCGCCGCCTCCCTCCCCACTCCCCATCCTTCCTCGGCTCCTCTGCCTTCTCCCGCCGCCTCGGCCTCCTACCGCCTCCTCCCGGCCTGCCTCCTCCCCGACGCCTGCCTCCTCCCTCTGCCTCGGCCTCCTCGGCTCCTCCGCCTCTCCGCCTCCTCCCGTCGCCTCCTCCCGGCCTGGCTCCTCCCCGACGCCCGCCTCCTCCCGCCGCCTCGGCCTCCTCCCGGCCTCCTCGGCTCCGCCGCCTCCTCCCCGACGCCTCCTCCCGCCACCTCCTCCCCGACGCTCGCCTCCTCCCGCCGCCTCTTCCCGGCCAATGCCCACCTCCTCCCGCGCCCGCCTCCTCTCGCCGCCTCTTCCCGCGCCCGCGTCCTCCCGCTGCCTCCTCCCGGCTGCTGCCTCGGCCTCGGTCGCCGCCTTCGCGCCCGGGCGCCTCCCCGGCCTCGGCCGCCTCCTGCGCCGGCAGCCTCCCGGCCGCCACCCCCGCCCTCCGATCCAAATGATGGTGGTGCCTTCGAAGTCCCGCCCGGCGTCGTAGCGTAGCTTGGGTCGTCAAGGCGCCGGGCCCCTTGGCACCGCGCTGCTCCAGATCCAGGTGCGTGGCACGCAAATCCATCGATTGCAGCTCCAGGTGCTCCGCCTCCGTCGATTGCAGAGGAGCTTGTGTTGTTGCGCCGCTTTAGTCTGCGTCACGCGCTTTTAGTCTTTCCTCCCAGCTACTCCTCCGCCGCCGACGACGAGCCCCCCGCCGCTGCCGCCGATACCGTGCTCCCACTCCCACTGGAAGAAGCCATCAAGAACCAATCGATCCTTGCAAGAACAGCTAGCTCACCCACTGTCTCGCTCTTCTTGCAACCAACAATGCAAGCACACTGCTCGACAAAGCAGAGAGATCAGACTACAAGAAGGCTCTTCTTTCGCCTTGATTTCTTCTCAATTTGGAAGAAAACACTATAGATTCACTAGATTGCTACAAGCTAGCAGCAGGGAAGAAGAAGTGCATATATGAAGCTGTTTGTGAGCGGGAGGAGGCCACACAAGAGGCTGTCACATCAAATCCGGCTGGAAAGATGGTTAGAATGAGACAAATGATTGAAAAAGTACATTTATTGTCAATCTAACCCTTGCATCCAAACACCACTTTGGCTAGAGTTAGTTTACGGTTAGTCCTGAGCTAGAAACTAGCTCTAAACTCTAGCCGTGCTACTTGATCCAAACAGGGCCATTGGTGAGGAGATGATGTGGTCCAGCTATTTTCCTCTCTCAAAAATATACGTGTACGCGCATTGCTTTCTTCTTGTATAGTCGTATAAATTAAAACTGGATTAAAATTAATAAGTACTTCCTTCATTTAAAAAAAATAATTTCTAGATATAAATCTAGATATAGGCTAAGAAGAAGTTGTTTTATTTTTGGTGAAAGGTGTACTCTTTCAAAGTTCAAACCGTGTGCCATATGCATGCGTTAGCTTATGCCAGATTGGTGAGTACTTCCTCCGTCTCAAAATACTACTATTTTAGGATTTAAATTTATCTTATAATACTACTATTTCTCTAACTACCTTCCCATCTCAACCAATCACAACATTTCTACATTTAATTTCTTTATCTATTTTTTCACCCCAACCAATTACAATCATTTCTTAACCCTAATCTTAATTTGTTCAAAAAATAGTATAAGGCTCCGATCGGAACAACCCTAATCTTAATTTGTTCAAAAAATAGTATAAGGCTCCGATCGGAACAACCGGTTGATTCTCTTGTTTTCCGTGAACATACCTCTTAAACTGCTAAACGATGTGTTTTTTAAAAATTTTCTATATAAAAGTTGTTTTAAAAAATCATATTAATCTATTTTTAAATTTAAAATAATTAATACTTAATTAATCATGCGCTAATAATTTATCTTATTTTACGTAATCTTTTTTCTCTTCCCTCGCTTTTAAACTATCTCCTAAACTATTTTGAAACCGAAGAAGCAGCTTAATTGTGCACGTGTCTGCCTCTCTTGGTAGGTTGACCGTTGAAGGTTTCGCCGCGAATGCACGTAGGACGGCCAAGCCGTCGTGGCCGTACGCGACGCGTAGCCATCTATCATACTGTACGCGTCGGCATCTCTCTGTGGTTTGCCTGCGCGGGCGATAGATCGATCGGTCTCGACTGCTCTGCCTCTCCTCGGTCCCTCATAGTAGTCACTTGTCAGGCATGGGCGCGCGAGGCCGTGGCGTGCCGGGGCCAGTCAGGGTGCGCGCACCGCTGCCGCCACTGGCTGCGGCGGCAATCATCATGTCTGGCGTGTGCGGTGCCTGCGCTGATTGCTGAATGCGCTGACCCCGCCTGTGTCACCCAGACCCACCCCACCCACTCTCCACCGATTGGCTAGGGGGCGATTGAGTTCATTAACTGAACGATGAAATTTCTTTTCGGCACCATTTTGCATGGAACTGGATTTTAAAGTTATAATTAGAATTAGATTTTGTATATGTTCCTTAATTACCTCCTTTTTTCTTCGTAAATTATACAATTGATTCTTAATAACTGTTGAACGATCTATACCATAATAATTTATTAGGTCATCGTAATAAAAAAAAGGTGTATATATCTTTCTTCTATTAACATGGTGTAGCAGCCTTTTTCTTTACTTTTTATTTGTAATTATACGAAAGATGCACACAAATATGTACCACTAGATATACACACCAATGTCCTCCTAACACACTTAAAGGCACCGTTAGAAGGTGCAAGTTGGGGGTAAAAAGCTTCTCTTTTTCGTGAGCACGCTTCCCGAATTGATAAACGGTATATTTTTTAAAAAAAATTTTATCTAAAAGTTGCTTTAAAAATTAAATAAATCAATTTTTCAAGTTTAAATAATTAAAACTTAATTAATCATACGTTAATGATTTGTCTTATTTTGCGTATATCAAAAATTTCACCCAAACCCGCCGTGCCGAACGTAAACATACTATCTCCGTCCCACAGACTTTAACTTTGCCTCATCTTATTTGTCTCACCAACTTTGGTAAAGTAGAGGATAGATATATTTGAGTTCGTTAGAGTAGGAGATAAATGCATTAAAGTTTAAGTGTCATTTTTTTATATTGGTATGATAAAGTCTTTTTTGGGATGGATGGAGTAGATATGATGAGCCTTTCAACCTCCTGAGTCCTAACACAGGATCACATTTACAAATTCAACTAATTTAGTCAAACAATATTTGCCAAGAAATTTTGATCTATAGCACAGAAAACATACCGGTATCAAAAAAAAACACAGAAATTTTCCCTTTTGATTTATAGCACGACCCAGTCGTTTTTTCTTCAGTCTATAGCACTTTCGTCGCATATACCCCGAATGGCATTAACTCGGACTAATTTGCCCTTCGTCTTCGCTTAAGATCGAGCGTTGCACGCACATGCAGCCAGCCCGTCTCATTTCCATTCCCCATCCCTCCCATTCATCTTCTCATTCCCTACTCCCAATCTCTTCAGGATCTAGCAATGCCACACCAATTTCTACTAAGCATCCTGGACCCTAAGCTAGCCAAACATTCCAATATAGGGTTTTCCAGTGCCAAAAATAACAATCAAATCAGAACATGACTAGATCCACACATATCTGCTTATGTCTTCACCTAACAACAAGCGCCCCTGAATCCATTTGATGTCGTTGCACGTGGTTCCGTCTCCGCCTATCACGCAAATCTCCTGGTTGCCTATACTTTTGTCAAGGATGGTCGAAAGAAAGAGAGGCGAGAGGCATGGTTCAGCTCAATCAAGTCATGTGATATGATGAATAAGGGCAATCTAGACTTCTCCTTGTCCTCAACCCTAGGTCAACCATCACCCCGAACAACACATGTGACGGATTACAGGCCGAAGAAAATTGAGTAGCTTATGCTATAAGTCGAAAGCATGAAGTTTGTGCCCTATTTTTTACAGACGTGTTTTACGTGCTATAGATCAAAATCTCTCATATTTGCCGGAAAGAAGTGATAAGCTAAAGTTCTAGCCAAGACTTATCTATATACCTCAGCCTTTTCAGATTGTTCTCCTGAACACGTCAGATTTGGGCCAAATTAATCAACGTGGTTTAGAGTTTTTACATTGAACAAAGACCATTACCTAAACATGGAAATGTCCGTACCCTAGACATTAAAAAGCTACCTCTGCGTGTGCCGTTTGTTGCTGGCTTGCTGCTGTGCTCCATTTTGGTGCAGAGCCTGCGCTGCGTCGTCTGGCTCGCTGGGCGCTTCGGCGACCCTCTCTGCCTGCATCCCTCCACTTTGTCCCCCTCGGAAAGCTACTGCAATATGCTGCATGCTAGCTCTCCTTCAATTCACGGCTTTTACCTTTTGTGTTCTTGTACGCGCTTTACGGCTTTTGTCTTCCACACATCGGGCCATTCACAACACACCAGCAGCAGCAGCAATTGCATTTGCATCGTGGACACCGGCTTTATATCTAACCGCACCACTAAAAACCATCTTATCATATGCCAGTTTTTAAGCTTTTTATTACTTGAACCTATATTGATAGACCGTATTATACATGTTTTGTTGATGTAGATGATAACTACTCTATTCGTCTCAAAATATAAGGACTTTTAATTTTTGAAGTTTATCTTAAAATATAAGGATCTTAAGTATTATTTCCCCCACTAACTACCCTTATTTAATTCTCATCTAATTTTATCCTTAACCACTCTCCTACTCCTAAAACCCCCTTATTTAATGAGAGGTACTGTAATCTTTTCTTTATCTATAATTAAAAAAAGTAGATATCTTTATATTTTGGAATGGAACAAATAGTCAATTAGTGAAACTTATCTAATAAAATAGAGTTCATGTCAGAAATGGAGACAGTGAGGACCTTATGATCCTGAAAGGAGAATTTGGTACTGAAAAGATACAGATAATACATTAAAAGAATATTCTTGTCCTCTGCCCCCATGAAAAAAAAGGGCTAATTATATGTTACTGGACACGTTACGATCTCCAACCTTTGAAACCGTTAGCTTGACACTCGTCAGACCAAAACCGCCCTGGATCGACAACATGGCACCATGATTCTGAGACATAATGCCCACTACAACAAAAAGGGCACGTAGAGGCATTTTAAAGGAGATGGCTTAGGAAACCTTTTTCCGGGGTGGAGGCTCTGGCCACCCCAACTAATTTATTTTTTATGAGGATCCATAAGTTAATCACATAATTATAGTAAACAAATGATTAATTAGGCCCCTTCAACTCCATCGATAACAAACAATCTATGTTTCTAGACCAGCGATCTCCGATCTAGGCCCAAGTAATAGCAGGACTAAAGTTTGGCCATTTGGCTGGGATGACTGATGTCATGCTGGCTGGGTACATAGCTGAGATGGGTCGCTGACTTCAGGCAATTAAGCTGTAACACATGTACAACATCTGGGTAATAACACAACTAAACCAATATTTGGAATCTATTAATCTAATGAAAGATTATAAACATTTATGATATGCTTGATATTCCTATAATTTAAATTAATTAGCAAATTTTTTTTTATGTGGAGCTAGATTTTACAAAAGAATTGAATTTGGCATATCATTCAATTCTTGTCTATGTTTCCTGTATACTATTATATTCTATATACAACCATATATCTAGCAATATAAGCTATACCGATATAATTTGAGTCCACCACTATAAAATAGTACATGTCTCTCTTTTTCTCTGTCTAAAATAAAGTTGATATGATTTATCAAGGCTCAAAATTTTGTGTAATTAATATAATGTGTAGCTATCACTTGATAAGTTTGGCCCCGCTCATGTCTAAATCCGGGCTATACCATTGACCGTCTTTACCTAAGCCTATCTCCCACGCCACTTGTTATGTACTTCATCTAGCCATAAATATAAGTACTTTTAAAATAGTGCTAAGTCAAATATTTTGAACTTTGAGCATCAATAGAAAAAATCATAAGAATTGATGTAGTTACTAGATTTATCGTTAAACAAACTATCATAATATACAACTCTTTTTATTTAAAATAATTTATTTTTATAGATACTATTGGTCAAAGTAGTATATTAAAGACTATGTAGAAACTCAAAAGTGTTGGAGGGAGAAAGTAGATACTTACAGATGAAAAAACAGAACACGGATTAGTCGACCTCATGCTCTTACCAAGATATGGGGGTGGAGTAACCCCATGGCATGGACTAAACATACCCTCCTCCTACGGCATATAAATGTCCAGAGTATATAATATTTATGTTTTTATGATTTAGACACTGTTCTAAATAGCTGTTTGGGTTTAGCTACTTGCTTGCTTTTCATGAGCACGTTTTTCGGATTGCTAAACGGTGTGTTTTTTAAATATTTTTTACATAATTTTTTTAAAAAAATTAAATCGATCCATTCAAATTTATAATAGTTAATACTTAACTAATTAAATGCTAATGATCTATCTTGTTATATGTGCCGCAATAAGCTTAGCTGGAGAAGCTGCGATGAACAGGCCGTTAGTATTGATCCTAAAACTTTCAAAACAAGACTGATGTTGTAAATTGAGATTTGTAATTGATTTAAAAGATCTTTCATAGTAACTAGAAATAGTAATTATTAAAAGTTACTCACTTCATTAGTTTCATTTTAATGAAATCAGCTATTGAGTTTTTTCTGATTACATAAAAGGTTTAGATAAATAACACCACCACAAATATATACAAGTATAAGTACGTCTCTATTAATAGGCATATCCATTAACATCTGTATCGAATTTCTAATATCAGCACATCTGTGTATGCGTAATTTGTGATAATTAAGATTTAGACTTGAATGGTCATACCACTGCAACTCTGCCACAATCAATTTTGCTTCTCTCAGCACCGAGGTTTTTTTTTTATCAAAAAAGCATCGAAGATCACTTTAGTTTAAACTAATTTAGGCCTCCTTAAATTGTAGGATTATCAAAATACAGGAATAAAAAAAATATAGAAATATAATATCATGTCATTAATTTCTATAAGAATTGAGAACACATAAAAATTATAAAACTACTGTTTGATTGACACGCATGAGAACCACGTGAATTTAGAGTTATAGGGAGAAAAAACATGAGATAGAACGTTAATATTTTTCTCCAAAATCTCTATAAAATTGTCCATTTTATAGAAATTACGGGTATAAAGAACTCAATAAGATTCAATCCTTTGTTTTTAGGGGCATTGATAGAAATTTTTTCTATAGAATTAAAATCCTCTGGATTTTCTATTTTTTTTAGAAATTAAAGAGGGCCTTGAAGGGGTTTACTCTCGATCACTGTGTTACGCCATGAAAATACATTGAGAAACCACCAAAGAAGGAAGAGTGGACCATTCTTCTCACACGCTGTGATGAAAAGGCCCATATCTTGCGTGCTTGGCTCGAAATTATATGCGCTGACGTCGTGTAGCTAGCATGAACATCCATATTGCTAGGTCGAAGGTGGCACAGACAGCCATGCATGCATGCCAAGGCAGGGGATACCGTATGCGATTGCCCATTAGTTTGTGATGTTAGCTTTTACATATAGGTCACATGTAAAACGAGAAATATTATTAGCATATGTTTAGTTAAGTACTAATTATTAAAAATTTTAAAAATAAATCTATTTGATTTTTAAGATATTTTTTATATAAAATTACTTTTATAAAACACACTATTTTATATTTTAAAAAACATGTTAACAGAAAACGAGATATAAGCCACGAGCCATAAAACTAAAAGAACAGGATCTCACAGACCTAGAAGAGGTCATCCCTCACATGAGTAGTACATGAGAGTGGAAAGCAATGCACAAAGAGAAGAGAGTGATATGATCGAGGAGAGAGAGACCATGCCATCATTGCAAAGCAGCAGATTTGTTCGCTGCCATGGGCAACCATGCATATGAATGATGCCTTTGGGCTTTGGCTTGCTGCCATTGCATGCCAACCCCAACAAAGACTCACATGTCTCCACTCGCAACGCGCTCTCTATATATATACTTATATATCTCTATGCAGGCATTTTAGACAGGGAGAGCATTAATCTGAAAGATTGTAATGATCATGATATAACTTTTGCTGTAGCCATGATTTGCATATCAGCGAAAAGGAGGGAAAAAATAAAGAAGTTTGGCAGTTAATAATGCCACTTTTACCATCGATGTTTTATAGCCTTTCTTCTGTGCAGCATTTATACGGTAATCACTAGCATCAACGGAGGCGCATGCCTTAATCATCTCCAGATCATTCGTTCAGAAAAAAGCTGCACTTTTTAAGAAAAAGATGAGTTGCTCATGTACAGAAAGATCGATGAAAAAGATGGTTGCGTACGTGTAGATAGTCAACGTTACAGTCTATCGCAGGAACAGTGCCAGATTCCGTAGCATATATATTGTCCACATCAAAAATATCAAATAAAGAAATCACATCCAAAAGTAGTCTCTAAAAAGAGAAAATAACTCATTACTGTTTATCACGGTATCTCTACTTTGATGATGCTAACACCTGATGACACCAACATCAGAAATTGGTTTACCAGACCTTTTTGGGGGTTCTTGAGAGAGCACGATATTTCCAGTCGGATTAATTAACATTACGAGGTGTATATCTACACTCCAGACAGTCATGAATAAATGATATTTTGAAATACACGCAGTCAATAAGTTTTACCTTTGACTATTAATTTTGTATTAAATATTTTGATTCAACTTTTAAACAAGATTTCTCTTCAAAATAGTTTCAAAAAATCACAACTTTGCTATATCTTTATAGGTTTTATACTAATACTCCCTCCAGTCAAAAAAACATGAGTTAACATTAACCATAAAAATCACTTAAAATATAGGTTTTTGGCATATAAAAATGATGTATTCAAGTTTGTTATAACAAGGACTTTCATATATCACACTTATGTAACTTATGCTAACTAATTAAATTGTCAAAGATCTCTAATATTAACTTTGGAAAGTCTAAAACGACTTCCTTTACTGGAGGGAGTAACTAATAATCAAACAAGTGTATTGGTAACCATGTCGTTGACTAAAACATCTTTTATTTGTGACAGGAGGGAGCACCTCTTAATACCTTTCATGACGAAGAAAAACTCAATTTAACAGAATTTCTCTATATTTATCTTGACTAAGGCCCCGTTTGATTCAGTTTATTAGAGTAGCTCACTGCCTCGGTTTCTGTGAGCATGTTTTTTTAAATGTTAAACGGTGTGTTTTTTAAATAATTTATATGTAAAAGTTTCTTTAAAAATTATATAAATCCATTTTTAAGCTCATAATAGTTAATAGAGAAAATTTTCTTTTTGCCATTCGATGCAACTATATTCTCTTTTCCGCCATCTAAAATTTGCACTTCTCTCATTTACCACTCTTCCGTCAGTGTACATTTTTGTTTTGCCATTGTCATCTAGTCAATGTTAGTTGACTATTAAGTTTCATCCTAAAAGCTTATTATGCTGTTGTAGGTGTTCCAAAATATTGTAGCACATGGAATTTTAACAAATACCAAAAAATTACTAAGAAACCTAAATTATAGCACTTAAAAGATAAAAGATTTTCATAAAAACATAAAATCGGGAATTATTACTACTATTATTATTAAATAAACCATTGTAATGATTTGGTTCTTAAATGTTTCACAATATAATTTATGCCACGAAATTATGTTTGGCTATTTAATAAATATTTTTTGTAATATTGGTAGCTATGCTATATTTATATGTGGATAAAAATATTGTTTAAACATATCATTTTTTAAGCTACATGTAGAAACATTTCAAACTAAATGAAAATTATCTTACCATAAAGTTTTTATATAACCCCTTTAAAAACTAAAAAGATAAATTGTATTTCAATTGATGTTTAGATTTTTTAAGTTTTCGTAAGGGTATAATGGTCTTTTAGGGGCAAATTTAATGGTCAACTAATGTTGACTAATGATAGTGGTAAAAGAGAAATGAATACTAACGGAATAGTGGCAAAAGAGAGAAATGCAAAATTTTGATTGTAGAAAAAAGAATACAGATTAGGCAAGTGGCAAAAATAAAATTTTCTCTAGTTAATACTCAATTACTTGCACGCTAATGACTCGTTTCACTCGCACGCTAAGAACTCGCTTCATTTTGTGTGCCAACTAAAACCTAAGCTAATAAGCTTGTTCGAGCAGGGCCTAACTGTTACAGAGGAGTGGATGTGTGTTCAAACCGTCCGAATCCGCCAAGACTCAATTATATCATAAAGAGAGGACTTAAAAAGAGAGAACCACATTAATCAAATACAGCTCTAGTTTCAAATGTTAAGGTGTATAACTAAAAATAGAGTCTTTTTGGATGGAGGTTATCAAATTTAACCTATCTCAGCACAATTGCGTGGAAAATTAGGCTATTTTTCATAGAAATAGTGCACTCATATTATATTCTGCTATTTGTGGGTATAGTGGAGACATAACTGAATTAACCTACACATAGCGCAAAACAATATATGTACATAAGAATTACACATGCAAACAAACTTAGCAGCTTCTGTCAAATCCATATTTGCATCTACTCGTCAGGACTCAGGAATGGAGAAAATCACGAAGAAAGATCAGATTTTTGCTCCCTGAATGCTACTCCGTGCATATTTTTAGTGGCTGTGTGGATGGTAAGCTCGAGGAGATACGGTTGTTGGACCGTGCTGGTAATCTATTATATCCACCGTTTTATATTCTATTATATATATATATATATATATATATATATATATATATATATATATATATATATATATATATATATATATATATATATATATATATATATATATTATATTGCGTCCGTGTGAAAGTAGGTAGCCGTCTAAACTTGAAAGATCTAAAAGGCCAAAAGAGATCTTTCTGACAAAAGACGCTCCTTTTTGTTCTGTGCTCAGCCCATGCATGTGGCCAAGGAACCCTACATTAGTATATGTCCCAGAGATTAACAGCCGATGTAACCAAGCTTATCTTTACCATTTACCCTGTCAAATCATATCTCACCGCTAATCGCGCTAGCCAATGAGTTAGCTGACGGTGATTACTCTATGGTAAGTAAATCGTGTGGTTATCTTTGTAGAAAAGGCATGAACTGGTTGAGATGGAATTAAGCAGGAGAACAACAACTCTGATGAGTGATCTCTCCCTCTCTGACTCTTATCTACACCTACCTGCTTGCGTGTGACGAAAGCAAGTAGGACAGGAGAAACACTAGCACAAGGACAAGCGCACGAGCTGCTGCTAATGGAGATATACATGCAACTTCATTAATATAAGAAACTGTCCCCCTACATGTGATTAATTAACTGTAACAAGCAATGATATTATGATACTATGATATGATCTCGTTGTTTGGTTTGATCGATCTACACAAAGCATATGCAAATTGAGGAATTGAACACCAACAGTAGTAGAGGTTAATAAGATATTAAAGAACCAAGTAAAATTAACTAGGTAATGAGCTTACTACAAGCCAATCTGCTCTCGTCATGTAGTTGGAATGGAGCGAGTAAATTTGACCTACTCCGATGTACAAATCCACGAGTCCACGGATTGCGTTCTCATCGCCGTCGTCGTCGCCGCCGATGAAGGTGTCGTTCCGGCGACGCTGACCGACGTGCTCTCCGCATTGCGCTCCAGTTGAGGCGCTGCGTGGGGCGCGCCGGCGTTGGAAGAGTAGGTCGTTTTCTTGCAGCCGCCGCTGCTCCCGGTCATGGACGCGCCCCCGACCACGCCGGACAGCTCGTCGCCGCCGTGGCCGTGGTTACGGCTTCGTTGGTGGTGCATGTTGTGTGTTCCGTCGGCGCCCATGATGCCATGCGTGAGGCCGAGGAAGTCGGCCGGATCCTGCAGCCTTTGCTCCGGCGGCGCAAGGTCGCGTCCGGGAGCGTCGAACATGGGGTGCGCGGTGTACTTGACGTCGCCACCGAGCTGCGCACCGAGGTGTCTCTCGAAGGAGAGGTAGTTGCCACCGTGATCCTGAATCCCGAGAAGGGAGGACGACGGCGCCGATGCGAGCTGGTACCTGTCGCCGGGTGCTGCCACCGCCTTCGTGCTTGGGGCGGCGGTGGAGGCTGCAATGGCAATGTTCGACGGCGATGGCGAGGACGTGGAGGGCGAGGGGAAAGGCGGGAAAGGCGAAGGGTGGAGCTTTTGCGCGAAGGGGCGGAGGAGGTAGGCCGGGAGCGAGGAGGGGCTCCCGCCGGCGGCTGCGGCGGAGCGGAGAGAGGAGGGGGCGGGGAAGAGGTGGTCGAAACGTGAGCGCGCTGGCGCTCCGGTGAAGGGCGGCGAGGGGATGCCGGTGAACTCCTGCACCATGGCGCGGAAGTTCGAAGTGTCGGTGGTCAGCACCGTCGTCGGCGCGCGCCGCGACGCTCGCGTCCGCTTCCTCGACCCCCTCACCGGCGGCGCAACACCCTGCTGAGCCGGCTCCGCCTGCTCGGCGGAGGCCTGCACGCCGTGGGGCGACGACGATGGCGAGGAAGATGCTCCAGCTCCATGTCCGGCTCCACCGCCGCCCGGAAGCGCTGCCGTCCACTGATGCGCCGCCGCCTGAGACATGGGCGGCGGCAGCTGGAACGGCGGCGACGCGAGCTCCTGCAGGCCGTAGAACGAGCCGCCGAACCCCGCCGCCATGGACGGCGACGCCGACGCCGACGGCGACTGCCGCAGCAGCGCGGAGAGAGGCGACGAGTCCGCGCCCCCGCCACATCTCGAGTCAAACTCGTCGTCCCCGCCGCTGGACGACTGGAGACTCCCGCTGTTGCCGGAGTCCATCCCTCACAACCAAGAACGAACCCCCACCCTCGCCGGTGCAACTCCAACTCCAACGGCAACGACGACCACAACCCCCAAACCTACGCCTCCCTCCGGATCATCTCATCTCCCCAACCAAAAACCCCGAAGCACAACTCCACCACGGCGCACACGGAGAGCGCGCGATCCACCGGAGAGATCACCGGGCTAATCGATCCAGCCACGAGGCAAGAAGGGGTAGTAGAAACCAGTAGAAAGGGGTGAGACCTTTTTGATGAGCCGATTCCCCCACAGGGCCAAGGCAAACACACAAGTTGCACCGTTTTAACTGGCTTTTTGGGCGGAGCGGTGCGATGTACTACTACTACTGGTGCGTCGCGTTGGTGTACGGGGAGGGGCGTGGCGACAGACAGCGCTCATGATTAGGCGCTGCGGAAAGTGGCAGGGTGGCCCGCGCGGGCGGGGGCAGGCAGCGATCCAGAGGTTTATTCGGGGTGGTGGTGGCCGTGCCTAGCTCGGGAAAGGGAGTCTCTATCGGCAGGATGGCCTTGTTGTCGAGGGTTGTGCGCTAATTACAGCTGCGTGCTTTCGAGCTTCGTTTGAATAATGGGGTGGTAAAAGGACGTAAGAAAGTGTTGCGGGTATCGACAGGCTTAATTGTTGCCAGAGTAGTAGGGCCTTTGTCTCTGGATTAGGAACGGTTAAGGGCCACTCACTCCGTTTTAAAATATTAAGAGGATGTCTAAGATTTAAATTTTATTTTATAATATAAAGATTTCTAGTTTTATTTACAGTATTATTTGTTTTATCAATTATTTTTTATTTAAATTTTTTTCATATTACCTATATTTACGTTTCTATCTTCATTTATTCCACATTTATTAAGGGGTATAAAAGTTTTTTCTTCTTAATTTTAATATTTACTAAACAGCCTAGAGATGCTTATATTTTAGAACGGAGGGAGTACTTTGGAATGCACGATTTTAAAAACAGGGGAACATAAAAAACATAGGAATAGAATGCCATGCCCAATAAAATCCTGCAGGATTCCAAAACACAGGAATATTAGTAGTGTCTTTGGATAGTTCGCAAGAAATAAAACACAATAATTCTAAAGGAATTAGAGATAGTGTAAAAAGAGACAGAGAGTAAGTGCATTCGACTTCTCAAAGAAAATGAAAACGTAAGCTAGGATCTCATGTTTGTTTTCCTATGGATGAGAGTATAGGAAACCAATCCATAGGATTTTGCAAACTTCATTCCTTTGTTTCAAAGGATCTCGTAGGAAATATTTTCTAAGGAATCAAGCCCTCCAAAAATCTTTTCAAATTTCTTCAATCCAAAGGAGCCCTAAGTAGAAGCACTAGAAGCGTATAGGGATGGCTCAGTGGGCCATTGACGATAGTATTTATTCATTTGTGTGTATTGGGTAAATTAAGGTTCAATTGCCACAATTTCGTCTTCTAAATCTTTTAAGGCATTTCGAGTTGTTACTCCATACTTCCACGACTCTAACGACACACAACTCACCTCTCTCTCCTCAAATCATAACAGTTATCCAACCTCATTGCATTCTTGCGCCTATGGCCATAGCCCATCACCCTTCATTGATGACTACAGCCTGTCTACGAGGGCGTGCGGATGGAGCGTTGGCATAGGAGCCCCAAAAAATTGGGGCCCCCAAATTAGAGTGGCCCATTAGGCATAACCCAGCCTGCTGTAGTAGTGCGGTTGTGGCGTCGCTATCTAACATCTGTTCATGTGCGAGCGAGGGGCTGAGACTGAGATCGAGGTGAGCGTCGATGGTTCATTTGCCGAGCAACGAGCCGAGGCCACGAGCAGCTCTGTGGCTGCCTCCTCAACCTCGCAATCGATGACAACGACACACCCTAGCGGTTGTGGCTCCTCAACCTCGTGATTGATGATGACGCCCCTGAGTGGCTGCCTCCTCAACAGCTCGACCTCGCGAAGTCAGGAACTCAAAATCGACGATAATAACGCCTCCAAGCAACTGCCTCCTCCTCCTTGACCTTGTTAGAGTGATAAGTGAGATAATGAGAGTCGATATTGGGTTGCTGAATTGCACGATCGATTCATAATTTAGGGCCCCACTTTGTATTTCGCCGTTGGGCCCTAAATTCATAGAGACGGCCCTAGCTATCTAAATCTAGATAAGTGATGTTATGCCGGAATGAATATATATAGAGAGACATAGTCATTTGCTCATATGTTAGCTTCAAACAACACCATCTTAACATAATCCAACAGCTCTGGAGAAAGTCGAAGTGTTTTTATTTGGTGGAAGTGTTTGAGCTGGTCCTAACTTTAGAGAAAGAATTAGAACTCGCATAGGTCATGGGATTAAATCTTACGTAGGCTTACATACTTTTATGAACTATTATCTCTTGAGATAATTGATTTATGGACTGAACAATTTCATTCTGATGAGGACATCGCTAGCACACCTAGACCAATAGGACCAATCACGCAAGCCAGAGCAAGAGAATTAAAACACCAGGTGAATCTTTTCCTAAAAGATACTAATTTTAATGAGAATGAATTACTACCTAATGCACCAATTTTGCTTGTTATCAGATACCAAGATTAAGAGCAAGCTGGCTTGATATTTGGAGAAGATCAAGTTGAATTTTGCTAGTTTGTAACACAAGTATACAATATATAAGATAGATATTTTAGAGGTAAAATGCCACTTGAATTTTGCTACAGATAGCTAGCTTTTACTTCAAGCATGCAATGCATCCAGACATGCACTGTAGCGTCAACGTGGTACTGTAGCACTACCGTACTGTAGCGTCTCCATACTGTAGCACCGACCTCACAAGCCTATATAAAGGGCTGCTCTCCTATTATGTAAAGCAGATTTTGACACTTTGAAATATAGAATCTTGTTCTAGGGTTTGTGTGTGATACTACTCCACCCCCCATAGAAACAGGAATTGATTTGAGTGTCTTGACTCCGTTGTTTTTGGAATTGCTTCCTGTGATTGCAAGAATCTGTTTACTCCACGTGAGAGAGTAAACAAAGGGATCGAAGCGTGTGGTTGGATGAATCGAGTGCCGCAGGTTGCTGTAGCCGAGACGGTGGTTGGCGGTGTCGTTCATCAGGTTGCACGGGTCCAGTTATCCTCCAATCCTACGCCATGAAGATCAGGCCAAACTCCATACCCCCCGCATCACATTCTTTGTATCATTAATATAGATGGGCCTGTACCTATATCAAGTTCAGTTTTATGTATAGTTCTTCATTCACAAGAAAAGAATTTCTAGCTGGGCAGAGGTATTTCCAACATTAGTCTACTCCTATGTTGATTGCGGTCAACAATCGGCTTCTCTTGTGTGGCCACCAGTTTCCTTCTTGCTTTTCTTCCTTCTGGAAAATATGCTCACTAGTTTCTACGGTTGCTGATATCAGTCACCGAGTGTTTTTTTGAAGTTCAGTCACGGAATTACCCGTACATTGCTTTCTCATCGCAAGACAGCTACTCTAAGTAATTCATGGGACACTCAAGTGATAAATTTTTTAGACAAAATTTAAATTCTAGGATGACAGCCTTTTTAGGACAAAGGGAGTCACAGGTCCAAGTACCTCTTCATACACTACTACAGGATAACCCATCCATACCACCCTATCAGTACTGGTTGGAGAAAACCTAGCACTGATAGAGGGTTTCTCACACACCCGCCTAACCCACGCCCTCTACGAACAAAAACCGGCACTGATAGCACCACATCTGTACTGGGTCATTAGAAAAACTAGCACTAATAGCATCAGTGTTGGGTTTTTAAATGAACCGGCACTGATATGATGCCATCAGTGCTAGTTTTTAATTAACCGGTATAAAAAACCATTGAGCCAAGCCGATGGAGATAGCGCATGCGGCTGGGGACACAAAATATTCTTTAAGTGCGGATCACCCTCGCGTTCTCCCCTCGACCCTTCCGCCTTCTCCCTCTCCATCCCCTTTCTCTCCCCTCTACCATCCCATTCCTCGAGGGGTGGCCTGCTCCTGGAGGACGCCGGCGGTGAGGCCTAGGAGCCCACTGGCCGGTGGTAGTGGTGGCCTCCCCCTCTCCCTCCCTTCTCCCCAGCTACCAGATCCGGCAACATGGAGGTCAGGGGCCGCCGGATCTAGAGTTGTTGAGGCTGCGGTCTCCTCTGCCGGGTGGTGCAGGGCCTCCCCGGGCAGCCGGGTGATGTTCTTGATCTGTTCTTTATCTGTTAACTTGATTCTGTGTGACTTGTTGGATGCAAGGAACCCTGATCTGTAATGTTATTCTTGTTGTTGGATGTGCGGTGGATCTGTGGATGTGGATCTGTTGTGTATTTTTTGATGTGTCCGTCTATTGTATATGCAAATACAAGTTTGATCTCTATGTATGTGTACAAGAATATGTGGAATCGTGTTCTATTGATGTGTATGTGTATTGCTTTTTGTTTGATTTGGATGAGCCAGCTCAGTCTTTTTTTTTTGGCTCGTGAACCTTATCTGTGCCGGTTCTTGGAACGCACTGATGAGAGGGGTCATCAGTACCTAAATCATAGTGCCGGTTGAAAAACTGGCACTGAAGAGCTTTTCCAACCGGCACTGATGAGCTTTTTTTTAGTAGTGATACTAGTTTCTTTCTTCTAAAACTTCTTGTTAGTGTAGTAGATATGGTATATCCTGTATATATGGTCATACGTCATCAGAAATACCACATACTTAATAAGATGCAGAAGGTGAAGACCGGATATGGGTAAAGTCACGGATAGAGAAGGAAACATACTTCCGATAGAGGAGGACTCCGTAGTCTGACTCGGTTACGACAAGGTTTACTCTGCTCGTGTCCTATTCGGAAGTCTTTAGGTTCTACATGAAGAAGGAGTCATCTATCGGTATAAATACAATGCCTCTTAGGAGGGGAGGGGGTCAAATCATAAGCTTACAAGTCCAGAAACACCAAGCCAGAAGGAGCCTTTTCGCTAAGTTGCCGACTACTAGATTCCATGAACCATAGTCGGTAGGCTAGGTAGACAGTTAATACACGTCCGTGTACTTGGTGTATATTCCGTCCAATATATATAAACTGGAGTAGGCTATTACCCATCTTAGAGGACTGAACCAGTATAAAAATCCCTTGTCCCACTGTGTTTTTACATATCGATGAATACCTTGGTATTAGATAATTTCTATATCCCTGAATGCTATAGTCGGGATCCAACCCTTAGACACTTCTATTCTTGAACTCTCTTCTTTAAAAGCTTAGGTGGTACCTTATATAAATGCAACTTATGCTCAAGGGTCTCTGGGTTGGTTAATATCCATTAATTGCATGGTGTTATATGTTCTGGATTAATACGATTGGCTTGAGATTTGAAACATACCCTTCAGCTGAAATTATGTGATTGTTGCAACTTAATTTGCCACCCCAAGCCAGAGAAGGACTTTTACAACTCGAATGCATGTGTACTCGTTTGCTTAGAATTTCTTAAATATCAAGCAAATAGTTAAAAAAAAATTCACACCATCGATTCTAAAACCTTGCAAAATCTTCGGTCCAAATTTGAATCTACACAACTAGAAACAAAATAAACAAATTCGGTCATCGATAGTAATGAGAAACAAATTGTATTGCTTGTTTTATATAGGATTACATGAATTGGCAAATTCTAGTTCCTTTATCGCATGAAGGTGGGTCTTAGCTCTCAATCAATATTTTCAATACCAGTTTTAGAAGAAAAAACAGTTTCCTCCTAGACAAATGTTTCGCTCCAAACTTTTGGTACTAAATTTCATAGATCGGACAAATAATTTTGACATGACTAGCGCGTAACTTTTCATATATTCAACAAACTAAATAAATTAATACGTTAAAAGTGGAACAAAACTATCATGTGTGGGGACCGTTTGGAGGGGGTCCAAACGTCCCACAACACAAGTAACTGCTCAGGAAGTTCAGTTATGCGGAGAATGATACAGAAACAGAACTTCGATTAATTATACAAACCGACAAGATTTTAGTACAACCCAGACTCAACACACGCACACAACGGGCCTATGGCCATACACGTATAACCAAAAGACTCAACTCTGCACCACAGGAACGGCCTGAGCATAGAGTCGACTTAGAACTCGAAGCCTTCGTCTTTGTCCTAGACCTGATGATCGACAGCTTCCTCGACTTCACCTGACACTTTTTCCTGAACAGCTGGAGCGTGCAATATGTAAGACTGAGTACACAAGTACTCCGCAAGCCATGCATGGAAACATATAGTAATGCAGGATATAACAAAGGAGGGAACTGGTTTAACTCTAAACCTTATCAGTAGTTCACAATTATCCCATTTGATAAACAAATTTAATTTTAAAGGGTTTAACATTTCATGCCATATTTCTCACAATTTAAACCATTATCTCAATTCTACTCATGCCATTCCTCTGGATTCACCCATAGACATATCTCCATTAACTAGGAGCACGGCGTATTCGAATACCCAACGACTCTGCAGTGTCTGCCCAGCTTTACCCGCACGATACCACAACCTGATTAGGGTTGAGATAACAAAGTATACCACTGCTCCATGCTCATCTCTGTTCTGCCTAGCGGGTTAAAGGACAAGGCGCCTGTTGGCCTCAACTTGGCCTTCGCGAGGGTGTGAACCAACCCGATGACTCGTCCACCCACTATTGCACGACTAGGAGGAACACGCAGTCCTCAAAGACCGCAAAGGGCACCGCAACACCCACACTCACATATATTTAAACAATCTCACCTCACTCAGTGGCCATTACACACGTTAAAGCCTAAAATGCCGATACACTGAAAGGCTGCAGAAGTTCAATTCACCGGAGCAGTGTATACTGGCTCCGAATACCTCGATCGTGCGGATAGGCGCTAACTATATCACTTATACTGGCACAAGAGGGTTATGTCCTTAAAACTTTAAATAAATCACATACCTCCAAAACTATCACATAAAGTAACAAATTCATATAATATTCAACATGTTCATAATAAGAAGAATTAACCTATAGTTATCAAAGATATATATTAGGCTCAACTCAAGACATGGCAATATATTTATAACAATATAAAATAAAAGGTATTCTCTATTTCGAAATACTTTAGAAAATTAACTCATGCATCCTATTTAAGTACTTCAAGGTAGTACTCTACCCAAATATGACCTAGCTCCAGATTGAGTTCAATTGTGTTCAAAGGGTGCATGACTTGCCTTCAGAATCGGCGTAGTCTTACCAATCGTCTCCTCCTACGACTGTGTAGGCGTACGCGTCAGCTGCGATTTCGGACTCCTCGATCGGATCTGTTGCGGCGGGTTCTATCGTTACACAAATAGAAATAAATAAGCGAATAATTTCAAATAAATGGCAAAAATTCAGAAAGTGCACAAGATAATTAAAAATAGGAATTTTAAAAGAAGTATGGGATTTTTCCAAAGTCGCGTCGAGCAGAAACCCTAGGGTTAAAATTAGGGTTGCGTCAACGGTTGCTCGCATCACGACGAAATTAGCGTGGATGGATTTGAAATAAATCAAGGAGTCAGGAATAGGTCTCAGATTTTTTTCTGAGGTCAAAAGAGTAATAAACCAATTGAATTAGTGAAATAAGCTTTTCTGAATTATTTTTCAATAAGAAATTAGGATTTTCCTGTTCTTCTCTCTCCTTACACAGGAGCCGGCCGGCAAGCAAGGATGCCGACGGCGGAGGGGGCTGGTTCCCGGCGAAGTGGGACCGGTTTTGGGCTCTGGAGGTTGGGGAGATTCCATTCCTAGGGTTGGTTGTAGCCAAGGAGACGGTGGCGAGCCTGGCGGCTGCGAGCAGAGAAGGGCGGCGGCGGTAGCCTGTGGTGGCGGCTCTCCAGCGAACTGGTGGCGGCGAGGCGTGACGGCTAGGGAGCATCAGGGCGGCCAGGGGTAGCTATTGGCGGTGGAGGCTGGGCTCGGGGAGGTGTGAGGAGACGGCGCACCGAGCGGCAAGCGGGCGGCCGAGCAGAGGCGCGGCAGCGCCGGCGAGCTCCCGGTGGCGGTCTCACTGGGGAAACAGAGGTGAAAGATGCGTCTTGGGATGAGGAATCCATGCCCACCTTCAATTTGGAGTGAGGGAGAAAGGAGGCGACGAGTTTTGAGGTTCTTCCTCCGGCGGCTGAACTGGGGGTTCGGCTCTTATCGACTCCGGCGACGACGAACAGGACTACAAGGGTCGGGGCAGCCTTAGGGTAGTTGAAGGGGAGGTGATGGCGGTCCCGTTTGCTGTTGGTGTCGGCCGATGAGGGAGATTGCAGGGAGGGATAGAGGAGAAGATAGAGACGGTGGTGTTGATGGTGAATGTTTGCAGCGGCAATGACGATGGTTAGCTGAGGCCAAATATCGGGAGTATGGGTGCTTGACGTATGGACACCGATGGAATTTTTTTCATTTTTATATTCATTTAATAAAATATTTACAAAACTAGATTTTCATTTCAAACATTTACAAAAATATACTCCCGCCGTCCTCTGGGAGGGCGGCAAGGGGGCCGCCTGCAAAAATTTGGCCGGACCCACGCCCGCGCCCTCGCCCCTCGCCTGCGCCCGCGCCTGCCCCCGCGCCCCTCGCCCTCGTCCTCGCCTTGCCCGCGCCCCTCGCCCGTGCCCACGCCCGCGCCCTCTCCCGCGCCCCCCGGCCCCCGGCCGGATTTTTGCAGGCGGCTCTCTTGCCGCCCTCCCAGAGGGCGGCGGGAGTATATTTTTATAAATGTTTGAAATGAAAATGTAGTTTTGTAAATATTTTATTAAATAAATATAAAAATGAAAAAAATTTGACACCGATGCATCACTAGCGAGCTTCGCTGCGTGGCTCGCGAGAAGGAACCAGCGGCAAGGAAGTCGACAGAGCTTTGCTCTGTCTCAGGCAGAGGCGGTGGAGGCGATGGACCGGCCTGGGCTGGACCAGTCTGGGCCGATAAAAGGAAAAGGCGAACCGGGCCGAGGGAAAGCAAATTGACCACGAGCGAAAGGAAAATGGGCCGATGACCTGCGAACGATGCGGACTCGTCCGCGAGAATTTAGATGACGGATGAATGGATAGATAGATTTGCACCTCCGAGAAAAATAAAATAAAATAAAAAGAAAAGAAAACGAGGAAACAATTACGACAAATGAAGAACGACAATTTTTTTAAAAATGGACCGAAACGACGAACTCGACGCATGATTTTTTCAAAAATTCACAAAAATAAAAAACGGTTTAAAAAATTAGTCATTTTTACGACGGTTACATCATGATAAAAAGTACTAATTTATAACAATTTCTTTTAATCCATATGATCCAAACAACAACTAACCAATTATAAACTTTGAACACCATTATCTAAAAATAAAACAAAAACCTCAGCACTATACCCTTCTTCTAAACATCCCTCGTTTGATCCTCCCATATTCACATTCACAACCAGTGGACATCTTTTATTGGCGTTGTTCCTGCTCTTGCCCATTGCCCTCACACTACCCTTTCTCTAGTCGATGCTATGCCCCTTCTCCACCCATAGTATCCGGTTCTCCATCTTTGACTCCCAATCCCCTTCTTCAGTCATAGCCAGTACCAAGAGAGCTCCTCCTCGCTGATTTGAGAGGATCTAGGGGCCGACTGAGTTGTTCTTTCCTACTTCACTGCTATCGCTGCTATGCCATTGGACTTGAGCCCGTTCCGTCATTTGTCTCTCCCCTCGCTGCAGGCACCTCCCTCACTCTCACTTGTTAGTGGCTGCCTCTTCTTTTGTCCCGAGTTTTTAGTATGAAATTTTTTAGGAGAAATAGTGGAAACCCAGAGAGAACACGGAACATGATGACGAGGTGTGCATCTCCTCAGTGTTTTCTTTTTATATTTCATTTTCCTTTTGTGGTTTTTCCTTTCATCCCCATTTCAAATGTACATACAGGTTACCTTGGAAGTTCGAAGAGAATGTACAATTCCTACATTTTGAAAACTGGATCCTATATATTTGTAACTCATTAACTACAATCACTCATACTAGTAATATGCACGTGCTAATGCTACGGCGACATTTGATAATGCGATGTATATCAGTTAATTTCAAAATAACTCCAAACATCAAGGCTAATAACCATAAACAAAAATTTAACATACTAGGGGAAATGTATACCAGTTATAGGATAGTGAACCAACCTGAATGTAAAACATTATGGAACATCAACGAAATTAACATAATTCAAAACATGATTTAACAACCTCAACTGGATAGCATTAATTGCTGACAACAAAATTGAGGTATGATAGACAGATATGAAACTTAAAATGGTGCTTGGGCCTTTGAGATGAAAATTCTTCCAATTCATCGGTCAAATCCCAATCTGTCCATGTGAACATCATCTAGAATCATAAGAAGAACTGCGGTGAATACATAGTCTACTTGCGGGAAAATGGTGACGCCAAATGTGTCCTTCCCCAGCAGCATATTCAAAACAGTGAATTGATGGTTCATCTATAGTAGATATGCCATAAATTAAAGTTTTGAATCTCCACAGTGTGACGAGAAATAGAAGCAGTTCAAGTACTTGTGCTAAGATATGGTAATGTTTAATTTGCCAAGTTAGAAGACTCAGGGTAAGTCAAAGTAGCTGCCCTTGATCTTAAAATCACAGGCCTATTCTGTTGTCTTCCCTGTCAAAAAGATATCTGTCTTCAGCAGTTTAGTTGGATAATTGAAGATTTCTTCACGGAGAAGAGCATATGCTCACATTCATGTTGTCCGCTCTAAATACTTCCCATCTGTGGTGCATGCTAAATACCTAAAAATTTGTTGTTATTAGCATTTAAATCATGGTCACTCATCTTAGTTGTTGCTAAATACTGAGGTAGTTGTTGGTAGAGCATTTATCTTCATTGCAGTGGTAGCCTTGCAGTAGGATTCGATTTGTAAAATGCTAAGTGACAATTGGATGTAATGATAAAAGGCTGATAAATTTAGGCCCATGTTTTGAGGTTCATGTTACAGACTTAATAATCTTGTGGATTTCTACATCGTAAAGAATAGCTCATGATCACAAGAACCATGAAATTAATTGTTGAAGCACCCATAGTCAACGTCTTAATCTCACTATTAATTCAAGTTGCAACTCATAATCAATTGCTAAATGATTCAGGACTCAACAATCTATTTAGCCAAAATTAGCATTGGTAAAAGAGTTTGCAAATCAGTATTTGAAAAAAAATAATGCCAATCAAGTCATCCAACTAAAGAAAAACAAACAGATAGATAATATGGACAGGTTGAACAGCTAGGCACGATTATTTGAAAAAAAAACCATTCTCATTACCTTTTTGTTGACTCAATTCCGGGAAATAGAACCTAATAGGCTCTCACGCACTTCAAGGAGGTATATACTTCAAGGAGCTAAGGTTGTAAGGTTTTTAATTTTTCCTTGTCCAACCAACTATTTTTCATTTTACACAGCTGGTCACCACACATCTGTTTGCAATATTTCTATTCAATAACTAAATTCTGAAAGTCAGGGGAAATGCGTGACCATTGTATGGAACCATACATGATAAGAAAATTAAATACAGATGTTTGTTAAGATATGCACAAGACAATTCACACATCTAAAAATGCTTTCTAGGGGCACAGATGTTCCATAGAGATAGAGAAGGACTTTTTGCATCCCAAATGGTTGAACTGTAATGCCACTTTTTCGACCCAACAATGAAAAGATAAATTTTGACAGCTAAGTTAAAATTATTAGTTCAAGGAGAAATACAGAAGAAAATCCTTCAAGTTGCAAAGGGAGTGGTTTGGGATTGGTCCATATGTGCCTGGTAGAAAAGATTGTGTTTTATAACAAGACAACGGTGATAAGGATAAAAAAATTTCTGTTGAGAATCTCACCGGCTGTTTGCACTGTTCTATTTTCTTTTGAAGAACCAAACACCTAATCTGCATTCAAAAAATTAAAGAAGCCCAAAAATTATCTGATATAAGACGCTTTATTTAATCTGTAATATCCCTTCTTCTCATAACAGAAAACAGGTTATGTCAATCGAGAGAGCTATGCATTAAAGCAAGAGTAATTCTTGGTATAAGTTAACAAGTAAAGGTCAAAATGTACTTAAAGAAAATAGGTGTAATACAGTTTGAAACTCGAAACAGCAGTGATATGTATTTTTTTAGAAGATACACATAATTTTACACATCATTTATACAACAATTATTGATTAGATGTTACCCTGAGAATAGACCATTCTTTAGGAAATTATACTCAGCAAAATTATAAGAAATAACTTCAGCTACAAACATTCTTCAGGAAATTAAATTAACATTGCTCTAGCAGTAAATGCAAGTTAAGCATTTTTTCTTTATATCTCCTCCGAGGAAGAAATAACTTGAGCTATTATCTTCCTTCAAAAAATTATTCGCATATAGTTTGAGCTATGAACAGCATATAGATTAATGGCTACATGTGTGTTTCTCATTTTTGTATAAATCGAACAACATATAGTCAAATATTCAGGCTATAGTACTGGATTCAACCATAGGTTCCTTCACATCTACACAAAAATCAAAAATCGAAAATAAGAAACACCTGCTGGCATGCTGCAGCTCACTGATGTCCTGTCTAGGTCTGTTGGTGGCAATTACATGGAGGGTTGTGGGTGTACAGGAGCAGAAGAACCCTGAAAAACCCAAACGCTTAGACATCCGCAGAAATTGAAGAGAAACAGAAGAAATTAGGCAGCCTACCTACGATGTTTTGAGCGGTGATGACGGAACTGTCAGTAATATGTCCTAGAGACAACATGGAGATGTTATATATATCACATGCTATGTTTATAATGTATTAATTTGTTCCTTGAAATAGACATTATCATTATTGATCAATGAATACGTGACTTATTTATGAGACTTTTAATATCAAATATTGCTATTTTTAAATGATCTCTGATCATATATCATATGAGGAACAAATATGATTTTGATATCAGCATATGTATTGATTGATGATCATGTCTCATGGATCATGATATGAAGATACCAAATCGATAATATGAACATATGTTGGATAGACCCGCCATGAGATACTGCAGAGATTTTATGTGTCATCAGTTAGTCTCAAGTAGTGTTTATGCAGAGTCTTTAGACTTGAAATCATCATGGTTCCCAACATACGTAGTAGCTTATTTTGGGACTACTAAATACTACTTCGTAACTGGGTAGTCATAAAAGTAGTCTTCGGGTTTGCTATGAAACATGTAGTGGGATGTGAATGATCAAGATAGAATTTGCCCCTCCTTACGGAGAGATATCTTTTGGTCCCTCGATGTAATGGATTATGAAAGTGCATGGCCATGCTAGGGTGATTGAGGTGTCACTCATAAGTTTGTAATCCATCATAGGATCGAGAGAGTGATTGAGCTATTAAGAGGATGATACAAGTCTCGCCTTGAGCTCAATCGATATCGTGAGGCAAAGGAATTTGTACATGACGACATTACAGGTTCAGCCGATATGATCTTTACGTATATTTTGGGGCTAATATGTCTTGCTAGAGGCCACTATTAACAGGGTGACCAGAAAAGCGTTTCCGGGTCGCGACAAAATATACATGAACCTACAGGGTCGCACGCTTAATGGGTTAGAACACTTATTCGAATGTAATTCGAATATGGGCTCGATTCGGATAGAGATTCGAGTAGACTCTTATTGGGTCTCGGTCCACGAGACCCAAGTGAGGAGGTCTATATATAGGGAGGCGAGGGGGCGAGGAGATTCACGTTTTCGATTGACCTCGAGCCAAACCCTAGCCGCCACCTCCCGAGCCAAACCCTAGCCGCTCACGAGTGCTAGTACACTCGCAATCGGCGTTCCAGCGCTGGACATGTGGATACCGGTGGAGGCGCTGCTTGCTACGGCGTTGATCGGCATCGACGCTGATTAGATCTGCTCGTGGTGTGGTTGATCGCGGTCTATTCATGGAGATTGACTACTTCCACTACTACCTCGACATGCGCGTGGTTGGACCGGCTTCTCCAACCCTTCTTCCGCTGCACTACGCGTCTAGTGGTAACGATTCATGATCCTTCTCTCGCATGATGTCCTGGTGTGTGCGGTAGAAAAGTTTTGTTTTCTGCTATTATAGTCTACGTGTACTCCTTCAGGAACCTTGCCATTGCTGGGCTAAGATTATGATCAAGGTTTGCCAACTCTACATACAACAATTTATCTCCCCATAACTTTACTCGGATCTTGGCTGGACAGTTGGTGGTTGAAGAGGCCCGTTTCCTGAACTTTGTCTCATAACGTGGCCACCCTCCTTTGCAGCACATGAGCTCCAGATATAAGCAAGTGCCCTCTTGTGAAAATGAGGACCTCCTAACAGACACCCCAAAGCCAGCACAGCGAGCATACCTTCGGTAGAATCGGTTGACCTCCATGTGGTTATTGAACACCATGCCAACTGCTGGAACGCCTATGTCCTCTCCATCAGACTCCTCTAAACTGGGATCCTAAAACAAAACCTCAATCATAAGAACATATTAAATACAACATGTTCAAATCCTAAAGTTCCTTCCAGCTTATACAAATCGATGACAATTAAACAGCCTTCTCTACAACATAGAAATGGAATCACTAATCATTGAATTTGCACATATATAATGTCATAAGTTTAGGTTTTCTAGGATGGCACGACATGATACCTTGTTTGGTCCATTAAAAGAACTAGAGCAATCATCTAAGTTAAGTTCTAGTACATCTTAATGTTACTATCTCTAATTGAGAGGTTGCAACACACCAAACCAATCAAGGATGAAGTGTATATGTATAAAGGATGGAACTAAACTGCCTCAGCAAACTAAAATGTAACTCCAACTCACCAACATAGATAGGAAAGCCTAAATATGAACAAATTGAAACTACAAAATCCTAACCTTTGAGTCATTGACTCAAACAACCTAAAGCTATAAATTTATAACCCAAAATCACAACTTCTTTCTTAGAACCTGATCCACTGCAAACACACAGCCATTCACGTAAGGAACCCTAAACCCCCATAAAATTGAAACAATCCTTTCCAAGTAACATCTCAAAATGTGAGTCAAGTCTCACTATAGAACCTCGAACCCTGCACACCTCAAACGTCTATGTGTCATGGACGCTAAACTGACGGGGTATTATACTCTATATAATAATTAGATAAAAAGGGCTGAGGGGATCAATCGGATCAAACCACTGCGTTGAGGTCATGGCGCCGGGCGCGCGGGGATTCCTCTGCAGAGGGGCGGCCATATTAGGCGGAGCAGTAAAGCAACAGGCACTTGGTGAGATGACGATGAGCAGCGCATTGGGATCGGCAGCATGCGACGCCGATCTACGCGGCAGAGGGTCGGCGGCAGAGAGGGGAGAGAGAGGACAGAGAGAGGCGTTAGGGGAAAGATGGAGAGATGGTGGGGGATCACCGGCGTACGATGGCTATTATAATAAAATAAAATATATTATAATATTAACTAAACTAAATAAAAATATATTTTTTATGAAATATGTTACATATTTATATATGGCTATTCATTTAGATTTAATTATTTCTTAATAGTAAGAAGTTCAAGTGGTAGTTTGTAAAATTTACAATAATAACATATAGAGTAGCAAATTCATTGAGATTACCACAACCTCCAGTTAAAGAAGTATATAGATACAAATTCATGCATCAACCGTAGGACATCGACTAGTTTTTTGTTACGTCGGTTACCGGTCATTAGGCAATATATGACTGGCCGGCCGGTTACCGCTAAGATATATGGAATCTTATCTCAACTCGATTCGTCAATTCCATTCCCTTGTACTGTTTCTCCCATTTGATCAGCGACGTAACAGATCCAGCTTTAAATCCAGTTCAGTACATGCATCCATCATGCTGTAGGTAGATGAACTTTATAACTTTCAGGGATATATATTCGCCTACCTAACCTGATTACTACATGAGAACACTGCACGTACTATTCTTTCGCTTACCTAAACATGCGGTAATAAAATCATTTGGACTGACTCGCTACATACCCAACGGCTTGTATCCTCCGATTATCCACCTGAGATTATCTCAGATCAATGGTTTAAATTTCTGCAACTCCAACGTCTTTATTCATATCCACTTTCGCGCCAACCACTCTGCGACAACGGCAGTTTGGTAGCTTCTCTGTTCTATCGATCCGGACTATTCCTGGACTTCAGTTCTGGCAAAAGAATAGAACAGATGTAACCTAGATGGGGACATATGTGCTTATTTATCACTGTACGTGATCTTCTGTACTAGCATCACAGCCAATGCATACTGGACTCGCCATGTGCTATTGAAACTGGGAAAAAAACATTTTTCGTGATCTCCTCATAAATGAATATTTCTTCTCTTTGATTACAGAAACAATTAAAAGAAGATTATGGAGGAAATGTAGACAATGTACTCAAATTTAAAAGGAACAACATTTTTGCAACCCCGAACTTCCATTAGTCTAGAAACAACCATGATGCTATATAAACCATACACTATTCAATCCGAACTTTTCGAAACCACCGTTCGCCTTTTACTTTGACCCCGTATTTAGAGTGATTTTGTGTTGACGTAACAGTGACACTAGCTAATAGGCTATAGTCCAAGGCCCCATTCGATTATGGTGATTGAGCGATTAACCTCTTGGCTTACTAGAGATCTCTATAAGAGACCCAATTAGCTCACGATTAATTTAGTATTAACTGCTATAAACATGAAAATGAACTTGGTTGAATTTTTTAAGAAACTTTTATATACAAAGGTTTTTTAAAAAAATTACATCATTTAGCAGTTTAAAAAGCCTGTGCCCGTGATAATCTAGTAGCCAGTAATTGATCAGAAGAGAACCTAAGAAGAGGGAGGAGGGGCGGTGTCTCCAGCAAGCTCTCTTTGCTGGGGAGGCGGAGATGGTGTCATCGGACACTTTTTTTATTGTGAGAGGAGGAAAGGTGTGACCGTGAAGTAAGGAGGAGGTGGAATGGGAAGGGAAAGGGGCCAAAGACAGAGAGGAGGGGGCAGGAGACGTGGGGATTAATCGTAGCAGCCAAGAGGGGGAGGGGATTGGATGCATTTAGGAAGCTAGTCTTTATAATGTGTGCAGGAGAGAGGGGGGGGGGGGGGAGGGTCTATTTATGGTCGAGGGTGCTTATTTACGATCATAGAGCACTTTTATAGCTATATGAGTAAATGCTATGATGGTGGGTTTTAGTGTTAGAGCCAGCTCATAGGATGGTAGGGCGGTCGCCCGGGCTTCATAGATGTGAGCTTTAATATGAACCATAAACATAATGCATAAAAATTGTCATCAACAAAGAATGTCTATTCACAACCTAGGCTTGACAGCATCTCTAGCTCCACTATTGGTGGGTTACATTTACGTGTTTGAAGGGCGATCAATTACCCATCACATTGTAATAAATTTGGCATTAAATTTGTACTTTTGAGACAATTAATATTAATTGTTTAGTTATATAGCTTATGACATTTTTTTGTCGAAGTATATAGCGTTGAAAAATTTACTCCCTATGTTTCATCCAACTAGCCAAGAACAAAGCTAGAAATTTTGCAAACTGCAACAAATACCAAATTTGTTCCTTTTTGGATGGTATAACTTGTAGGTGCTGCAATCTTCACATAATTGTGCGTTGACGATGCTCTTGAGCAGTAGACGTGGCCCTCACCAAACTTTTGTACAGGTGGCTCCCTACCGAATTCCTTGTCCCCACGTGATAATTGCACGGATCAAATTGAAGGCCATCTTCTCAAAGTGATCGTTGATCATGCCATAGCTTCGGCACATTCATATCTTCAATATTGGCCATGCATCATCATAGATTAATTATTGCTAGGTTAAAGCAAATAAATGTAAACTTGTAGGAGTAAAGTTTATAACCTCCAGTTTTGTAGGCACTGTTCTATTTGGTACATGTTTACCCACCATTTGCAGGCAATTAGGCAAAGTGTTAATGGCCCCTCCTGACCAAACAATCTGTTGGTTTCAAGTGCAATCTACACTACGTACTTGCCAAGTTTGACGTACAGTTTGTAACGTAAGTTTTGTCTCGTTTAATTTACAACAACTGTATCCTGTACTGCTATATATAGATTAGAAACAAAAATAAATGAGATTACATTGGCCAACGATATGATCTCTGAACTACTGAACTCCACCAACTAGTGAAGTTATATCAACTGTTTGCTAATTAACTCCCTAATCCACAATGTTATATTGTATCATGTTATCTAGCTAGTAATTAGATGGGACCTTGCAACCTCCTGATAAAAGCCATTGCCATGCATGGACCCGTTTGCGCTAGTGTTCAACCTGTTCATCAGCGATATGTGCACTGTGAGTGTGCAATATTGGCAGATGTCATTGATGATAAATATTGTTCTATACACGATAACTCATAAGGTGATAGCTACCTTCTAACGCTCACCACTGCAATAGCTAGGAAGGCCCCCTTTTGTGGCACAATTGGTGGCGCATCCCAATATTTATATTATTATTATTATTATTTAGATCTATTTATATATTACAAACCTTGCAAAGGTTTGATCCATGTTAATTGCGTCCATCAATCAGGTTTACAAGAGTCAGTAGTTAAAAGCCTTTTCTAGAAATAAACCACTTATGTAATAGAATATTTTTTATGCATGACTTCTGTTTGGTAAACTATTATAGGATGACTTGAGATTTGACCACTATCCACTATCAGTTTCTGCACCAAATCGCTCTCAACGCTGCTGTGGTGGCATATGTACTAGATTGACTGATACGGTCATTCAGGTGAGTTCTGATACTAAGGAAATACTCTCCGGTCTCCACACGGCGTCACAGTCGATCTCCAGCTGCTGAGAGGACATTATTTTGAGAATTTTGAGATCGTACTAGTGGCAAGAAATGAAAAATAAGTACGGAGAAAGAAAGCTATTTCCACACTTTCTCAATCTATGCGATATCATATCAAATCCTGCGACTTTTCGTTGGGCCACGGCGAGACGAGGGAGAAGCGACGCAACTGAAGCAGTTGATGGCCTTATAGGGGAAGCTGATGTAAGTTGGAACGGCCCAGTTTGGCAGCACAGCGCCGGAGACCGAATCACACGAGCACGTGGGCCCGGTCGTTTGGGCTCAGGCCTTTGCAGCAGCACTGTATTCGATGACAGTCCCAAGTGATTGGTTTGGCTTAGCCTAACAGGCTTAGGGCTTGTTTTTTTTTTAATTACTAGCAAAATACCCGTGTGTTATATCAGGTGAAGCCGATTTTAATTATAGAATCATACGTAATCTCCTATTATCCTACGTTGCACGAGAAGAGTGATCGGGATTATAAAGCTTTCCTTTGTATGTATTCCTATCACTACTTAAAAAATGGTTTGTACATGCGGATAAATATATTTGTATGGACGGTTCGAACAAACATTGCGTTACCCCACCTGTCAGTGAGAGAGATCGATTCAGATCTGGTGAGAGAAGCGGCTATAGGGTGTTTCGCTTTTCTCGGGTTACGACGGCATGAGCCCAGCTCACGGTCTCATACTCTCATGGACCAGGGGAAGACTGAGCGCATGTGTAGACTGGGTCTAGGGATGAAGGGCTCGATCCCTCGAGAAGGTAGGGCCCACCACCAATCTAGCCTCGTGCTCTCCCCACCACCACATCGATATCAAAATAATTAAGTATTTTTTGTTTCTCTCGAGTTCTCCTAGCTCAGTCGCTGCCACATCTCTCCTTCTCCTCGTGCCCTTCCGACTCCTGTTTATCGTGTTAATCAAAAAACAATATGCACCAACAATTTAAAGGAAAAAAAAGTAGATCTAGATCCAGACTTACGCTGGTTCTTAGTCAAATTATAAGCTTATTCATGAGTTTGTCTGAATTGGAGTGGGGTTTCTATGTTCGGATATTGTATACTAATTGTAGCATGAGAACCATTGCAAACATATGAGTTTGTGTTTGCCCCCTAGCCTTGTACTTTTTTTCAACATATGGAGTTTTTGTTTAATCCTTGAGCAGTTGTACATGTAAATTTCACTGGTAGATAAATGTAGATAAATTTGTTCCTTGAATAACACTTTTGGTTCATTTTTAATCTGGGTTGCAAACTTGCAATCCAGTGCAACATGAGTATTATACCACAGTGATTTCATTTGATAAATCTCTGAATAATTTCTTCACCCAAAGGCATCAATTTGGAAAAGAATTTTTACTGTTACTAATTTAATTTTTTTTTAATTTACAAAACTAATTTTTGATTTGAACTTTTTGCAGAAGTAGCCTCTTGCCGCCGTGGGCCACGGCGGTATTTAAAAACCGCCGTGGCCCAGGGCGGCGAATGGCATCCCCGTCAGGCGCGGCTAACGGCGCCGGCCGCCGTTAGCCCGGGAGGCCACGTGGCCTTGCCGCCCTGGGGGACGGCGGCGAATGCAATTTTGCATTCGGCGGCGAATGCATAGGACCGTCCGCACAGCGATCGGACGGTCCGAATCCTCCGAATGCTAATTTTTAACCCCAAAATTTTTGAAAATTTATTTGTCAAAATTAAATTCTTAAATTCTATTTATTGTGCCATTGCATTTATTGGGTCGATGTTTAAAAAAAAACCAAATATCATAGATTGTTCACGTCGTGAAAAGAACTTGTCAAACTGAGGGTATTTTCGGATCGCCACTCGCATTCCACTCCTCGTATGTCTGGATCGGCACTCGCAATCCACTCCTCCCCGTCTTTTGCCTACACGCTTCACAAAATTTAGTTTTAATCGTGGTTTAGGGTATGTTTTTTAAAGTTTTTTTTATAATCCGACGATGGTGGGCGTTGGTTTGTAAAATCGTACTAATCATTTTTCCAAGTTTATTTTCGGTAAAACTTAATTAATGACATGGTAATAGGTCGGTCCGTTTTACGTGAGGGGCTTAGGACCCTAGGCGAACGGAATGTTAGGGCCTATGAATTTTTTTCCCAAATTTTTGCGCAATGTACGGACTGAATGATTTTTAATTCGACATTGGAAGACGATATATTCTATTATTCGTCATCCACTCGGTCAATACTTAACGCAGTGCACATACAATAGCATAGTGATATTAGCTAGATGCGAGCCGTTTGCATTGCGGCATGATGAATGCGACACCCATAGTACGAAATACAACAAGGGAGACTACATTGTTAGCAGTACAATGTATCTGAAGGATAGGATCGAGTCTACAGGGGGTGAATATGGACATGACAAATTTAAACAAGTAATGCGAGACCTCTAAATAAAAAAATACAACAATAGCCCCTAGGTCATACGCCTCCTTGTCCTCCTAGGCTGCGCTCGCACGTGCCCGCGCGAGTACGTCAGGCGGTCCGCCGGTACCCCACGGGTGGCTCGGATCGCCTGAGCAGCAGGGGAAGCACTGGCGTCGTGCGGCTGTGTGTGCGGTGCACCTCCGAGCTGTGACGACCCGATCACGTCCTGCTCCGGAACGAGGTCGTCCTCGGTAGAGATCCAAGCAGAGGTGCTCGGGGCAGATCCCCGCCCAGTGTCCCCTAGGTGGTGGTGAGATCCGTCGCGTGGGTCTGGTAAAGAAAAGCTCGCGTCAGCCGCATAAAAAGTGCAATTAGTTATGGAGAATAGGTTCAATCCTGACGTACCTGACAATCCTCGCCCGATCGTGGAGGCTGCCGACCTCGATCCTCCGGCGGTACCAGAAGGACCTGCTCCCCACGACGTACTGGCCCCTGCAGAACCCGCCGCTCCTGCCGATGTCCCTTCACCATGGGGACCTCGCATATGTATCTGTATCGGTGGGACTGCATCGGAACGGCGACAAGTCAGAGCACGGACGACCGAGCGCATCGTGTTGCACATCCGGTCGAACGTGATCGTCTGCTCCTGCTGCGTGAGAGGGATGCCAGCCTGTAGGCGCTGCCGCAGTAGGTCCAGCTCCGTGTGGACCTGCCTAGCATCGTCCGCCTGTTTAGCAGGACATGCGTGGTTAGTTGCGCGTGGTACCTACAGTTGTTGATGGCCGAAGGTCTGTCGCATACCGAACTGCCGCATCACACTTTGCGGGCAGTTCGGCTCGACAGAAATGTCGAACAGCATCGGCGTCATCGTCAGCCAGTACGCCTGGTCCCTGGTGCAGAGGGACGACAGCCCGTGCGGCGCACACGCATGCCTCGCCTCGGCGCTGTACGGCTCCCAGACAACGTCGTCGTCCGTGATCCTGTCGAACTCCATGACGAAGTCTGGGTACGACTTCTGCACCTGCACGTGAGCGTACCGACGCTACAAACAGGAAAAGAGTTCTCGTTAGTCCAAGTAACATAAAAAACCGAGACGGTTCTAACACCGAACATACCTCACGACGACACCACACCGGAGGGTATCCCTTGTCTGCGCAGCCGTTTCGCAGCTCCTCAATTGCACGCAGCATCCCTGGATGAGGTCATGTATGAGACATATATCTGGCCTCATCCCCACCACCTTTTCCTTAACCAGCTTCAGAAACCAGTACCAACTCTCTGTGTTCTCGCCCTCGACGAAGGCAAAGGCCATGGGCAACACTTGGTTGTTCCCGTCTACTCCGATTGCCATCAACATTTGCCCTCTGTATTTTCCAGTTAGGAACGTGCCGTCGATGCAGAGAATGGGCCTGCAATGAAGAAATACAAACATGCACGCCTGCAGAGAGAGGAAGGCCCGCTGAAGGACGCTTTGCCCAGGATTTGCTAACGATGGGAAACTTTTGATTTCGGAGTAGCTGCCAGGATTCCTCGCACAGATGGTTTGCAGTAGACGAGGCAAATTATTGTACGAAGCTTCAAAACTGCCGAATCTCATTTCAATTATCTTCTGTTTGGCCCTCCATGCCTTGGCATATGTAATGGTGTACTTGTATTTCTCCTCGATGCGCCTGATAATTGACTTGGGCTCGAACCGGAGGTTCTCCACAACAACATAATACAGCTCTGAAGCGATGAATGCAGATGATATGTTCCTGTGGTACTTCTGAACACCCGGAAGATGGCAGTTGTGCTCCGTCACGATTGACATGGACCAACAGTCGTCATATTTCTTCCTGGATGCGTACATCCTCCATGGACATCCATCGCTTGAACTTGCACATTTCACTTCGTACACTGATCTGGTGGACTTTGATACCCAGAACTCCCTCCCAAATGACACGGCCCACATCTTCACAGCCTCTGTCAACTGTGCTTTTTCGGCGTATCTAGCGCCTTTCACCACTTCATTCTGCCGATACTCCCATGCGACGGTGTGCCCCTCTGAGACAACGAGTCCGGAGAAGTCCTCGTTGTCCCATTCTGCCGGGTATACATCGTCCTCCGAAGAATCATCGTCCTCCGAAGAATCATCATCCTCCATATGCTCAGGTTCTGAGTCTTCAATTTCCATCTCCTGTACTAGACCTGGGTGTCTCTCCCCTTCATCTGCAAATCCTCCCGGTCCCATGTCTTCTTGGCCTCCTTCCTCTCCGGCACCCTCGTCTTCTGCCTCATTTTAGTCCCCTGTTTCATCGGACCCTTCCGCTGTACTCGGACCAGCCTGATCAATGCTGACCACGTCATGCACTACCACTAGGATGCTCGGTGCCCATCCTCGCTGCAGTGCACTCTCCACAAAAAATACCCAGCTGGCCGTCGAATCTACTGGCATCAATTCCCACCAAAAACCTTCCACAGCCCAGCTAACCAGTGCGTACACCGTAATTGCATTTACTTGAGGATCTACTCCGAATCCCCTCATTAACCAATTGTAAACTCCAGGAAAACTTCTCTCAGCTGGAGCTATAATTCCCTTTTGTGCTACGTTGAACTCTGATAAATCTACCCCATATTGTCCTTCTCTGACATTTCCTTTACCGTGGTATATCGCGAATACAACTCTATTTGCTATTTCTGTTCACAAAAAAGATTTTATTAATCTGTACTAATCAATATTCGTTCCATAAAAAGGCTATACGTATGAGTCAAACAATTACCGTTTCTATATTTTACAAACTAACCCAGCAACGCTAATAAAGTTATACGCTAGGTTTATCTAACGTGTCAAAATAACGTATACCAACGATGGCCATGGCGGAGCATATTTATTTCTAAAATATCTACAATTTACTACCTGTCCGCTGTATTCTTCTAGTACGGTCAAATAAATTTAACACTAACGATGGTTATGCCAAACCGCTAATATTTTCATACTATGTCAGGTATTACACTACGCGTCTAGTACTATTAACACTTATCTAAAAAATTGACTACAAAACAGAGGGAGAGCAAAAAAAATACCTGGATTCGGCTGAAAAATCTGCGAGGGCTTCGCCGCTGTACTGCTCCTCCTTTCCCTCAGCTCTATTGGACGAACGCTGGAGGCGGAAGGAAGAAATGACGCGCCGGCGAGTGCGTGAATGGATTTTATACGAGAGGGCTAAAAACCGCCGTCCCCCAGGGCGGCGATTGGCCTATAAACCGCCCTAGGGGACGGCGGCGAATGCAATCAAAAATTGCATTCGCCGCCGTCCCCCAGGGCGGCAAGGCCACGTGGCCCCCCAGGGCTAACGGCGGCCGGCGCCGTTAGCCGCGCCTGACGGGGATGCCATTCGCCGCCCTGGGCCACGGTGGTTTTTAAATACCGTCGTGGCCTACGGCGGCAAGAGGCTATTTCTGCAATTGACCCAAATCAAAAATTAGTTTTGTAAATTAAAAAAATAAATAAATTAGTAACAGTAAAAATTCATTTGGAAAACCTGGCTAAATCTAGGCCAACTTATCGAGCCCAACAAAGCCCATATACAGCCCATCAGGTTTATCTCCACGTGGCAACGTTGGTGTGAGCGAAGCAATTAACTAACGAACCCTTCTTCGGTTCTTCCCGGTCGTGGACGGCCAAAAACCAGATTTGATAGTAGGCATACGTCCGCCGCAGCAGCTGAATAGCACCTCCTCCTCCGAGTCGAGCCGACGCACGCGAGAGAGAGAGGAAAAGAAAAAAGAAAACCCACGCATCCGCCGCTGGATCTCCCCCGCCCCCTCCTCCTCCTCCTCCGCGCTCGTTGGCTGCCGCGGTTTGGGCCCCCGATCGGTTGGCCCCGCACATGGTCGTGGCGGCGGCGGCGGCCGTGCGGGAGTAGGGAGGCAGGCGTACCGAGGCGGCGGCGCCCATGGCGGACCTGGCTTCCAGCTGCAAGGTAGACGCGCGCTTCCCCGCCCGTCTGCCCGCCTATTCGACCCGATCTCCGCCTATTCCGTGTGTAATTCGACGGGGGATTCGTTGCGTCGCGTCTATTTTGGGGGAAGTTGTGGCGTGCCCTGGCCCGGTCCTTGCTCGCGCTGCTGCCTGTAGAATAGGTGTGCTCCAAGGTTGACAAGTCCCGCATCGTGACGTCAGCATCCGCGGCGGGCGAACAAGATAAAGATAAAGATGAATGACTAGTCGCTAACCCATGCGTGATACGGGTAGTTATTACTGTTATTGTAGACTAGAAAAGTGGCCCGTCCGTTGTAATGGAATAAACTACTCGTTTAGGCTGTAATACCGTGTATGTATTTATAGTATGTATAGTATTTGGATATTACGGATGTTATATTTATAGTATTTGAATGTTACGGATTATAACGATATCTCGTGTGAGCTGTTATGCCCCACTCGCTTTATCTGAGCATGAAAATTGCTTCACCCTAAATAACAAAAGAAAATCATACACGGAAAATCATAGAAAAAAACATTAAACGTGATTTTGGGATAATATGAATTGACCTATCCTAAAAAAATTCCCTTGGATTATTGAAGAAGACACTCAATTAGAACATACTTAATAATATTAACTATTACGAAACTTAAAAAATCGATTTATTTGAATTTTTAAGAAACTTTTTTATATAAAGTTTTCTCAAAATTTATACCTTTTACCAGTTTAAAAAGTGTGTCCGTAATAACTAGTAGTCAGTAGCTGAAAAGAACGGGCTTAAGGCCAAAGGATATTTTTATAGTTTGGAAATCCCTATACTCCCTCAAAATCGATAATACAAATCAATCAAATCCCACCATATATTAGGGTGTTAATAACTAAGAGAAAATGCAAAACAAAATCTAATCTCTACATAACAAAGGTAAACTAAATACGGTGTAGACAAAGTTCTAGCATAAGCTATAACTTCATCGTAATGGCACTCATCTTCCAAATTGGCAGCTCTGATCATTAGTAAAAGTAAAGTCAAGAACCATACAACGCCTCACTTGCATCAACGGAAAATCGATCCAGGTATGCATAGTTAATTAATCATCACAAGGCGTGATGTTTGCAACCGCCCCAATTTGACGAAACGCCAGATCAAGAGCATATCCCCTCTACAGTGACAGGGGATAGGTAGCACATCCTGTGAATAAGCTCTAGCCTACTGTTGGCAATCGCAGAGAGAAGACGAGCCCCTAGCCTTGGCAAGAGGCGAAACACGGCACCCTTATACTAGGAGCAGCGGCGGAGGGGTTGGACAGAAGGTCTGGTGCCGAGCTTCCTCGCATCCAAACTGATTTCTAGAATGAAGAAACTAATCAAACGCAAAGGATTTGTAGGGGACAGCGGCATCCAGGATCGGTCGGGCACATGGTCCGATTGAATTTAATTTGTTGCATGTTGGGTTCGGACAGGGTGTCGATATACAACATGCTAGAGCAATCGAACAGGGAGTCCCAATCCGATCCAGTGCTCGCGCGCTAGGGTGGATTTTTCAAGGCGATCAGGAGGGACAGACAAAATCAATTTGGACTCGGGCGACGGACGAAGTTTCGGCAAAAACACTATTTATTTTTATAATAGTAGAGATATAAAAATTTATACGCTAAATCATTGATTATTTTTGAAATTGCAACGGCTTATACTAAAAGAAGAGTCTGTTACAACTCGCTGATTATTGATTTCAAAGTTCAGAATTAAATTAATAAATGCTAAATTGAGAGTTGAAGATAAGTACAACTTCATATATTTATTAATTATGAATTAGAGTTCATATCATTACAATTTTCTAATTATTAATCAATTTGAAATTTCAGAATTAAATTAATAATGTTTTAAATTGAGAGACAAGGTAGGTATAACTCCATATTTTTAATTTTGAATTTAGAAAAACTAAATCTAAAAAGTCCTTGGTATGTCCTAATCTCCTACGGTATGTTTATTTAACACAAACTCTTACTACGGTCTACCGTCACGATGATACGATCAATCTAAAAATCATTGCATCTAGCATAACAATAATTAAAAGGTACATAAAAAAGCATGCATGTTTACCTGTTCATATGAGTACGTGCTATGTATGCACCAGGATTGCTTGTTGGATGGGATACCGTAGGACACTGGTTATAGCTACAACAGGATTTGCTAATTTTAATCTCCGCGATGACTGCTCCACGCATCGGCAGAGAGAATTTAGGGATGTCAAGCTCGGATAGAGAGCACTTTAATTTTATTTAAGGGTGTCAATCGTATCTGCAACTAACTCTAGTTGTTATCGATCGGTTGGCTAAATCCAAGCCTTGATTAACTCTAGTTATTTTATTTAATCTACGGCTGTGATAATACAATTCACTTAATCAATGGTCGGATTTTTCTGATTAACGTGAGATTTTTCTAAAAAAAATACCAAATTAGTATAGGATATAGATAGATAGATGGATAGATGTATTATCATAAGCATATTTTCGAAGCTTCTAAATAATATAAACCATTGAGATGTGATCGGCTTCACCACGTAGCTTGATGGAGGAACACGTGTTGCGTGCCAAACGATGAGGAGCGTGCCTCATGTATGCAAAGTATAAACGAACGGTACCATGTTTGTGTTTATTCATCAACATCTAAAGTCAAACTGTAAACAAACAAGAACAATAATTTGCTATAGTTACCTGATTAATTTAACTAAGGAGAAATTAACCTTCTCTAATTACTGCCACGGTATGCACAACTGCCACCAAGGATGGGGCTTGGAGGGGCGGGACGGGTGGTGCTAGGCCCATGCTGACCCCCTTGTTGTCGTTGCCACTGCTGTCAAGTGGATCTGCAGTTCTCGGCGTGCTGCCTAGTGCACCTTTGCAAGCTCATGGATAGGGGTGTTGTCACACTCTCATCCGGTGCTGCTGTACAACTGCACTAAATAGGACATGTCACAAAGCAGTGAAGACTGCTTTTCATGAAACTGCGATATCGATATCAGTTTCAGGATATAGCCCTAGTATATACAAAAACAGTTATGCATTAATATAATCCTTAATTAAATAATAGTACTTATATATTAACTTACATTACAGCGTCAAGGCAACCCGAGACAACAACTAACAACATAAAAGCAACAACAACGGAATCAATGGACTAACTCCCAACACCATAGGCAACTGTTGAGAACTAGGACAAAATCTTAATCTTCTCTTCACTTTAACTTCAGCTTTTTGGCAGAGGAACTATATATAGAGTAAGGGTGAGCACCTATATACTTAGCAAGTCACGGGAATTAGGTGTTTTATGAAGGCTTCAAGAGAGGGTCAAGCTGCTTTGCAATTCCTTTATTAGAAACCATTTTGAAATATCTACGAGTGAGGTTGCATTTAATTTATGGGTTGGAAAGAGACTCACGTCTCAATCCAACCTTTGAGATGCTTTTCAATAACTCATTGGTATTGCACCGACTTCCCAAGTAGCTTCCAGAGCCATTTCTCTTGATAGCCTTAATCTATTTCTCGGACTTTCACAGTCCAGCTGCCCAACACAACACGTCATACTGCTTCCCCTCAGGAAACCTAGTCTATGATGCCCTCCGACATCCCGGTCACACAGACCATTTCTAACCACTCAGGTCATCCGTCAGCTGCTAAGGCCAACACTGGTAATGATTTCCAATCCATAACAAATTTTTACAAGCACTTGCAAACAAATCTACGCAATAGAAAACACCTTGCATCCACCCATGACTGTAGGCATGACTGTTCGAATGAGTTGGTTAACCTCTAGATAGGGGTTTACTTTACCTACAAGACATGAACATAATCTGAATACCCATCAGTATCACAGGCTCGCGACAATGCCTTTCCAAAGCCAACCCATGGCTACTATAATTTCAAGTGTCATTAATTTGGTTTTGGTGATTAATGATAAATCCAATTGTATGAGACTAATATTTTTATGAGTATTCCTTTGTATAGTCTTATTTGGATATGAAAATAGAAACGATGAGAGGTATATAATAAACTCCTCATATGCTAACTCTATCTCTCTAATGGGTCCAAAACATAGATGAACTCCTTTATTGTCCTTCAATATATGTGTGCACATAGCTCTCTTCATATTCATATATATGCACATCTTTAGGGGTGCTCACTCTATATTTCTTTGTCTCTTTGTATTAATGCATTTCTCCTTCCATATATATATATATATATATATAAACTCTATATGTTTTTAGTCGGGTTGTCATCAATCACAAAAAAAAGGAAAAGATTGAAAGATATATAACCAACAATTTGTGTAATTGTTGTTTTGGTGATTTATGAAAAATCGGCTTTGTGGACTAACCTTTTGTAATGAGTTGGTAAATAGGTCGTTCTAGACTTTACATGAGTTGAGATAGGAATGTATTCATTGATGATGGACCCTAATGATAACAAGTATGAAATGCATGTAGATCAAGCTATAAGTATCACTCCTTCTCTCCATCAACTTGTTAATATATTCACATATATAATTTTCATGTCGTTGACTTATGTGGGTGAGATTAATGTTTTATTCGAGCTTTGTCTTGATTAGTCTCTTTACATTGAGAACATCGAGATAATGAAGGTATGCATTTATTATTATGTCTATATGTTTGATAAATACTTTCTATTCTTGCATAGAGTAAACACCTGCTTCACTCAAATATTTTGTATGCATATATTTAGGGGGGAGTAAATCCTATATCTTGTTGTGCATGTATTTGATCCAAGCTAATCTCTTACATTTAATTGGGATCTTTACATTTGTGCACACATGCGAGTATATGAAACTTGTGGTGTTGATAAATACTTATCGATTTATTCGCATCCTTTATATGCAAGCAGTTGGTCAACAAGTAGTGATTGATAACCGAATAATTGGGACTAACAATTTCCTTGAGGTGAATGAAAGAAATAGGTCATAGGAATTGGAAATGGTGTTGATGCTCGAGTGAGGTCAAGACACGCAAAGATTCAAGAGCGATTTATAAAAGGCAAAGAATGGACGACATAAGTTGAAACAGAACAAGTGGCTTGAAGAAATAAGAATGACCGGATCTCGTGTGTTGATGAACGTCAAGTCAAGTGTTGACAAAAGAGAGTGATGTTCGTTGTCAAGTCAACACCACGAGGATAAGCACAAGACAAAGGTACAATGAAGCAAAGTGTTCTTTTTTTAGTCTTTTACCGGTCTCTGTGTTTTTAGTAAAGACCAAATTGAGTAAAAAAATGCCGTACTATTAAGAGGGATAAAACATTGTTTGCTAAGTTATGTCTTAGTGCTCAAAATGATCTATTTTTGTGTGAGTTTGAGAAACCTAAGTCAAAACACCAACTCCGGTTTGTTTGACATGTCACAACACATATACCAGGATTATTTGCAAGTTTTTCTCTATATCTTTGAGGTTTTGGACCATGCTTTTTATTGGGTTTGACAGCCCTCGAAACAAGCTTTCCATAGAGTCCAACATCATCGAAATCGGACTTTGGAGTAAAAGTTGTGGCTTTTTTTACCTGAGCTCGATCAGAATATCCGACCCTAAATCACAATATCCTATGTGTTTGTTGGAATATTCGCTGTCCTGGACAATCTGAAATTCTAAGAAACTGAACTCTCAGGTTGGGAAAACTTTTTAGTTGAAATATCTAACCTGGTAGTCGGAATATCCGATATTCTGAGGAACTTGAGTGTCTGTTTGGTTTTAATTCTCAAATCAGAATTTCTGATGGTGACATCGGAATGTCCAATCCCTTGTTTTTTACAAAGACATGGGATTTGAACTTGACCATTGGGGAACTTTTATATGGATCAAAATATCCAATCCTTGGATTGAAATATCCGAGATGAGACTGGAATTTCCCCCCAACAGGCAGATTTGGGGGTTTCCTATTTAAACCGTAACCCAAACCCTTTCTAGGGTTAGCCCCTTCATTCGAATCTTTGTGGCTTTGTGTATTTGAGCTTGTGCTTAGTGATTTGAATCTTGAGCTCTCTTTTTCCCTCTCAAATACCCTTTGTTCTTTGTGATTTGATTCTTGTGGGTGTGGATTTGAGTTGGATTTTTAGCATGGTCACAAATCCTTGATTCTTGAGCACTAGAGTTCATTTCCAAGCAAGCTTTGCGTGCATTTGTTACTCTTGGAGATTGATGTCTCCTAGATGGCTAGGAGTCATTCGTGAGCACCTGAGGACTGTGGTGTGCTGCAGGAAAGTTTGTGAAGGCTTCGATTTCGCCCCCGCAAGGGAAGAAATCAAGAGTGAACCCGAGGAGTGCATTTGTGTAACCTCGTGAGGAAAAGGGTTGAAAGAGACCTGGCTCTTTGTGAGCTCCTCAACGGAGACACAGGATCTTCTTTGTGAGGGGTCTGAACTTCTGTAAACAAATCTTCGTGTCTCCATCTTGGTTATTTCATATTGCTTACTATATTAATTGCAATTCCATTCATACATTATGATATAATCTTGTGCTTTGAGCTATACATCAATTGCTACATTGATTATCATGTTGTAGCTTAAAATTATTTCTTTTTTAGTAGTTTTCGTATATCAAAGTTTAAATTGTGCATTGCTATATCGGAATATCCGATTTTCTTCCGCATAATCTTGTTTAAACTTTGTAATAGTGCATATTCACCCTTCTAGGCGACATTGAGGTCTTTTCAGTTACCTCGTGCCAACCAGAAAGGTCTAATCTCTTACAATCGAGTATTTAGCTCTACATCACTCTCATGACCAAGCATCAGGCCAACATCAGCCCTTGTCTACTAGGGAACCCAGAGATGCCTTCTCTGCCACATCCCAGCATTCCACAATAGTTGGCATTCGAGGTTTTCCAAACGTGACTAGTTATTTAGCCACGATGTCCCATTCCACCATGTGGTTGTACTTGTTATGCTCGGATGTAAATTCGACAGGTCCTTATATGCGAATACGGAACAGCACCACACACGTGCAACACCCGCATCGTGAGATTTCTCTAACCAATTTTCTTTTTCCAACTCATCAACACCATGTCTCGGGTTTTCAAAGGCTTCTCAAACCCATTTCCCAAGTTTTCAACAAACAATGGTGTATATGGAGTAGTTGATACCTGCGCTCAGAGAGCATGGATAGAGGGGCATCACAAGGGTGGAGCGATAAGGATACAAGGTATTTTAACCTGCAGGAAGCAGTGCGACTATTGGGTTGTTCTGTCGGTTTGGTATGCAAACTGATGCCGAACATGTTATGTGTCCTCCTAATAATGCATATTTGCAAGCAAAGTAATGATAGATTTCAATTATAGGAGCAACATGGTCAAGGCTGACTTGCCTTGCTTAAGGTCTTCATGAATCTTCGAGAAATCTACTTCTGAACGAATTTCGGCGATGGAAACTATACGCAAACAATCAAAATCCTACACAAGGGACAAGAAAAGGACTCTACTTAGGATAACAAGTAGTGCCATTAGATGGATTTCAATTTCAAGAAATTTCAATTTCAATTTCAATAAGAGTTATGGATAATTAGATATGGATTTGGTAACTTCAAATGATTTTTGGGTCAAGTGAAAAGGGATTAATATGAATGAGAAGAGAACATTCTCAGGAATATTCCCTTGGAGTCACTGGCAGGCGGGGCCCTCATGTCAATAAGAGAGAGAGAGAGAGGGTGGTTTGGGTCTGTGGTCATGGACTGGGTCTATGGAGGAAAGAAATAGGCTGTCCTAACTTGCTTTGTAAGCTTTCTTACTTTTCCCAGGAATTGAATCGGGGAAACTTTGAATGTTTGAATTGATATTTAAACTCTGAAAAATAAGGAGTTAGGGAAGTGAACAAAGTGGAATTTCAATATTTTTGGAATGAATTTGTATTTTGGGACTTGAGGGATTTATTTGGGAGCGATTCAAAGAGGATCCAAATTCAAATTGAAAATTTGAAATCTCAAAGGTCACATGGATTTTTCAGAAAGTACTTTTTGATTTGATTTGGGATTATGGGAGAGGAAAGTGAAAGTTAGTGTCGATGTTTTATATCGGCAATAATAATATGTGGTTACTCGTGAGACCTAAACTTGATGGATTGCAAAGGAACACAAACAATTTATCTTGGTTTAGGCCCTCGAGGTGAGGTAATACCCTACTTCTAGTTGTGGTGTATTGCCTTTGAGGTTTCTCTGGTGAGATTGTGCTCTTGCCCCGAGGGGCTCCTTACCCCTACTTATATACTAGAGAGGAGAGGTTACATGATAGGAATCCCAGTAGGACTCCGACTAAGGGATCTCCTTCTAGGAATACAACGTACCCGACTAGGACTATATCCCTTTTCTTATCATACAAGGTGATATGCACTGAGTCCTGTTGTATCCTTAATTACATTATTAGACCCATCCTCTATCTGAGTGGCCACAAAGCTTCCCATGAGGTACCCGGGGCCTATGGCCTCCACAGTAGCCCCTGAGACCTTTATAGTTGAGTCATAGCTGGTGCCGAGTGCTCATTCTCCTTGGTGAAGATTTCCTGAGTGCCTTGCTCCCGAGTACCCATTGTTCGAGTACCTCTTCTCCAAGCCCTGCTTCATATCAGCTGGCAACGGGGCTTTCAAGGGCTTCATAGAAAAACATGAATAGTGTGCGCCGAATAGGCGCGCCTATCAGGTGTAGCCCCCGATTTTATGCTTAATTGTGAAATAATTAAACATAAAGTCAAAAATCTTTAACCTTTAAATCTTTCCCGAGTGATATATTTCTCAGGAATTGGATTCTTCATCATCATATCAGCTGGAAATATTTTTGCTCAAAGTAATTTTGGCTAAGCATGTAAGCTGAGTACCACTCCATAGATTTTAACCCAATATATGGTTAGGTGTACTTGAGAGATACCTGCATCTTCAATTTTAATGAAGACCAGCTATTGATCCTTATAAGGATATATCCTCAATACCTTTTAAATAATTCAGATATCTGAACATATGTGTCTAGCAGTTAGGCTTAACATGAAGCATATCTAATTATTTTAATCGGTCCTTGTAAAATAGCATCTGCACTGTGATTTTAACACAGGCAGCTATCTGTCCAATAGGACATGCTATTTAGAAACTCATATCTTACGGGCCTTTACCGAGTAAGCCGGCCTAAGCCTTCTTACCTAGTGCAAGCCTATAAAGCGGTGGGAGAGAGAAAAGATTCCCCTTTCTCCCCCAAATCACCAAATCGTTTCATCTCCCGCACAGGCGCTAAACTTCATGCTCTCCGCCCCTAGCTAGGGTTTCCTGTAGCTTGAGCTTTCTCCTAAGAATCCGTGAAAATCTCCTCTCTTTCTTCAATTCCCGTCATCCAGAAGCCCTCTTGCCCAGTTCCTCACCCCAACCATGTCGAGGGCGCCGTCCGACATCCCTGCCATGCCGTCCGGAGCTTGGCCAACATTGGACTGCTATGCGATGAAGCTAGCCCTTGTAGAGAGGAAGAAGAACCTCCAACCAAAAGAGATCATCAACTGGCGTCCCTCCGCCGGTGAGTCAATTCCCTTTCCAGGCCTCACTAGACCGTGATCTTTGCTTCTTTTTTGACTGCGGCCTCGCCCTTCCTTCCTCCGATTTTCTCCGCGGGCTCCTTGAGTATTACAAGATTGAGCTCTGCCACCTCAACCTGAACTCCATTCTTTACATCTCAATCTTCGTCACCCTCTGTGAAGCCTTTCTAGGGATCAATCCCCATTTCAACCTCTTCCACTTTCTTTTTCACATCAAGCCGCAACCCTCCAAATACAAAATCCAGGTGATAGGGGGAGCAGGCCTTCAACTCCGCAATGAGATGAAGAAAGCCTACTTGCAAGTTCCCTTGAAGACTTCTCTGAAAGGGTGGCATAAGTAGTGGTTTTACTGCTCTAATCTTGAGCCCTCCTTGCCACCCTTTTCCAGAAATCCCCTGCAGTTCTAGAGTGCTGAACTGCCATACCGTCGCAAGCTAAGATGGTTCAGGTGCACTTGCTGCTGGAGAAGATTGATGTGCTAAAGAATACTGGGTTGACCAGACCTTGGGTGACTAGGACATTCCAAAACTGGCAGATTTGAGCCTTGAAGGCTAGGAGTCATCTTGGCTATGACTACCAGGGGAAGATCCAACTCGAATGGAGAGCGCGAGCCGCACGACTTCGTTGACAAGGAGGTCATCACTGACACCCTGCTCGGCTACTTTGTTAATGGAGTCGTCGAAACTCTAGACACCAAGAGAGCCCCCAAGCCGTACTGCAAAGATAGGCCTCGGCCGAAGGTAATATCTGGTGTAATACTTGTCTTGATATTCGTTTGTGATGTGTGGTATGAATGTTGCTTAATCGAGTTTTCCTTGATGCTTGATTCTTGTAGGAATTCGCCGAGTTCAATTTTAACCCACAAGACTAGTCGGCCAGTGGGGCTAGAAAACGGCTGGCCAGCCCCTTAACATCCTAACCTAGCCCAAAAAGGGCTGGGAAGCAACTAGTGACGGACCAGGCCAAGAAGAAAAACATGCCGAGTAAGGCATTAGGCGGTCCGATGATCAGGGACCCCAATAGCATAGCCTCTGGACCAACCAGCCCTAGAATCACGCTGCCGACTACCGCCATGCCCCAGTCGGCTGGTGCCAACTCGGCCAAGATCTGTATCGCCGATTGCCACGCCCACGAGTCCGACAGTCGGCAGTACTCCACCGCCGGAGCAGGCCTTCGAGCCCATCGCTGACTACCTCCACTCCAGCACACAGGGGTGGAGGTTTAATACTTCCAAAATGAATGAAAATCTTCAGTCTTTAGAAAATCTTGAGTAGTTTCTTGATTGCTGAATAATTCTGCAGGAAGCCAAGTGACGCTGATCCCAACGGGACAGCGCCACCGACCCCCGTAGCCGCTCCTGTCCCGACTGAGGCTGAGACCGCAGCGCCACAGCCTGAGCCGAGTGTTGTCCCACCCCCAAAGGTTGAGACAACCCACTCGGCCGGGCTGCAGGCCTCACCCAGTCGGGATGCCATGGCAGACGTCCTAGTTCCTGAGCTCATCCAAGACCTAGCACCGCCAATCAATCCAAGGCCCAGGGCTCCTTCTCCTCCACTTTCTTCATCTTCCGATGACGATGACCTCCCCAGGCTCGAGGCTCCTACACCAAACTTCCCCCGGACGTTTTACTAGGTTACGTTGGAGGGGGAAGAACAAACCTTTGAACACAATGAGGAAGCCGCTCAGAGGGAGTGAGTCAGACTAATGGAGGCTGCTATCGCAGCATCGAGGAGTATATAGGTATATAATTCATCTGATTGTGCATGTTGGTTTGCAGTTGATTTTCTCTGGGTTTGCCTCGATGCCACGTTGCGATACGATGAAGCCGAGTAGCTTTCCCGAAGGTACTCCGAAGATGCACTTTTTCAGGTTCAGCTTCATCTTAAATCTCCGAAGGCTTTGAAAAGTTTCTTGCAAATTGGCAATGAGGTCCTCCTTGACTTTAGTCTTGATCACCACGTCATTGACATATGCCTCCACGTTGCGCCCGAGTTGAGTATGAAACACCGCTGGAATAGCAGTCTTCCTATTTGGGGTCGAGTCCAGTCCCGACAAGCGCAGTCTTGGTAGGGTCGGAAGGGCCAGGGGGATCTTCTTTGTCTTTGAATCCACTGAAATTCTCGACTTGGCTGCTTTCTTCATCGGAACTTGATCGTCCTCATTTGTAGGTGTTGTAGCTAGTCTGATGTTGTTTCGTCCGACTGCTGTTTCTTAGGATTGGGCCAACTCACAACTCTCCTTGTCGCAGGTGAAGGCTTGCTTGACATCGCTGCGCAAGGAAAGCATTCCTGCTGGTCCTGGCATCTTGAGCACCATTTATGTATAATGAGGCACTGCCATGAATTTGGCTAGTGCAGGCCACCCGAGTATGGCATGGTACGCGGTCTTAGAATCGGCAACCTCGAAGCAGATGTTCTCGGTGCGAAAATTCTCCTGCGTGCCAAAAGTAACTGGCAGAGTGATCTGTCTGAGTGGAGTAGAAGAGAGGCCAGGGATTAACCCGTGGAAGGGGGTTGTACTCAATCGCAGCTCGGATCGAGGGATTTTCATCTCGTCGAGCGTTTTGGCAAACAAGATGTTGAGAGCGCTTACTCCATTGATTAGAACCTTCTTCAATTTGACACTTTTGATGATTGGATCCAGGACAAATGGATAACGTCCTAGATGAGTTACTTGGTCGGGGTGATCCGCGTGGTCGAAAGTGATTGCCATCTCAAACCAAGGCAGGTATTGAGGGGCGTCTGACGAGACCGAGTTGACCTCTCGAGCCGTTAGCTTCTGTTTCAATTGGACTCGTATGCAGATGGCCCTCCGAAGATGTGATTGAGCTCAGCCTAGGGATCTTGATAGTCACCGGCTGCGCCCGAGTCTGGCTTGTCCTTGTCCTTGTTGTCGCTAAATGTTGATGTCTGCTCAGAAGCAAACTTCTTGAGCATGAAACAGTTCTTAGCCGCGTGCTTCCTCTTTGGGTGGAAAGGGCATGGCCCATTCATAACCTTATGGTATTCATCTGTCCTCGGGAATCACGGTCAGCTGCGTTCAATGGCTGCCACAACATTGTCTGATTTGTGCTTGCCATTGCCGGACTTAGTCAGGGCCGCATCGTCAATGTTCTTCCGCTCCTTCTGTCGGGGCTCCTTCTTGTTGTCCAGGCCTTAGCAATGGCGTCGGCCGAGTCGGCGTATTTGTTCGACATGTTGAATAGAGCTTTGATATAACTTGGAGGCTTCCGAGTGAATTTAGAGATGAACGGGGTGTCCCTGACTCCCTTGCGGCAGGCGGCGATGACAACCTCGTCCTTGATCTTGGGTATTGAGTTCCTCTTCTCGGAAACTCTTGATGAAGTCGCGGAGGGACTCGTTCTTCCTCTGGTGGCACTGATATAGGTCGTACTCGGAAGATGGCCTGCCATATGTTCCTTGGAAATTTGCGACAAAACGTTCACGAAGCTCTCCCCAAGAGCCGATTGACCCCCTAGGAAGCCCTGTCAGCCATGTCCTCATCGAGTCAGCCAAGGCGACTGGGAGGTAGTTAGCCATGGCCTTGTGATCGCCTCCAGCTGCATGGATCGCCAAGGTGTAAACTGTTAGCTAGTACTTCGGGTTGGTCTTCCCGTCATACTTCTCTATTCTAGTTGGCTTGAAGCCAGAAGGCCAGTCGACTTGCTGTAGCTCGTGGGTGAACACCGGTACTCCATCTAGGTGAGGGCTCCGACTCCGACTACGGTGATGAAATCGCTCGTGGTGGAGGCCGAAGCGCTCATGCTCATCTTCTAGTCGGCAGCGCTCGTCCTCCTCACATTCTCGGCGTCGAGCATTGATGTCATGGCGGAGATCACACTATAGTCGTCCTCGGGCACCCTGGTTGTCACGGCGGTCATCATGATGGTGTCGCTGTCGATCGTTGTTCTCATTGCCGAGTGACGTATGACGTGACTCCGAGCGATGCTGACTATAGCCAGCTGCATGGCGTCGTGTTGAGGCAGATGAAATTGCCATGTCTGAAGCCGTCTTGTTTGACAGTATGAGAGTGTCTCTAGATTGTTGTCGCTGTTGACTTGCTGCAGTGGTGATCATAGCCTTGATCCTCGCGATTGTAGGGGTGGCCTGGTGGTCGGGCCCGATGTCACACCCTAATATTAGCCACACAAAAATAATACCTGAGAAAATGCCCAACAAAAATAAATTAAAATAGCCAAATGAATTAATTAAATGTGAAAAATACAAAATAATAAATTGCTACGGCTGGGAGTATTTTTCTTATATTTCTCTTGCCAAAATATATTAACAGGATTTTTATCGGAATTTTTAGTAACATACCAAAAAAAATTGTAAAGAAAAAAAAGTGATGTATGAAATGTGGGAGGCAATGAAAACACATCTCTTATGCTAGCATAACAACATTTTCCATGATTGTATCACTTCAGTAAGTACTTCAATATAATGCCTCAAATCAGCTAGACTAGGGAGCTAGCTAAAAATGAATGGGTATACTTCTAAAATTCACCAAATAAAAATGAAGACTAATCAAGCAGCGCCCTTCTGCCAAAGTATGAGTCAACATGAAACTTTCAACCAGAAATTTTGGTTTAATTTATCTCCCAAAGGAACCACATAAAATGACAGGAGAAAAGGTCTAGGGAATTAATTTAGACTGCAGGAAAAACTGGATCACTATCCTTACTTTGCAAATTCACCAAAGATAAACCAGATCACCTCTAGCTATGAAATTTGGTCAGCAGGTTAAGTACATCCTCCTCTGTCTTCAGTAATTTTTTCCAAATTAATAACCCTTGGTAACCTAGTGAAACAATAATACAAAGACTGCATGTTGGACAGCTCACAAGACTTAGTCTCTAGAGAGTTCCTCTCTCAATATCATTGCCCAGTGGGACCCACAAGACCCTGGCCCACTTGTAAGCCTCACTACAGCATGGGGCAGTGTGTTTCACCTAAATTTCTACCCACACTTCTCTCTTCTCCCTAGGAACTAACTACAAGGGCCCACTAGTCATGGACCAAACCTAGCCAAAAATGTGTAGAACAAGGTTGTCTTACATGTGGGACCCACCCTGGACACTGTGGAACTGAAGCAACTCAGCATTTGCATGACAAACGTGTCAGCATCTCCTTCTTCTCCGTCCCTCAGTATACAGAGCACCCTGGACAGCATATCCCTTGGAAATCTCGGCCATTTCGTCCCAAACTTCACCAGCAGTACCTCTCTCCCTTCCTCTCCACGTTCCCACCGAGAAATCCGAAGAAGAACCCAAGGATCACCGGCGGCGAGCTCATCTTTCCTACGCCGATAGTGTTCGACCGAGCCCGAGTCCTCTCTAGTGAGCTCCATCCTTCTTTGACTCCAGAAACATGATCACCACCCTCTAATCTTTCTATTTTTGTACTCGGCATCCCCAAGATCGCCGGTCGAAGTCGCCGTGCCTTGCTCTCTGCCCTATAGCGCCGTCGCCATGGCGTCGTCGCCGTTCCGGCCGATCCAGAACGCCGCAAGCCAAGCCATCGCGCCAACATCGTCGCCTCACCTCCAGGAGCGAGCTGACCAAAGGAATCGAGATATGGTGCTGTGAAGCTCGAGATCGAGATCGTCTTCCCCGTCGCCGGTCACCTGCCGCCGTATTCGATTCTGAGCCATCCGGTGAGCCCCAACCAAATTCTTCTTGGAAGAATCATCTTTAGGGAGTCCTTAACCCCGTGCACCCCTCATCTTGATAGATCCGGCACTAGAACGAGCCTCCGTCGTTGTCCTGTCATTTCCGCCGCTGCCGGACTGCCTTCACCATTGCTGTCGCTGTCCAAGCCCTGTCAACTGCTACAGGACCTTCGGTGAGCACTCTGGTACCAAGTGGACGCCTATGCATGCGCTAGTTTGCATTGAACCAAGCCGTAGCTCGATCGGCCTCGCCACCCCGAACCATTCTGCCGCTTGCACCGCCCTTGCCATCGATCCCGGTCATCTCAGACAACAAGGAGACCACCCATAGCTTCGCCATAGTCTCCTCCACCTTTTCTCTATTGGCCGCAGTCCAAGCCGAGCTGCCGTTCGCCGTTACCGCCGCCGAGAAGCTCGCCGCCTCCACTCTGCCTCGCTCTCCCCTGCTATGCCTCGCCGACATGTGGGACCCGCTCGGCAGTAGAGAAGTTAGAGTGCGAGGACTAATTTGTGAAGGAATTAAAAGATTTGAGGTTAATTAGCAAGATACATACTCTATGACATGTGGACCCGAGGACCCATCTGTAAATCATGAGAAACTAAAGGACTCTTTAAGAAAAATCACCTCACACATGGCCGAGGACCGCGGGTTCCATTTCTAGAAATCCCGAGGACTTTTCTGCAAAGTTCCCTCACACTGACTGGTGGACCCCTTATATTTTAAATCTGAGAAAATAGATATAAATCGATAAACTTTTTTCTATTACACTAGAAAATAGGTTTAAATTTAAAAATTCATAGAAAATTCATTACAACTCCAAATTGGGTGAAACTAGTTTTGTTTGTTTTGTAATTTTATTCTTTACAATCTGGCAAATTAAAAGTGGCACTTTCTATACAGAAAACTTGCCTAAAAAATTATGAGTATAAAAAAGGGTGAAAATAGGACTTTTAACTAGAAAATTCATAAGAAAATCATTCTAGCTCAGAAAAATGTCAAACCAATTTTGTAGTTCTTAGAAAAATGAGTACTTTCCATTTATAAAGTTATTTCACACAGAACTAAAACCACAAATTACCAGCAAATTTTATACTCTTAAAAGGACACATAAAACTTGCAAAAATCATATCTCACAAATGGTAAGTGCAAAAATAAAAATAATTTCACTAGAAGGTATCTGAAATCAGTACCAAATTACTGCACAAAAATCATGCATATCAGAGCATTTTGCATTTTTGCATTAATTATTGACTTTGGTTTAACTTTAAAATTTAAAATTAGAAGAAGAGCCTTTGGAGTTTGAGGAGGTAGAATTCATAGAGGAACCTTAAGCAAATCTAGACCAAGGCAAAAATCCTACTACCTTTGAACATATTGCTCCTAAATTTTGGGATTATCAATGATTTCATTTTAACTTGCATCGTTATTTTGCTATGTATATTATATAGATTGTGGGCAATGGTAGTTAATCCCTTTTTCTGCATAATTCACCTTGAAATATTGATAACCTACTGCTTGTAGCACTAGGATGGGTGGAAGTACTTGTTAAGTGCTTACTATATGGTATATACTTATATATGTGCTTAGACATGCCTAGTTACTTATAAAATAAGTCATGGCCATCTAGTTACGTTTGAAATGGGAATTTATTTACTTCTGATCAGAGATGAATATTTATGATATTTGTGAACTAAAACTGAAGGAAAACCATTTTAAAACTTGGGCAAGCAAATGGTACACATATGTGATAGTTGTGTATCAATAGGGGGAGTGTTTGCCTGGGTTGCTTAAGGACCGAACTCAGTGTCATTTCTCATGTTAAACAGTACAACCACATGCGCTAGTATGGGATAGCCATAGTGGATTAAGTTACTTAATGTTTAGCTTTGCATTTTGGTAGGCTGAGTAGTATGGGCAGTGCCTACAACGGATCGTAGGGCTGTTCAGAGGAGCTACCTATATCCCGTAACGGAATAGGTGTCTAAGTTTGTCCAATACAATGTTGTGTGCCTCGTGGGGAGCCGGGTAGACTGCTGCCACGGTGCTGGGTTAAGGCATGGGCCCGCCACCCACGGCATCGGGGTAGCCCCTCGATGTGGAGTAACACACCTCGTGCTGGTGCAAGGCTAAATGTTAGGTAATGTAAAAGCTGTGTTGTGACCTCTAGACCATATTTAATGTGTACAGTGTGGTGGTACCGATGGGTACCGGACAAACTAGAGTGATCATGTCATGTGGGTAAGGTTGTACAAACTCTACAGAGTCAAAACTAATCGGTTAGCCGTGCTCACAGTCATGAGCGGCATAGTTGTGTCCATTGAGTATAGATTTATGTTTTTAAAATGCTTTATGAAATGGGATGGTTGGGTGAAGATTTATACTGATCTATACTTGGTGATTGATGAAATGATGATGAAATGGAATTGGATTATTAAGTTGTATTATAGTCTTGCTGCCAAGGAGGGCGGTGAAGTAGTTATCTATGCAAAATGATGCCATGATATTATTCTGCTAGCCTAGGATGCAATTTGATTTATGAATCCCTCTTTTAAATTGTTGCGAAATAAAATTGGCTTTATGCAATAAAACTGAGCCTCTTCATACAACCTTTACCTTGATTACAACTCACATGTATAGTTAGGTTTGATTGTGGCCTTGCCAGTACCTTGTGTACCGAGTTACATTTTATTTTCGTGAATGCTCCTATAGATCCACACACAGGTGAAGATGGAGATTTGTATGATGAATGTGTGGGTGAACAGGTTGATCAAGATGGTCCTATCTAAGGGTTTACCCTTAGTCGGTTGCCTGAGGATTTCCTAGGTAGTCATGCTTCCGATGGACTTACTATTTGGCCTCCGAGGCTTATGTAAACATTAGTTAATATGTATCTGTATCTGTACTTTTAGTTTGATTAGCTAAGTACCCTCTGTATTGGATATTACTTGCTAAGATGAACGTGTGGGACTAGAGCTTTTCTGGGCTAGTCACACATTAGTAAGAATTTACAAATGATGAGATGCATGGATGTTGATTCAACCGTAGACCATGTCCCCAGAAGTGTGTATCGTGTTTGGTCGGCACCTTCGTGTGGTTTGACGGGCACACTTCGCCGTTTCAGACTGGTGAATCAACTCTCCAAATATCTCTTTATTTCTGAATTCGGCGCGTTGGATTTGTATTATGAATGGGAAAATATTATGGCAAGGCTGCGATGAGGATGGATGGTTACTGCACTTATTTGGTTTTTATTCGAGATCCCATCCATCTAGATATTTCGCGTTGTCATAGTAATTACTCTCCATAATGCATTTCGGGGGTGCCCACATTCAGAGCACAGGAACTATTTTTAATAAATCAAAAATGAATATCGGAATTAAATTGCAACTGAAAAATCCCTTTCTTTTCTTTTCTTTCTCTTTTCCCCCTTTTCTCCTATTTCTCCTCCCGCTGGGCTACGGCCTAGCATTGTGCTGCCGGCCTCTGCACAGCCTGTGTGCCGCGCTTCCCCCTTAGGCCCGCCTGTCTGCTCTTTCTTCCTCCTTCGTCCGAATCGAGCGGAGGAGAAATTCCTGTCCGCCGTTCGATCAGCGCCCCGCCCCTGGTTCAAACGAGGGCGGACCAGGTCCACGCCCACTCCCCACGATCTCTGGCGCCATCATCCCCGCACGTGTGAGAATCGTGCGCACGACCCCGCCGCCACCGCCGCCCTCAATCCAGTGAGCTATTGAGCCATTACGGCCTCGATCTCGCCTGCCCACGCGCATAAAAACCTTCGCCGTCCTCTCCTCTTCCTTTCCCCTCAAACCCCAACGCCTCCCGAGCTCCCTAGCACCCCACGCCATGCAAACCAGGGCCGCCACCGTGCTCCGCCGTCTCCGGTCGCCCGCCGCCGCCGCTGTAGCCACCGCCAGACCGCGAGCTCCACCGCACCCGTGCGAAGTCTAGCCACCGCATCCGTGAGCCTCTACGCCGCTGGAGGCCCGATCTCGCCGTCACACTCCTCGGTAAGCCATTTCGCCGGCGTTTGGCCGCGTTTTCCCATCAATTCGCTCGGCCATTTCGGCCCTAATTCGTTCCTACACCTTCACTAGGACCCCCTCAACCTCGGCCGTTCCTCTGTTGCCAGAGATCCTTGCTGGAACACCGTCTTTGCTGTCGTCTTGTACCTCCGCCACCGCAATTCTTCTCGGTTCTCCACCGTTCACTGCCTCCCGGCCGTCGCAACCCCTTGGTGAGCCCTCCCTCATCTTCCTCATTTCCTCCCGTGGCCGGCGACCATCCGGCCACTCGCCTCGCCGCGGCGTGGCTGCGCCGGCAGGGGCGAGCCCCATTCGTCCTGGGCTGTCCGATCTGCCTCGGGGCAGATCTGGACCAGCCGCATGGTGCCCCGCGGGCACTCGCTTCCCCTGCCATGTCGGCGCCACCTGGGGCGTTGTGTCGGCTCCTCGGCCCGCCGTGGCTGCTGCGTGGCCACTTCTCGCTGAGGCCGCAGTGGACTCGGTCCACCGTGCGCTGTCCTCCGTTGGGTCATCGACCGGTGGGGCCCGCTTGTCGGTGCCGGCTTTCGGGTTCGGTGACGCATTTAAATCGGTTAATTGCACAATAAATCAGTTAATAATTAATTTTGCCTTGGAAAACATAGTAAAAATTCAATAATTCATAACTAATTCATACGAGCTCTGATTAAGTCCATTCAAATTGTATTAAATCCAGTAAAATGCCAAGAATTCATTAAAAATACTTTCAGCTCATGTTTGATTGCCCACATGTACTGTTTTTAATTGTTTGTGCATTATCTGTTATAGAATCTGACACTGGTGACTCTTCCGTGTACTACGAGGTTGTAGCGGAGTACGTCGAGCCGGAGCAAGGCAAGTCGCACTGTAATCTTGATCATTTTGTACCCATTCTTCGCTAAAATGCTTTGTTTACTGCATTATTATATTATTTCATGTGGAGGGGTTATAATCTTTATTGATAGGACTATGCCTTAGTATTTAAACCTGATTCCTTGTCACCTGGGTAACAACATGATTAGAATACTATTCTTAGGGTGCTTATCCATGCTTAGCAGCTTAGTTCATCTAGGGATTAAATATCATCGTTTACTTTTTGGTTCGACTCAATGTCGGAAAAATAGAACTTTGGATATGTTACTATTAAATTATTAAAATTTGACCCAAATGGTGGGCTGTGGGTGCATGGTTTTGCTGGTCGCACCCATGGCAATTAAGGACTGGTTCGTAGGAACCCCTTGGGCAATTACTCGTACTTTCCACAAGCCAGCGTGGGCAACGGCTGGGCTTGTAGTGTCTCTTCTCCCTCTCCTAGGCACCGATGGTGAGGATGGGCGTGACGGAGTTGGGTCAGCCCGGGGTAGGGTTGATTGGCTTTCGGATCCATTGTGGCGCAAGGGGGGTAGCCTGGCCGATGTGGGGTATCCTGGTGGCGGGTGCAACCTCAGCGTGGTGTGGATGGTTAGGGAGAGGTTGCGTGAATGGTCCTGTCACAGCCTCTTACGGGGTATCGTGGTGATGCACTGGCACACAGGAACGTTTGTGGGGCTGTGTCTTGTGGGTAAAGTTGTACACCTCTGATCAGAGTTAAATCTATTCAAAGAGCCGCGCCCACGGTTATGGGCATGTTGGTCAAGACTCACCGTGAATAGTCTCACTCTTCTTTAATTATTTTGACCTAATGGAATTGGTAGAGTTCAGATGGATTAGTGGGGCCTAGTTAACGTGGTGTAACGTTGATCAGTGAGGCCTGGTTAACGTGGTGTAACGTTGATCAGTGGGGCCTGGTTAATGTGGTATAACGTTGATCAGTGGAGGTTTAATATTGATTAATTAACCAACCCTTTTATCATTTGCGAACTACTACTGTTTGCAACTGCTTTTACGCAAATATACCTCTAGCCTGTCTTTGTCTCCCGTGCATTATGCATATTTGTGGGTGTGATTTGTTGAGTACTGTGGGTGGTACTCAGCCTTGCTCCCTTTTCCCCCTCTCAGTGGTGGAGTACGCACCCGACGAGGATCACCTAGAGGACTAGGCTGGCTCCACCATCAAGGTGCTTGTGGGATGGAAGCTGCTGCCTGACTAGATGTTTATAGACTTTATTTTCCTTCTTCCACTGCATTTATGTAATATAATTTTACTTTGTTTGTAAGACGTACTCTGTATGGCAACTTGGATTTGTGTACCCTGGCTTTCTTGGACAGGGATTTAATACACATGAATGTTCAGAATTTCGGTGGTGAATTTCTAGGCGTTACACCTGAACTGCAAGGTGTTGAGTAATGTGGCAGCAGACATGACATTCTGTTGTGGGGTCATGAAGATGTCATGGTCGCCTACTCGGGTTTGGAGGATTTCTTGTTGAGCAGTCCGCCTAGCCTTGCGTAGGTTGTCGTTACGAGCATCGCGCTCGGCTTTTAGGCGTCGTGTGTCTTCCTCTTGTTGCTCACACAGTCGGCAAGCCTTCTCCTCTTGCTGGTCACGTAGTCGGCATGCATCTTGAGTCGGAGTTGAGCCCTTGGACACCATGAACACTTCGTGTGGTGGAGAAAAGCTTGCCGAGCTCTGTCCGACTGTGAGTCGGAGCCGGAGTAGTTTATGGGGGTGATTACAACTCTAACCTCCCTGGATCTGATCTTGAGCGGCTCTGGGTTGTATCCGAGTCGAACTCCAAGGGATTGGATCTACTGCATCGGAGTTATATTGAAGTTATCCGCGGCATTGCTGAGTCTGAACGGGAGATTGACGATCTCTTCCTCCCTTAGCCCAACCTTGACCGGCTCAAGGCCGAGTCCGAGTCGAACACATAAAGAAAGAGTTGTCCCTGGACTAGCGCATCTTGGGGATTGCCACAACATGTCACTGAAGATAGCTACAACGTTGAGTAGGCCAACTGGCGCGAAGCCGGCTTGGTTCCTGGCCGATCGGGTCAAATCTGAGTCGGTCAGGGTGAGATCGCCGAATTTGTCGGCGACGAAGTCGAGGCTCCCGAAGGTGATTGTCTGCCTAGGGAAGAACTTGATGCCATCGACTTCGGTGGTTGGATCCATCAGGCTTGTTGAAGATGATCTTGCCGAGGCCCTTACCTGGCGCGCCAACTATCGATGCTTTGTATCGGTAATAATAATAAGGGGCTACTCGTGAGACCTAAACTTGATGGATTGCAAAGGAACATAAAACGAATTTATCCTGGTTCAGGCCCTCAAGGTGAGGTAATACCCTACTTCCAGCTGTTATGTATTGCCTTTGAGGTTTCTCTGATGAGATTGTGCTCTTTTCTCTAGTGAGATCGTTTTGCCCCAAGGGGCTCCTTACCTCTCCTTATATAATGAGGAGGTAAGGTTACATGATAAGAATCCTAGTCAAATTTGACGAAGGAATTTCCTTCTAAGAATACAACGTACCCGACTAGGACTATATTCCTTTCCTTATCATACACGGTAATATGCACCAAGTTCTGTTGTATCCCTAATTACAGGATTAGACCCATCCTCTGTCCGAGTGGCCACAATGCTTTCCATGAGGTACCCGGGGCCCATGGCCTCCACAGTTAGACTTCATATATGAGAATCGTGACCCATGGAATTTTGCAGGAAGATAAAGGAGAGGGTTTAGGGTTTTGATCTGCATCTTTGGAACGAACTCTAGGATTGAATATTTGAAGGGGAGTTGCCGAGAGGGTTTTAGGGGAGAAATTCGAATACAGAAATTCGAACTTCGAGATTGTTTTGGAATGAAAATTTTGAGGGGTTGATTCTTGGCATCAAGGAGAGGAGATAAATTGAGATCTTGGTACAACTTTAGACTCAACAATCAAAGAACTTTATTAACATAGTTTTTAATGCCGCCTAGAAAACATGGTGTTATAGGTGCGAGATCGGTCTTGGCCTCCCATGCCTTCATGAACTCCTCCCCACCGGCAGATTGAGCACCCCCACTTTCTAGGGGAGAGAAGGTGATAGGATGGGAGAAGAAGCCTCAGCCATTGATGTGATTGGTGTCGCCTTTCATCTGCAAAAAGCGCAGAGAGAGAGAGAAGGACAAGGGAGAGGGGAGCTTGAGAGATACCGGATCTTGTGGGCTCGAATGTGACTCCAGCGAGTGGATATACCATATCTGGTTCCTTGACTTTTCACACCTCTGTGTCATCTAGGACGGGGGTGTGAGTTTGGTGTCGGTGGGTTAAACAACTTGAGAGCTCCACACCTCCATGAGCTCCCTCCCCATTAGTAGATCCAGTGGCCCTAGCCTCCTTGTCGGCAGATCCAGGCATCCAACAAACTCAGCCAACCCGTCGGCATTGGTGAGGCGAGGAGAAGAAGGAGGAGAGGAGAACAAATAGGAGCTTCTATTTGAGCTCTGTTGATGTTTTATATCTGTTGTATTGAATAAGGGGCTATTCATCCGATCTAAACTCGATGGACTCGAAAGAACACGGGGAGTTTATCCTAGTTTGGGCCTTCAATGTGAGGTAATACCCTACTTCTAGCTATTTGTGTATTGCTTTCACGGTTTCTCTGGTGAGATTGGTTATGCCCCAAGGGGCTTCCTACCCCTCCTTATGTGGAGGCCATGGGCCCTAGGTACCTCATGAGGAGCATTTGGGCCACTCGGACAGAGGATGGGCCTAGCCTTGTAATTAGGGATACAATAGGACTCGGCATACATAACCTTATATGACAAGGAAAGGACATAGTCCTAGTTAGGCACGTTGTATTCCTAGAAGGAAATCCCTCGGTCGAAGTCCGACTGAAATTCCTACTTTGTAACCCTGTCCCCCGGTATATAAGGGGAGGCAGGGCGCCCCCTGAGGGCAGAAGCGTAATCTCACTAGAGAAACATCAAAGGCAATACACCAAAACTGGACGTAGGGTATTACCTCATCTCGAGGGCCTGAACCAGTATAAATTGTTTCGTGTTCCTTTGCAATCCATCAAGTTTAGGTCTCACGAGTAGCCCCATATTATTATTGCTGATACAAAACATCGATAGTTGGTATACTAGAGGGATGAGGGTTACAGGGTAGGAAACCCAGTTAGATATGACCAAGGGTTTCCTTATTAGTACATAGAGAGTCCGGCTAGGATTATATCTATTTCCTTGTCATGCAAGGTAACATGAAGCTGAGTCCTACTCTATCCCTAATTGTATTCGGCTGGCCCTTCCTCTATCTGAGTGGTCGTATTTGCCTTCCTTGAGGTATCCGGGGCCTATGGCCTCCATGGTAGCCCCTGAGACCTTCATAGTTGAGTCACAGCTTGTGCGAGTGCTCGTCCTCCACGGTGAAGAAATCCCCGAGTGCTTTGCTCCCGAGTACTTCTTGTCCTAAGTCCTGCTTCATATCAGTTGGTAACAAGGGTATGAGGGAATTCATGGAAATAAATGAATAGTGTGCGCCGAATAGGTGCATCTACTATGTGTAGTTCCCGACTTTGTGCTTAATTGGGAAACAATTAAATATAAGGTCAATAATCTTTAACCTTTTAGTCTTTACCGAGTGATATGTTTCTCAGAAATTGGACTCTTCAGCTAAAAATTGATAGGAATTTTGCTCATGGCATTTTGGCTAAGCATGTATGCCGTATGTCACTATGGATCAAGCCCAATGCGTGATGAGGTGTACTAGAGAGATACCTGCATCCCTAATTATAATGGAGACCAGCTATTGATCCTTTTTAAGGATAGAGCCTCAATACCTGAAAATAATCAAGATACCTGAATGCATACACCCAGCTGTATGCTTAGTGTGAAGTGTATTTGATTATTTAATTGGTTCTTGAAAAATAGCACCTACATCGTGATTTTAACGCGACTAGCGAGCGACCTAATAGGGCATGCTATTTAAGAAATCATATCTTTGGCCTACTACTGAATAGGCTAACCAAAACCGACCTACCCAGTGCAGAGCTATAAAATTAGGAGATTTTGATCATTGCTCAACCTGTCCATTGCTCTATGGGTGTGCCACCAAAGCATAGCAGATTTTGATGCTGAAGTCATCATAGAAATCTTTGAAGATGCCGCCCGTGAACTGAGTGCCGTTGTTCGTAATAATGCAATTGAGAACTCCAAAGCGGTATATGATACTCAATATGAAGTCTTTTGCCCTGGCCGCGATGATGGTAGCAATGGGTTTTGCCTCAATCCACTTCCTGAACTTGTCCACCGCGACGAAAACATGTGTGAACCCTCCTAGTGCTTTTTTGAACACCCTGATCATGTCAAGCCCCCAGACTGCAAAGGTCCACGGTATCAGAATTGTCTGTAACCCTTGAGCTGGAAGATGTGTTTGCTGAGTGAAAAATTGACATCCCTCGCATGACCGGACAAGTGCTTCAGAGTTGGTAACCGCAGTCGGCCAGAAGAATCCTTGTCTGCAAGCCTTTCCGACTAACGTTCTGGATGTAACATGGTTGCTAGAGATGCCCGAATGGATAGATTGCAAAATTTGCTTGCCCTCTTCAAGTGTGACACAGCGCATGAGAACTCCAGATACGCTTCAACGATATAGGTCTTCTCTGACTACGATAAAGCTTTTGCTCCATCGTTTGACTTTCTTGGCTTCGTTGCGAACTTCAGGGAGTTCGTCTTCCAATAGGAATCGAATGATTGGGGTCTTCCAATCTTGAAAAATAATGAGCACCTCCGTAGGTTCCAAGTTTGGTGCAACCTCCAACTAAAAGCTCTAGTAGTGGCTTCTTTCCTTGTTTTGACCAAATAGGTACCTAAACGCTGTGCTAGCACAGGATTCGGTTGGCGACCCTCATGGGGCGTACCCCACCTAGCAAAATTGTGGCCGAATAAGATACCCAAATGTGGAGGTTATGGGCCCTGGGTACCTCAAGGAAGGCAATTACGGTCACTCGGACAGAGTGTGGGCCGGCCTTTATAATTGGAGACAGAGTAGGACTCGGCTTCATGTTACCTTGCAAGACAAGGAAAGGGATATAGTCCTAGCTGGTTACTCTTTGTTTTTAGAAGGAAATCCCTTGGTCGAGTCCGACTTTGTAACCTTGCCTCCACGGTATTGTTAACGCCAAAATTTGGTATGGATCTTTATTGGATTCGGTTAAGGAAAAATCACGGTTAACTGGCGGGAATTAAATCCAGAAGAAGCCGAATTCAAGGAGTCGTGAAGACCACAGCATGGCAGTTAATTATTTTATCTATAAATTAGGTAGCTTTAATGATTTTTAGGAAAACCTGATCTCGTGTTCGGTCAGGGCTTGTTGTTTTTACTTTTATAGTTAGGAAACTCCTGTTTCGTATCCGATCAGGACTGTATCAACTCGGGGTATAAATACGTATGCCCGGGGACCATGTAATCATCAATCAGATCAATACAAACTTCGGCGCATCGCCACCCTATTCAACGGGTTCTTGCTTCTCGAGCCGGGCTGCATCGTTTAAGTTCGACCTCCTGCGAGAGGGTAAGTCTCGTTACCCTGACTACCGTATCGGCTAGGACTTCCTCGGTTAGGTCCGATATTCTAGTCGGCCTGCGGTAGTTGGCTTACCATGATATATCTGTTCTGTCTACGGCTGCATCAGTTAGGTTTGATCTCATAGGCCGAGTAGATATATCACATCACGTGTGCATAGGTTTATCGGCTTACTGGGTGTAACTTATCATCAGTTTGTGCTGCATCGGTTAGGTCCAACCTACTAAACTGCATGATAGATTATTCCTGCTAGGCTGATCGGTTTTATGCATGCGTTTTATCGGGATGTATAGCCGATAAGTTATCATATTTTACATCACGATTGCATTAGATCTATCGGCTCATCGAGGTTCTTTTATCGTTATTAATCTGTGCTGCATCAATTAAGTTTGAACTACTAGATTGATAATGATAGATTTATCCTTGTTAAGCCGATGGGTGTCCATGCAATGTTCTATCGGAGTGCCTAGCTGATAGGTTATCTTTTGTTAATTAAGGCCGATTGCATAGCTTCACATTTTTAGCACTCTACATCGTCATCGGCTTTCCTGTCGATATACGTTATATCAGTAATCGGCTAGTTTATTTATTTATATTGTTATTGGTTCCTTAGCTACATGGTTTAATTATTTTATCCATCTATGCCATCATCGGCTTTCAGTCGATGTATAAGTGCTTCGGTCCATATCGGCCATCGGCCGATGAGACGAGTCCAATTTGGCTCTCAGCTGATTGGCTCCTTGATCTAATATTTTCTATCTCCTTGTCAATTGCAGGGTCAAATTGACTAGCACGCCTACGAACCTCAAGATTTAGGACCTGCATTGGAGTTAAACAAATCTCCTAGGCCTTCGCGTGTCTCTAGGCGCTGAACCATATCATCGGCTGCCGGTGATTTTCGGCGTCAACACATTTTTGGCACGCCCGGTGGGACACGGAATTTCAACATGGCCGGAAAGGAGATCAAAACAGACAACGTGATCCCGGTCAGCATGGAGGATTTAACAGACGAGCAGAGACAACAAGTCGAGCAAAATATGGCCAATTTTCAGAAACTGTGCTTGGAATCTTTCGGCACGACGCGACAAGGGCCGATTCAAAAATCTCAGTTTCCAAAACCTGTTCTGGTTGGAGAATCGAGCCGTACACCACCTGAGAGTCCACCAGTAAAACCCTTGTAGGAGATGGTGAATGAAGCAGTACATCACGCGCTCATCAATCAATCCGGGATCCTAGTGAACACGCTCCATAACCTCATCAAGAAGGTAGTGGATGGATCGATTGCTCAAGAGCCTACTCGAGGTCCTGTATATCTCCCGCCAAAGATGGAGCCAAATCAAGTTACTTTGGCACCACGAAAGATGTACCGGAGAACTTGTTTTCACACAACCAGGCTGGGGGGCAACAAGATATTCCTGCTGGATACCATCGGGCTGCTTATTATGGAGGATATCAGTAGAATTACCCAGGAGGTATTGCCGATTTGGGTAATTATCAGAGAGAATATCCTAGGCAGAATCGGCTACAAACTCCACCCATACAGTATCAGCAGGAAGTCCCAAGGGAAGAAGACTTATCGGCAAGGGTTGTGGAAATAGTGAGGGAACAGTTTGGGATCAAGCCAAAGGAGCAAACATTTATGTATCGGCATCCATATCCCGAGTGGTTTGACAGAGCGCCATTGCCACACCGATACAGAGTCCTAGATTTTTCCAAGTTCTCAGGGCAGGACAACATATCTACAGTAGAGCATATTAGCCGATTCTTGGCACAGTGTGGAGAAGCATCGGCTGAGGAGGCTCTGAGAGTTCGGTTTTTCCCCTTGTCATTGTCTGGATCGGCCTTTACATGGTTCTCCTCATTACCGCCGAATTCAGTTCGGGGATGGGCTGATCTAGAAAAACAGTTTCACAAATACTTCTTTGCTGGAATCCATGAGATGAGATTGACAGATTTAACATCGGTTAGGCAGAGACCAGATGAAACGGTGCCGGAATATGTCCAGAGGTTTCGGGACGTTAGAAACCGATGTTACAGCTTGAATCTGAGCAACGGACATCTAGCCGACTTGGCTTTTCAGGGTCTCTTAGCGCCAATTAAAGAGAGATTTTCATCACAGGAGTTCGAGTCCCTGGCGCACCTGGTACAGAAGGTATCGGCTCATGAAAGCCGATTTCAAGAGGCGAAAAAGGATAAATATCAGAGAAGGGTTGCTCAGGTACAGGTTTATTCATCGGACTCAGATGATGAAAAATCCGATGCTGAAGTCAGATTGGCGGAGTGGGCTAGGAACAAGAAATCAGTATCATGCCCATGGGTGAAGGATATCGGCAAGGAGGAGCGATATGACTTCGACATTAATAAAGCCGATAAAATCTTTGATTTACTGTTACAGGAGAAACAGATACAACTTCCGCCAAATCACGTGATTCCATCAGCCGAAGAACTAAAGAAGAAGAGATATTGCAAGTGGCACAACACGATATCGCACCACACCAATGAGTGCAAAGTTTTTCGGCAACAAATTCAATCGGCTGTTGAACAGGGGAGGATCAAATTTGAAGACAAAAAGCCGATGAAAATAGATGGACATCCATTCCTTGTGAATATGGTTTACGCAGGATCATCAAGGGATCAAGCCGATGGAGGGAGGCGTTGGGGTAAGAGGACAAGAATTACTTCATCGGACTTGATAGAAAAATATTCAAGCCATGAAGAACGGTGGATTGAGCCAGACAGTGAAAGATATAATCTGCATTGGGATTGCCCGTTTTTTAGGTTCTGTTGGGATCAGGGTATGAGATTGCCGACAATTCAAGATTGCCCCGAGTGCAGTAGTATGGGATATCGGCATGATCAGCAGGAAAGGTTTTCGCAGGATCGGCTGCCTGGGAAAAGAGCATCGGTACATAGCCGATTAGGGCCGATCCACGAAGAATTCTTTGAAGAAAATGATGAAGAGGAAGTACATGAAAAACAAATCCAAAATCCTCAGTGGTGTCCTATTGGAATATTTACAAAAAATCAGAAAAGAAGGGCACAACAGTTACGGCACCGGGAGCAACAGGAAGAGCAACGGCGGGACTACAAGGAAGTCGATCATCGTCACAAGAGGACTAAGCGGGTATGGTGTGTGAAGAAAAATGATGATGAGATTGGTCCATCGGCTCCAGTAAACATGGTTTTCTTTCTGCCTAGGGAATACAAAGTGTTTTCATCTGATGAAGAGGGCGATGAGGAAATTTTTGCTCAGTTGACGTTGCAACCCGATCAGGCAATATTTGATAAGCCTGAAGAATCTAGTCATCGGCATTTGAAGCCATTATATGTTAAGGGCTTTGTGAATGGGAAGCCGATGACGAAGATGCTAGTCGATGGGGGAGCAGCTGTTAATCTAATGCCGTATGCCACGTATCGGAAGTTGAGGAAAACTGCCGAAGATTTGATAAAGACAAATATGGTGTTAAAGGACTTCGGCGGGAATTCATCGGAGACGAAAGGCGTGTTGAACGTGGAACTGACAGTAGGAAACAAGACATTGCCCACCACGTTTTTTGTCATCGATGGAAAAGGATCATATAGTTTACTCCTTGGCAGGGATTGGATTCACGCAAACTGTTGCGTGCCCTCGACGATGCATCAGTGTCTGATACAATGGCAGGGAGATCAAGTCGAGGTAATCCCAGCGGATCAATCGACCAACATTGTGATGATTGATTTGCCGATCTAGGAAGCCGATGGTATCGATTGCTTCTTTGGAAAAGTATGGGAAGCGGATTATCTCAAGATTACCAGTCGGGAGATACAGCCGATTCGGCAAGTCGGCTCGGAACTATTACTCTGATGGGCACCATTGAAGACTTTGAAGGGAAGTTAGGACAAGGTTTCACGTCGGCCGATGATTTGGAGGAAATTGATATAGGACCAGGAGATAGGCCGAAGCCGACGTACATAAGTAAAAAATTATGTCCTAAATTCTGAGAAGAATTAATAAAATTGTTGAAAGAGTTTCGAGATTGTTTCGCTTGGGAATATCATGAAATGCCAGGGTTAAGCCGATCCATTGTTGAACATCGGCTTCCTATTAAACCAGGATATCGGCCGTTTAAACAGGCTCCAAGGAGATTTAAGGCAGAGTTATATGAGCCAATCAAAGCAAAAATTACAAGGTTATATGATGCAAAGTTTATAAGGTCGTGCCGATATGCTGAGTGGGTTTCTAATATTGTCCCGGTGGAAAAGAAGAATGGAAAATTGAGGATATGTATCGATTTCCGGGATTTGAATAAGGCTATCCCCAAGGATGAGTACCCAATGCCGATAGCAGATTTGTTGGTAGATGCAGCATCGAGCCACAAGATTATTAGCTTCATGGATGGCAATGCAGGATACAATCAGATTTTTATGGCTGAAGAAGATATACATAAGACTGTGTTTCGATGTCCTGGAGCTATCGGTTTATATGAGTGGGTGGTAATGACATTCGGATTGAAAAGTGCCAGTGTGACTTATCAGAGGGCGATGAATTATATATTTCTTGATCTCATCGGCTTGCTAGTGGAAATTTACATCGACGACGTGGTGGTTAAATCCAAGAGTGATGAAAGCCATATAGCCGATTTGCGAAAAGTGCTGGAAAGGGCAAAGAAATACGGATTAAGGATGAATCCCCATAAATGCGCTTTTGGTGTATCGGCTGGGCAATTTTTGGGTTTTATGATTCATGAGCGAGGAATTGAAGTTAGTCAATGGAGCATCAGAGCCATCAAGACTACAGAACCACCAAGCAACAAGACAGAGTTACAGTCGTTGATCAGCAAGATTAATTTTGTAAGAAGGTTCATATTAAATTTGTCGGGAAGGATTGAATCTTTTACTCCGTTATTGAAGTTGAAAGCCGATCAAGAGTTCGTGTGGGGGGCAGATCAGCAGAAGGCATTCGATGGAATTAAGAATTATTTGAGTTCCCCGCTTGTTCTAATTCCGCCACAGAAAGGAGTGCCGTTCAAGTTATACTTATCGGCCGATGAGAAATCCATCGGGTCTGTTTTAATCCAAGAGTTTGAAGGCAAGGAGTGAGTCGTGTTCTATTTAAGCAGAAGTCTTTTGGATGCTGAAACTAGATATCCTGCGGTAGAGAAATTATGCCTTTGTTTATATTTCTCATGCACGAAATTAAGGAATTATATCCTATCGGCTGAGTGCACGGTGGTTTGCAAGGCCGATGTGGTGAAATACATGTTGTCGGCTCCAGTTTTGAAAGGGCGAGTTGGTAAATGGATCTTTGCCTTGACCGAGTTTGACTTGAGATATGAATCGGCTAAAGCGATCAAGGGACAAGCAGTGACCGATTTCATTGTGCAGCACAGAGGGGATTATGAGAATTATGTAGAGCCGATCCCGTGGACTTTGTTTTTTGATGGATTAGTTTGCAAGCATGGATTTGGTATCGGCTTGCTCATTGTATCGCCTCGGGGGGCAAGTTTTGAGTTTGCTTTTACAATTAAACCCTATCGGACTAATAATAAAGCGGAATACGAGGCGGTATTGAAAGGACTTCAACTCTTGAAGGAAGTCGGGGCCGATGTCATAGAAATTGTTGGGGATTCCTTATTGGTGATCAAGTAGCTATCTGGGGAGTATGAATGCAGGGATGATATTTTGAGGTCATATCATGAAGAATGCAGAGATTTATTGAAAGATTTCAGGATGGTATCATTGGATCATATCCCTAGAGAACAGAATTTAGAAGCCAATGATCTTGCGCAAATTGCTTCGGGATATCGGCTGAATAAGCAGGTTGAAGTTGAAATAGCCGATAATGATATTCAGGATAAAGCCGATGATTGGAGACAGGAAATAATTGGTTATCTGCAAAATCCGTTGCAATCGGTTTCTAGAAAACTTCGGTATAAAGCTACTAAATATGTGCTGCTTGATGGAGAATTATATTATCGGACTTTTGAAGGAGTTCTGGTGAGGTGCCTGAATTTGGAAGAAGCCAAAGTGGTTATGTGCGAAGTGCATGAGGGCGTTTGTGGAACTCATCAATCGGCTCATAAGATGAAGTGGGTATTGAGAAGAGTAGGATACTTTTGGCCGACAATGCTGGAAGATTGCTTCAGGTACTATAAAGGATGTCAAGATTGCCAGAAGTTTGGAAATATACAGCGGGCGCCAGCATCGGCTATGAATCCTATCATTAAACCGTGGCCGTTCAGAGGATAGGGAATTGATATGATCGGCCAGGTTTTTCCTCCATCAAGTAAAGGACATAAGTTCATATTGGCAGCAACGGATTATTTCACAAAGTGGGTGGAAGCAATTCCATTGAAGAAAGTCACGTCCAAGGAGGCAATTGAGTTTGTAAAAGAGCATATAATTTATCGGTTTGGAATTCCTCAGACGATAACTACCGATCAGGGATCTATTTTCGTGTCCGATGAGTTTGAACAATTTGCTGCCAGTATGGGAATTAAGTTATTGAATTCATCACCTTATTATGCTCAAGCCAATGGATAGGCAGAAGCTTCAAATAAGAGTCTGATCAAATTAATCAAGCGGAAGATTGATGAACAACCGCGACGATGGCATACTACATTAGCCGATTCTTTGTGGGCCTATCGGATGGCATGTCATGGATCTACTCGAGTGCCACCTTATCAGTTGGTGTATGGACATGAGGCGGTTTTGCCTTGGGAGACTAACATCGGCTCTAGGAGGATTTCTTTGCAAAATCAATTGACGGCCGATGATTATTATAACTTGATGACGGATGAACTCGAGGATTTGGCCCAGAATCGGTTAAGGGCGTTGGAGAGGATCAAGGAAAATAAGGCTAAGGCGGCTAGGCATTATAACAAAAAGGTGATGAATAAGTCGTTTGCTGAGGGAGATCTTGTGTGGAAGTTAATTTTGCCGATCGGGTCCAGAGATAGTAAATTCGGAAAGTGGTCACCTAATTGGGAAGGGCCCTATCGGATTAATCGTTGTGTGCCTGGCAATGCCTACATACTAGAAGATCTTGGGGGGGACGGAGTTTGCTAAAGCGCTTAATGGGAAATATCTCAAGAAGTACTATCCGAGCGTTTGGATCAACTCCTGAATCGGCTGAATGCGGCCAATTTCTAAAATAGTTCAAAAAGCCGATGTTTTTGCATCGCCTAAAGATAGCCGATATCCATTGATATCGCCTTTAGATCAAATAAATAAATACTATCAAGCGAGGGTGAAACAAGGTGAATAACAGAGCCGACCAGATTATATTACAGCAAAAGATGATCGGCATGTTCTGGAGCAACATCAAAGGCGTTAATGTTAAAGTTTTACAAGAATTTTTGAATTGTTTCAATAGCACGCAAGCGAATCTGATCGATTTCATTTATGGAACGGGTATCGTCTTCATCGGAGCTTGGGATGGTCTTCATGATTTTGCGCCAATGAATGACTTGACGCACTGCTGCTGCAACTCTGGCCTCTTGATCTTGTATGGCTTTAGGTAGACCGATGAGTTGGGATTCTGTTGTTGCGATATCATTGCGAATTGTTTTGAGTTCTGCCAGCAGATCGGCTTCCCTTCTCTTCAGCTGATCCAATTTGGTTGGAGTTCTTCAGGGGCAGCTACCATATCATTAAGCTTCTTCTTTTCCGTTTGAGCTGATAGCCGATCAGTTTGGATGTCTTGGATTATCTTCTGTTGATTGGCACTATCGGCTACACATTGCCTGACCTTGACAAGTTGGAATTTGTGGGATTCTAGGAATGCTGCAGGGGTCAGTGCGTCGATGAGCTCTTCAGGCAGGTGTGGCTCAATCTCTACGAATCTTGCCCGGATCGGCCCGCAATCCTCCACCAATGTGTCGATAGGGTTTTCCAGCAGACGACTGATGTTTAGCAGGTATTCGCGCACGTCGGCTGGAAAGGATGGCTTGGTTGTTGCACTGGTGGCTGTTTCTTCATTTGCCTCCAAGTACTTGCCGATGTCGAAGGAGAACAAATCGGCTAAGGACTGCAGGTTGACATCGGTAAAGGAATTAGTAGTTAGTTAAAATAAAGTATGGTTGTAAAGAAATTACCTGAGGCAGGGAAGGGGCAACTTGAGGAGTGACATCGGCATCAGATGGTTGAGTAGGTTGGTCTTCAAGATGGCCGATGTCTGGCGCTGAAGTAGGAGCGATCCTAGTATCGGCTTTAGGGCTAGATGACGGAATTGGAATGGCTACAGAGGTCATCGGCTCGATGCTTTCAGGGATGTCGGCAGTAGGTTGAGGTTCGGGAGCCGATGACTCAAGCTGGCAAAAAGATCGATAGTGTGAAGATGGGAAACAGATGATAATGTCGAGACTTGGCACGTACCTATGGGGATGAAGGAGCCGATGTTGTTTGAGTAGCGGTGGCGCCATGATCACGGCATCGACACTGATTTTCTGTTTCTTGTGAGGGCGAGATGCCAGCTTCTTGCGTAGTGGTCCTGTCGGCCGTGGCACCCGGAGAAGAGCCGATGGAGGGGGAGCATCATGCCCTAGGTGTGGGTTGGCCGATGGTGGTTGGTATATAATCGGCCGGCCACTGGTGCTTGTTGTCGGTGGCTCCACATCAACAGCCTGCAAGATAGAGATGTAAGAGATGATCGGAAAGTGATTCAAAGATAGTGGAATATTACCTCATCATCGGATTCGATGTAGTTGAAGTTGAGGCAAGAGCAGTAGTGAATGGCCGATGAGTTGAAAAGGTGTTTCCTCCATTTTGACCACCATCGGGAAAAGAGCTTAGTGTTGACAGTGCATACCTCCACATCGGCGGCGGTGCCCAGAGATAGGGAATCTGTTAGTGTCCGCAGCCGATCGTACTCCAGAGCGCTATTTACATTTCCCCGGGCCTGGAGTTTGTCGATGAAGAACAAGCCGATGGGGAGTTGACCGAGGCCGAGCTGGCGGGAGCTGACTGTTGGATGATAGAATTCATACGATGGCTGTGATCGGCCTTGAGAGAAGCCAGTCGGTAGAAGACGGGGAGTAATGGCCGATAGGAATATGGTCTTCGATTCATTATCGGCCATAACATCAAGTGGATTGAAGTTGGACGGCATCTCAAATGATGATGCGTCATCATATGCGAACCACAGTGTGGCATCCTTGGTAAAGCCATAATAAAGTCCTTTGAACCATTGGCCGAGTCCGACGGGAGTCATTTTACCGCCAGGAAGAGCTGATGCAGCTTCTCCCATTGAGATGCATTGGCGATAGGTGGGTTCTTGTTCCTCCATGTGATCGGCTGGGAAAGTTTGAGTGAGGAAGGAGGTATCGGGAATTGCCTTGGATGTCTACACGTTGAGCCATAACTGCACAAACCACCAAGGACCTCCGATATGGCCAACTGGCTGGCCGGCCGGTAGCTTGACCGCCACCTGATGTAGCAGTTGATAAGTGGCGCCAAGAAGATATTGCCCCAGGGGAACTTGTTTCCGATCGGCCAAACGTTCTGCCAGACATTGCATATTGGTTGTTGGACCAAGGGTTGCACCGCCGAAGACGAACCGTTCTAACCACAGATTAAAGAAAGCGACGTGCTCCCGATCATCGACTGGGCCAGTCCCTTTGTTATGGATTGATATGTACTTGAACCAACCGCCGATGTTCTTTGCTTGAAGCCGATGAGTAGGCTTGAATTGGAGATTGAAGGGATTGATGTAACTCGTTGTGTTGAGGCAGGTAAGCATGGTTACATCTATCAAAGTTGGGGTCATCAGCCCATGTCCAAATAGATAGGCGTTGAGGGCGTCTGACCAGAAGTACGAGGCCGATGCAAGCAGAGGTTCGTTCCTCTCTATCTCAGCCAGTGAGAGATTGATGCAGTGGCCGATGTCTGCTTCGTCCCAAAGGGTTCTCTTGGCAGCCGATACTCTGTTATACCAGTTCCTCCACCCGGGAAGTTTGCTTGGCTATGATCTGAAACTGTTGTTCCAATCACTGACTAACATGGCGGAGTTCTTGAAGGGGATGCATTGAGTTTCGGCGTTGATGAAATCTGTAGGATCTTCACTGCCCATGGGACCATGGTAAAAGAAGTTCGGGTAATCGGCGGCCGGGATCAAGATCTGGTCTCTAAGGTGCTACAATATGCAAGAACATGAAGGACAGAAAGAGGTTACGGCGGAATCGAAATATGGTCTCTAAGGTGCTACAATATACAAGAACACGAGAAACGGAAAGAGATTACGACGGAATCAAAATCTGGTCTCTAAGTGCTACAGTAAACAAGAACACGAGGAACAAGAGCAGATTCAATCCAGGTTGTGAGATAGAGAAGACGATTAGACAAGGAGATTACCTCTGGGACGGCGTTCACGGAAGCCATTGTGGAAGAGGAAGATGAGCGAAGATCGGAGGTTGAAGAAGAAGACCGCAGCAGTTCTCCTGGATCGCCGGAGTTCGTCGAGGTCTCGGAGGAAGTTGAAAGGACTCTGGTGATGTGAAAGCGTAAAGAAAGGGGGCTAGGAAGGCGAAGCGGTTTATAGAGGTATGATGACCGGGCGGTAATCGAGGCCGTTGGCACTGTTTCAAACATTTAAGGAAAGTGGGCTACCTTGGGCCGCCTCGGTGTGAAAGGAATCTGAAGCCCAAACAGAAGAATTTTGAAGTTCGATAACAAACTCCGAAATTGGGGGGCATGTGTTAACGCCAAAATTTGGTACGGATCTTTATTGGATTCGGTTAAGGAAAAATCACGGTTAACTGGCGGGAATTAAATCCAGAAGAAGCCGAATTCAAGGAGTCGTGAAGACCACAGCATGGCAGTTAATTATTTCATCTGTAAATTAGGTAGCTTTAACGATTTTTAGGAAAACCTGATCTTGTGTCCGGTCAGGGCTTGTTGTTTTTCCTTTTATAGTTAGGAAACTCCTGTTTCGTATCCGATCAGGACTGTATCAACTCGGGGTATAAATACGTATGCCCGGGGACCATGTAATCATCAATAAGATCAATATAAACTTCGGTGCATCGCCACCCTATTCAACGGGTTCTTGCTTCTCGAGCCGGACTGCATCGGTTAAGTTCGACCTCCTGCGAGAGGGTAAGTCTCGTTACCCCGACTACCGTATCGGCTAGGACATCCTCGGTTAGGTCCGATATTCTAGTCGGCCTGCGGTAGTCGGCTTACCACAATATATCTGTTCTGTTTACGGCTGCATCAGTTAGGTTTGATCTCATAGGTCGAGTAGATATATCACATCATGTGTGCATAGGTTTATCGGCTTACTGGGTGTAACCTATCATCAGTTTGCAGGCGTTTTATCGGGATGTATAGCCGATAAGTTATCATATTTTATATCATGATTGCATTAGATCTATCGGCCCATCGAGGTTCTGTTATCATCGTCAGTCTGTGCTGCAACGGTTAGGTCCGATCTATTAGACTGGTGATAATAATTTTATCCTTAATGAGCCGATGGATGTTTATGCGATGTTCTATCGGAGTGCTTAGCTGATAGGTTATCTTTTGTTAATCAAGGCCGATTACATTGTTTAACACGTTTTTGGCACACTACACCGTTATCGGCTTTCCGGCCGATACACATCATATTAGTAATCGGCTAGTTTATTTGTTTATATTGTTATTGGTTCCTTAGCTACATGGTTTACTTATTTTATCCATCTATGCTATATCGGCTTCCAGTCGATGTATAAATGCTTGGTCCATATCGGCCATCGGCCGATGAGACGAGTCCAATTCGGCTTTCAGCCGATTGGCTTCCTGATCTAATATTTTCTATCTCCTTGTCAATTGCAGGGTCAAATTGACTGGCACGCCTATGAACCTCAAGATTTAGGACTTGCACTGGAGTTAAGCAAATCTCCCAGGCCTTCGCGTGTCTCTAGGCGTCGAACCATATCATCGGCTTGTTCCCTACGCTGCCGGTGATTTTCGGCGTCAACAGTAGTCGGCGGGCATCTTATGTTGGAGTTGATCCCATTGACGTCATGAAGACCTTGAGTGGTGGAGATAAAGCTTTCCGAGTTGCTGTTTGATTGGAAGTCAGATTTGTTGTAATTTAGTGGTGTGATAATGACCCCAACCTCCCTAGACCCGATCTTGAGCAGCTTTGGGCCGTATCCGAGTCAAATTCTAGAGGATTGAGTCTGTCGTATTAGATTGGAATTGAAGATTGTTGCAGTGGTGTCGAGTCCGAGTGGGAAATTGATGATCTTGTCTCCCCTAGACCCGATCTCGATCGGCTCGGAGCCAAATCTGAGTCGAATATCAGGAAAGAGAGTTGTCCTAGAACTCGTAGATCTTGGGTGTTGCCGAAGCAAGATGTTAAAAACTACTGCGGTGTTGAGTAGGCCAACCAGCACTGAGTTGGCTTGGTCCCAGGCTCATCGAGTTAAAACCGAGTCGGACAAGGTGATACTGCCGAGATTGTCGGCGATGAAGTCGAGACTCCTGAAGCTGATTGTTTGCCTAGGGAAGAACTTATCCCCGTTGACTCTAGTGATTGGATTCATCAGGCTTGATGAAGATGATCTCGACAAGGCCACTACCTGGTGCGCCAACTGTCGATGCTTTATGTCGGCAATAATAATATGGGGCTACCCGTGAGACCTAAACTTGATGAATTGCAAAGGAACACGAAATAATTTATCCTGGTTCAGGCCCTCGAGGTAAGGTAATACCCTATTTCCAGCTATTGTGTATTGCCTTTGAGATTTCTCTGGTGAGATTGTCTTCTCTTGCCCCAAGGGGCTCCCTACCCCTCCTTATATACTAGAGGGATGATGGTTACAAGGTAGGAAACCAAGTCGGATACGACCAAGGGCTTTCCCTATCGGTACATACAGTATCTGGCTAGGACTATATCCTTTTCCTTGTCATACAAGATAATATGAAGCCGAGTCCTATTCTATATCCAACTATAGGGACCGGCCCACCCGATATCCGAGTGGTTGTAATTGTCTTTCTTGAGGTACTCGGGGCCCATGGCCTCCACAGAATTAATCTCGAAATCGGCGCCGCTAGCCGGTCTTGTTCATTTCGATTTTGGTGACTCTGTTGATTACACCGCAAATTATTAGGTGACTCTGTGTAATCAGGGCTATGTGTTATTGTGGTTACTCGTAGTGTAATACGAACCTGAATGTTGTATATGCTCCAAATTAAATTAGCTAAGAAATATGTAGGCACTAAAAACTAAAGCCATAAGTACAAGCTGAGGTCATCCGACAGGAAGGCATAAACTTTTAATTTACGTGTGGATTTATAAAGTATCAGCTCTATGCCTCTACATATATCTAGAACTAAAACCACATCACATATCAGGACACATATTAAACTGTTAGGTTGCTAAGAGCATGTTTGAGAGAGGTCCAAAGAGATTCTTAAAAGTTAAATTTTAGGATTTAAGATAAAATTTTTCCATGTCCAATCCTAACCTAAAAGTGAGCCAAATTTAGGAAACCTATTGGCGTCCCCAATCATTGTTCCCACGGAAAAATTTTACCACTCACGTGCCAGGAATTCTCCACCAGTGCCATTTCTTCCTACCGACGCCTTCCGCCCACGCCGATTTTTTTACTCCGCCTGCCGCAATCGCTTGATCCATACACCGCCGCAAGCCGTCATCGATTTGTTTCCCCACTTACCGTGATTGATGACATATTCGGCTAGGGGGTCGACAGGGCCTTCCATTTCTTCACAGGTGGACGATAAAGTCTTTCGCCGAGGGCACTATGGCCGGCGACATGTTCTCTGGCACCAAGTAGCGGCAGCGTAAACGAGGATCCTCTCGATCAGTGTTCGTTCACACGGGGCACGGTATCGTCAAAAGAAAACAATCGCAAGAAAACACTATGCCCATCTATCCAATGTGGCCAATAAACTAATTCTTGGGATCCAATTTTTGGGCCTCTCTTGGAGATGATAAAGCTTTTTGAGCCTAAAATTTTTTAGGATGGTCCCAATTTAAGATTTTTGGGAACTAATTTTTGGATCTCTCTTGGAGATGCTCTAATAAGCCTATACCAATAGCAAAATTAGTAATATTGCGACATTAAGTTGCATTCCTATACTCTTAATTCCAAAAAATGGGTTCATAATACACTACTACGAAAATGATTTTTTCAGACATCCAGGTATTATTTGTACAGGCGGCCCAGTAAAAATTCCACTTGTAATAAAAATGAGGAGGTCATGTAGTCTAAACTCGCATGTAAATTACAGGTGGACCCTTAAGAGGACCAACTATAAAAATAGGGTTATTTTCGTATACGGTCCACTTAAGTGTCCACCTGTAAAAAAAACTCTGATTTTTATAGATGGATAGCTAAGTGGTTCGCCTGTGAAAATGACCCTATTTTTGCAGGTGGTCCTCCTACCAAAGAAGCCTATGCAAATATGGAGACACTAATAAAACGGGCGGGTCGACTGTCACACTCCGATTTTTTGGGGAATTAATAAATAATTAATAATTTATTTATAGAATTTACACTAAAGTTTAAAGAATTAAACAAGTGGACTAAATGAAGGAAATATAATTTTCTTAATAAATCATGGTTGGATTTATTTTAAATAAATTCTCCATGTTAAATAATACATCGTGGAATTTTTGGAGAATTTCTAGAGCTCAATATCTTATTTTAAATTTACATACATCATTTTGGGCATTATTTAAATGGAAAAATCAAATAAAAAACCCCCTCCTCAGTCCCTGGGCTGAATCCAGCCTAATCCTTCCCCTTTCTCCCGGCTTCGGCCTACTTCCTCTTTTCGCCTCTGTCAGTTTTCCCTCTTGGCCTTTCTCCATTGCGGCACAATAGACCTGCACAGCTAGCTCGAGCTAGCCCTGCCTCCTCTGTCTCGCTGTCTCTGATGAGCCAGGCCCACGCGTCAGGATCATCCCCTTCCTCAAGCTTGGGATGGAGTCCCTGTAGCACCCGATGTCGCTCTCCGATCCCGCGCCCGATTCATCCTCCCCGTTGCCTCTCTTTCCAGTCAAAGCTCTGAATTGTAATGCCCCTCTACCTTTCCCCTAATCTAATGCAAACGGATCCTTAAGAATCTGGCACCGCCATGTCTCCATGAAGGTTTAGGAAACCTAGCCGGGGCCGCTGTCTTGTCAGACTCGATCTTCTCCTCCTTCCCCTTTAAATAGGATGCCTCGGAGCTCCTTGTCCCAAATCCGCCTTCAATCGAAGAAAATCCCGAGCTTTAGTCCCGGTTTCGCCACATCAATCCACATCCGTTGCTGCCACCAAGCTTCAGCCACTCGACGCCGTAAATTCCACCGTCGCCGGGCTGCGCCGCCACCACCTTCGACACCGCAACACCGAGATGAACACCGGCCAACATCTGCACGTCGTCGTGCATCATCGGAAGGCCGTCGCCGCCATGACCCCAAGGACTCCGCCGCCAAATCTTCGCCGCCGGTCTCTCCTCATCGCTGGCCGCCGTTGTTTTTGTGACGGTAAGCTTCATCGTCTCCTCTTCTCTCTCTCTCCCTGTGCTCTCGCTTCCTGCTGCTGCCCCGTCATTCACCGACGACCATCGAGGTCCAAGCCACCACTCCTCTCCGGTGAGGTCGCGCCGGTGTGGCTGCCACGTTACCAGCTAAGTTAGCAGCACCTTGCTCCTCTGTCTCGTGTGGCTACTCACGCGGATAGATCTGGCCGGAGCCAATCCGTGCCGTCCGATCACCTTTGATCTAACCTAAGCCGTCGGATGTCCTTGAGTTGATCTCGGCCGTCCAATCAATCTCGATCAATCCCGGCCATTCCACTCCTTTGACTCAAATCTAGCCATTTGATCTTGTTCCGAATCAATCTGAGCCGTCCATCTACCATGCCCTACCTCTGTGAACTTGGTCTATGGTAGACCGAGCCCCTACTTTTTATGACATGTCGGTCCCATAGGATAGTGACTTGGCCATATTCTTTCTCAGGGCTGATGTCATAATCCCTTCTCTAATAAAAATAAATAATAATGATGTAGTAAATCTGTTTAATCCTTTTAAATAGGCTTTAATTGGATTAAATGTTGTAAAATTCATAACTAATTTATACGAACTCGGAATATGGCCGTTGAAGTCTCAAAACTCATCTAAAGTCTATGCATACATGTTTGTTTACTTTTTATGTACTGTTTATTTAGTTTTTATAGGGGTTTTTTTTCTCAGTTTGCATGTAAGGTGTAGTTTTTAGTCATTTCGGAGGGTCACGAGTTCAAGAAAAGAGTTTCAGTAGACTTTTTGAAGGAGTAGGCAAGTCACACAACCATCCCCTCGAGCATATTGATCCTAACTGTGAAAACTATTTTGTTTTAACATTATTGCATAAGTTTTTAATGTCATATTATTATTGGGTAATTATATCCCTATATCCTTTGATTATGGCCCTGATTGCTTTTGTTACCTTTACCTTATCACCTTGGGTAATTAATGTTGACTAGCTAAGGTCTTATACAATGATCTAGCTAGAGTAATTAGTTTTGCTTAGTCATGCTTAGAAACAATAGTGTCATTTTATGAGGTTAACTAATGACTTCATTTATAATTCAACCGTGGTTAATTAATGGTAGCTCACGACTATTGGTTATGGTAGATTAATTAATATTCCAACTAAAACTTGACTAATGGTGGGCTGTGAGCACATGGTTTTGATGGTTGTGCTCATGATAATTATGGACTAGTTCGCGAGCTAATATTGTGAAGCATTTACCGTACGAACCCTAAGCCAGCGTGTGCAATGGCTGGACTTACGGTATAGCATGACCCGATGTGAGACATCAGACTGAGAAGTGGTGAAGATAAGCCCGCATTGTTAGGTTGACCCGATGCGGTTGCACTTTTGTTAGGTTGTGTTATGCCATGGGTCTTATCATAATTCTTTTCATGGTAACTTGCTAGGCATGGAAGGATGATATGTTGAGGTTTTATGTCTTGTGGGTAAATTTGTACACCTCTGGTCATAGTAAAACTATTCGAATAGTCGTGCCTACGGTTATGAGTGAGCCTAACAATGTTTCTCGTGATTAGTCCCACATTGCTCAATAATAGTAACAATTTGTTAACTAATTGAAACTTGATATCTCCGGGTATGGAGAGGCTGGTTTGGTAACTCCTAATATGAAGCGTTTGGGGCCTGAACCGCATTGGTGTACAGTTCAGTGATGATTTAATATTGATAAAACTTATACTGTTTTCATTCTACTTTTAAATGAAAATATTTTAAATGCTATTTATGCAAAAGACCCCAATTATGCCTACTCTGAATCCCTATTGCATTAACTGTATTTCATGTGTGGCTTGTTTACTACGGTGGGTGATACTCAGTCTTGCTAAATTACCATCATTAGAGATAAGTTTACCATTGGTGAAGATGGAGTTGGAGACCTGGCTTATACCCTAGTTGAGCTGCTTGTGGGTGTGAAGTTGAAGCTTCGCTAAATCGTCTTCCTGCTGCATATTTTCCCTTATGAGGGATAAGTGGCTCTTTTGTAAGTATTTAATGTTTAAATTATGTTGAATTTGTATACTGAATAGTCAGTTTTTATACTTTGGCTGATTCTTGGAACGGATTGTAAACACAATGGGCTTTGGAAATTGTGGTGAATTTCCAAGTGTGACACCGGCCTAGCTACCTACGGTTAAGTCCCATCCCTCTCTCCTCCGCTCTATCCTCAACCACTCCCTTCCCGGTGTCATGCAGTGTGACACCCGAAAAATCGCTCTAATTAAAGATTATTACGGGTAAATGGAAATACAAGAAATCACTAAAGAAATTCGTGAAAGTGTTTGAATAAAATTCTAAAATTTCCAATATTAAAAATTTCCAGGTAAAACCTATTAATGCTTGGTTGCTTTCGAATTCCATTGGGTTCTGGTTGGAATATTTTAAGCATTCAGGGATTTATAATAATGGATTTTCTTTTTGTTTCATGGTGGTTTTTTGTCATGCCTGGAATTTCCACCCAAAATTCCAAACGCTTACATGTGTATTAAATCCTCGTCCAGAAATCGACCGAGGTACACAATGACAAATTTGATAACAAAGTACAAATCTATATTGAATAAAGTGATGAATGTATAATTATTACAGAGGCAGATGGAACTTCTCAAACAAATAAAAAGTCTAAATAACGGAATTAACTAGTGATAGCGACTTCTCCATAATCCATAGGCAAAATTGACTTGGACCCAGCCTAGTCCTCCAAATCTTCTCCCTCGCTGTAATGTTCTTCTTCTGATGATTTGATATTGCAAGGTGAGTACATGGAATACTTAACAAGCCACATAGCAAATATACAAGTGCACAGGATAGCAAAGGATGACATATAGGGCTAATTTGCATAAACAACATTTAACTAAACAGTTAAGAGAGAATTAAAACAGTAGCACAATTAAAAAAAGCGGTATTAAATCAACACTGTACAACCACCTGGCTACACAGGCCCAAACCATCCCAATTTGGATGTCTCATATCTCATTTAAACATTAATTAATAAATGGGACTAATCACGAAAAACATCATTCAGCTCGCCCATGACCGCGGGCGCGGCTATTCGAACAATTTTACTCTGGCCAGAGGTGTACAACTTTACCCACAAGACACAACCCTACAACATGTCACCATGCGCCTTAGCACCACCATGATACCTCGGAAAGGAGTTGTGACAGGACTCTTCGTATAACATGTCCAACAGAATGACCACCCGCCAAGTCCCCAGTAGAGGTGGCCTAACCTACAGGCTAGAGAAACTCTTGGCTCCCAAACATATGGTCTTATTGGCACTGCTATTATGGATTTATTGACACTACCACCTATCAACTAAACACACCATGGTGTCTCCTGTTGGGACATGCCACACTACAAGTCCAGCCGTTGCCCATGCTGGCTTGTGGTTAGTACGGTAAATGCTTCACAATAGTAGCTCGTGAACCGGTCCTTAACTGTCATGAGCACTGCTAGCAGCAAAACCGACCTGGTGCTCACAACCCACCATTCATCCATGTTTTAGTTGCTCATTAAGAATCAGCCTCACACGACACTGTCGTGAACAAAACCATCATCATTTTATGTGTAATCATATGTGATTAACAACCTTTATGTGATTCTACAGTTTCTAAGCAGGGCTAAGCAACATAGAATTATTCTAGCTAACCAGTACTTCAGCTAGCTAGTCATATTAATCCCATAGGTACAAAGGTAGGGTATCAAAACAACGGGTTGTAAACAAGGATCAAGGTTTCCCTTTTTGATGTCATTCTAAAATAAATGCACTTTTGAATCAAAACAGAGATTTAAATCATAGGATCAACATGCTCAAAGGGTTGTGGGTCTGTGTGACTTGCCTTGCTGCTCCGCAAGGTCTTTCGAACCCTCCTTGGCGTAAACCGGCTCTTCCAGAACGTCCGAAACTATAGGCAAATAACAAAACAAGCAAAAACAGTACATAAGCACATAGCAACAACACATGTGGATATTTTTAATGGATAGATCTTGATTTTTAAACAATTTAGAGACTTGAACGACCTCAATCCGAGTTCGTATGAAATAGTTATGATTTTTGGAAGTTTAAACCGATTAAAACCATTTACAGGAATTATTAAAGTATTAATGACACAATAATGAATTAATTTTGAAAAGGATAAAAGGATTTATTGCGTCATCAGAGGTCGGTCCACCGTAGACCGAGTCCATGGGATCAGTTCATGGATTCCAACGGCTGGGATGGATCGGATCACGATCCAACGGCTTGGATTTAATGAACTTAGATCTAACAGCTCAGATGAAACCCGATCGCGGCGCACGGATGGGCAACACCTAGCGCCGATCTGGCAGCCACGGGGACGGAAGAGTGACGCGGCGGCTGACAGGGCGATGACGTGGACGGCCGGCGATGGCGGCGGCTTGGGCGGCGAGGCTCGCCGGTGATCCCGGGCATGGCGGCGACTGTGGTTTACGCCAAAAGGATGAGCTCGATGAGGCGATCTTACCTCATAGTCACTCGGCGACGAATTGACCACCGGTGACGAGAAAAAGCGGCGGCGACCTTCGGGTACTCGGCGGCGACGGCGCTCCGGCGGGGAAGGGCGGCTACCGAGTGGCGGACTAGGTGCTGCTCTACTAGGAGAACACGTCCGTGTTGTCGGCGAAGGGTGGCGATGAACCAAGCGGTGGTGCGGCGCAATTGAACTAAGCGACGGCGGCGGTGCTAGGATCTTACCATGGCTAGGGCTCTCCGGGGCGTTTAGGGTTAGGGCAAGGGCGGCGTCGAACCGAGGGGAGGACGGTAGTACTTATAGGGTCGCCAATTAGAGGAGTCCGAGGCGGATAAGGCGCCGGCGGACTCGTGCGGCAGAGGACTCCGAGTCGATCCTGAGTTCGAGCACAAATCTCAACCGTTTTGCTCCGGGTTTTGAGAGGATTGGCGGCAGAGATAGAGGGGAGGATTTCCCCTCAACCAATTTGAGGAGATCACGCGAAGGGCGGCTGGATTTTGCGGGGGACGGCGGCGCCAGCTTGTGCTCGGATTTGGCCCGAGGAGGACGATGAACCCGACAGGTGGGGTCCACCTGTCGGCGGGAAAAAGAAAGAGCGAGCGGGCCGACCTGGGCCGCGGTGCGGGGAGGAGAGAGAGGAGGGGAGAGATGGTCCGGATTCGGCCCACAGCCCCGGGGAGGGATTTAAAAACCTTTTTCATTTTATTTATTCACTGAATTGGTTTTCTATTTGTTAAAAATACTTCCATAGCACAAATAATTCCCAAAAAATTCAGGGACTACAAGAATTAAAGAAGTATTTAATAAAATTTTCTCTGGCCCATTTTTACATTGAAATTTATTTACGATTTTTATTCACCACCCCTTTACGCTTTTAATTAATTTTTAAAAATTATATTTTCACAGGTATTATTTATTAACTTATTTTTAGGGTGTGACATTTTTTCTTCTAGTAAATTCCCCATGGTTTAATAAACTCTCTAAAATTTTCTCGGATTTTTTGGAGCTCCTGAATTAATTTTAATGTAATCAAGGTTATTCTAGTAATTATATAAATGGAAAGCAAAATCCTTTTCTTTCCGCAACGTCGGGTCGTTCCTGCTCCAATCCTTTTGTATCTGTCTGTTCAACTCGAAATCTAGTTCCTCTCCTCTCTAAATGCCTTGTGTCACGAAGCTGGCATCTCAAATCCCTATTTCCTTGAAAAGTCCGACACCAGAAAATCCTTCAAAATCCAGAATCCGAAGTTTTCGGATTTATTTAATTTTGAAACCCAAAAATCCACTATATTTCCTCGCACTAAGTTCCCAGATAGTCCAAACAAACCTTTTCTCCATAAATATCCTCAAATTCTTGACCCCCGTGAAATATTCCCCAATTTCCAAGTCCCGAAAATATTCTCAATATTCCGAATATTCCAATTTCCCAATTCCCACAAAATATCCTCCATTTTTTATTTCCAAAATATTCCTATATTTCGGATGTACAATTCTCTCTCAAATATCCCAAATAACCCAAGTTTGCCCAATTTTGATTGTGGGCACCCCGGAAATGCATTATGGAGAGTAATTACTATGACAACGCGAAATATCTAGATGGATGGGATCTCGAATAAAAACCAAATAAGTGCAGTAACCATCCATCCTCATCGCAGCCTTGCCATAACATTTCCCCATTCATAATACAAATCCAACGCGTCGAATTCAGAAATAAAGAGATATTTGGAGAGTTGATTCACTAGTCCGAAATAGTGAAGTGTGCTCGTCAAATCACACGAAGGTGCTGACCAAACACGATACACACTTCTGGGGATATGGTCTACGGTTGAATCAACATCCATGCATCTCATCATTTCCAAATTCTTACTAATGTGTGACTAGCCTAGGAAAGCTCTAGTCCCACACGTTCATGTTAGCAAGTAATATCCAATACAGATGGTACTTAGATAATCAAACTAAAAGTATAGATATAGATACATATTTGAAGGAGTACGCGTAGGCTACGATAGCAAAAATAAAAATTTCTACCGCGCACACCAGGACATCATGCGAAAGAAGGGATCATGGATCGTTACCACTAGACGCGCAGTGCAGCGGAGGAAGAGTTGGAGAAGCCGGTCCAACCACGCGCGCGTCGAGGTAGTAGTGGAAGTAGTCGATCTCCGGCCGATCAACACCGCAACGAGCAGCGCCTCTACGGGTATCCACACGTCCGGGGCTGAAACACCGATCGCGAGTGTACTAGCACTCGTGAGCGGCTAGGGTTCGGCTCGGAAGGTGGCGGCTAGGTTTTGCTCGAGGCTAACAGAAAACACACGTGAAACTCTCAGCCCCTCGCTCCCTATATATAGACCACCCTTACTCGGGCCTCGTGGACTGAGGCCCAGTAAGAGTCTACTCAGATCTCTATCCGAATCGAGCCCATATTCGAATCACATTCGAATAAGTGTTCCAACCCATTAAGTGTGTGACCCTGTAGGTTCACGTATATTTTGTCACGACCCAGAAACGCCTTTCTGGTCACCCTGTTAATAGCGGCCTCTAGCAAGGCATATTAGCCCCAAGATATACGTAAAGATCATATCGCTGAACCTGTAATGTCCTTATGTACAAATCCTTTGCCTCACGATATCGATTGAGCTCAAGGCGAGACTTGTGTCATCCTCTTAATAGCTCATCACTCTCTCATCCTGTGATGGATTACAAACTTGTGATTGACACCTCAATCACCGTAGCATGGCCATGCACTTCCATAATCTATTACTTCGAGGGGCCCAGAGATATTCTCCCATAAGGAGGGGCAAATTCTATCTTGATCAGTCATATCCCACTACATGTTTCATAGCAAACCCGAAGACCACTTTTATGACTACCCAGTTACGGAGTAGTGTTTAGTAGTCCCAAAATAAGCTACTACGTATGTTGGGAACCATGATGATCTCAAGTGTAAGGACTCTACATAAAACACTACTTGAGACTAACTTGATGACACATGAAATCTCTGCAGTATCTCATGGCGGTCTATCCAACATATGTTCACTAATATATGTTCATATTATCGATTTGGTATCTCCATACCATGATCCATGAGACATGATATCAATCAATACAGTATGCTGATATTACAATCATATTTGTTCCTCATATGATATATGATCAGGGATCATTTAGAAATAGCAATATTTGACATTAAGAGTCTCATGAATAAGTCACATACTCATTGATCAACAATGATAATGTCTATTTCAAGGAACAAATCAATACATTATAAACATAGCATGTGATATATATAACATCTCCATGTTGCCTCTAGGGCATATCACTAACAGTCTCCATTGCACTAGAGTCAACCATGTAGGTATCTAATACCCATTGCCCTAATGTGAGCCTCATGCTTTGGCTGGGAAGCGGTTTTGTCAATGGATCTGCAATGTTCAAATCCGTTTTGTACTTTGCATATCTTTACATCGCCTCTCTCCACTATCTCGCGGATGAGATGAAAACGCCGTAAAATGTGCTTGGACTTTTGGTGAGATCTAGGCTCCTTGGCTTGCGCAATGGCCCCACTATTATCACAGTAGAGGTCCATCGGACTGAAGCACTAGTCATCACACCAAGCTCGGAAACAAATTTCTTGATCCAAACAGCTTCTTTAGCAGCTTCAGAAGCTGCAATGTACTCGGCTTCTGTTGTAGAATCAGCAACCGTCTCCTGCTTGGAACTCTTCCAGCTCACCGCACCGCATTTAGGCAGAACACAAATCCAGATTGCGATCTGAAATCGTCTTTGTTCAGTTTGGAAGCTAGCATCAGTGTAACCATTTACAACGAGCTCTTCTTCACCTCCATAGACAAGGAACACATCTTTAGTTCTTCTCAAGTACTTCAAGATGTTCTTTACAGCAATCCAGTGACCTTCACCTGGATCCGATTGATATCTACTCGTAGTACTTAAAGCATACGAGACATCTGGAACGTGTACAAAGCATGGCATACATAATGGACCCAATAGCTGAAGCATATGGGATCGCATTCATCTTATCCCGCTCATCAGGTGTACTAGGACACTGACTCTTGCTAAGATTTATACCATGTGACATCGGTAGGAAACCTTTCTTAGAGTCCTGCATGTTGAACCTTTTCAACACCTTGTCAATGTATGTATCTTGACATAATCCAATTAGCCTTCTTGATCTATCTCTATAGATCTTGATGCCCAGAATATATGCCGCCTCTCCTAAGTCTTTCATAGAGAAACTATTTTTCAATGAAGACTTAACAGATTCGAGCATAGGAATGTCATTTCCGATCAGTAATATGTCGTCCACATATAAAATCAGAAATACAAATGCGCTCCCACTAGCCTTTTTTATAAACACAAGGCTCTTCTTCGTTCTTGATGAAACCAAACCCTTTGATCACTTCATCAAAACGAATATTCCAACTCCGAGATGCCTGCTTTAATCCATAAATGGATCTTTGCAGCTTGCATATCTTTCCAGCTGATTGTGGATCGACAAAACCCGTGGGCTGTGTCATGTACACATCCTCACTCAGATTTCCATTAAGGAAAGCTGTTTTGACATCCATTTGCCATATCTCATAGTCGAAATATGCAGCAATCGCTAGAATGATCCGAATAGACTTTAGCATTGCGACGGGCGAAAAAGTTTCATCATAATCAACACCTTGAATTTGTTTGAAACCTTTTGCCACCAATCGTGCCTTATAGATTGTGAACATTTCCATCCATGTCTATCTTTTCTTGAAAACCCATTTGCACTCAATGGTTTTAACACCATCAGGTGGATCAACCAAGTTCCAAACTTGATTACTATGCATGGATTCAATTTCGGATCTCATGGCTTCAAGCCATTTCTCAGAGTCTGGTCCCACCATCGCTTCTTCATAGGTCTTAGGCTCATCGTTGTCTAACAACAATATGTCCCTTTGTTGAGTAGTCAAGAACATGTACCTCTCAGGTGCACGACGTGACCTCTCTGACCTACGTGGTGCCGGTGTGTCTACAACAGGTGCTTCAACACTTTGTTCATCCTGTTGTGGTTCTGTAGGAGCTGAAACATTTTCAGGTGTTTCTCGAATTTCTTCGAGTTGCACGGTCCTCCCACTATCCCTTCTGGAGAGAAACTTTTCTCTAAGAAGACACATGTCGGGCGACAAACACTTTGCCTTCATGTTGATTATAAAAGTAATATCCTTTTGTTTCCTTAGGATACCCGACAAAGAAGCATTTGTCAGACTTAGGAGTGAGCTTATCGGATTGCAAACGTTTTACATAAGCCTCACATCCCCAAATCTTAAGGAAAGACAAGCTAGGACGTTGTCCTGTCCACATCTCATATGGTGTCTTTTCTACTGACTTTGATGGAACTCTGTTTAGTGTGACGCGGCTGTTTCAAGAGCGTATCCCCAAAAGGACAATGGAAGATCACTTTTGCTCATCATGGATCGCACCATATCTAATAAAGTGCGAATTTCTCCGTTCAGATACCCCATTCCATTGAGGTTTCCTGGTGGAGTCAACTGTGGAACAATTCCACAATCCTTCAGATGATTGCCAAACTCGTGGCTCAAATACTCGCCTCCACGATCAGATCGTAGAAACTTGATTGTTTTACCTAAATGATTTTGTACTTCATTTTGGAATTCTTGAACTTTTCAAAGGATTCAGACTTATGTTTCATTAGTACACATACCCATATCTACTAAATCATCAGTAAAAGTTATGAAGTACCCAAAACCACCCCTGGCTGTTGAACTCATTGGTCCACATACATCAGTATGTACGAGTCCCAATAAGTCACTTGCCCTTTCACTTGACCGGTGAAAGGTGCCCTTGTCATCTTGCCAAGTAAACAAGATTCACATGTTTCAAATGATTCAAAATCAAATGAGTGTAGAAGACCATCTCTATGGAGCCTCTTAATGCGTTTCTCATTTATGTGACCCAAGTGACAATGCCAGATAAACGGTGGGATTCAAATCATTAGGACGTTGCCTCTTTGTAATTGATGTTATAGACCGGTGCCCCTTCAAGATTTAGAACGTATAACCCATTCACAATAGGAGTATGACAATAGAACATATCCTGAAAAATAAGAGAAACAAACCATTGTCCACAGATCTAAAGTCATAACCTTCTGCTTGCAAATATGAAGCAGAAATAACGTTCTTACAAAGAGATGGAACACAATAACAATTATTTAATTCCAAAACTAATCCTGAAGGCAAAGACAATGGCATGGTGCGACAGCCACCGCAGCAACTCTTGCTCCATTGCCAACGCGAAGATCCACTTCGCTCCTTCTCAAACTCCCTACTTCTTGTTAGGCCCTGCAACGATTTGCATATGTGAAGCAACCGATCCGGTATCAAATACCCAAAAATCAGTAGATGAAGTAGCAAGATTGATCTCTATAACATTTTAACCTGAAGTGGAAGTCGCACTTCCCTTCTTCTTAAGATCCTCAAGTACTTTGGGCAGTTCCTCTTCCAATGTCCTGATTCCTTGCAGTAAAAGCAAACTGCGTCAGGAGCAGCGCCCTTCTTGTCTTGCTTGGCCTTGGTTCTGCTCGCGATCTCATCGGGAGTTAACTTTCTCTTGACCGCACATTTCTTGACATTGGGCTTGCCCTTGCCCTTGCCTTTCTGCATCATCATCACATGACTGGTGCTTTTCTTAATGGTTTCCTCGGCAGTTTAAGCATCCCATGCAACTCAGCCAAGGTCTTGTCCATGTTGTTCATGTGATAGTTCAGTATGAATGGCTCAAAACTCAGAGGAGCGACTGGAGAATCACATCAGTAGCCAACTCTTGGCTAAGGGGAAAACCAAGCTTTTCCAGACTCTCAATGTAGCCAATCATCTTAATCACATGAGGCTGACGGGATTCCCTTCCGCAAGCCTGCACGCAAACAAGGACTTTGAAGTGTTGAACCTCTCAGCCCTTGCTTGGTTCTCAAACATACCACGCAACCCCACAATGATATTGTAGGCATTTGTGTTCTCATATTGCTTCTGAAGCTCAGAGGACATTGTGGCAAGCATAAGACAGCTCACATCAAGGGAATCATTCGTATGCTTCTCATAAGCTCTCCGTGCAGCCACAGAAGCATTTGTAGGCAAGTTCTCAGGAAAAGGAGTCTCAAGGACATACTCCTTGTGCTCTTGCTTGAGAACAATTCTCAAGTTGCGATACCAATCCATAAAGTTTGTTCCATTGAGTTTTTCTTTCTCAAGAACAGATCGCAAATTAAAAGAACTGGATGATGCGTTAGCTGACATGATCTACAACATAAGAACATGCAAAGTTTAGCACTATGTTTATATTCATCTTTTATTAAACTATTTAACAAAAGACTCCCACTATGTGTTTTGCAACAAAACTCCCTCTAAGTTACATAGTGGGTCAAGATCCTCATTTCACTAATTCATAGTGAGCTTTGGCATCACGGCTAGGAAACTAATGACATGGGTAAGCAACACCTTGCTATCACATCTCTATGTGACTCTTGCTTGTTGGGTGCATCACTATGCCCCGGCCCCAACCTATGCCCCAAGATCCAAAGACTGTTTTGATGACCTTGTTAAGTAAACCAAATGCTTCCGCATGTAGATGTCCGACATCTACCCCAAATAATGATGATAACCAATTGCACCCTACTTTGGTAGGCCTACAATATGGTGATCATTATCTTTTGGTGCAACATATGGAAGGGCATAAACACCTAATTTTTATCATGAGGGACTCTATCCTACCATAGCAACATATCACATATATAATGGCATAAGAGTAAGATAGAATTAGTATGGCCCAAAAGGATGGTGATCCCCATCTCCATTTACGTGTAGATGATCTTCATCCTCCACATCTCAGCTTTGGGTCATCATGCTTGAAAACTTGTAACCTCAAGTCTAGGCTACTATCTATAATTGCTAGCAATTGAAGATTACAAGAATGGATTCAAGCACTAAGGTCGACACGCAGGTCGTTAAATACAATTAAGACAGCTAACAAAAGCTGAAAAATCATGACACACAGGTCATGAACGAATGTTACATGCATCATATACATCTCATACATTCCAAATAAGCTATAGGGCCATACTAATTCACATCATTCCCTGCAAAAACAAGTTAGACGTAGAATCGCATTCTACTTAACGATGTGAACCTATAACGCTATACAAGGGGGGTTCGCAGGGTTCGCACGGCGGTCCCGCTAGCCGGTTAGCGGCGGGGGGTCGAGGGGGGAGCCGCCCCCCGTGGGTTTCAGGGCAGCGCCCTGAACACCCTACGAAATTCACAGATCCAATCTATGAAATCGCTGTGGAAAAACTATTCGGCATAACCTCCTTATGCCGATCCGAGACAATCTCCAGGACTCTAGTTTTCCATTGGCTCAGGGCTATCAGATCCGTAACCTATTAGCATTCGGCATAACCACCTTATGCTGATCCGAGACAATCTCTAGGGCGCTAATAGTGTTACCACTGTCCCAGGGCTATCAAATCCATAAGCTACTAGCATTCGGCATAACCACCTTATGCCGATCCGAGACAATCTCCAGGGCGCCAGTAGTCTTATGATCTACGCCTCATCCATCCCTATTCATAACCTATTAGCATTCGGCATAACCTCCTTATGCCGATCCGAGACAATCTCCAGGGCGCTAATAGTGTTATAATCCGCACCTTATCTAACCCCTATCCATGGATTGATCTTATCAACCCGTGCCTTCATCGATCCATCACATGAACCGACTAATCTAGACTGCAATAGATCTAATCTACCGCTCCCGCATATCAACATATGCGATGATCCAGATCGCAATCTACACAAGATGGCTCTGATACCACTGAAGGAGTACGCGTAGGCTACGATAGCAAAAATAAAAATTTCTACCGCGCACACCAGGACATCATGCGAAAGAAGGGATCATGGATCGTTACCACTAGACGCGCAGTGCAGCGGAGGAAGAGTTGGAGAAGCCGGTCCAACCACGCGCGCGTCGAGGTAGTAGTGGAAGTAGTTGATCTCCGGCCGATCAACGCCGCAACGAGCAGCGCCTCTACGGGTATCCACACGTCCGGGGCTGAAACACCGATCGCGAGTGTACTAGCACTCGTGAGTGGCTAGGGTTCGGCTCGGAAGGTGGCGGCTAGGGTTTTGCTCGAGGCTAACAGAAAACACACGTGAAACTCCTCAGCCCCTCGCCTCCCTATATATAGACCACCTTACTCGGGCCTCGTGGACTGAGGCCCAGTAAGAGTCTACTCGGATCTCTATCCGAATCGAGCCCATATTCGAATCACATTCGAATAAGTGTTCCAACCCATTAAGTGTGTGACCCTGTAGGTTCACGTATATTTTGTCACGACCCAGAAACGCCTTTCTGGTCACCCTGTTAATAGCGGCCTCTAGCAAGGCATATTAGCCCCAAGATATACGTAAAGATCATATCGGCTGAACCTGTAATGTCCTTATGTACAAATCCCTTTGCCTCACGATATCGATTGAGCTCAAGGCGAGACTTGTGTCATCCTCTTAATAGCTCAATCACTCTCTCGATCCTGTGATGGATTACAAACTTGTGATTGACACCTCAATCACCGTAGCATGGCCATGCACTTCCATAATCCATTACTTCGAGGGGCCCAGAGATATCTCTCCCATAAGGAGGGGCAAATTCTATCTTGATCAGTCATATCCCACTACATGTTTCATAGCAAACCCGAAGACCACTTTTATGACTACCCAGTTACGGAGTAGTGTTTAGTAGTCCCAAAATAAGCTACTACGTATGTTGGGAACCATGATGATCTCAAGTGTAAGGACTCTACATAAACACTACTTGAGACTAACTGATGACACATGAAATCTCTGCAGTATCTCATGGCGGGTCTATCCAACATATGTTCACTAACATATGTTCATATTATCGATTTGGTATCTCCATACCATGATCCATGAGACATGATCATCAATCAATACATATGCTGATATTACAATCATATTTGTTCCTCATATGATATATGATCAGGGATCATTTAGAAATAGCAATATTTGACATTAAGAGTCTCATGAATAAGTCACATACTCATTGATCAACAATGATAATGTCTATTTCAAGGAACAAATCAATACATTATAAACATAGCATGTGATATATATAACATCTCCATGTTGCCTCTAGGGCATATCACTAACAATATTAACTAATGTTTACATAAGCCTTGGAGGTCAAATAGTAAGTCCATCGGAAGCATGACTACCCAGGAAACCCTCAGGCAACCGACTAAGGGTAAACCCTTAGATAGGACCATCCTGATCAACCTGTTCACCCACAAATTCATCATACAAATCTTCATCTTCACCTGTGTGTGGATCTATAGGAGTATTCACAAAAATAAAATGTAACTCAGTACGCAAGGTACTGGCAAGGCCACAATCAAACCTAACTATACATGTGAGCTATAATCGAGGTAAAGGCATTTTAAAACATAAATCTATACTCAATGGACACAACCATGTCGCTCATGACCGTGAGCACGACTAATCGATTAGTTTTGATTCTGCTGAGTTTGTACAACTTTACCCACATGATATGATCGCTCTAGTTTGTCCGGTATCCGTCGGTACCACCACATTCTACACATTGAATGTGGTCTAGAGGTCACAACACAGCTTTTACATTACCTAACATTTAGCCTTGCACCAGCACGAGGTGTGTTACTCCACATCGGGGTGCTACCCCGATGCCATAGGTGGCGGGCCCATGCCTTAACCTAACGCCGTGGCGGCAGCCTACCTGGCTCCCCACGAGGCACACAACATTGTATTGGAGAAACTTAGATGCCTATTCCGTTATGGGACATAGGTAGTTCCTCTGAACAGCCCTATGATCCGTTGTAGGCACTGCCCATACTACTCTGCCTACCAGAATGCAAGGCTAAACATTAAGCAACTTAATCCACTATGGCTATCCCATACTAGCGCATGTGGTTGTACTGTTTAACATGAGAAATGACACTGAGTTCGGTCCTTAAGCAACCTAGGCAAATACTCTCCCTATCGATACACAACTATCACATATGTATACCACTTGCTTGCCCAAGTTTTAAAATGGTTTTCCTTCAGTTTTAGTTCACAAATATGATAAATATTCATCTCTGATCAGAAGTAAATAAATTCCCATTTCAAACGTAATTAGATGGCCATGACTTATTTTGTAAGTAGCTAGGCATGTCTAAGCATATATACAAGTATATACCTTATAGCAAGCACTTAAGAAGTACTTTTACCCATCCTAAGGTTACAAGTAGTAGATTATCAATATTTCAAGGTGGGTTATGCAGAAGGAGGGATTAACTACCATTGCCCACAATCTATATAATATACATAGCAAAATAACGATGCAAGTTAAAATGAAATAATTGATAATCCCAAAATTTAGGAGTAATATGTTCAAAGGTAGTGGGATTCTTGCCTTGGTTCAGGTTTGCTTCAGGTTCCTCAATATATTCTATCTTCTTGAACTGCAAAGGCTCTTCCACTAATTTAAGTTTTAAAGTTAAAGCAAAGTCAATAAATGTTCTAATATATATGTTTTTTGTGCAGTGATTTGGTACTGGTTTTAGATACCTTTTGGTAAAATTATTTTTAGTTTTGCACTTACCATCTGTGAGAAATGATTTTTACAAGTTTTATGTGTCCTTTTAAGAATATAAAATGTACTGATTATTTTTGGCTTAATTCTGTGCAAAATGAGTTCATAAATGGAAAGTATACATTTTTTTATAAATTACAAAATTGGTTTGACATTTTTTTGAGCTAGGAAGATTTTCTTATGAATTTTCTAGTTAAAAGTCCTATTTTCACCCTTTTTTATTCTCATAATTTTTAGGCAAGTTTTCTGTACAGAAAGTGCCACTTTTTAATTTACCAGATTGTAAAGAATAAAATTACAAAACAAACAAAACTGGTTTCACTCAATTTGGAGTTGTAATGAATTTTCTATGAATTTTTAAATTTAAACCTATTTTCTAGTGTAACAGAAAAAGGTTTATCGATTTATATCTATTTTCTCAGATTTAAAATACAAGGGGTCCACCGGTCAGTGTAACAACTTTTGCTAAAACGTACTCAGGATTTCCAGAAATCAATCCGCAGTCCTTTTGCACGTGTGAGAGGGAATTTTCATTAAGAGTCCCCGTTGTTTTTAGTTATTACTTCTAGCTCCTGCGTGCACTCGTTAGTGTTTGGTTATTTTGCAAAAAGGTACTTGGATGTTTTAAACTTTCGTTGATAGAGATCCTCAAGTGCTAATCTAGTGGAGCCCGCTTGTCAGTGGCTTGGAATAGAGCGAGCGTCGGCGAGCATCTCTGACGAACTTCGCGGCGGCGGCGACGGCGAACGGCTGCGAATCTTGTTGGGATGTCAAAAGATGAAATGTTCCTCCAGCTCTTGAGAATCCACCGAGGGCGATCTCAAGTTCTGGGGTGGTCGGAATCGACGGCGAAGATGGCAGAGGCGGCGGATGGGCTCGGGATGCATATGGATGTCATATTACAGACCAAAACGATGTATGCATGTGGTGTCTGAGGCATCAGGGATACTTACTGAAGCTATTGAGTCACTCGGCAGGGCTGGAACGGCGATGGTTGCTCCAGGAGAGGTCCAACAGCGGCGGAGTGCTACGGGTACTCGTTGACAGCCAGATCTGGGCCAAGATTCAGAGAAGAGTCGTCGGCCTTAGCTCGGTGATGCTCCATAGTAGCTCTATGCGCGAGGAATCGGGATATAACTCACCGTGGTCAGAAAAAGCAGAAAAGGGGCACGGCGGCTGGCGGAGAAGAAGAAGACTCGGATCTACGGCCTCGGGGCTTGTCAGCTCTTCGTTCTTGGTTCTTGGGTGTATCTTGAGCTGGCGACGTGGCTGGCCAAGAATCAACTCCAGTCTTGCTTCGGTCAGGGAGAACGCATGCATGCCATGGCGGCGGTCGCCGGAGCCGAGTGCACACTACGGCATCTTCAACCTAGGAGACAGGGAAAGTAGAGGGGAAAAATGGATCAGGGATCCAAGGGTGGTCGTGTTCCCGTAGCTCAGATGCGGCGAAGCTCGCCAGAGAAGAATGGCGGCGGTCAGTTTCTTGCCGGCGCCAGGGAAGAAAGCAGCGTTCTCAGCGTTGCAGTGGTTTTCACCTCAGGCTCTCCATGGAGAAGTGAGAGAGAAAGACAAGGAGAGTACAATGGCGACAGGCCTTAAGTTTTTGTCGACCGTGCCGAGAGAACGGAGGCAGGAGCGCTGGCACCGCTCTGTGGGCGTGTAGCCGGCGGCCTGACGTGTGTCCACGACGTGGCAACGGTGTCCTGCAGGTGGGGCCGAGCTGGGGAAGCGCCTATGACTGGCTGGTGGGGTCTACAGCGGCTGGGGCCCACTTGACACTGAAATAACAGAGAACAAGTTTCCAGAGGTTGTGTGTTAATGAAGTGGTTGAGGGTTAGTTTGGTCTGGCCATTTGACTGGTCTACAGTGCCAGTAAAACTGTGGGAAAATTACTGTAGGCAGTAGGTGGTATTGGCTAGCTCTGTGCCAAATTTCAGAGTTGTGGGGCTTGTAGATTTCTCCTGGGAAAATGGTAAACTTCGGCAAATTTCCAGTTCCTGCTGTGCACTAGTCTGAGTCAGTGAGCTTGGGCCTATTATTTCATGTACCAGCTTTGTGAAGAAGACATTGAAATTTTTACTGTAAAGATTTCACGACATGATCCAATTTCTGGCAAATTTTGGTAAGAAGGTGAGCGGTGAATTTATTTTAGAAAAAATATCAAATTGGTTGTCTGCAAGAGAAAAAGTTCTCTGTTTTGCTGAATCAAAAATATTTGTTTGAGACACTTATTTAATTGATAAAATTTGGTAAAAATTACTGGAGATAGAGGAGGATGTGATTAACCTGCTGACCGAATTTTACAGCTAGAGGTGATCTGGTTTATCTTTGGTGAAATTGCAAAGTAAGGATAGTGACCCAGTTTTTCCTGCAGTCTAAATTAATTCCCTAGACCTTTTCTCCTGTCATTTTATGTGGTTCCTTTGGGAGATAAATTAAACTAGAATTTCTGGTTCAAATTTTCATGTTGACCCATACTCTGGTAGAAGGGCACTGCTTGATTAGTCTTCATTTTTATTTGGTGAATTTTAGAAGTATACCCATTCATTTTTAGCTAGCTCCCTAGTCTAGCTGATTTGAGGGATTATATTGAAGTATTTACTGAAGTGATAAAATCATGGAAAATATTGTTATGCTAGCATAAGAGATGTGTTTTCATTGCCTCCTGCATTTCATACATCACTTTTATTTCTTTATAATTTTTTTGGTATGTTACAGCTCTACCCCCCTTACAAAAGAAATTTCGTCCCCGAGATTTTGCTAGCTGTAAAAGAAACTTGGAAACTCGACTCTAAGCTTGTCCTCCCTTTCCCATGTAGATTTCTCTAGAGTATGATTACTCCACTGGACTTTGAGCATCTTGATACTACGGTTTCGGGTACGTCGCTCAGCTTCTTCCAATATACGAATTGGATACTCTCTATATGAGAGGTCTGGTTGTATGGATATGTTTTCCATAGGAGCAAGCTCATTGGTAACTCTAAGACATTTCTTGAGTTGAGAGACATGAAAAACATTATGTACTTCTGAAAGTTGAGGTGGCAATTCCAATTGGTATGCTACTTGTCCCCGTTTTACAATAATTCGGTATGGTCCGATATAACGGGGAGCTAACTTTCCGTGTATTTGAAATCGTCTAATGCCTCGCAGTGGTGATACTTTGAGATATATGTAATCACCTACTTCGAAGCTTAATTCGCGACGATGGTGATCAGAATAGCTCTTTTGGCGTGATTGTGCCTCCTTGAGCCGTCTTCGAATAATAGCCACATTTTGTTCAGCTTCCTCAATGAGAGTTGGACCAAAGAATTGTCTTTCTCCCACTTCGGACCAGAACAAGGGTGTTCTACATTTTCTCCCATAGAGTGCTTCAAAGGGAGACATTTGAAGGCTAGACTGATAACTGTTATTATAGGAGAATTCCGCAAAAGGTAGGCATTTTTCCTAGTTGGTGTTGTATGTCATGACACAAGCTCGCAACATATCTTCGAGAACCTGATTTGTACGTTCGGTCTGACCACCAGTTTGAGGGTGAAAGGCTGTGCTGAAAAATAATTTGGTTCCAAGTAGTCCATGTAAATTCTCCCAAAATCTTGATGTGAATTGTGGTCCACGGTCTGAGACAATTACTTTAGGAACCTCATGTAGCTGTACAATGTGTGCTAAGTAGAGCTCAGCTAGTTTGGCCCCATTATATGATACATGTACAGGAATGAAGTGAGCCACTTTAGTTAACCGATCAACTATAACCCAAATTGAGTCATGTCCATTTGGGGTTCTTGGGAGACTAGTGATAAAATCCATTCCTACTTCATCGAACTTCCATTCGGGTAATTTCAATGGTTGAAGTAAACCCGTTGGATGTTGATGTTTCGCTTTAACACGTTGACATACCTCACAGATAGCCTTGTAAGCCGCGATATCGCGTCTCATGCTAGGCCACCAATATAGGGTACGCATGTCTTGGTACATTTTTGTGCTTCTAGGGTGGATAGACAATGGGGACTTGTGTGCTTCATTTAAAATAGTTTCGCGAAGGTCTTGATTGTCTGGGATATATAGTTGTCTTCCATGAATGACCATGCCATCGGAATTCAAGGAAACGTTTGGTTCCCTGTCTTCTTTCATATTGTGTTTGATTTTAGCCACTTCTTTATCTAAAAGCTGAGCGGCTTTTATTTGGTCATAGAGTGTCGGTTGTAGTGCCAATGCAGCAACATAGCCATCCTCTACAATTTCCAAATCAAGCTTTTCAAATTCAGGAGCTAAATTGGGTTGATTTTTCAGGACTTGAGCTGTAATATGGTGAAGCTTCCGACTGAGTGCGTCAGCCACCACATTAGCCTTGCCTGGATGATATTGGATGTTAAGATCATAATATTTTATGAGTTCTAACCATCTCCTTTGTCTCAAATTCAGATCTGATTGGGTGAAGAAATACTTCAAGCTTTTATGATCGGTATAGATATTACACCTTTTCCCGATCAAATAATGTCTCCAGATCTTTAAGGCATGCACTATGGCTGCTAATTCCAGATCATGAGTTGGATAGTTGGTTTCATGAGGTCGTAACTGACGCGAGGCATAAGCCACTACTTTACCCTCTTGCATCAACACACATCCAAGCCCATGATGAGATGCATCACAATATATATCGAAGTGTTTGTGTATATTAGGCATGATTAGCACTGGGGCTGTGGTGAGCTTTTCCTTTAACATTTGGAAACTTGACTCACATGCTTCTGACCACACAAACTTATGCTCCTTCTTGAGGAGTTGAGTTATTGGTCTTGCAATCTTGGAGAAGTTCTCAATGTACCAACGATAATATCTAGCTAAACCAAGAAAACTTCGAACCTCAGTGACAGTTTGAGGTTGCTTCCAAGAGAGTACTTTGTCCACATTGGTTGGATCTACAGCAATTCCTCCTTCTGGTATAATATGGCTAAGGAAAGGAACTTCCTTTAACCAAAATTCACATTTGGAGAATTTTGCGTATAGCTTGTGTTCACGCAGCTTGTCAAGAACCATACGCAGATGTTGTGCGTGTTCTTTTTTGTTTCTTGAGTAAATAAGGATGTCATCAATGAATACCACCACAAATTTGTCGATATACTCCATGAATATTTTGTTCATTAGGTTCTTGAAGGTAGCAGGAGCGTTGGTCAGTCCAAAAGATACCACGGTATATTCGAATAGACCGTAGCGGGTGGTGAATGCTGTCTTTGGAATGTCCTCCGGTTTGATTTTGAGTTGAAAATATCCTAACCTTAGGTCAATTTTGGAAAAGATCCGAGCACCGGTCATTTGATCGAAGAGATCATCTATTCTAGGAAGTGGATATTTGTTTTTGATGGTGACTTCGTTTAGAGGACGATAATCCACACACATTCGCATGGTACCGTCTTTCTTTGGTACAAAGAGTACCGGACATCCCCATGGTGATGAGCTGGGACGAATGAATCCCTTCTCTAGTTGCTCATTAAGTTGGGTTTTGAGTTCAGATAGATCCTGAGAGGTTATACGGTAAGGGCTTTTAGAAATGGGTGCTGTTCCAGGTTTCAAATCAATCACAAATTTGATATCCCGGTCTAGTGGCATTCCTGGTAACTCATCAGGATACTTGCACACTATAGGTACCTCTGAGAGTTGAGTAGTCACTATCGCATGAAGGGATGATGTTTTAGAACTAGGAGTATGATCTAGTGTGAAAGTGATAGTGTTGCCATCCGTATTTTTCAGAGAAACAGTTCTATTGGCACAGTCAATAGTTCCTCTATGTTTAGTTAGCCAATCCATACCTAGGATGATGTCTATTTGCATGGAATTTATTTGGATTAAATTTGCTTTGAATTTTGTGTCCATTATCCTGATTGGAACATCCGTACACATTTGTTCTGTTCTGGAAGTGGAATAAGGTGATTGTATTAGCATGACCTTTGGTAAAAGTTTGGTCTCTAGGTTCTGTTGGTTTACTGTTCTGGTAGATATAAATAAATGTAATGCTCCAGAATCGAAAAGAATAGAAACGGGTGTTGAGTTTACAAGAAATGTACCTAGCATCACGTAAGGTGCGTCAGTGGCCTCTTCAACATTTACGTTGTTCAGATGACCATGTCCAAACGCTAGGGCTGGTTTTGGTGCGTTATGGCCCCCACGCTGAATTCTACGACCCTGGGCTGGAGCACGTAGTGGAGCTTGAGCAACTTGTTTGAGAGGCTGTGGTACTTGCTTTCTGGGATGAGGACAATTAGAAGCATAATGTCCCATCTAACCACAATTGAAACAATTGACATTTACTGCCCGACCTTGTGTGCCAGCTTGATAACCACCGCGGTTATACCGTTGAACCGTCTGTTGTTGCGGACGTGGTGCTGTGTATTGAGGCCTTGGCTAAATTCTTGGAGCTTGAGGTGCAGGGGAACGATACACAATCCTCTGCATCACACGGGGACGGGAGGGACCAGCAGTAGTCTTTCGGGTTACCCATTTCCGCTTCCGCTCTTCCATCACCTTCTTCCCACTGGACTCCACTCGAAGAGCCTTGTCCACCAATGATTTCATGCTAGGGATTTCATGAGCGGAGAGGGCATATTCTGTCTCTGGGTTGAGGCGGTCTCGGCAAAGTTTCACTTTCCTGGCCTCTGTAGTTATCTCTTCAGGAGCATACCGGGCAAGATAATTGGAGCGGTTGAGAAAGTCCATGAAAGGCATATCTCCCTGCTTCAAGTTGAGGAATTCTTTCCTCTTAAGCTCCATAAGACCATCAGGGATGTGGGTTGATCGAAATACTTCCTTAAAAACTGCCCAAGTGATGGGCTCGTCAGTAGGAATGAGAGTCTTGTAGCTTTCCCACCATGCTGCGGCTGCACCTTGAAGATAATGCGCCGCGTAGGCTGCTTTTTCCCTTTCGTCACAGCGGGCAAGGTTGAGTTTGGCCTCAATATCATGAAGCCAATCATCTGCATCGAGAGGATCAGTCGCAGATGAGAAGTTCGATGGATGAGTACGCTGGAAGTCTGCTAACTTCGATTGTCCTTGATTTAAATTCTGGGTCATAGCCGCTCCAATGCTTTCATTGCTGGTGACCATTTGCTCAAAGAGCCGATTCTGCATTGCCAACAATTGAGCCAGGGTGGGCTCTGCACCAGAAGCTGGCCTTTCCCCATTGGAGTTGGAGGGGTCTGTGTTAGACATTCTGCATGCAGATATAGAAAAGTCAAGACCCAATATAGAAATGATTCAAATACACTGCAATGATCATGTATACGGCAAGGTTGATTAATCTAGAAACATAGTGCGGAGCTATAAATTCAACCGTATGAGAACCTAGCATCGGAATTATGTTGCCATAGTCTCAATTTAATCATCATGTACTGAATAGCACAAGGAATAAAATTCGGAACGGTAAGCGACACATTCTTAGAATGGATAAAAACATACACCGAAACGGTGTGTACATCTAACCATAAGGTTCAATACAAACGAGAGTACAGGGCAACCATTAAGCTCTTGTCACATGACAAGGCATACAACAAAATTTGGTTACCGAAAATATATTAAGGGATCCCACATCCTAGGTTACAAGTGGGTTCTACATCCACCTTCCATCTTGCCTAAGGAAATTTTACATAGCCTGGGATAGATGGCTAGTGCCTACTATTACATCCTTAATTCATAAATGCATCCATCCCAGCGGACAAATCTAGGAGGTCCCGTGGTACCAAGCTGTGGAAGAACAGTTGGGATGGCATGAATCGAGGTTGACCTATGCTCCACCTCAATGTAGAGCCCTGCGGGTTCAGGCAAGACTTCTTCTAGTTTGTACATAGCATCTTCCCCAAACATGAACTCTGGTGAGTAGACTTCACTGCGACGCCTAGAGAATAGACACCTCTCCAGTATTGCTACTCTACTGTGAGCATTCTCCATTTCTTCATAGGTGAGGCGTGGCTGGTCCTTCTCCTAGCTCATTCATGCTTGGGAATTGACGTCGGCCTACCCTTGGGTGCATGGATGGATAATAAAAGAAGTGGTCCACCAATTCTAGAAGTTCATGACGAAGGTGGGCTATGGCGATGTATGCACTGTGATACAGGGCAGAGGTGCAGTTCCAGCCGTGTCCAACATACTGGCGATCTCTCTCCTCTGGAGTTCTGCCCCTGATACATACTCTAGCCATCATCATGGTCTAGGAGGTCCCGATCACTGTGTTTAGCAGGTGATGTTCGGGAGGGATGATGAACCCTGCGTACTGCATCATCAACCAGAGAGTATGCTGCATAGTGTTATGTTGTACCCTCCGGTGTACGCATGTGGCTGATGGGCTTCTGACATCTACACAGAGATTACAACAGGGTTAGCCAGTTTGGTAAGAATCCAGAGGGCTATTGGAGAAACTTAAGTGGAGTTCCAAAGAACAAAAAGATTGTGCAACATGTGGATTGGACTAGTTCTGCCCTGCATAGTTCTCAGATAAAACAGAGCCTTATGGTCACCCTAGGGGTATGATAAAATTACCAAATTTTTATATTCAGATTCCCCATAAAGTTTTCTTTGTTCTGAAAGAAAATCAGAATTTTCGCATGGGTAGTTTTTTATATAGAAATTAAGCAAGTTAAGTGGCACAGTTCTGGAACAGATTGTCTAGGGAACTTGTCGAATTTTTATCTCTCAGATTACTAGTTCAAAAATTCCCAGAAAATTCCTAGGACTTCCTCACTGGGTTCCTAAGGTATTGTTCAAAATTGGATATTTTATCACTTATAGTTTGGGCTGTACAAAATTAATAGTTAGGCAACCTGCAGATTCCAGATTACATTCATGTCCAGTATACGAATTATCCCACTATGAGATATTCCTCCAAAATTTCCAAGAGAATTTATATTGCCTACGGGGTAAGTCTAGTTACTAATGGTAAAGGCTCAAAATTTTATCCCTTCTGGTTCGGCCTACACAAATTTATTATTGCTGCTAACCCTAGATTTCCGATCGGTACATGCATCACTAATTCAATTTTTATAATTAGTTAGAAGGGTGCTAAACTCTCCATATTTTTACTACACTCTACTAACTGGTTCAGAACCTACCAGATGAATAGGATGGCTATTCTTGCAAACAACCTAGGGCAACGGTCAAGCAATTTCCCATCCTAGCCTGTTTCTACCCATTTTGGGCTTCTCGTCAAATTTTGAAGGTAGGAGATAGGAGTAAGAAAGTCACCCAATGATTTCAATTAAAGTAAGTTTGATATTCAAATTATTCTCAGTATCCAAATTTTATCATATTACCCCATTCTCAAAATCTTTTCATTTGGCCTTTGTCAAAACCCGATCTTTTGCCCATTCGGTCTAATTATAGGCTTGCTTTGCAACTGGAGTTTTGAAATCATTTAAAAATGGTTAAGTACTACCTTAGAGTAATGGTTTGATGTTTTTAAACCACCTTCCAGAAATTATATTTTTCAAATGGTTCCATTCCTATAGATCAAGAATATAGAACTTTAAAACCAAAATAAGACATAGAGGAGAGTAGTTATTTAGAGAAGGATAAGATAATAAGAATGTAATGTTTTCGCAATTACTTTATAGCTGAGAACAAAGTTCTCAAAATATTCAGTTGAAACCATCCATCCTCATCGCAGCCTTGCCATAATATTTTCCCATTCATAATACAAATCCAATGCGCCGAATTCAGAAATAAAGAGATATTTGGAGAGTTGATTCACCAGTCCGAAACGGCGAAGTGTGCCTGTCAAACCACACGAAGGTGCCGACCAAACACGATACACACTTCTAGGGACATGGTCTATGGTTGAATCAACATCCATGCATCTCATCATTTCTAAATTCTTACTAATGTGTGACTAGCCTAGGAAAGCTCTAGTCCCACACGTTCATCTTAGCAAGTAATATCCAATACAGAGGGTACTTAGATAATCAAACTAAAAGTACAGATACAGATACATATAAACTAATGTTTACATAAGCCTCGGAGGCCAAATAGTAAGTCCATCGGAAGCATGACTACCCAGGAAACCCTCAGGCAACCGACTAAGGGTAAACCCTTAGATAGGACCATCCTGATCAACCTGTTCACCCACACATTCATCATACAAATCTTCATCTTCACCCGTGTGTGGATCTATAGGAGCATTCACAAAAATAAAATGTAACTCAGTACGCAAGGTACTGGCAAGGCCACAATCAAACCTAACTATACATGTGAGCTGTAATCAAGGTAAAGGATGTATGAAGAGGCTCAGTTTTATTGCATAAAGCCAATTTTATTTCGCAACAATTTAAAAGAGGGATTCATAAATCAAATTGCATCCTAGGCTAGCAGAATAATATCATGGCATCATTTTGCATAAATAACTACTTCACCGCCCTCCTTGGCAGCAAGACTATAATACAACTTAATAATCCAATTCCATTTCATCATCATTTCATCAATCACCAAGTATAGATCAGTATAAATCTTCACCCAGCCATCCCATTCCATAAAGCATTTTAAGACATAAATCTATACTTAATGGACACAACCATGCCGCTCATGACCGTGAGCACGGCTAACCGATTAGTTTTGACTCTATAGAGTTTGTACAACTTTACCCACATGATATGATCGCTCTAGTTTGTCCGGTACCCGTCGGTACCACCACACTCTACACATTGAATGCGGTCTATAGGTCACAACACAGCTTTTACATTACCAAACATTTAGCCTTGCACCAACACAAGGTGTGTTACTCCACATCGGGGTGCTACCCCAATGCCATAGGTGGCGGGCCCACGTCTTAACCTAACGCCATGGCGGCAGCCTACTTGGCTCCCCACGAGGCACACAACGTTGTATTGGACAAACTTAGATGCCTATTCCGTTACGGGACATAGGTAGTTCCTCTGAACAGCCCTACGATCCGTTGTAGGCACTGCCCATACTACTCTGCCTACCAGAATGCAAGGCTAAATATTAAGCAACTTAATCCACTATGGCTATCCCATACTAGCGCATGTGGTTGTACTGTTTAACATGAGAAATGACACTGAGTTCGGTCCTTAGGCAACCTAGGCAAACAGTCCCCCTATCGATACACAACTATCACATATGTGTACCACTTGCTTGCCCAAGTTTTAAAATGGTTTTCCTTCAGTTTTAGTTCACAAATATCATAAATATTCATCTCTGATCAGAAGTAAATAAATTCCCATTTCAAACGTAATTAGATGGCCATGACTTATTTTGTAAGTAGCTAGGCATGTCTAAGCATATATACAAGTATATACCTTATAGCAAGCACTTAACAAGTACTTTTACCCATCCTAAGGTTACAAGTAGTAGATTATCAACATTTCAAGGTGGGTTATGCAGAAGGAGGGATTAACTACCATTGCCCACAATCCATATTTTATATGGCAATTCCTTTTAATTCTAAATTCTCCCCAAATTTCCAATTTTTCCAGTTTGCGTAATTTCTAGAAAATCCCTTTCCCTTCCTTTTTTTTTCTCTTTTTCCTTTTCCCCCTTCTACCTTTTCCCTTCCTTCCTTTATGTTCTTTTCTTTTTCCCCTTCCTTTTTCCTCCATTCTTCTTTCCCCTCCTCCTTCTTCGTTTATTCTCTCCTTCCCTACACCACCCGAAACCCGAGCTCATCCTCGGCCCGGCCCCAGTCTGCGCCTCTCTCCCTCCTTGGCCTCTGCCCCAGCCCACTACCACTCCCCCAGCCTGCCTTGGTCCGCAACCGCGCCGCCACCGCACACACTCTGAAACCGCCATCGTAGATCCTAGAGCCCCGCCACCAAAATCCCCACCGCTGGCGTCCTAGCTCCGCCCCTATAAATAGCCACAGCCTCCCCGTGCCCCAGTGCCCTAGCCTATCCGCTGCCTGCGCCATCCGACCGCCCCCACTTTTCCAAGCCGCTGCAGCCACCGCTTGGTCCTCGTGCCGCCACCGCCGTTTGGCCGCCAATGTCGTCGTCTTCGAGCACTGCGCACCGACGGTGAGTGCCGTGCCCCACCGAGACCGCTCGCCATCCTCTCCTCCCTCTCTGACATATTTGCCCCATCTTGGCATCGCCATCTCCTCACCACTGTCTTGCGAGGTGACGCTGTCACCGTTGTCATCGAATCGGCGATGGACTCCTAGTGCTTAGAGATGCGGTTCACTACAGCAGTGGTAAGAAAAGCAAGAAAACTGGTATCAAGAGATGGAAGTGAAAGAAGAACTGTTGATCGACCGGTGGTTTGGGTCTTGCCTTTTAGGATTTGTATTCCTATTTCTTTCTTTGGATTGAGCGACAAAAAACAAGAGTGAGAATGCAGGATTGAAGTTCAGTACTTGCTTACTAGTCGTCGTCGAATCGCAGCTGGCATTCCGCCCATCTCCTCACTGTCACGCTGCTTGTCGTCGTCGCCATCGAACACCCCCTCGACTTGCCACGTCGCGCCAGGGCGGGCGAGCTCGGCAGCTTTGTCACACCCAGAATTTCCATCCAAATTTCTGGTGCTTTATTGTGTGTAAATCCTCATCTAGGAATCAACCGAGGCACACTTGACAAAGTTGATAACAAAGTAATTGTTACATGACGAAAGTATTTATTACAGAGGCGAATGGCACCTCTCAAAATAATAATGTTCTAGCAGCAGAAATAGACTACGGACAACGTGACGACTCCCACTCCACGCACTTGACCGAGCTTCCGCTTAGTCCTCCAAGAAATCTTCCTCGCTGCGGTACTCCTCTGATGATGATTGTTGATTGCAAGGTGAGAACATGAAATACTCCGCAAGGCACACATCAAATATGTAAGTGCAAAGGATAGCAAAGGATGGCATAATATGGCTCAATTTGCATAAATAGCCTTTAGCAAGGCATATAAGAGCGTAATAAAACATTAATCATTTAATAATATTAATCAACACTATACCGCTCACCAAAACGGTATAGGCCCAACCACTCTAACCTGGAGCTAACCATGTTCCACCACTCATTATTCATTTAAGGTAGTGTGGGACTAATCACAGAAAACATTACTAAGCTTGCCCATAACTGCAGGCATGGCTATTCGAATAGTTTTACTCTGGCCAGAGGTGTACCACTTTACCCACAAAACACAACTCCACAACACATCACTGTGTGCCTTAATACCACCACGGTATCCTAGAAAGGAATTGTGATAGGATTTTGCATGTAACTCGCACAATAGGAGAGCCTCTCGCCAAGCCTCCGGTCTCCAGTAAGGGTGATCAAGTACCTTCCTGCGAGACGGCCCGATGCCCAAACTCATGGTCTTATTGACAACTACCATGTGTGGATTTATACCAGCCACAAACCAAGCCCTGGTACCTCCAATTGAACTCGGCACACTTCAAATCCGGCTATTACCCATTCTAGCTTGTGGTTTGCACGAGTGTTGCATCACAACAGGTAGTCCGCGAACCGGTCCTTAACTGTCATGAGCACCGCTAGCAACATTCACAACCCTGGTGCTTGCAACCCACCATTTAGTCATATTTTAGTGGACCATTAAATCATCCTTACATGACCACCATCGTGAACTGAATCATCATTTCATGTGAACTAAATATTGTAATCATGGTTAAAATTATAACTCATAAGTTATTCTACAGTTTGCTAGGCATGGCTAAGCAAGGTCATAGAATTATTCTAGCTAACCAATAAATAAAGCTAGCTAGTCACATTTGTCCCATAGGTAAATGACAGGTAATCAATTCAATGAGGCCATAATCAAGGATAAAGGTTTCCCTTTCCGATGTCATTATAAAAATAAATGCATAGTTGAAGGAAAAGATAGCTTTAAACATAGGAATAATATGCTCAAAGGTGTCAAGGGATTTGTGTGACTTGCCTTGCTGCTCTACACAGACTTCCAAACTCTCCTCGAGAAATTGTGACTCTTCCAGAACGTCGGCGGCTAAAGGCAATAAACAAAAACGAGCAAAACAGTATGTAAGCACACATCAATTTGCAAGTTGAATCACCCTAAACCGAGTTCGGATGAATTAGTTATGAATTTTAAAAGTTTAAACCCTTTAAAAGCCAATATAAATGAATTAAACTGATTTATTGGGTTATTAGTGAATTAATTTAATTCGGGAAAGGATTAATGACATGATCACAAGAGAGAGAGAGAGAGAGGAGTGGGCCGGTGGCTGATAGGCGGGGCCCACTGGACAGAGAAAGAAAGGGCTCGGGTTCATGGTGGACTGAGTCCATCGAGATACACAGGGGGTTTTAACGGTGCAGATCTAACTAGATTTGATCGGACAGCTTGGATTGGATGGTGGTTTTGAGATGGATCGGAGGGACGAGATCTAATCTAACCTAGATCGGACAGCTAGGATTTAACGAGGTGATCTATGTCTCGGATTGATCAGATCCGGTGGGCCCGCGGCTGACCTAGAGTCTGATGCGGCATCCACGTTGGCCACCACATCAGTGAAGGCGACGGCTGCGACTGCGGCAGCTCGAGACCCTATGGTCACCGGCGATCGGCGGCTCGGCGGCGCATGACAAGGGTATAGAGAGGTAGAGGGAGACACGGTGATGCTTACCGAGGGTGAAACGATGATGAACGGCAACGTGAGGGGCTGGCGACGAGGTTTTGGCGGCGGAGCACTTCGGGTTCATGGCGGCGATGGCGCTCCGGCGGTCTCCACGAGCAGGGAAAAGCGATCGAGACTCCTCACGGCTCGGTGGTGCTAACCATAGCGGCGGCAAGCACTAGCGACAGCGGAAGCGGTGGCTAGGTGCGACCAAAAGCTTGGCGGCGGCGGCAGTGGACTCCCGTGCACGGAGAGGATGGCTAGGGCTGGCTACAGCTCACGCCGACTCTCGGAAAAGCTCCTAGGGCCTCAGGAGATTCTATTTAATGGGAGCAGGAGAGGAATCCAGCTCGGGAATGATCTCCAAAGTGGGGGAAACCTAGGGCTCAACCGACTCCCGAACCAACCTCGAGTCCGAGCTCGATTTGGCGGGGTTTGGGCTCCGGACCTTGGGGGAAAAGATAGAGGGGGATAAGGGATAAAGAACCCCTTAATCAATTTGGGTTCGGACTCCCGCATGGTCCGGATTTGGCGGCGCAGCGACGGCAGCGGCTCGGATTCGGTAGGGAAGAAGGATCTGACAGGTGAGACCCACCTGTCGGCGAGGAGGGGCGACGCGGCGCCCGCAGGCCGTGGGCCGCCAACGTGCGCAGGGAGAGAGGGAGGGAACAGGGATGGGCCGGGTACGGCCTAGGAACAAGAAAAGAGGTTTTAGTTTCTTTTTATTTTTTTTGTAAATGCTATGAGGCTTATTTAATTCACCAAAAATACTTCCCTTAATCAAATAAATCCCAGAAAATTCCAGAAAATAGATAATTAAGCATAGTATTTTACAAAATTATTTCCAGGCCCATTTTAGTTGCAGTGTTTCTCTGATTTTATTTATTAGCACACCTTGAGAATTTTAAATTATTTTCTAAAATTCCTTTTTCACAATTATTTAAATGAGGTAAATTTCTGGTGTTACAAACCTACCCCCCTTAAACAGAATCTCTTCCTAAGATTCGGACGATCAAGCGAAGAGATGCGGGTGAGCGGACTTCAACTCAACTTCGTGTTCCCATGTTGCTTCCTCTTCCGAGTGATTGCTCCATTATACTTTGCAAAACCTTATCACCCGGTTCCAAGTGTTCCGCTCACTGGTTTCCAAGATACGGATAGGCTTCTTGACATAGGTGAAGTCTTCATGAATCTCTATCTGTTCTGGGTCAGCTTCTTCGGTCGGTACTCATAGACACTTCTTTAGCTGAGACACATGGAAGACATCATGTACCCTAGCCAAGGTGGGAGGTAACTCTAACTGATAAGCAACTTCTCCTTTTTGTCCCAATATCTTGTAGGGTCCCACATAACGTGGTGCTAGCTTTCCTTTCATCTAGAATCGGTGAACTGCCCGAAGTGGCATGACTCATAAGTACACATAGTCACCTTCCTCAAAATTGAGGTCTCTCCTACGGTTATCCGCATAGCTCTACTGACGAGACTGGGCTACTCGCAGGCGCTCTTGTATAATTTTCACTTTCTCTTCTGTTTCTCATAGGATGTCGGCTCCGTATACTTGCCGTTCTCCAGTTTGATCCCAAAGTAGGGGTGTGCGGCACTTCCATCCGTATAAAGCCTCGAACGGGGCCATCTTGAGGTTTGCCTGATAACTGTTGTTGTAAGAAAGCTCGGCATACAGTAGGCTCTTTTCCCAACTTCCACCGAAGTCTATGGCATAAGCCCTTAACATATCTTCTAAGATTTGATTAACCTGCTCGGTTTGACTATCCGTCTGTGGGTGGTATGCGGTACTAAAGTTTAACCGCGTACCCATCTCCTCTTGGAGTCTCTACCAAAACTTGGAGGTAAACTGGCTTCCTCTATCTGACACGATCTTGCGTGGCACACAATGCAAGCACCGATTTGGGCCATATACAATTCTTCCAACTTATTACCGGATTAGGTTGTCTTGACTGGTATGAAGTGGGCTACCTTAGTAAGTCTATCCACTACTACCCATATGGAGTCGAATCCTGACGCGGTCCTTGGCAATCCGGTGATAAAATCCATTCCCACTTCTTCCCACTTCCATTCTGGAACCTTGAGGGGTTGCAGTAATCCTGCCGGTCTTTGATGCTCGGCCTTCACACATTGACATACATCACAAACGGCCACAAACTCAGCTATTTCCCTTTGCATGCTAGACCAACAAAACTTTTCCTTAAGGTCTTGATACATCTTGGTGCTGCCGGGGTGGATGGGATATTGAGTACCGTGGGCTTCGTCCAGAATCAGCTTCTTCCGTTTCTTTTTGTCTAGTACGCAGTCCACTCTCCGAACCATATAGTACCTTGTTCATCTTCCAAAAATCCAGTAGCTTTCCCCTTCTTCATGTTCTTCTTGATTTCTAGAATGTCTGGGTCGTTGCTCTGAGCTTCTCAAACTTGATCTACCAGAGTAGGTTGTGCTTCCAAAGCTGCCACATAGCCTTGATTGACTAGACCTAGGTTTAGCCGTTCAAATTCTTCACACAACTCCAAGGGTAACTGCTGGCTTCCCATGGCATTGCAATAACTTTTCCGACTAAGGGCATCAGCCACCACATTGCCTTTCCCTAGGTGATAATGGATTCCAATGTTGTAATCCTTAATTAGCTCTAACCATCTCCATTGCCTAAGGTTTAGATCTAGTTGGGTGAAGATATACTTTAGGGTCTTGTGATCTGTGTAGACTTCACTGCGGTTACCGATGAGGTAATGTCTCCATATCTTCTGAGCATGCACCACGGCTGCAAGTTCCAAATCATGGGTATGGTAGTTATTCTCATGAGGCTGTAACTATCATGAGGCATATGCCACAACTCTCCCTTCCTGCATCAACACACATCCCAAGCCCTGACGGGATGCATCGCAGTAGACTTGGAAACCTTTCTTGGGGTCTGGCATAATCAACACAGGTGGAGACACTAATTTCTACTTCAATTCCTGAAAACTCTCCTCACACTCTGGAATCCATGAAAATTTCGTATCCTTCTGGAGCAGACGGGTCATGGGCTTTGCAATTCTGGAAAAGTTCTCTATGAACCGGTGGTAATATCCCGCCAATCCTAAGATACTCCAGATCTCCGTAACTATTTGTGGCTACTTCCATTTGGTTACTGACTCCACATTGGTTGGGTCTACCGCAATTCCTCCGGCGGTGACGACATGTCCTAGAAACTTCACTTCTAGAAGCCAAAACTCGCATTTGCTGAACTTGGCATACAACTGATGCTGTCGAAGGGTCTCCAGAACTATACGAAGATGCTGCTCATGTTCTTCCTTAATCTTGGAATAGACGAGGATATCATCGATGAAAACTACTACAAACTTATCTAGGTACTCCATGAACACCTTGTTCATCATGTTCATGAAGAAAGAGGGGGACATTTGTCAACCCAAAAGACATGACAGTGCACTCATATAACCCATACCGAGTGGTAAAAGCGGTCTTGGGAATGTCTTCCTCTTGGATCCTTAACTGATAATAATCAGAACGAAGATCGATCTTGGAGAACGCTGTGGCTCCTTCTAACTAATCAAATAGGTCGTCAATTGGATGTAGAGGGTACTTATTCTTGATAGTGACCTCATTGCATGCACGATAATCCACACACATCCTTTGGGTTCCATCTTTCTTTTCCACAAAGATGACTGGTGCTCCCCATGGCGACGTGCTAGGTCTGATATACCCTTTAGCAAGTAACTCCTCAACTTGCTTCTTCACTTTAGCCAACTCATTTGCTCCCATCCTATACGGTCTCTTGTGGATAGGGGCAGTGCCTGGTGCTAGGTCTATTCTGAACTCAATGTCTCTCTTGGGTGGCATCCTAGGTAGGTCATCAGGAAAAACACCTGGATAATCCCGTACAACAGGGTGTCTGCTATAGCGGCCTGGTTCAGAGAGGCCAAAGAGGGTAAGGTAGAAAGGGCATGAAAGATCACTTTCCTCCCGAAGTCTAGGGTTAGGGTCACTGTCCTAGTGGCACAATCAATAATTCCTTTGTGCCGGGTTAACCAGTCCATCCCTAGGATGACATCTATTTCTTCCGATTTTATCAGAATCAAATCGACCAGAAAAGGGGTTCCCTGAATTTCTAAGGTTAAAGAGGGGCTAAATTGGGTAGTGTGCATTTGATTCCCTGGTGTGTTAACCATGATAGACTTATCTAACTTCCCCATCTGAAACCCATGTTTTCTTGCAAAACCCTTGACATAAAAGAATGTGTAGCACCCAAATCAAACAAGACTATTGCAGTAACTGAGTTAACAGGGAACGTACCCAGGACGACGTTGGGTGCAGTCTGGGCTTCGTTTGCAGTGATGTGGTTCACTCTGGCTTTGACCACGTTGCCGGTGGTTTGTCCCGGTGTGGCTGGCTTGAGACGCTTGGGCTTCGGGCACTGCGAAGAGTAATGTCCCGGTTCTCCACAATTGTAGCACTTCAGTGTCTTCCCTCCAGCCTCCTTCTTGCCTGGCTGGTTTGGTGCTGGGGCAGTAGCTGGCTGAGGAGGAGGACGGTTTGCCCCAGCGTTGCCACCAACATTGTTGTTGTAGAACTGACATTGTGGGCATGGTGCCGAAGAGGATCCTCCCTGCTGAGTCTGAGGGGGTCCCGCCATACTTGGCCTTTGACTGGTGGATTGTTGTGCTCGGAGGCTTGCAATCCTGCGCTTCCTCTGCTCCATCTGATTGTGTTCGTCCTCTTGTTGGATGGCCTTGTCTACCAGCTTCTGAAAATCCGAGTAGTCACTTGAGATCAGTTGAACCGAGAGTTCATCATTTAATCCATCCAGAAACTTCTCCTGCCGCTCGGCATCTGTGCTGACATCTTCCGATGCGTAACGGGCAAGATGGTTGAACTCATAGAGGAACTCAGTCACCGACCGGTTTTCTTGCTTCAGTGCCCGAAACTCACATTTCTTGAGTGCCACCACTCCCGCAGGGATATGTGTCTTCTTGAAGGCAGCGACGAACTTAGCCCAAGTGATAGGCTGACCGTTAGTTCTATTGGCGCAGAAATGGTCCCACCATTCAGACGCGGTGCCATGCATATGGTGTGAAGCAAAAGAGACCTTCTTCGGGTTTGTGCATTGTAGAAGATCCAGCTTCTTCTCAATAGCATGCAACCAATCCCCAGCTTTCATGGGATTAGTTGTACTAGAGAAGGTGGGAGGCCTCACTCGCAAAAATTTTGCGAGCTTGTTCTGAGGTGGAGGAGGAGGTGCTTGCTGATGTCCCTGGTTCTGTTGATTCTGCATCTATTGGAACATCATGTTCACCAGCTGCATTTGGTTTGCCAAGACCTGGGCAATGGTGAGGTTGTCATCTGGAGGTGGCGGTCCGTTGGGTGCACCTCCGCGGTTGTTGCCATCCTGGTTGCTACCGTTGCGTGTGTTCATCATTTGTAGAAAGCAGAACAAAGACGAGAAAGAGAGAAAAACCCCTTAAGATGACTTGCATATTGCTTAAACCTTCACTTATATTGCTCTGAATTGAATGATTAACATTTATGTAGTTTAAAACTCACACCATCAAGAAACTCCTAACTTAAACAGTTACATCACCACCCTCTGACATAAACTGCTAACTAAACCTCACACACACAAGCATCACTAAGCACACAACTGCTAACACAACGCTCTAAGGTAAACTCCTATTAAGGTGCTACTAAGGGGCTTCTCAACGAGGCGAAGGACTTCTTCTTGCATCAGATTTGTACTCGGGTTCCTCTTCGTCATCTTGAGTATCACCCCACTCCACTTCAGAGTAACTGTGAGCTCCTGTTGACGCCGAAAACCACCGGGGGCCGTTCGGCACCTGGAGACACGCGAAGGCCTGGGAGATTTGCTTCACTCCAGTGCAGGTCCTAAAATCTTGAGGTTCATAGGCGTGCCAGTCAATTTGACCCTGCAATTGACAAGGAGAGAAAATGTTAGATCAATGAGCCAATCGGCTGGAAGCCGATCTGGACTCGTCTCATCGGCCAATGGCTGATATGAACTGTAGCACTTATACACCGACTGGAAGCCGATGATGGCATGAATAGTAACTAATAACGATAAGCAAATACCAAACTAGCCGATCACCAAAGGAATACTTGAAGATCGACTATAAATTGATTAAAGTAAATAAACAGAATGCGCAAATAAATAGATTGAATAAACTTCAGCCGATTGCAATAGTGATTGCTAGCGCCAGCCCAAAGGTGTTGCCCGCGCCCGTGCCCGGGCCCTTGCTCGTGCCCACGCCCGAGTCCTCGCGCGCTATCCGTGTCCGTGTCCGGGTCCTCGCCTGTGCCCGCGCTCGGGTCCTCGTGCCCGCGCCCGGGTACTTGCCTGCTGTTCGTGCCCGGGTCCTCGTGCCCTTGCTTGTGCTCACACCCGGGTCCTTTCCTGCTGTTCGTACCCGTGGCCGTGCCCCGACTTGGCATCGATGTTTGTGACAAATCGGCTAGATAAAAGGGTAACTTATCGGCTAAACACTCCGATAAAACATCGCATAAAACCCATCGGCTTATTAAGAGTAAAGTTATTACCAACAGTCTAGTAGATCAGACCCAACCGTTGCAGCATAGACTGATGATGATAACAGGACCTCGATAGGCCGATAGATCTAATGCGATCGTGATGTAAAACATGATAACTTATCGGCTATACATCCCGATAAGACGCTTGTGCACAAAATATCAACCTAGTGGGAACGATTTATCACTGGCAGTTTAGTAGGTCGGACCCAACCGATGCAGCACAAACTGATGATAAATCGCTCCCAGTAAGCCGATACGATCTACGCACGCATGATGTGATTCACCTAATCGATCTATGAGGTCAAACTAAACTGATGCAGCCATAGATAAAATAGATATATCGTGGTAAGCCGTCCACCGTGAACCGACTAGAATATCGGACTTAACCGAGGAAGTCCTAGTCGATGTGGTGGCCGGGGTGACGAGACTTACCCTCTCGCAGGAGGTAGAACTTAACCGATGCAGCCCGGCTCGAGAAGCAAGAACCCGTCGAAGGGGTGGCGATGCGCCGAAATTATATTGATCTGATTGATATAGATGATTACAAAGCACCCGGGCATACGTATTTATACCCCGAGTTGATACGAGTCCTTATTGGACATGGCACAAGATTTCCTAAACACAAAAGGAGACACTAACAGGACCCGATCAGACACGAGATCAGGTTTCCTAAAGATAAACACCAGCACTTGCCTAATTAATAGATACAGTAATTAACTACCATACTGTGGTCTTCACGGCTCCTTCCTGGATTCGGTCCCTTCTGGATCAACTTCCGTTAGTTAACTGTAATCTTCTTCTTAACCGAATCTGATACAGAGCCATACCAAATTTTGGCGTTAACAGCTCCACTATCTCTTGTCCTTTCCGAAGGCATGCTGGCTTCTGACTCCTCTGAGTCCTCTTCTGCATCATCCGCATAGGCCACAGGTGGAACTACCCTGAGTGGGACTTGATCATTTAGCAAGCGAGTCCTAGGTGCTAGCTGAATCCGAGGTGGAAGACGAACCCTCTTCCTTGCAGTGCTGTAGATCTTGGCTCCTCCAGGGGGTGCTTCTCCTTTGGCCAAAGCCAGCTCTCTCTTCAGGCAATCCACTTGGTTCTTTAGCCTGCAGATCTTGGTGTGGTTCTTGTTCTCCCGTTCATGTGTTGCGATCACCACATCTGCTCGGGCGTTGTCCATAGCACTTAGCATCCTCACAAGATGTTGTGTAGTTGCACTGTTCTCTGCTCCCGGATCATGGTGGCTGCAATACTCATCATTGTGGGTTCTTGAAGGGTGGTGGTAGTAAGCGGTGTTCCTCAAGCGAGTGGCGTAGCGGTGGTGAAGTTCTCCAATAGCTTCCAATGCCATCTCTTGACATGCATGCTCAAAATTCCTTCCTCCAGCTCCGAAGATCATGGATGGGACTCCTTCCTGTTCGCTTGAAATTGTAAGACAAATGCGGCACTTCTCTTCACAGGGGTTGTGGGTGACTTGTTTGTATTTTGGGGCTGGATTGTATCCTATGACGAAGGCCATGTTTCGTAGCTCCTTGATGAATCCACCAACTCCAAACAGATGCACTAGCTCTCGGTTTGCCATCTATAGAGCATGAAAGGAAGATTTATTAACTTTAACTAAGTTAACAGAACAAGTTTGTTTTAAATAAAGGGGAAAAGAAAGGTAATAAAATTTTCAACGAAAATTGAAAGCAAAAGTAGTAGGATAAAGCAGAGGAAGTTGTTGTTTTTTTTAGAGAAGGATCATAATCAGTACAGTAATGAATGTACAATACTAATTAATAGGGGGTAAAATAGATTGCAAGATCAAATAGATAGAGATTTAATTTTTTTGAGTGAAACTTAAATTTTCAAGAGAGGAATTTAACTAAATCAAAAGAGATTTTTTTTTATGCACCGTTAACTTCCCTAATTAAAAGAGAAAGAGGAGAGGACAATTCTAATTTTTAAAATATTTTTTACAAGGTTCTTAGGGGTACCAAGGGGTTTATCCTACGGTCAAGGTGGCTTGGATACCAAGTTGTCACACCCAGAATTTCGATCCAAAATTTTGGTGCTTTATTGTGTGTAAATCCTCGTCCAGAAATCAACCGAGGCACATTTGACAAAGTTGATAACAAAGTAATTGTTACGTAACGAAAGTATTTATTACAGAGGCGAATGACACCTCTCAAAATAATAATGTTCTAGCAGCGGAAATAGACTACGGACGACGTGATGACTCCTAACTCCACGCACTTGACCGAGCTTCCGCTTAGTCCTCCAAGAAATCTTCCTCGCTGTAGTACTCCTCTGATGATGATTGTTGATTACAAGGTGAGTACATGAAGTACTCTGCAAGCCACACAACAAATATGCAAGTGCACAGGATAGTAAAGGATGGCATAATATAGCTCAATTTGCATAAATAGCATTTAGCAAGGCATTTAAGAGAGTAATAAAACATTAATCATTTAACAATATTAATCAACACTATACCGCTCACCAAAACGGTATAGGCCCAACCACTCCAACCTGGAGCTAACCATGTTCCACCACTCATTATTCATTTAAGGTAGTGTGGGACTAATCACAGAAAACATTGCTAGGCTCGCCCATAACCGTAGGTACGTCTATTCGAATAGTTTTACTCTGGCCAGAGGTGTACCACTTTACCCACAAGACACAACTCCACAACACATCACTGTGCGCCTTAATACCACCATGGTATCTGGAAAAGGAATTGTGATAGGATTTTTCATGTAACTCGCACAATAGGAGAGCCTCCCGCCAAGCCTCCGGTCTCTAGTAGGGGTGATCAAGTGCCTTCCTGCGAGATAGCCCGACGCCCAAACTCATGGTCTTATTGACAACTGCCATGTGTGGACTTATACCAGCCACAAACCTAGCCCTGGTGCCTCCTATTAAACTCGGCACACTTCAAATCCTGCTATTACCCATTCTAGCTTGTGGTTAGCACGAGTGTTGCTTCGCAATAGGTAGTCCGTGAACCAGTCCTTAACTGTCACGAGCACCGCTAGAAACATTCACAACCCTGGTGCTCGCAACCCACCATTTAGTCATATTTTAGTGGACCATTAAATCATCCTTACACGACCACCGTCGTGAACTGAATCATCATTTTATGTGAACTAAATATTGTAATCATGGTTAAAGCTATAACCCATAAGTTATTCTATAGTTTGCTAGGCATGGCTAAGCAGGGTTGTAGAATTATTCTAGCTAACCAATAAATAAAGCTAGCTAGTCACATTTGTCCCATAGGTACAATGGCAAGTAATCAATTCAATGAGGCCATAATCAAGGATAAAGGTTTCCTTTTCTGATGTCATTATAAAAATAAATGCATAGTTAAAGGAAAAGATAGCTTTAAACATAGGAACAATATGCTCAAAGGTGTCGAGGGATTTGTGTGACTTGCCTTCCTGCTCTGCACAGACTTCTGAACTCTCCTCAAGAAATTGCGACTCCTCCAGAACGTCGGCGACTAAAGACAATACACAAAAAAGAGCAAAACAGTACATAAGCACACATAAAAAGTACAATATTATATTTTTAATGGGTAGATCTTGATTTTTAAAGAATTTTACAAGTTGAATCACCCCAAACAGAGTTCGGATGAATTAGTTATGAATTTTAGAAATTTAAACCCTTTAAAAGCCTATTTAAATGAATTAAACTGATTTATTGCGTCATTAGTGAATTAATTTAATTCAGGAAAGCATTAATGACGTCATCATAGGAGAGAGAGGAGTGGGCCGGCGGCTAACAAGCGGGGCCCACTAGACAGAGAGAGAAAGGGCTCGGGTTCATGGTGGACCAAGTCCACCAAGATCCACAGGGGGTTTTAACGGCGCAGTTCTAACTAGATTTGATCAGACGGCTTGGATTGGATGGGGGTTTTGAGATGGATCGAAGGGCCGACATCCAATCTATCCTAGATTGGATGGCTAGGATTCAACAAGGCGATCTACGGCTCGGATTAATCAGATCAGGCAGGCCCGTGGCTGACCTGGCATTTGATGCGGCATCCACGTCGGCCACCACGTCAGCGAAGGCGACGGTGGCGGCTAGGGACCTTATGGTCACTGGCGATCGGCGGCTCAGCAGCACACGGTGAGGGTACAGAGAGGTAAAGAAAGATGCGGCGATGCTTACTGAGGGTCAAACAACGACGAACAGCGGCGTGAGGGGCCGGCGATGAGGTTTTGGCGGCGGAGCAATTTGGTGGCACAACGACGGCATCGGCTCGGACTCGGCAGGGAAGAAGGATCTGACGCGTGCGTGGAGAGAGGGAGGGAACAGGGATGGGCCAGGTGCGGCCTAGGAACAGGAAAAGAGGTTTTATTTTCTTTTCTTTTTTGTTAATGTTATGAGGCTTATTTAATTCACCAAAAATACTTCCCTTAATCAAATTAAAAAACCCAGAAAATTTCAGGAAATAGATAATTAAGCATTGTATTTTACAAAATTATTTCCAAGCCCATTTTAGTTTCAGCTTTTCTCTGATTTTATTTATTATCACTCCTCGAGACTTTTAAATTATTTTCTAAAATTCCTTTTTCCATAATTATTTAAATGAGGTAAATTTCAGGGTGTTACACGCTCGCCCATCTGTGCGCCGAATTGTGGGCCCCTGTGCTCCACCTGTCTCTGTATGCCTTGCGGGCCCGTCGGCAATTGTCCTCTCTGAGGCCAACATGTGGACCCTGTTGCACATCCTCGACCCATCCTGACCATCCGATTAAGGACTAGCTAGATTATTTAGGTTCTGTTTAGCCATGCCTAGAAACATTAGCATTATTTTATGTGGAAAAACTATTCAATCACTCATGACAAGTTGGTATCAGAGCCAATCTTGACTGTAGGATAAGGCAAACAGTTAAACCCTATGTTTGTGAAAAGGAAACTATATTTGTGAAAATCTTCTTTGCTCTTCCCCTTTCTGAGGTTTGATTTTCTCTCCATACCCCTAACCGGATGGCAACAGAAGAAGGGTTAGTAACTTAAAATTTTTGACAATAATTTAGATGGCCAATAGAGAAAGCGTGTATTTTGGAGACAGTGGTTTTTTGGTAGAACTTCGTTGTATGGCTGCCGAGATTGGTTATGAGTCTCTGCTAGTGTACCACCACACAACTACCAACAATGGCAAGGATTTCTGCTACAAGATCACGGTGACTCTTGCCTCCAACCAAGAAGATCTTCCCCGACTCACCATCACCGACGAAGCCGATCATTTCCTGTCTACTCAAGAAGAGGTCTCTTATGAAGCATTGTGCCAACTTCGTCATCGCTTCCGCACTGCCTTGTCAAGCACGCTGTACCACTACCATCCCTCCCACAAATGGTCAGGTCTGCAAAATGGATGCGAAGATACCTGGTTTGAAGACAACATGGTGGTAGTGCACATGAGGATGATGCTACATTCCTTGCATGATCTTCACACCAATTACAAAGGGAGAACCAGAATACAGATGCATGCACAGCAGAGGAAGATCGACAAGCTGCCGAGATAGGTGGACCAACTGACACAATAGAACCAGGAGCTACGTCAGAAGAGGATCCGGGAGTTGGAAAAGGAGCTGAAGGAATTAAAAGGAGAAGCAGACACCCCTCAACTAGAAGGAGACAACCCGCCAGTGGAGGCCAAGCGCCTTTGCCTTGAATCTGCCAATGCAACACCTGGGGAAGGAACGTCATGCCAGCTGAAGAAGTTGAAGAGGCTCTTTGATTATCTTCACAAAGCCTAAGCAGCACCCGTAGGACTATTTCCTCCCGTTTAGTTTAGCCGCGTGTGTTAGCTTGCTTGTTAGTGTGCTGGTGCTTGCTTCTTTGGTGTGCGTGCTTGGGTAGTGTATGGCATATGTTAGGTGGAGATATGGCCAAACTAGTTTGGCAGTGTAATAATTAAAACTCTATTCATTACAACTCAGTAATAATTTAAATATTTAGTAAAGAGTTACCCCTTTCTCTCTCTTTTGCTCTATACCCTTTCTCTTCTTTTATCCCCTCACCATAGATGAGCAGTTTGATACATGATGTTTTGGAGGAAGAGGTTATGATGGATTGAGCCTTGGGTCGGTGTAGACCACATTCATAACCCCGGCTCACCTTACGCTATGCAAACCCTATTTTGTTTAAAGCCCTAGTCCGCCAAGAGACAGCTGGCTGATTCTTGGCCGAGGGTTTAATGTACAAATTAGCTTTAGAAATTTTAGTGAATTTCCGAGCATGAAAAGTGCCACCACCGTCAGGCCGCCATCACCATCAACCACAGCTGCGCCACATGCTCCCACCCCTTCAGAGCCACAATGCAACGATGATCCGGCAGCATCGGTGGGACTCGGCAGGAGTGCTCACCACGAGGATGGCTGGGAATTGCCCCATCTCAGCCACCACCGTTGACTAACCTCAGCCACCACAACCCCCTACCCATTGTGGCACACCTTCATTTCGCGGGTGTCGCCAGCCGGGAAGCGTCCGACGTCGGACATGGCCGCACCGCGTCATTGGTCAGGTGTGAAGACGCCAGACGCCAGGACAAGCGGCAGCAGTATCACAGCCCATGTCTCTCCTACTCGTGCAAAATTACAGATTTTGTATGGCCTCAAAAATCCGGCCCAACAAGGGCCCGCCTCATCCGCCAATTTGTGAAGTACATAATCCCGATATCTGAATATGTAAATTATGTACATACAACGAGTGACTGAAAATCACATCAAGTTTTTTAAGAGAAATTCACATCAAGTTTGATTTTGCACAAACTTGTAAAATCAGAACAAAGTTACAAAAGAATAACACATAGCATGACCAATTAAAAAGGAAGCACTAAAGATACAAGTATTCACCATCCAAATTGAATTTTGCTCACAGAACCCCACCCAAATTAATTGAAAGCGCTAGGAGCATGCATGTGGCACCTAGTAGTGGTGCTTGGGCATGCAGATTGCCGGCCTGAAGGCGAGCGGGCCGGTGGCATAGACGACGTAGTCATAGCCCTCGCCGTGCCACCGCTTGCCCTCGTCGCGGAGCTGCGCACCCTCAATGCCGAAGTTGATGTTGGTGGGCTCATTGCACTTGATGTCCGGTGACGCCAGAAGCCGCACGTAGCACGCCTTGCGTGGGTCACCCATGAAGAAGTCAGAGACTTTGGTCACGCCGAACTCCGCGAGGAAGTAGCCGCTCTCGTCGGCGATGGCCTTCTGACACTCCATGACGTGGTTCTTGGCGTCGCGGCATGTCACGGACACCTTTGCCCTAGGCAGCGGCTTCGCGCCGTCGAGGCTCCACGAGTCCCGGTGCAAGCAGCTCTGGCAGTACACCATGCCCTCCACCCTCACCAGCAGCTTGTCGCATTGTGCCGGTGGTGGCGTCGCCGGCGTCGGCGGGTTGTAGGATGCCTGCTGCGGTGAGGGCGGCGGTGGTGATGATGTGGTGTAGCCGTTGTCAGCAGTGACGCCGGTGGCCAAGAGGGACACGAGGACGACAAGAGGAAGGAAGTCAGCCATTGCTAGATGCTCGACTTGGATGGTTGCCTGAAACTTTGGCTGTGTCAAAATGGAGAGAGGCTTGGGGTTTATATACTGCCGTTGGACTAGACTAAACGTGTGGACAAGTCGATGGAAACTAACTCTGTTGATTTTGGATTGAGATCACATTTTATTATATGTTATTCACTTCCATCTGTAAGGCATTTTGAAGAGAAGAAATTGCATGCACATAATCTGCTTGTTGGTGATTTAGACGATAAAGAATGTTCAGTAGGAAGATTTGCAGATTTGTTAGAGAACGTGCTGCCCTGTTTTTCCTCAACTACACTGGAATAACAGGTTCTCCACACAGCCAGATGATTGTGTGTCCTCAACTGTGTATTTGATTAAAGATTTGTCGGAGAAGGCAGCCAGTTGTTAGTGGTGTAATTTGGCTACTTGGAATATTTGGTTGGCCAAATTATTTGAGTGGTTAATCAAGTTGATGAGTTGCATTGGAGTTGTATTTGATTTCCGCAGGACATAATCAGGCACCGGAGCTTGGGCACATCAAATCTTCGTGAACGGGATGCATCCATGTTGTCAGATGTGTGCTTCAGGCTACAGAAGATTGACAGCCAATTATAATTGATAGAATGGGTTAATTGTTTGCTTTGAACGTTAATTTGCTGAGCTAATTAATGTTTTGATGGTCTGCATGCAGCAGCTTTCCAGGTTTACCTCTTTGCAGTACCATGGTGGTATTTTGGGGCATGATGACTTGTGTGGAACCATGTCTTATGGGTAAATTGGTACACCTCTGGCCAAAGTAAAACTTTTCGAATAGCCGTGCTCGCGGTTATGGGCGGCCTAGTAATGTTTTTCGTAATTAGTCCCATGCTACTCATTAATGGTGATAAATGATGGAAACTTGATAGCCCCAGGTTAGAGGGTTTGGTTTGGGCCTGAATTACATCGGAGTGTTGTTCGGTGAATGGCTTAATATAGTCAATAATCAAACAATACTGTTTTGCAATATCCTTAAATGCAAATGTTTTAAATGCTGTTTAGGCAAATGAGCCATATTATGCCTTTCCATTGGAATCCTGTTGCATTATTTTGTATTCCTGTGTAGCTTGTTGAGTACGGTGGGTGGTACTCAGTCTTGCAATATTACCATCATCAGAGTGAAGATTTGCATGGAGGGAGAAGATTTTGGTGTTTGGCTTATACCCCAGTTGAGCTACCTATGGGCTTGGTGCTAAAGCTTCGCTAGGATTTTTGTTCCGCTGCTGATTTCTTCTGTGTGGGGACTAAGTGTCTCTTTTGTAAGTATTTATCGTTTATTTCATTTTGGTTATGTTTATCAAATTGTCAATTTGTGTACCTCGGCTGATTCCTGGAATAGGGTTTAATTCATAAATTAGCTTTGGAAATTTTGGTGAATTTCTAGGCACGACAAGTTGGTATCAAAGCCAATCTTGACTGTAGGATAAGCTAAACAGTTAAACCCTATGTTTGTGAAAAGGAAACTGTATTTGTGAAAATTTTCTTTGCTCTTCCCGTTTCTGAGGTTTGATTTTCTCTTCATACCCCTAATCGGATGGTAACAAAAGAAGGATTAGTAACTTAAAATTTTCGACATTGTTTTAGATGGCCAACAGAGAAAGCGTGTATCTTGGAGACAGTGGTCTTTCGGCAGAACTCCATCGTATGGCTGCCGAGATTGGTTATGAGTCTTTGCAAGTGTACGGCCACACAACTACCAACAACGGCAAGGATTTTTGCTGCAAGATCACAGTGACTCTCGCCTCCAACCAAGAAGATCTTCACCAACTCACCTTCACCGCCGAAGCCGATCATTTCCTGTCTACTCAAGAAGAGGTCTCTTATGAAGCATTGTGCCAACTTCGTCATCGCTTCCACACTGCCCTGTCAAGCACGGTGTACCACTACCATCCCTCTCATAGATGGTTAGGTCTGCAGAATGGATGCGAAGATACCTGGTTTGAAAACAACATGGTGGTAGTGCACATGTGGACAATGCTACATTCCTTTGATGATCTCCACACCAATTACAAAGGGAGAACTAGAATACAGATACATGCACAGCAAAGGAAGATCGACAAGCTGCAGAGATAGGTGGACCAACTGACACAACAGAACCAGGAGCTATGTTAGAAGAGGATCCGGGAGTTGGAAAAGGAGCTGAAGGAATTAAAAGGAGAAGCAGACACCCCACAACTAGAAGGAGATAACCCGCCAGTGGAAGCCAAGCGCCTTTGCCTTGGATCTGCCAGTGCTACACCTGGGAAGGAACGTCATCCCAGCTGAAGAAGTTGAAGAGGCTCTTGATTATCTTCACAAAGCCTAAGATGCACCTGCAAGACTAGTTCCTCCCGTTTAGTTTAGCTGCGTGTGTTAGCTTGCTTGTTAGTATGCCGGTGCTTGCTCCTTTGGTGTGTGTGCTTGGGTAGTGTATGGCAAATGTCAGGTAGTGATATGGCCATACTAGTTTGGCAGTGTAATAATTAATACTCTATTCATTACAACTCAGTAGCAATTAGAATATTTAGTAAAGAGTTACCCCTTTCTCTCTCTTTTGCTCTATACCCTCTCTCTTCTTTTATCCCCTCACCATAGATGGGCAGTTTGATACATGGTGTTTTCGAGGAAGAGGTTATGATGAATTCAGCCTTGGGTCGGTGTTGACCATAGTCATAACCCTGGCTTACCTTATGCTATGCAAACCTGGTTTTGTTTAAAGCCCTAGTCCGCCAAGAAACAGTTGGTTGATTCCTGGACGAGGGTTTAATGCATAAATTAGCTTTGAAAATTTTGGTGAATTTCCGAGCATGACAAGTGCCACCGCCCCAGGCCGCCATCGCAGTCAACCACAGCTGCGCCGCACGCTCCCTCCCCTCTAGAGCTAGAACACAACATGGATCCAGCAGCATCGAACAGACTTGGCAACAGTGCTCACCACAAAAATGGCTGGGAGTTGCCCCATCTCGGCCACCACCGTTTCCTCACCTCAGCCACCGCCACCCCCGACCCATCACGGTGCACTTTCAATTTGTGGGTGTCGCTGGCTGGGAAGCATCCAACGCCGGGCATGGCCACGCCACGTCAGTGGTCAGGTGTGAAGACGCCAGACACCAGGACAAGCGGCAGCAGTATCACAGCCCATGTCTCTCCTACTCGTGCAAAATTACAGATTTTGTATGGCCTCAAAAATCTGGCCCAACAAGGGCCCGCCTCATCTGCCAATTTGTGAAGTACATAATCCCGATATCTGAATATGCAAATTATGTACGTACAACGAGTGACTGAAAATCACATCAAGTTTTTTTAAGAGAAATTCACATCAAGTTTGATTTTGCACAAACTTGTAAAATCAGAACAAAGTTACAAAAGAATAACACATAGCATGACCAATTAAAAAGGAAGCACTAAAGATACAAGTATTCACCATCCAAATTGAATTTTGTTCACACAACCCCACCCAAATTAATTGAAAGCGCTAGGAGCATGCATGTGGCACCTAGTAGTGGTGCTTGGGCATGCAGATTGCCGGCCTGAAGGCGAGCGGGCCAGTGGCATAGACAACGTAGTCGTAGCCCTCACCGTGCCACCGCTTGCCCTCGTCGCGGAGCGGTGCACCCTCAATGCCAAAGTTGATGTTGGTGGGCTCGTTGCACTTGATGTCCGGCGATGCTAGAAGCCGCACGTAGCACGCCTTGCGTGGGTCACCCATGAAGAAGTCAGAGACTTTGGTCACGCCGAACTCCGCGAGGAAGTAGCCGCTCTCGTCGGCGATGGCCTTCTGACACTCCATGACGTGGTTCTTGGCGTCGCGGCATGTCACGGACACCTTTGCCCTGGGCAGCGGCCTCGCGCCATCGAGGCTCCACGAGTCCCGGTGCAAGCAGCTCTGGCAGTACACCATTCCCTCCACCCTCACCAGCAGCTTGTCGCATTGTGCCGGTGGTGGCGTCGCTGGGGTCGGCGGGTTGTAGGACGCCTGCTGCGGCGGAGGCGGCGGTGGTGATGATGTGGTATAGCCGTTGTCAGCGGTGACACCGGTGGCCAAGAGGGACACGAGGACGACGAGAGGAAGGAAGGCAGCCATTGCTCGGAGCTTGATGCTCAACTTGGATGGTTGCCTGAAACTTTGGCTGTGTCAAAATGGAGAGAGGCTTGGGGTTTATATACTGCCGTTGGACTAGACTAAACGTGTGGACAAGTCGATGGAAACTAACTCTGTTGATTTTGGATTAAGATCACATTTTATTATATGTTATTCACTTCCATCTGTAAGGCATTTTGAAGAGAAGAAATTGCATGCACATAATCTGCTTGTTGGTGATTTAGACGATAAAGAATGTTCAGTAGGAAGATTTGCAGATTTGTTAGAGAACGTTCTGCCCTGTTTGTCCTCAACTGCACTGGAATAACAGGTTCTCCACACAGCCAGATGATTGTGTGTCCTCAACTGTGTATTCGATTAAGGATTTGTCGGAGAAGGCAGCCAGTTGTTAGTGGTGTAATTTGGCTACTTGGAATATTTGGTTGGCCAAATTATTTGAGTGGTTAATCAAGTTGATGAGTTGCATTGGAGTTGTATTTGATTTCCGCAGGACATAATCAGGTACCGGAGCTTGGGCACATCAAATCTTCGTGAACGGGATGCATCCATGTTGTCAGATGTGTGCTGCAGGCTACAGAAGATTGACAGCCAATTATAATTGATAGAATGGGTTAATTGTTTGCTTTGAACGTTAATTTGCTGAGCTAATCAATGTTTAGATGGTCTGCATGCAGCAGCTTTCCAGGTTGTAGATACGTACTCACGTGAGCCTACAGGTGATTATCTTTAATTTAGTGATTAGCGGCCGGATTACATGGATTGGACTTTTCTAAGGAGTAGGCAAGTCACACAACAGTTCCGTCGAGCATATTGATTCCAACTGCGAAAATTATTTTGTTTTAATATTATGATATGCATTTTTGAATGTCACATTATTATTGGGTAATTATATCCCTATATCCTTTGATTATAGCCATGATTGCTTTTGTTACCTTTACCTTGTTACCTTGGGTAATTAATGTTGACTAGCTGAGGTCTTATACAATGATCTAGCTAAAGTAATTAGTTTTGCTCAGCCATGCTTGGAAACAATAGTGTTATTTTATGAGGGATAACTAATGGCTTCATTTATAATTCAACCGTGGTTAATTAATTTTAGCTCACGACTGTTGGTTGTGGTAGGTTAATTAATATTCCAACTAAAACTTGACTAATGGTGGGCTATGTGTAACACCCCTGCCCTGGCACCACCTACAGTGACACCAGAGAAGAAGCGCCGTAGGAGATTGGCGTGAACCAACTTCCACGAAACTGCGATGCCGGTACCAGTCCTAGGAAACCATGCTGGTACCCGTGATTAATGGAGATGTACCACAGCAACTAATTAAATAATTATATATATTATACCTTTATAAGTTGTGACTTCGGGTAAGCCCTGAGCAGCAACCTGCAACCAGAACAGTATAGTGGTACAACAACGCAGCGGAAACCTAATCCACAATCAACGGCTTAGAATTAGGAAAGAAACCCTAATCTTCACTTCCACTTCACTCTTCCTAAAAGAGGGGAGAAAAGAAACAGATTGAGTACTTACGTACTCAGCAAGTCACGGAAGACATGAGTTATGCAGGCTATCAAAGGTAGGCTGGGGTTTATTTTACAAATATTTTTATTTGAAAACGTTTTTTCCCAAAACCCTAAGTGTGAGTTGTCTCTTTGTGATTGGAAGGAGGCTATCGTCTCGATCCTGTCCGCAAATTGTTTTTCAACAACTCAAGTGGACGAACCAGATTTTTATTTGCTTAGAGTTATTCCTATACCACCTGTCAGATCATGATAGCAGCTCAGTGGGTCTGCCCTCAAGCAGCTTTCCACTATATTCTCATCTATTACTTTATTTTCACTTTCGTCCTCTCTAGGACGTAATCTCATTTTTCCTCTATTATTTTTCTTTCACTTTCGTCCTATCCAGGACATCATCTCTTCTCATAATTCATCTCAGTGGCTCGTCGAGCCATCCATAGCCTTATCTCAAATCACACACTGCTTCCGCTCGGGAAGCCTATTCTATGATGTCATACGACATCCCGGGTCACAAGTCCCGTTTCAGACTACTTAGGTCATCCATCAGCCACTATGGCTGATTCTGGTAATAATTCCCATACCACAAATCTCTTTCGCAAAGCACTGGCAAATAAATCTACGCCAAAGGAATCACCTTAAATTCGCCCATAACTGTGGGTACGGCTGTTCGAACAGTTTGATAACCTTTGCAAAGGGTGCACGCTTTACCCACACGATGCAAGTTTACTTCCTGCACTCGTGAGCAGGGAAAGTTCACGACAAAGCCTTTTCAAAGCCCACCCAGGATTGCATGTTGCCCTATAAATGGGTTCTCAAACCAAGTACCAGGAACTCATTTCCTGTACTCAGGGACGGGGGTATATGGTCCTCTTGGCACCCAGCCGATCCTACATTTATTAGCAACCGAAAATGATCCTGGGAACACTAGTTACTAGGCCAGGGGTGTCCCATTCCACCCGTGTGGTCGCATTGTGAGATGCTCGGATAAAATTCCCCAAGGAAACGGTCCTTATATGCAAATACGAAGTGCCACCACACAGACGATCACTTTGCATCGTGGATTTTCGCAAACAATTTTGTTTTGCAACCACGCCGACATCACATGTTGGGTTTTCAAAGGTTTCGAAACCCTATTCTTCCCAATTCGACAATCAACAGTTGTGCTAGAGGTGGGACCATTGGAATCCATGCTCAGAGAACACGGTCACCGAGGTACCACGGGGTGGAGCGACAAGGAATAGGGTATCAACATCCTATCGGATTTATGCAACTACTAGGGATGTCTATCGGTTCGTCACGCAAACCAAGTCCGATCAATTTATCGTGCACACTAGCAATGTAATTTTGCAAACAAAACATTTTAATTTTTGGAGCAATATGGTCAAGGAGTGAATTGCCTCAGACTTCGTCTTCAAACTTCGCGAAAATCCGACGTCCGAAGATTTTCCAAAGTGTCGACTACGCGCGAAACGAAAGAAAAACACACAAAACCCTAGAAATAAAATACTATTATTAATAACTAATATTGCCATGAGGTAGATCTCATTTTTAGAAAAATTTAGAGGCTTGAACAGGGTCAATCGGAGTTACGGATTAAAAGATATGTATTTTTGAAGTTTTAGGGATTTTCTAGAATATAGAAAAGGTTTAATTGGATTTTTGGAAAATTAAATATTTAGGGAAAAGTGGCTGACAGGTGGGGCCCTTGGTCAGTGACTCAGAGAGAGAAATTGAGAGGTGGGGCCCTTGGTCAGTGACTGGGAGAGAGAAATTGGCTGGGAGCGAGGCAGCGGTGGAAGGCAGGCGACAATGGCGAGAAGTAGGCGCCGGCGGCGGGGCGAGAAGCAGCGGCACTGGTGGCGGTGTTGGGGTCCATGGCCGCTGGGGTGTAGGGGAGAGAAGGTGGATGCGATGGTGGTCGGCAACGGACACTCGAGAGTGGAGGAGGATTGGTTCGGCTGTAGCTATGGGGCGGCTTGCCGATGGCCTTTGCATCTCCACAGGGAATAATTGGATGTGCAAGCTAGAAGAGAGAAGAAGAGCTTACCAAGGAGGAGAACAGTGGCGGCGGCTTGCCGAGTTCATGCCCGGATCGGTGGGGCAAGCTTGGGCCGAGAAAGGTGCAGCGGGAGTGAGGGGATGTGGCCAATTTATAGGCGGTAGAGGGCGCAATCCGACAAGCTAGAGAGGCGGTGGAAGCTGGATACTTTTTTGGGGTGGAGGAGAGACATTTTACGGCGAGGTTTTGATTTTCCCTAGTTCTTGCCGGGACTCGAATATATGCGTATATATGTATTTGGATAATTTTAATTAATGATTTTGAAGGTAGTGAGATAATTCAAAGAGGCTTCGGACTTAAATTTAATTTAAAATTTTGGGGATTGTGGCTCGGGAATTTTTGGGGACTTTTTGAGAGGGGTTTTTGAGGTTTGGTTTTGAGCACCCATATATATATATGAGAGGTTTTGAGTTTGGATGTTATTTGGAAAAAGGATAAGGGAGGATATTCCAAAGGGGGTTTGAATTGAAATTTTGATTTAAAATAAGGACTTGATTCTCAAGGATATTTTGGGAATTTTTGCAATGGATTAGAATTTGAGGACCTCGAGGGAATTTTAGAATTTGAGTTTAATTCTTGGGATTTGAGGGTTTTAGAAATATATAAATTTGGCAAATTTGGGAAGGGAGTTTTCGATGGAATTTAGAGTTTTTGAGAGGAACAAAATAAGGAGATTTAAATGGAGGGCTTCAAAGGCGATTTTTGAAGGGTTTTTATTGGAGGGCTTCGAATTGCAAAATTCCAACCCGAGTATAGAGAATTTTTGGGAGGTATTTGATTTTGAATTTTCCAAGAAAATTTAGAGAGAGATAATCGAATTGCAAAATTCAAGTCTCGGAATTTGGAGGGAATTTTGGAATCGGGGTTGTAGGGTTTCAAAGAGATTTAAACTGAGACCTATGGGGCTTAGTCTTTAATCACACTCAAAAAGCCAAAAAATTTTGAAATTAGGGTTTTTACTAAAATAGTTTTTAAGGGCCCGAAAACCTGGGCGTTACACTATGAGCGCATTGTTCTGATGGTCATGCTCATGACAATTATGGACTAGTTCGTAAGCTACTATTGTGAAGCATTTACCTTACTAACTATAGGCTAGCGTGGGCAACGGCTGGACTTGCGGTATAGAATGACTTGATGTGAGACACTAGACAGAGAAGTGGCGAAGATAAGCCCATGGGGGCATTGAGTGAGTCTATACTGGTATGGGGAGACGAGGATCTCAGCGGGTGCACTCTTGTTAGGTTGTGTTATGCCATGGGTCTTATCATAATTCTTTGCATGGTAACTTGCCAGGCATGGTAGGTTGACATGTTGAGGTTTTGTTTCTAGTGGGTAAATTTGTACACCTCTAGCCATAGTAAAACTATTCGAATAGTAGTGCCTACGGTTATGGGTGAGCCTAACAATGTTTCTCGTGATTAGTCCCACATTGCTCAATAATAGTAGCAATTTGTTAACTAATGGAAACGTGATATCTCCGGGTGTGGAGAGGTTGGTTTGGTAACTCCTGGTATGGAGGGTTTGGGGCCTGAACCGCATTGGTGTGCAGTTCAGTGATGATTTAATATTGATAAAACTTATACTGTTTTCATTCTACTTTTAAATGCAAATATTTTAAATGCTATTTAGGCAAAAGAGCCCAATAATGCCTCCTTGAATCCCTATTGCATTACACTGCATTTTGTATGTGGCTGGTTTACTACAGTGGGTGGTACTTAGTCTTGCTTAATTACCATCATTAGAGATAAGTTTACTGTTGGTGAAGATGTAGTTGGAGACCTCGCTTATAGCCCAGTTGAGCTGCTTGTGGGTGTGGAGTTGAAGCTTCGCTAAATCCTTTTTCTACTGTAGATTTCTCCTTATGAGGGCTAAGTGCCTCTTTTGTAAGTATTTAACATTTAAATTATGTTGAATTTGTATACTAAATAGTCAATTTTTGTACCCTGGCTGATTCCTCGAAAGGGATTGTAAACACAATGGGCTTTAGAAATTGTGGCGAATTTTCAAGTGTGACACTGGCCCAGCTGCCTTGGGCTATGTCCCATCCCTCTCTCCCCTGCTCTATCCTCAACTGCTCCCTCCCCGAAGTCACACCATGTGACACCTTTTCTCCATAAATGTCCTCAAATTCCCGACCCCCGTGAACTATTCCTCAATTTCCAAGTCCCAAAAATATTCTCAATATTCCGAATATTCTAATTTCCAAATTCCAACAAAATATCCTCTATTTTTTATTCCAAAATATTCCTATATTTTGGATGTCTAATTCTCTCTCAAATATCCCAAATAACCCAAGTTTTCCCAATTTTGATCTCTGTAAAATATTTCCCAATATTCTATTACCAAAATATTTCAATATTTTGAATACCCCAATATTTTATAAGGTAATTCCTTTTAATTCTAAATTCTCCCCAAATTTCCAAATTTTCCAAGTTTGGGAAATTTCCAGAAATCCCCTACCCCTTTCTTTTTCTTTTCTCTTTTTCCTTTTCCCCTTCTTTTTTTCCCTTCCTTTTTCTTCTTTTGTTTTTCCCCTTCCTTTTTCCTCCATTCTTCCCCCTCCTTCTTTTTCCTTCCTTCTCTCCTTCTCTACACCACCCAAGCCCGAGCTCCTCCTCAGCCCAGCCCCAATCTACGCCTCTCTCCCTCCTTAGCCTTAGCCCTGGCCCGCCACCACCGCCCTGGCCTGCCTTGGCCCGCAACCGTGCCGCCATCACACGCACAACAAAACCTCCACCATGAATCCCAGAGCTGCGTCACCAAAATCCCCGCCGCCTGTGCCCTAACTCCACCCCTATAAAAAACTAGCCGCTGCCTCACCGCACCCTAGTGCACTAGCCTATCCGCCACCTGCGCCATCTCGTCGCCCCCGCTTTTCCAAGCCGCCGCGGCGCGCTCGGTCCTTGCGTTGCCGCCACCGTTCGGCCACCGATGTCGTCGTCTTCGAGCGCTGCGCACCGCCAATGAGTGCCGTGCCTAGCCGAGACCGCTTGCCATCCTCTCCTCCCTCTCCGGCATCTTTGCCCCATCTCGGCATCGCCATCTCCTCGCCACCGTCGCCTCATCGTGCAGCCCTTGGGTCGCCGCCCTCTGTCGCCATCGTCGTCGAATTGCCGCCGGCATTCCACCCATCTCCTCGTCGTCACACCGCTTGTCGTCGTCGCCATCGAACACCCGCTTGGCCTGCCGTGTCACGCCATGGTGGGTGAGCTCGGCAGCTCGCCCCTCTGTGCCGCTGAATTGTGGGCCTCGGCACACCCCCCCCACCCATTTCTCTGTATGCCATGCGGGCCCGCCGGCGGTTGTCCTCTCTAAGGCCGACGTGTGGACACTACAAGAAATCTTATGATATGTGACGTTCCATTTACGTCATGAAAACTAAAAATTACGTCATGTTTTGAAATCTGTGATGTTCACGTGACAAAAATTCATTCATCACCTATCATGCGTCTCTAATCATGTTTTATGACGAAATGTATTTTTTTTGTCATTGATCTAGTGACGATCCCTCTTTCATCATTGAGTTTATGACGCTCATTTTTGTCATTATCGAGCCCCCAAAACGTCACAAATCACTAAGCTTTGATGACTATGCAGTTGCCACGTAGGACAAAAAACGTCATAAAATCTTAACACAGTGTAACATAAAGCTGACATGGCAGGTTCATTTTGACAATATATAGGCCCAAGCACAAAGATTATATATAGCCCAGTTAAGAATTTTTACTGTTACTAATTTAATTTTTTTTTAATTTACAAAACTAATTTTCGGTTTGAATCATTTACAAAACTAGTCTCTTGCCGCCCTGGGCCACGGCGGGATTTAAAAACCGCCGTGGCCCAGGGCGGCGAATGGCATCCCCGTCACCGGGGCTAACGGCGCCGGCCGCCGTTAGCCCCGGGGACGCCACGTGGATTCGCCGCCCTGGGGGAGGGGCGGCGAATGCCCCCAGGGGGCGAATGCAAAATTGCATTCGCCGCCGTCCCAGGCGGGTTATAGCCATTCGCCGCCCTGGGGGAGGGCGGTTTTTTGCCAGCACCTATAAATCCCTTCCTGCAGTCGCCGCTCGTCATTTCTCCCTTCCGCTCCAGCGTTCGTCCAATAGAACCGAGGGAAAGGAGGAGAAGTACTAGCGGCGAAGCCCTCGCAGATTTTTAGCCGAATCCAGGTATTTTTTTGATCTTCCCTCTGTTATGTAGTCAATTTTTTTAAACAAAATGTTAATTAGTTAGTAGACTTATAGTGTAATATCCAATATAGTATGAAAATATTAGCGGTTTGGCATAACCATCGTTAGTGTTAAATTTATTTGGCCGTACTAGAAAAACATAGCGGAGAAGTAGTAAATTGTAGTTATTTTAAAAATAAATATGCTCCGCCATGGCCATCGTTGGTATACGTCATTTTGACACGTTAGATAAACTAGCGTATAACTTTATTAGCGCCGCTGGGTCAGTTTGTAAAATATAGAAACGGTAATGGTTTTGACTCATACGTATAGCCTTTTTATGGAACGAATATTGATTAGTACAGATTAATAAAATCTTTTTTGTGAACAGAAATGGCAAATAGAGTTGTATTCGCGATATATCACGGTGAAGGAAATGTCAGACAAGGACAATATGGGGTAGATTTATCGGAGTTCAACGTAGACAAAAGGGAATTATAGCTCCAGCTGAGAGAAGTTTTCCTGGAGTTTACAATTGGTTAATGAGGGGATTCGGAGTAGATCCTCAAGTAAATGCAATTACGGTGTACGCACTGGTTAGCTGGGCTGTGGAAGGTTTTTGGTGGGAATTGATGCCAATAGATTCAACGGCCAGCTGGGTATTTTTTTGTGGAGAGTGCACTGCAGCGAGGATGGGCACCGAGCATCCTGGTGGTAGTGCATGACGTGGTCAGCATTGATCAGGCTGGTCCGAGTACAGCGGAAGGGCCGATGAAAACAGGGGAGCAAAATGAGGCAGAAGACGAGGGTGCCGGAGAGGAAGGAGGCCAAGAAGACATGGGACCGGGGGGTTTGCAGATGAAGGGGAGAGACACCCAGGTCTAGTACAGGAGATGGAAATTGAAGACTCAGAACCTGAGCATATGGAGGATGATGATTCTTCGGAGGACGATGTACACCCGGCAGAATGGGACAACGAGGACTTCTCCGGACTCGTTGTCTCAGAGGGGCACACCGTGGCATGGGAGTATCGGCAGAATGAAGTGGTGCAAGGCGCTAGATACGCCGAAAAAGCACAGTTGACAGAGGCTGTAAAGATGTGGGCCGTGTCACTTGGGAGGGAGTTCTGGGTATCAAAGTCCACAAGATCGGTGTACGAAGTGAAATGTGCAAGTTCAAGCGATGGATGTCCATGGAGGATGTACGCATCCAGGAAGAAATATGACGACTGTTGGTCGTGTCAATCGTGACGGAGCACAACTGCCATCTTCCGGGTGTTCAGAAGTACCACAAGAACATATCATCTGCATTCATCGCTTCAGAGCTGTATTATGCTGTTGTGGAGAACCTCCGGTTCGAGCCCAAGTCAATTATCAGCCGCATCGAGGAGAAGTACAAGTACACCATTACATATGCCAAGGCATGGAGGGCCAAACGAAGATAATTGAAATGAGATTCGGTAGTTTTGAAGCTTCGTACAATAATTTGCCTCGTCTACTGCAAACCATCTGTGCGAGGAATCCTGGCAGCTACTCCGAAATCAAAAGTTTCCCATCGTTATCAAGTCCTGGGCAGAGCGTCCTTCAGCGGGCCTTCCTCTCTCTACAGGCGTGCATGTTTGCATTTGTTCATTGCAGGCCCATTCTCTGCATCGACGGCACATTCCTAACTGGAAAATACAGAGGGCAAATGTTGACGGCAATCGAGTAGACGGAACAACCAAGTGTTGCCAGTGGCCTTTGCCTTCGTCGAGGGCGAGAACACAGAGAGTTGGTACTGGTTTCTGAAGCTGGTTAAGGAAAGGTGGTGGGGATGAGGCCAGATGTATGTCTCATACATGACGTCATCCAGGGATGCTGCGTGCAATTCAGGAGCTGCGAAACGGGCTGCGCAGACAAGGGATACCCTCCGGTGTGGGAAGATGTGAAGAGCAGATGGTGCATGCGTCACATGGGCGCAAACTTTTATAAGCAGTTCAGAAACAAGGAGCTGATGGCCATGTTCAAACGTTTGTGCGCCAGAATCAACAGAAGAAGTTCAATGAGCTGTGGAGGAGACTTGATGAGCTGACAGCCAAATATAGACGCGAGAGTTCTGCAAGACCCCCAGCTAGAGGTGTTGACGGCCCTGAAGCTCTAGATGCACTTCCCACCGATGACGGTACATTCAGAAGGAGGCCCGGTTCCTCGGTTAGCAGATTTTCGCAGTGGATCGAGCACGAGCCGAAGGAGAAATGGGCATTGCTGTACGATGAAGGTGGAGCAAGGTACGGCATAATGACCACGAACCTTGCAGAGGTGTACAACTGGGTCATGCGTGGTGTTCGGCAACTCCCCTTGTTGCCATCGTGGAGTTCATCCTACATAAAACACAGACGTACTTCCACGACAGGTGCAGACAGAATGGCCCATCTACGGCCGATGGAAACCTTTGGTTCGGCACCAAAATGACACAGTACCTTGAGGACAAATGCAAGAAGGCAAGAGAGCACCGAGTCCGAGTGCAGGGCACACGAGAGCGTAGATTTGAGATATTGTGTGCCGACAGGTCCAGGCGTGGCATATTCGCAAGGAAGCCTATACAAGAGTGTGTCCTAAAGGAAGATGGGACATGCACGTGCTCCTGCCGGAAACCAAGCTTGTACCACAAGCCCTGTTCTCATGTCATTGCCGCTTGCGGGGAGTGCGGCATTGATGAACGCCAATATGTGTCTCCGTACTTCAAAAAGGAAGCAATCATGCATACATGGAGTACCGAGATCTTTGGTTTCGGCATCGTCGGCACTTTCACTGAAGACACAAGTCCAGTTTATTACATCCCTGACCCGACGAAGGCAAGGAACAATAAAGGCCGACGTCAGACACGGAGGATACGCAATGATATGGACGAATCCGAGGCCGGCGTTAGCGCTCAACGTTGCAGTAGGTGTGGAGAGGAGGGACATACCTACAAAAAGTGCACGAAAGACGCCGAGGCCCCAAGTGCAGCGGAAGTTCCTATGGAGGGATCAGGCGCCGACGGAAGGCGACCAACTGGGGAAGGCACCACTGATAGGCAGCGTCGTCGCAGGCGTCCTCGTGCACCCTCGGGTTATGTTGTCTAGTATAGCCACTCGTTGATGATGTAATCTCCCTATAATGTGTTAATTTTTCTGTTAATTTTGCTGACTATAATGCACTATGTTTAAATGAGCTAATCCGTTCCGCTTCTTTTTCCTTACAGGTATGGACTACCAGACGCCTGAGCTGCTAGATCACGCCACCGATCAGTCCCACCGGTCGTTTCTCTCGGCGGTGCAGAACCTCGAGCTCGGTACCTTACGTCCTCGACCTTCCAGGCGACTACTTCCCGTGGACGACAGGTTCACGACTAGGTACGTACGAACGTTGTACTGTGAATCTGTATATGTCAACTTACTAACTTGCTTTGTTTTGATTGTCAGGTTGCGGGAGGCAGGCCTTCTGCCGCTGTGTAGGCTGGTAGCAGCCGCGGTGGAGCCGAATGACCCGACGAAGAAGTGGGGCTATCGACCGGTCGCTCCTCACAGCTCTTGTGGACCGGTGGAGACCGGAGACGCACACCTTCCACCTCCCGTGCGGTGAGATGGCCCCCACGCTGCAGGACGTCAGCTTCCTCCTTGGGCTGCCTCTAGCAGGCGATGCGGTGGGGCCAGTTGACGGGCTCCAGGCGTGGCGAGAGGAGATCCTACAGCGGTTCGCCCCGGTTCACCGTGCTCCAGGGCTTCCCCTCGTCGGCGACATCTCCCCGTACACGCATGCGGGCCCCCTCAGGCTTGGGTATTGAGCTATACGGTAAGAATGCTTTATTGTTGTTTTATGTTCGTCCTTCAGTCCGTACTAGAATTACAGTGTCTACTTCGTTATATGTTAACGCAGCCTGATCAGCTAGCACCGGAGGCCGACGCGTACTCACTGCAGAGGAGCCTGGAGGCGTACCTGTTGTGGGTGTTCGGGTGGGTGATGTTCACCAACTCGCACGGCCACGCAGTCGACAAGGGCTTGATCCCTTACGCGAGGGAGATAGCCGACGCCGAGGACGGTGCTGTTCCCCAGTACAGTTGGGGATCGGCAGTCCTTGCCGCCACGTACAGGGGTCTGTGCGACGGCTGCAGGAAGACCGAGCCAGAAGCGGTCTTCACGGGTTGTCCACTCCTCCTACAGCTCTGGGCGGCAGAGCGGTTCGCGATCGGCCGCCCCGTTGTGGACCACAGTCCGTACGAGGCTAGCCTGTACGTGGGTGTCCTACCGGAGGACTATCCGACGATGGGGACGGTGTGGTGTCGTCGTGAGGTATGTTCGGTGTTAGAACGGTAATGGTTTTTTATGTTACTTGGACTAACGAGAACTCTTTTCCTGTTTGTAGCGTCGGTACGCTCACGTGCAGACGCAGAAGTCGTACCCAGACTTCGTCATGGAGTTCGACAGGATCACGGACGACGACGTTGTCTGGGAGCCGTACAGCGCCGAGGCGAGGCACGCGCGTGCGCCGCACGGGCTGTCGTCCCTCTGCACCAGGGACCAGGCGTACTGGATGACGATGACGCCGATGCTGTTCGACATTTCTGTCGAGCCGCACTGCCCGCAGAGTGTGATGCGGCAGTTCGGTATGCGACAGACCTTCGGCCATCATCAACGCAGGGGCGTACCGCAACACGTTCACAGGTATACGTGGAAATGAATATTCCGTATTGTTATGCATTGTGTCACCGGTTGTGCTCTGCAGGTTAAGTCGGCGTGGCCAGGCCGCCGGTAGGCTGTGGAGACCCACCGTCGTCGACTACATCAACGACTGGCTCATAGCCACGGAGGACGTCATCACGGAGCTGCACCCCTACACAGCCGCCAGGTACGAGCAGTACCTTTCCTGGTACCAGGCCCGTACCAGACTACGGGTGACGTACACTCCCGACGCTCCACAGGCGCACGTCGCGGGGGTGCGAGACGCATACCCGACGCACCGCGACCAGGACTACTTCCGCGCGGTGAGTCAATGGTTTTCATACTATTTTCAATGGTAGGTTCCACGCGCAACTAACCATGCATGTCCTGCTGAACAGCGGACGATGCTAGGCAGGTCCACACGGAGCTGGACCTACTGCGGCAGCGCCTACAGGCTGGCATCCCTCTCACGCAGCAGGAGCAGACGATCACGTTCGACCGGATGTGCAACACGATGCGCTCGGTCGTCCGAGCTCTGAGTTGTCGCCGTCCCGATGCAGTCCCACCGATGCAGATACCTATGCGAGGTCCCCATGGTGAAGGGACATCGGCAGGAGCGGCGGGTTCTGCAGGGGCCAGTACGTCGTGGGGAGCAGGTCCTTCTGGTACCGCCGGAGGATCGAGGTCGGCAGCCTCCACGATCGGGCGAGGATTGTCAGGTACGTCAGGATTGAACCTATTCTACATAACTAATTGCATTTTTTATGCGGCTAACACGAGATTTTCTTTACCAGACCCACGCACCGGATCTCACCTCCACCTGGGGGACACTGGGCGGGGATCTGCCCCGAGCACCTCTGCTTGGATCTCTACCGAGGACGACCTCCTTCCGGAGCAGGACGTGATCGGGTCGTCACAGCTCGGAGGTGCACCGCACACACAGCCGCACGACGCCGGTGCTTCCCCTGCTGCTCAGGCGGTCCGAGCTACCCGTGGGGTACCGGCGGACCGCCTGACGTACTCGCGCGGGCACGTGCGAGCGCAGCCTAGGAGGACGAGGAGGCGTATGACCTAGGGGCTATTGTTGTATTTATTTATTTATAGGTCTCGCATTACTTGTTTAAATTTGTCATGTCCATATTCACCTCCTGTAGACTCGATCCCATCCTTCAGATACATTGTACTGCTAACAATGTAGTCTCGCTTGTTGTATTTCGTACTATGGGTGTCGCATTCATCATGCCGCAATGCGAATGGCTCGCATCTACCTATTATCATGTCATTAAAACGGACCGGCCTAATTACCATGTCATTAATTAAGTTTTACCAAAAATAAACTTGAAAAAATGATCAGCACGATTTTACAAACCAACGCCCACCATCGTCGGATTATAAAAAAAAACTGTCAAAAACATACCCTAAACCACGATTAAAACTAAATTTTGTTAAGCGTGTAGGCGAAAGACGGGGAGGAGTGGATTGCGAGTGCCAATCCAGACATACGAGGACTGGAATGCGAGTGCCGATCCGGGAATACCCTCAGTTTGACAAGTTCTTTTCACGACGTGAACAGTATATGATATTTGGTTTTTTTTAAACATCGACTCAATAAATGCAATGGCGCAATAAATAAAATTTAAGAATTTAATTTTGACAAATAAATTTTCAATAATTTTGGGGTGAAAAAATTAGCAACAAAATTTTCAAATTTGGTAATTTGCAAATGGCTGCAGGGGGCCGAGGCCTGGCTGGGCAATGGTCCGATCGGGAGGGAACGGTTTGATCCGATCCCTGTGCGAACGGACGTCCGATTGCTTCCCTGTGCGAACGGACCGTCCGATTGCTGGGCGGAGGGTCCAGTGGATTTACCGCCCTGGGGGACGGCGGCGAATGCCCCCAGGGGGCCGAATGCAAAATTACATTCGCCGCCCTGGGGGACGGCGGCGAATGTAATTTTGCATTCGGCCCCCTGGGGGCATTCGCCGCCGTCCCCCAGGGCGGCGAATCCACGTGGCCTCCCCGGGGCTAACGGCGGACGGCGCCGTTAGCCCGGGCGACGGGGATGCCATTCGCCGCCCTGGGCCACGGCGGTTTTTAAATCCCGCCGTGGCCCAGGGCGGCAAGAGACTAGTTTTGCAAATGATTCAAACCGAAAATTAGTTTTGTAAATTAAAAAAAAAATTAAATTAGTAACAGTAAAAATTCGCCCAGTTAACATCCCATACAACCCAGTGAAAAACTTATAGCCCAATTTACATGCCAATCTATCCACATGTCCAAATACAATCACATGTTCACAGACCAAAACAAACATCACAGGTTAGTACATTGACCATATCCTGGTTAGAAAAATAAACAAGTGAAAATCTTTAGCACCAACAAGTCTCCAGCCTAGCTCCATCTGCAATCAGGTGAAAACAATATTTCAGAGCTATATGCTGGAAGAGGAATAGCTAGAATGAACCCCGCGCGCTGCCTCGGTATACCAAAAGTTCAATTTAAAATCAATTTATGTGCACCTCTAGACAAACATGTGTATTAGTGAATAAAAATGCCTTCCAAAGATGATTGGTACAAAAGGAACGTATATTTGTAATTCAATAAAAACATATTTACCAAGATCAGCCAAATAACGTACTACGTTTCTAAAATGTCATTGGTCATTGAAACCATTACAATGCATTTTTCAATATAACTTACAGAGACTCACAGGGCATGCCTCACACTAATTCACCAAAGGAAGTAGGCAGTACTGAGATGCACCAAGAGAAAAAAATCATTGCTTGGGCCGAAAGAGCTTATCTTGCTGCAAACGTTAGCAAAATAGCATAATTGAACATTTATTTATTCTTAATTAGCTGAAATAATGGGGGGAGATTATCTACTATAAGTGAAATAATATCACTGATATGCCAGACCATAGTTATTAGGACCGGACCGGACATTGCACCGGCGAGGCCATCGGTTCACTGGTTCACTGGTCCAACTGTTAAGAACCGGTTGAACCGCTGGTTCGATAGTTTTAGACCGGATGAATTAAACCGGTTATGAAATATATTGAACCGGAGCTATATATATAGTCGATTTATAGAAAAAAATAAGCACATATAATCTCAGCAACTGCACTCAAAAATTATTGTGGCACTCAAACATATTTTGGTGTGAGAAGCTCATCTGTGAGTGAATGATGGTTCTGGAAGCTAGAATTTCAATTGTCATTTTTGGGGAAACATTTTTAGTGAGGGAGACTCACGCGGCATTGCCCGAAGAAGAGGAAGAGCACGGCAGCGGCCATAGCGCACCGGCCGAGCGACACCCAGTCTCCGCCAGCGCGGCACCGGGCTGCACGTCACCGCCACTGGGGTAAGCCGGCGACCTTTCCAGGGCCGGCATACCAGAGACCGGCAGGAGGGACCTCGCCACTGCTGCGGCTACCGGAGAACACAGGGCGCGCGGCGAAGACGGCGACGCGAGCCTCGACCAGACCTTGGACGCCAGCATCACGCGCACTAGCGGGGCGGTGGTAGGGGATCAGCGTGGCATCCTCAACCGGGAAGGAGTAGAGCAAAGGAGGAGGGGTTTCTAGAAGCTTCCGCGCATCGGAGGAAGGAGACGAGGCGAGCGAGTCTGCCGCCGCCGCCGCCGCCGCCGTGAGCCTGCGCCTCCGCGGCCGCCGCCGCGCGTGCCCCTTGCCGCCGCCGCCGCCGTGCACCCGCTGCAGCGCCTGTGCCGCCGCCGCCGTTCGCCTGCGCCTCCGCCGCCGCCGCGCGTGCACCTTGCCGCCGCCGCCGCCACCGTGTGCCCGCTACAGCGCCTGCGCCTCCGTCGCGCGTGTGCCTACACTGCCGCCGCCGCCGGCCGCTGCACCTTGCCGCCGCCGCCACCGCCGTGCGCCCGCTGGACCTTGTCGCCGCCGCCGATCTATTTTGCCACAGCAGCAACGCACTACGCAGGCGCAGGCAAGACCGCAGGACCCTAAAAACTAGACATTTACGATTTTGCCCCTCCCTGAGTTGTGTGATCCTAAAAAAATTGGGGGTAACAACGTCCACAAACAAAAACCGGCCGGTTCCAATAAAACCGTCCGGTTCAGCGGTTCCGTAAAAAATCGGCCGGTTCAACCGGTTTTTAGCGGTTCGATTGCATGGGCGGTCTTTTAAGTGAACCGAGCCGCTATACTCTCCGGTTCCGGTTTTTTCCGGTCGGACCGCCGGTCCGGTCCGGTCCGGTCCTAATAACTGTGTGCCAGACCAATGTAAGTTACTAAAATGGAATGCACCTTACCAAGTAGATATCTATATGAACATGGGAAAACAGTATAGCAGTGACCTGAATGTTGTGTTTGGGGCATAACACACCAAGTGGATGGTCTTTACAGAAAGCAAGCAGCAGCATTGCAGCTTTATAGACTGCAATGCGTACTGCTGAGCAAATGCCATGCAAGAGCCTTAATGGCATATCCAACTAAACTTAATAAAACATTATACAGAGCTGGAATATTAATCCTCATGAAATGGCACAAGAAAACTTGAACATAGAGGAAGCCTTCTCCCTCAACTTGTCCATGAGCAGTCTAAATATATAGCAAAGGATCAAACATGCGAGTAGCCTTGTCTAAATCGGTCTCCCACATGAAGACCAATAGGCAAACAGTGCGAGTAGACTAATCAGGTCACTGAGTAGGGAAGAATAAATTATTAACTAAAAAATTGCACTGAGTAATTCTAATACATACCCTAACTTTGGTAGCAACAATGATATGAGAGCAGCCAACAAAATAACAGGTCTAACATTGCTTGTGCCTTGATAACTATACAGCACATTGGGTTATAAAGAATCAGTGGATATAACTCCAGTTACACTGATGTTTTGCTTGTCACATCATTCATCCTGCAGACTTGTATTGATAATCATACTATGACATGTACCACTGGTACACAGCACAAAAGGCTAATAAATGTGTACCTCTGCAGTCAATTGGTATGATCATACTTTGTGATGCCAATAACTGCACTGAATATTAACCCATTCAATGTAACGTTAGACGTGATGCAATATAGAAGGAAAATCAAGCATTCAATAAGATTCAATGGAAAACTTATAATTGAGGTCTGCCAGCCATTTTATGAGGAAGGTGATCTGGATTTGTATAGCCCTTGAAAGATGATGGCGGCTACATAGGTCAAAGGGAAAGCTAAGCTGCTTATTAATGTCAACAAAATAAAAATACATAGGAGCCTCCAATCACAAACAAATATTCACACCACTGACTGTGGAGGCCATGGGCCCCATGTACCTCATGAAGTATATGGGCCACTCGGATAGAGAATAGGCCTAGTATTGTAATTAGAGATATGATAACCCCCGGCAGACTTTGCCTTGTACGATAAGTAAGATACAGTCCTAGTCGGGCACGTTATACCTCTAAGAGAAGATCCCTTGGTCGTAGTCTGGCTGGGACTCCTACTTTATAATCCTGTCCCCCAGTATATAAGGGGAGACAGGGTGCCCTATGAGGGAAAGAAGAAGAAGTTCATAGGAGCTCATAGAAGTTCACAAGAATCCTCAAAGGAAATACACTACAACTGGACGTAGAGTATTACCTCACATTGAGGGCCTGAACCAGTATAAATTGTTTTGTGTTCCTTTGCAATCTATCAAGTTTCGATCCAACGAGTAGCCCTATATTCACATTGCCGGTGTAAAACATCGACAGTTGGCGTGCCAGGTAGGGGCTTTGGCGAGATCTACATCAACAAGCTCGATGGATCCAACAACTAGAGTCGAGGGCAGCAAATTCTCCCCTGGAGACACGATTACATTTGGAAGCCTCGTCTTCGTCGCCGACAAGTTCGGCAATCTTAGCCTGGCCGACTTGGACGTGATCCGATCTGCCGGGATACCAACCAACTATGCGCCAGTCAGCCCACTCGGCACTGCAGTAACCCTCGTCGACTTGCTGCGGCAATATTCCACTTGCCTGGGTCTCGGGACAACTCTCTCCTTTGGCGTTCGACTCGGACTCGGCCTTGAGCCGGCCCAGGTCGGGCTAGGAAGGGGAGAAGTCATCAATCTCCCTTGCAGACTTGGCAACGCCGCGGATTTCCACAATCTACACCCAATGCGGCAGACCCGATCTCCTTCGGTTCAGTTCGGATACGGCCCAGAGCCGTTCCAGATTGGATCTAGAGAGATCGGAGTCATCATCACACCGATCAACTACTCCAACTCAAATTCTTGGTTGGACAGAAGTTCAAACAGCAGTTCGGACAGCAGTTTGGCAAGCCTTCTACTGCCCCGCGAGATCTTCATGGCGTCCAAAGGCGATACTTCCTCTCAAGAGGCGCACCGACTTCACAAGCGGCAGGAAGAGGAGGCCCGCCGACTGCGACAACAACAGGAGGCCGAGCGCGACGCTCGCAATGATGAGCTACGCAGGGCTGGGCGAACCGCCCAGCAACAAATCCTCCAAACAAGAGTTGGCGACCACGACATCTTTGTCACGCCACAACAAAACGTCGTGGCCGCCGAAACCTTACTGGATATGCTCCAGTTTGGGCCTGATCACTAGGCCACCCCGACCATTGCAAAGATCAAGGCTATGATCACCGCTGCTGCTTGTCAGCAACACCAGCAGTCGGGGGACACCCTCGTACTGACCCATTGGTCCAGTCAGCTGCACGTGGAATCACGCCAGATATCTCTCGGCAACCCCAACGACAACAATCGGTGGTGTCCCAAGTACGACCGCCGCAACAAACAAGATCTCCGAAGCTATTTGCAACGCGATCTCCGCCAGGATATCAACGCACGGCGCCGCCAACGCGAAGACGACGAGCGCCGCTGACTGGAGGACGAGAACGAGCGCTTTGGCCTCCATCATGAGCGGTTCCACCGCCGCAACCGGAGCCGAAGCCCTCACGCAAATGAAGGCATACCAGCCTTCACCGAAGAACTATAGCAGGTCGACTGGCCGTCAGGCTTCAAGCCTATAGGAATCGAAAAATACAACGGCAAGACCAATCCCGAGTCTTGGGTCATGGTCTACACTCTGGCGATCCGTGCAGCCGGAGGCGACCACAAGGCCATGGCTAACTACCTCCGGTCGCCCTGGCTGACTCAGCGAGGACATGGTTGATAGGGCTCCCAAAGCAGTCAATCGGCTTCTAGGGAGAACTCTGGGAATGATTCATCGCTAATTTTCAGGGGACTTACGAGAGACCATCCTCTGAGCACGATCTTTATCAACTACACCAGAGGAAGAACGAGACTCTCCGTGAATTCATCAAAAGGTTTTTCGAGAAGTGCAACTCGATCCCAATGATCAAGGACGAGGTCATCATCGCCGCCTTCCATAAGGGAGTCAAAGACGCCCGTTCATCGCCAAATTTACTCGGAAACCACCAGCTTCTGTCAAGGCTCTCTTCGATATGGCGAACAAGTATGCCGACTCGGCCGAGGTGGTCGCTGAGGCCCTCGACGACAAGAAAGAGTCCTGGTAGAAGGACCAGAAGGCTAAAGCCAATGACGAGCCATCACAAAACAAATCCGGTGGCCGCAAACGGAAGTTGGAGGATGTGGTGGCCAACGTGGAGCGTACTCGGTCGCGACCCCCAAAGAACGAGTACCAGAAAGTGATGAACGGGCCTTGCCCCTTTCATCCCAAAGGCAAACACGCGGCCAAGGATTGCTTCATGCTCAAGAAGTTTGCTTCCGAGCAGGCTTCATCATTTGGTGCCGACAAGGACAAAGACAAACCAGATGTGGGCGCAGCCGGTGATTATCAAGATCCCCAGGCTGAGCTCAACCATATTTTCGGAGGGCCGACTACGTACGAGTCCAAGAGGAAGCAGAAGCTAACAGCACGCGACGTCAACTCGGTCTCTACGGCAGACGCCCCCAGTATTTGCGTTGGTCAGAAACGCCCATCACGTTTGACCGCGCGGATCACCCCGATCGGGTTTCACACCCAGGATGCTATCCACTCGTCCTAGACCCGGTCGTCAAAAACATCAAGTTGAAGAAGGTCCTCATAGACAGAGGTAGTGTGCTCAACATCCTCTTCGCCAAAACCCTAGATGAGATGAAGATTCCTCGTTCAGAGCTGCGGCCGAGTACTATGCCCTTCCACAGGATAATCCCCGGCCTATCTTCAACACCTCTCAGACAGATAACTTTGCCAGTCACCTTCGGCATGCGGGATAACTTTCACACTGAGAACATCTACTTCGAGGTTGCCGACTTCAAGACTGCGTACCACGCAATACTCGGACGGCCAGTGCTAGCCAAATTCATGGCGGTGCCACACTATACCTACATGATACTCAAGATGCCTGGGCCAGCCGGAGTTCTTTCCCTTCGCAGCGATGTCAAGCAAGCCTTCACCTACGAGAAATAGAGCTGCGAGTTGGCTCAAGCTCAAGAAGCGGCAGTCGGACGTAGCAGCATTTGGCAAGCCGCAACAATCGAAGTCGATGATCATCAAGTTTCGGCGAAGAAAGCAGCAAAGTCGGGAATTTCAGCAGACTCTTACATGAAGAAGATACCCCTGAACCCTTCTGACCCCTCCAAGACTGCTCTAGTCAGGACTAGACTTGACCCCAAATAGGAAGACGCACTCGTCACCTTCCTGCAGGCAAACAGGGATATCTTTGCTTGGAAGCCTTCCGACATGGTTGGGGTACTAAGGGAGGTGATCGAGCACGCCCTAAACGTCAAGACAGACGCCAAGCCGGTCAAGCAACGGCTACAGCGCTTCTCACAGGACCACAAAGATGCTATTCGGGAGGAGATAACTAAGCTCCTAGCAGCCGGGTTCATCAAGGAGGTCTACCACCCGGATTGGCTGGCAAACCCAGTCTTGGTCCGGAAGAAGAACGGTAAATGGCGCATGTGCGTCGACTACACCAACTTGAACAAAGCGTGCCCCAAAGATCCATTCGGTCTACCGAGAATAGATCAAGTGGTGGATTCAACTACAAGGTGCGAACTTCTCAACTTTCTCGACTGCTATTCGGGATACCATCAAATTAGCCTGAAGGAGGACGACTGCCTGAAGACTTCTTTCATCACGCCGTTTGGAGCATACTGCTACATCACCATGCCATTCGGTCTGAAAAACGCTGGAGCAACGTATCAACGAGCAATTCAGCGGTGTCTACACACTCAGATTGGGTGCAACGTGGAGGCATACGTCGATGACGTGGTGATCAAGACAAAGTCTAAAGAAGACCTCATCGCCGACTTGGAGGAAACCTTCCAGAACCTTCGAAGATTCAAGATAAAGCTAAACCCGAAAAAGTGCGCCTTTGGTGTGTCGATGTTTTACACCGGCAATAGAACTATAGGGCTACTCAGCAAGGGGAAACTTGGTGGATTGCAAAGGAACACATGAAAGTTTTATACTGGTTCAGGCCCTCGATGTGAGGTAATACCATACGTCCAGTTGGGGTGGTATTCCTTTGAGGTGTATGTCGATCAATGATCTTGTGTGTTGTTCTCCGTGCCCGCAGGGGGTGCCCTGCCTCCCCTTATATACTGGGGGGGTCGGGGTACAGGATAGGAATCCCAGCCGGATACGGCCAAGGGATTTCCTTTAGAGATAGATCTTACCCGACTAAGACTGTACATTCCTTATTATACAAGGCAAAGCCTACCGGGTGCTATTATATCTCTAACTATAAGACTCGGCCCATCCTCTATCCAAGTGGCCTATATGCTTATGATGAGGCACCCGGGGCCCATGGCCTCCACAGTAGCTCCTGAGACCTTCATAGTTGAGTCACAGCTGATGCTGAGTGCTCCTCCTCCACAGTGAAGATTGCCCAAGTGCATTGCTCCCAAGTACTCTTCGTCCGAGTGCTTCTTCTTCCCGAGTCCTGCTTCATGTCAGCTGGTAGCGAGGCTATGAAGGGCTTCATGTAGATGTATGGATAGTGTGCACCGAATAGGCGCACCTATTAGGTGTAGCCCCCAACTTTGTGCTTAATTGTGAAGACAATTAAACATAAAGTCAAAGATCTTTAACCTTGCAGTCTTTCCCGAGTAGATTACTACTGGTATATGAGACTCTTCGGTATCATGTCAACCGAAATATGATTTATAGTCTTGCCAAGTAGCATGCCACTCGTATATGGGACTCTTCAGCTTCATGTCAGCTGGAATAAGGGGTTTATAGTCTTTCCCGAGTGGTGTCCCACTCGGAAGTTAGACTCCTCAGCGTCATGTCAGCTGGAAAAGATATTTATAATCTCTCCCGAGTAGTGCACTACTCGGAAGTTAGAATCCTCAGCATCATATCAGCCGAAATAATGTTGCTCATGGCAATTGTTGGCCAAGCATGTAGGCCAAATACTACTGTATGAAAATAAATCCATTGCGTGGTCAGGTGTACTCGAGAAAGATACCTGCATCCCCAATTTTAATGAAGATCAGTTTATGATCCTTGTAAGGATATATCCTCGAGACCTAGTGGATAAAACAGATACCCAAACATATATGTTTAACAATAAGGCTCTCATGAAGCATATCTGTTTACCTCATCGGTTCCTGTTAGTAGCACCAGCACTGTGATTTTAACATAGCCCGCGAGCGGCCCATTATGAGCGTGCTACTGTAGAAACTCATATCTTGGTGGCCCAGTGCTGACTGTCTAGGCCCAAGCCCATTTAGTCGGCACAGGCTCTATAAAAGACGGGGAGAGAGAAAAAGATTCCTTCATCTTCCCCAAATCGACCAATCGTTTTGTCTTCCACCTCCGCGCCCAAATTTCGCCTTCCGCTTTGCTAGGGTTCGCTACTACTCGCTGTTCCCCACTAGAACTCGGGCGATTCCAATCTTCGTTGTCTATTCCAAGCCACCAATCGCATTTCTCCCAAACTTCTCGGCCCCCGACCATGTCGAAGGCTTCAGATTCTGCGGGCGCATCGGAGAATGCCTGGCCAACTTCGGATTGTGGCGCGGTGAAGCTGAAGCTGCTAGAGAATCAATTGAAACTGCAAAGCCAGGAGGTGATTCATTGGCGGCCAGCTAAGGGTGAGTCGGTTCCAAATCCCTGATCCGGTGAAACCATAGTGTTTGCTTCTTTTTTTGACCGGGGTTTGTTCCTTTCCTCTTCTGCATTCTTCTGCCGCATCCTTGACTTCTATGGATTGGAGCTGGTGAATTTGAATCCCAACTCGATCCTTCAAATCTCCATATTCGTGACTCTCTGCGAGTGTTTTCTAGGTGTGGAACCCCACTTCAACTTCTTCAGGCATTTGTTTCACATTAAACCCCAGCCCTCCAAGAGTAACATCCAAGTGATTGGGGGGGCTGGTCTTCAGTTGAGGAGCGAGAGGAAGAAGACATACATCGATGTCCCTCTGAAATCTTCCTTGAAAGGTTGGCATAAGGAGTGGTTTTATTGTTCAGATCTAACACCCTCCTTGCGTCCATTCACCGGCTTGCCACCAGTGGTTTCACCAAATTGGTCATCAGATCCAACCATTGAGGAGATGGGCCAAGTGCATCAACTGTTGGCGAAATTGGATAGCTTCAAGAAAGCCGACCTGACCGGACCTTGGGTGGCCAAGCGTTTTCTGACTCGGCGCATCCAGCCACTGATGCTAAGAAGCGCATTGGCTGGGATTACCTGGGAAAATATGACCCCAACCGGGTCAGCCACGAATCGGCCAATGAGCAGAAAGTGACCAAAACCTTGTTCGGTTATTTCTCCAGCGGGGTGGTCGAGACCAAAGATGAGAAACGCCACATTGCGTCTTATAGCCACAATCGGCCCCGTCCCCAGGTAACCCTCGTCTTTCTTCTGTAATGAATGCCTGTGGACTTGTATCTATGATTGCCTAGCATTGTGTGATGTACTTTGTTGAATCATCTGTAGTGGTGCGAGGAGTTTGACGATGACTCCTGCCCGTTGTCGGCCTCCAAGTTGAAGAAGAGGCTGAGGGGTCCTTCTGATGCCCAACCCGACTCGAAGAGAGCGGGGAAAAGACCAGTCACGTATTAGGGCAAGAAGGTCGTGACGCCGAGTGCCGCGGCAGGAAGCCTAAGGATAAGGGACACAGCGGGCGTGGCACCCAGGCCATCAAGTCCCAGGCCGGGACCAGCGGAGCCAAACTCAACATGGTCGAGCCCGTCAGTGGTGCCACAGAGTACGCGGTTAGGGCAAGCGCCGCCGAGTACCCAAGCCCCCGAGCCGGCCATACCGCAAACGAAGCCGACTCAGGAGAGAACGCCAGCGCCGACTACCGCGCTGACTGGCTTGACATCCGGTCGCAGCGCGCCGCTAGGGCCTGGATCACCCGGTGGGAAACTTAAGTTCTCCAAGAGGTGAGCTGTTTTGGATCTTCTGGAATTCTTGTCGGCTGTAGCAGTGTTTTGATGTTTGACTTGTTATGCAGGAAACGTGTCGATATCGATCTTAAGGAGACCACACCGGCCGCTCTGATCTTTGAGCTTGCCCTAGCTGAGCCGGCGCCCGCGAGCATACTTGCCGAGCCAGAGGCCGTCCCAGTCATGGAGACCGAGATGGTCCTGACTGTAGGGCCACCGGCGCCGTCTAACCAAGGGGCGGTTGCCGAAGCTGCCGCCCCCGAGCCAATGCCTGTTGTTGAAGCCCTCGCCGGAGCTCCCGAGTCAGCCCCTGAGCCAGCTCCCGAAGCCACAGGGGCTGCCGAGGTGGGGGCCAGGACTCCATCACCGTCATGGTTGTTGTCATCGTCATCTTCGTCGCCGCCGCCTAAAGTACCGAACCTCCCCAGGATTGAAGCGCCACCGCGTAAATTCGCCAGGACATTCCGGTGGACGGCTCCCGACAGGACCGTGAAAAAGTACAAACACGACGAGCCGCGGCGAAGAAGGAGCTTGAGAACTTGCTCTAGGCCATGATTACCGCCTCCCAGGGGATTCAGGTACTGTCTTCGTTGTGCTGGAATTTTGATAGTCTTCCTTGCGTAGCATCCTAACAACTGACTTTGCTCCGACTTGCTTTTCTCAGAAACTCGTTGACCGCGCCGAGAAAATGAACGAGGTCCTGACCGAGGTCGCCCCTCACCTCCAAGAATTGGACCAGCTTTGGGAGCTGAAGACCACATTGGAAGGGCGGGAGACTTGGCTGAGGGATGCCGTTGCTCAGCTCAGGACCAAAAAGTGGGACCAAGCCAAGAAGATCAGAGGTAAGTTCCCCTCATAGAACTTCCTAACCAAGCCCTTGTTGTGATTCCTCTAGCTATGTTGTCTCCCGACTGCCTAGTTGCGTCCTAACTGCCATGTTGAGTACTTGACTGTTTTGATGTGTAGCCCTCGAAGCCGAGTTGGAGGCCCGAATAGAGGAAAAAGTCCGGCTGGAGGAGGCCAAGAGAGCCAGGGCTGAGCTTGAAAGAAGCGAGGCCAATCTGACAAAGGCCAATGCCGAGCTCGAGCAAGAGAAGGCCGCCGCCAAGCTCGAAGACGAAAAAGACGAACTGGAGAAGGCCGCAGCCAAGTGGGAGGCCGACTATAAAAGTAAGCCTCCGCCCTGACAGTGACTTTAACCAATCCATTTATTGCTCCGTCTGCCGTTTTGTCGAACGAGTTTACTCGTCGATGAACCTAGGCAGCTGCAAGAGTCAATTCTCAGGCCTAGTTTGAGGCTTATAGAGAGGAGATAAGACTTGTCCGGTGGTCACGGGAGGCCCTCGTCGAGTCGGTGAAAGGGCTCCTTGACCTTATAGACCCTTGCCCCATGGGAACTAGCTGCACCAGGATCCCCCAGGTAGAGGCACGCCTTGAAGATTCACCTAGTGTCCTGAGAAGGTACTCAGATGAGCGTGTTATTGCTGGCATGGCCCAGACCCTGGCGATGACCAAATCCATCTACCCAAGGGCAGACATTGAAGCCATCGGAGAGGGGTTTGCCGAGGAGACCACGCCTGAGGAGGCTCTTGAGCTGATAGCCGGGGCAAGGCCGACTGTGGAGATAATCACCCCGAGACCTGGGTCTGTAAGAGCAATATATCATGTAGTTGGTATGCAGAAACTTTTGTAAGTACATGTGTAAATATATGCGCAATGCCGCCAAGCCCTAAGCTGTTACTCAGTTGTCATTAGTTTTACTCGACTATATGGTCTACGCCGAGTTAGTCTATAGGAACTTAACAAAAATCGTTCACCAGAAAGCTGTACTCGGGCAAACGTAATAAAATCGTAGTAAAACTTCATAACTTAAGTAACACAGGCTCGTATATTATTGACAAAGCACATATGATACATGCAGCCCCCGACTCACTACTCGGTTGGGACAAGTGGCGTAGTGAGTCAAGAAATAACTGTACACATGGAAAAAAAAAGTGTGACACTCAGGTATAGAAAGGACGTAGCTGTTCTATATTCCATGAGTTGCTGATAAGGGCACCGTCTTCGGTCTTTAGTCGGTAGGCGCCTGGCCGCATGACCTCGGCTATAATGAACGGCCCTTCCCAGATTGGGGATAATTTGTGCCTATCTTTGGTTGTTTGTATTTTCCTCAAGACGAGATCCCCGACCAAAAAGGCGTGGCCACGGACATGGCGATTGTGGTAGCGATGCAGGCTTTGTAGATACCTTGCCGACTGGACTGTTGCGATGTCCCTCGCTTCTTCCAGCTGATCTAATTCGACCAGTTGGGTATTATTGGAGATGTCTTCTGAGTAAGCCCGAACTCGCGGAGAGCCGAACTGTAACTTGGTAGGTAGCATAGCCTTGGCACCGTAGACCAGGAAGAAAGGGGATTGCCCTATTGCCCGACTAACCGTGGTTCTGAGACACCAAAGAACAGACGGGAGTTCTTGTACCCACCGGCCCGCATATGGTTGTAGTCGGTCGAATATCCTAGCCTTGATACCTTGTAAGACCATACCGTTGGCTCGTTCGACCTGTCCGTTGCTCCGTGGGTGTGCCACAGATGCGTAGCAGATCTTGATGCCGAAATCTTCACAGAAGTCTTGGAATACGCCGCCCGTGAATTGAGTATCGTTGTCGGTGATGATGCGGTTAGGGACCCCGAATCGGTATAGTATACTCATGATGAAGTCCTTTGCTCGTGCCGCTGTTATTGTTGCAACGGGTTTAGCCTCAATCCACTTGGTGAACTTGTCAATTGCGACGAATAGATGTGTGAACCCTCCTAGTGCTTTCTTGAAAGGCCCGACCATGTCAAGCCCTTATACTGCGAATGGCCAGGAGATAGGTATTGTTTGGAGTTCTTGGGCTAGGAGATTGGTTTGTCGTGCGTAGAACTGGCAGCCTTCGCATGTGCAAACAATGTCCTTGGCATCTGTTACTGCTGTTGGCCAGAAAAATCCCTGCCGGTAAGCCTTTCTGACTAATGTCCTGGATGCGGCGTGGTTGCCACATATGCCCGAGTGAATTGACTGCAGAATCTGCTTGCCCTCCTCGGTGGTGACGCAACGCATGAGGACACCGGATGTGCTTCTTCGGTACAGGTCTTCTCCAACTAGCAGGAAGCTCTTGCTTCGACGTTTGACTTGCTCGGCCTGACTGCGGTCGTCTGGGAGTTCATCGTCCAGGAGGAATTTGATAACAAAAGTCTGCCAGTCTTGACATATGTGCAGCACCTCTTCTGTAGCCAGGGTAGGTTCGTCTCCCGACTGCTCCGGCGCCGGTTTCTTCTTGACTGATGGCTCCATGAGTTGCTCGACAAGGATTCCAGTCGGGACCGCATCTCGCTTGGATCCCATGTTTGCCAGTTCGTTTGCAGTGTCATTGTATTGTCGTAGGACATGTGTTATCTCCAGCCCGTCGAACTTGTTCTCCAGCTTGCGGACCTCCTGACAGTATGCCGCCATGGTGTCGTCGAGACATGTCCAGTCTTTCATGACTTGGTTCACCACGAGTTGAGAGTCCCCGCACACAACCAGTCGGTGAATGCCGAGTGATATAGCAATGCAGAGCCCGTGGATAAGTGCCTCGTACTCGGCGACGTTGTGGGAAGCCGGGAAGTGGATCTGTAAAACGTACTTGAGTTTTTCGCCGGTGGGCGACGTCAGTACAATGCCAGCCCCGGCGCGGCCAATCCGTAGAGAACCGTCGAAGTACATTGTCCAGTACTCGGTGACGTTGTGGGAAGCTGGGAAGTGGATCTATAAAACGTACTTGAGTTTTTCGCCGGTGGGCGACGTCAGTACAACGCCAGCCCCGCCGCCACCGATCCGTAGAGAACCGTCGAAGTACATTGTCCAGTACTCTAGCTTTTCTGTTGATGTAGGTAGGTGAACTTCTGTCCACTCAGCCATGAAGTCGGCTAGAGCTTGTGATTTGATTGCTGTCCATGGCTAAAAGGTGATGTCGAACGCCATCAACTCGAGCGCCCATTTAGCGATTCAGCCGGTGGCCTCGCGGTTGTGTAGGACGTCCCCAAGTGGAAACGATGTGATCACCGTGACTTGATGTGCTTGAAAATAATGCACCAGCTTCCGGACAGTGATGAGTAGGCCGTAAAGTAGCTTTTGGACCTACGGATATCTCGTTTTTGAGTCGGCAAGGACCTCGCTGACAAAGTAAACTGGCCGTTGTATTTTTTGGATGTGACCCGGTTCAAATCGCTCAACCACCAGCACCGTGCTGACTACCTGAGTAGTTGTCGCCAGATATAGCATTAGCGGTTCTTGGGGCATGGGTGACGCCAACACGGGGGGTGATGTGAGAAATTTCTTGAAGTCTTCGAAGGCTTGCTGGGCTTCGGGAGTCCACTAGAAGTCGTCGGCTTTCTTCAACAATTTGAAAAAGGGCATACCCCGTTCGCCCAGTCGGGAAATAAACCGACTGAGTGCCGCCATGCAGCCTGTCAGCTTCTGGACGTCCTTCTGGTTAGTCAGGGGAGCCATGTTCAATATTGCGTTGACTTTCTCAGGGTTGGCCTTGATGCTGCGATGTGAGACGATGAAGCCGAGTAGCTTGCCGGATGTCACACCAAAGGCATATTTTTCCAGGTTCAACTTCATCTTGAATCTTCGAAGATTGAGGAAGGTTTCTTCCAGGTCAGCGATGAGGTCTTTGTTGGACTTAGTCTTGATCACCACATCATTGACGTAGGCTTCCACGTTGCGCCCGATCTGAGTGTGTAGACACCGCTAAATTGCTCGTTGATACGTTGCACCAGCGTTTTTCAAACCGAACGGCATGGTGATGTAGCAGTACGCTCCAAACGGCATGATAAAAGATGTCTTGAGACAATCCTCCTCTTTCAAGCTGATTTGGTGGTATCCCGAGTAACAGTCGAGAAAGCTGAGAAGGTCGCACCCTGCAGTTGAGTCCACCACCTAGTCTATTCTTGGTAAACCAAACGGGTCCTTGGGGCATGCCTTGTTGAGATCGGTGTAATCGACGCACATGCGCCATTTACCGTTTTTCTTCCGGACCAGAACTGGGTTTGCCAGCCAATCCGGGTGATAGACCTCACTGATGAACTTGGCTGCGAGAAGCTTTGTAATCTCCTCCCGGATAGCATCCTTTCGGTCTTGAGCGAAGCGGCGCAGCCGTTGTTTGACTGGCTTGGTGTCTGTCTTCACGTTTAGGGCGTGCTCGATCACCTCCCTTGGTACGCCCGGCATGTCGGACGGTTTCTAGGCGAAGATATCCTTGTTGGCTTGGAGGAAGGTGACGAGCGCGTCTTCCTATTTGGGGTCGAGTCCGGTCCCGACTAAGGCAGTCTTGGAGGGGTCGGAAGGGTCCAGGGGGATCTTCTTTGTGTCCGAGTCTGCCGAAATTCCCGACTTCGCTGCTTTCTTGGCCGGAACTGGATCTTGCTCGACTTCTGGTGTGACGGCTTGCCGGATGTTGTCACGCCCAACTATCGCCTCTTGTGATTGAGCCAATTCGTAACTCTCCTTGTCGCAGGTGAAGGCTTGCTTGACATCGCTGCGTAGGGAGAGGACTCCTGCTGGCCCTGGCTTCTTGAGCACCATATATGTATAGTGTGGTACCGCCATGAATCTGGCGAGCGCCGGTCGTCCGAGTATGGCATGGTACGTAGTCTCGAAGTCGGCGACCTCGAAGCAGATGTTTTCTATGCGGAAGTTATCCCTCGTGCCGAAGGTTACCGGCAAAGTAATCTGCCCGAGTGGTGTTGAAGAGAGGCTGGGAATTATCCCATGGAAGGGCGCTGTACTCGGCCGTAGATCTGAACGAGGAATCTTCATCTCATCTAGAGTTTTGGCGAATAGGATGTTGAGCGCGCTGCCTCTGTCTATGAGCACCTTCTTCAGCTTGATATTCTTGACAACCGGGTCTAGGACGAGTGGATAGCGTCCCGGGTGCGAGACTTGATCTAGGTGATCTGCGCGATTGAATGTAATGGCCATCTCTGACCAACACAGGTACTAGGGGGTGTCCGCCGTAGAGACCGTGTTGACGTCGCGTGCAGATAGCTTCTGTTTTTGCTTGGACTCGTACGTGAGCGGCCCTCTGAAGATGTGATTGAGCTCGGCCTGAGGATCTTGAAAATCGTCGGCCGGGCATGAGTCTGGCTTGTCCTTGTCCTTGTCGGCGCTAGACGATGAAGCCTGCTCGGAGACAAACTTCTTAAGCATGTAGCAGTCTTTGGCCGCGTGCTTGCCCTTGGGGTGGAAGGGGCATGGCCCGCTCATGACTTTCTGGTAGTCGTTATTCCACTGGGGCCGCGACTAAGTATGCTCCATGTTGCCCACCTCGTTGTCCGACTTCCGCTTGCGGCCGCCGGTCTTGTTTTAAGATGGCTCGTCAGCTTTCGCCTTTTGTTCTTTCTGTCGGGACTCCTTCTTCTCGTCGAGGGCCTCTGCGACCGCTTCAGCCGAGTCGGCGTACTTGTTTGCCATGTCGAAAAGAGCCCAGACAGATGATGGTGGCTTCCGAGTAAATTTCGCGATGAACGGGGCGTCCTTTACTCCCTTGCGGAAGGCGGCGATGACGACCTCGTCTCTGATCATTGGGATCTTGTTGCGCTTCTCGGAGAATCTTTGATAAAATCACGTAGAGACTCGTTCTTCTTCTGGTGTAGTTGATACAAATCGTGCTCAGAAGATGGCCTCTCGTAGGTTCCTTGAAAATTGGCGATGAACCGCTCCCTGAGTTCTCCCCAGGAACCGATCGACTGCCTCGGGAGCCCTGTCAGCCATGTCCTCGCCGAGTCGGCTAGCGCGACTGGGAGGTAGTTAGCCATGGCTTTGTGGTCGCCTCCAGCATCTCGAACTGCTAGGGTATATACGGTGAACCAGGACTCGGGATTTGTTTTGCCGTCATACTTTTCAATTCCTGTGGGCTTAAAGCCAGTCGGCCAGTCGACGTCCTGTAGCTCCTGGGTGAAAGCTAGTATGCCTTTGTCTTCGTGAGGGCTCGGGCTTCGACCACGGCGGTTAAACCACTCATGATGGAGACCGAAGCACTCATTTTCGTCCTCCAGTCGGCGGCGCTCGTCTTCGTGTCCTTCGTGGCGCCGGGCGTTGATGGTGTGGCGGAGGTCGTGTTGTAGGCATTCTCGGAGATCTTGGTTGGGCCGGCGGTCATACTGGTGACGCCGCCGGTTGTCATTGTTGGTATTGCCGAGTGACGTTTGCCTAGACTCCTCGCGTGGCCGACTTGAGCCAGCCGCCCGGCGCCGTGTTGATGTAGATGAACCCATTGCTGGAGATCCCGACCGGTTAGTCGGTACTATGGTATCACCCGACTGTTGTTGTTGTTGTTGGCAGGCAGCGGCCATAATCATCGCCTTGATCTTGGTGATAGTTGGGGTGGCCTGGTGATCAGGCCCGAGCTAGAGCGTGTCCAGCAAGGTTGCGGCAGCCACAACATTCTGTTCTGGCGTGACGAAGACGTCGTGATCGCCGACTTTAGTCTAGAGAATCTGCTGCTGAGCTGCTCGCCCAGCCTTGCGTAGCCCATCATTGCGAGCCTTGCGGTCAGCCTCCTCCTATTGTCACAGTTGGCGCGCCTCCTCCTGTTGCTCCTCTTGTAGTCGGCGCACTTCAGGTGGTGGTGTTGAAGCCATGAAGATCTCACGGGGGAGGAGGAAACTCGCCAGACTGGAGTCTGAACTAGCGTTCGAACCGTTATCCGACTTAGAGTCGGACTCCGAGTAGTTTATCGGAGTAAGAACAACTCCGACCTCTCTAGATCCAATCTGAAACAGCGCTTGGCCTTGTCCAAACTGAATCGCAGGAGATCGGGTCTGCTGCGCAGGATGTAGATCCGCAGCGTCACCGAATCCGTGTGGGAAGTTGACGATCTCTCCCATTCTTGGCCCAACCTAGGCTGGCCCAAGGCCTAGCGCAAGTCGGACGCCGAAGGAGAGAGTTGTCCCAATGCTCGACGAAGCGAAGGACTGCCGCAGTAGATCGTTGAAAGAGATTGCGGCATCCTGTGGGCCGACTGGCGCAACGTCGGCTGGCTCCTCGGCCGGTTGGATTGGATCTGCTTCGGCCAAGGTAAGGTTGCTGATCTGGTCGGCAATGAAATCGAGGCTTCCGAAAGAAATTATGTCTCTAGGGGAGAACTTGTCGTCGTCGATTCTAGTTGCTGGATCCATCGAGCTTGTAGATGTGAAACTCGCCGGAGCCCCTACCTGGCGCGCCAACTGTCGATGTTTTACACCGGCAATAGAACTATAGGGCTACTCGGCAAGGGGAAACTCGGTGGATTGCAAAGGAACACAGGAAAGTTTTATACTGGTTCAGGCCCTCGATGTGAGGTAATACCCTACGTCCAGTTGGGGTGGTATTCCTTTCAGGTGTATGTCGATCAATGATCTTGTGTGTTGTTCTCCGTGCCCGCAGGGGGCGCCCTACCTCCCCTTATATACTGGGGGGTCAGGGTACAGGATAGAAATCCCAGCCGGATACAGCCAAGGGATTTCCTTTAGAGATAGATCTTACCCGGCTAAGACTGTACATTCCTTATTATACAAGGCAAAGCCTATCGGGTGCTATTATATCTCTAACTACAAGACTCGGCCCATCCTCTATTCAAGTGGCCTATATGCTTGTGATGAGGCACCTGGGGCCCATGGCCTCCACACGGTGTGCCATCCAGAAAGCTACTCGGCTTCATCGTATCACATCGTGGCATAGAGGCAAATCAAGAGAAAATCAACACAATCATAACCATGGCACCCCCGACTAACTAGAAGGACGTCTAGAAGCTGACAGGCTGCATGGCGACACTCAGCTGGTTCATATCTCAACTAGGCGAACGGGGCATGCCCTTTTTCAAACTACTGAAGAAAGCGGACAATTTTCAATGGACACCCGAAGCTCAACAAGCCTTCGAAGACTTCAAGAAGTTTCTAACATCACCCCCAGTGTTGGCATCACCTATGCCCCAAGAGCCATTAATGCTATATCTGGCAGCAACCACTCAGGTAGTCAGCACCGTATTGGTGGTCGAGCGATCCGAGCTGGGTCACATACAAAAAGTTCAACAGCCAGTCTACTTCATCGGCAAGGTCCTAGCCGACTCAAAGATGAGATACCCGCAGGTCCAGAAGCTGCTATATGGCCTACTCATCACTATCCGAAAGCTAGTGCACTATTTCTAGTCACATCAAGTCACGGTGGTCACATCGTATCCACTCGGGGACGTCCTGCATAACCGCGAGGCCACCGGTCGAATCGCTAAATGGGCGCTCGAGTTGATGGCGTTCGACATCACCTTTCAGCCACGGACAGCAATCAAATCTCAAGCTCTAGCCGACTTTGTGGCCGAGTGGACAGAAGTTCAGACGACTACAACAACAGACAAGCTAGAGTATTGGACAATGTACTTCGACGGTTCTCTACGGATCGGCGGCGCTGGGGCCGGCGTAGTACTGACGTCACCCATCGGCGAAAAACTCAAGTACGTTCTCTAGATCCACTTTCCGGCTTCCCATAGTGTTGCCGAGTACGAGGCACTCATCCACGGGCTCCACATTGCTATATCACTTGGCATCCGCCGACTGGTTGTACGCGGGGATTCTCAACTTGTGGTAAACCAAGTCACGAAAGACTGGACATGTCTCGACGATACCATGGCGGCGTACTGTCAGGAGGTTCGAAAGCTAGAAAACAAGTTCGACGGGCTAGAGATAACCCATGTCTTACAACAATACAACAATGCTGTAGATGAACTGGCTAACATGGGATCCAAGAGAGAAGTAATCCCAACTGGGATTTTTGTTCAGCAACTATCAGAGCCATCAGTCAAGAAGAAACCAGTGCCAGAACAGTTGGGGGGCTGAACCTACCCCGATAACAGACAAAGTACTGATCATATCTCAAGATTGACGGATTCCAATTTCCAAATTCCTCTCGGATGATGAACTCCTAGAAAACCGCAGCGAAGCTGAACAAATCAAACGTCAAAGCAAAAGTTTCCTAATAGTCGGAGAAGACCTGTATCGAAGAAGTGCATCCGGAGTCCTCATGCGCTGCGTCACACCCAACGAGGGCAAGCAGATTCTGCAATCGATCCATTCGGGTATATGTGGCAACCATGCCGCATCTAGGACGTTAGTCAGAAAGGCTTACAGGCAGGGATTTTTCTGGCCAACAGCGGTAACAGATGCTAAAGACATAGTTCGCACATGTGAGGGTTGTCAGTTCTATGAAAGACAAATACATCTTCCAGCCCAAGAACTTCAAACAATCCCAATCTCTTAGCCCTTTGCAGTATGGGGGCTCGACATGGTCAGGCCTTTCAAGAAAGCGCCAGGAGGGTTCACACACTTGTTCGTCGTAGTGGATAAATTCACAAAGTGGATTAAGGCAAAACCCGTAGCTACCATCACAGCAGCACGAGTTAAGGACTTCATCATGAGTATATTATACCAATTCGGGGTTCCTAACCGCATCATAACGGACAACGGTACTCAGTTCACGGGAGGCATATTCCAAGATTTCTGTGACAATTTCGGTATCAAGATCTGTTATACCTCTGTGGCACACCCACGGAGCAATGGGCAGGTCGAGCGCGCCAATGGCATGGTCCTACAAGGTATCAAGGCCAGGATATTCGATCAACTACAACCATACGCAATGCGGTGGGTACAAGAACTCCCATCTGTTCTCTGGTCTCTAAGAACCATGGTTAGTCGAGCAATAGGGCAATCCCCTTTCTTCCTGGTCTATGGTGCCGAGGCCGTGTTACCAATCGAGTTGGAGTTGGCTCTCCACGAGTCCGGGCCTACTCAGAAGACAAATCAACAAATACCTGATTGGTCGAACTCGATCAGTTGGAGGAAGCTAGGGACATCGCAATCATCCAGTCGGCAAGGTATCTTCAAGGCCTGTGTCGCTATCATAGCCGAAATGTCTGTGGCCATGCCTTTTTGGTCGGGGATCTCGTCTTGAGAAAAATACAAACCACCAAAGACAGACATAAACTATCCTCCTTATGGGAAGGGCCATTCATTATCGCCGAGGTTACTCGACCAGGCGCCTACCGACTGAAAACTGAAGATGGTGCCCTAGTTAGCAACTCATGGAATATAGAACAACTACGTCATTTCTATACCTGAGTTTTGTACCTTCTCATATACAAATGAATAAAGTTTTTTTCTCTGACTCACCACGTCGCTTGTTCCAACCGAATCATGAGTCGGGGGCTGCATGTATTATATATGCTTTGTCAACAATATACGAGCTGGTTTTATCAAAGTTATGAAGTTTTACAACGACTGTGTTATATTTGCCTGAGTACAGTTTCAAGGTGAATGAATTTTATCAAGTTCCTATCAATCAACTCGGCGTAGACTATACGGTTGGGTAAAGCTAATGATAACTAAGAAAAACCAAGAACTCGGCAGCATTGCATACATGTCTTTACAAAAGCTTTATACACGCACCGACTGCATGACTGCTTGTTTTTACATTCCCAGATCCTTTGTGATCGCCTCTGCAGTCGGCCTCGCCTCGGTGATCAGCTCCAACACTTCCTCAGGTGTTGTCTCTTCGGCAAACCCCTCACCGATGGCCTCAAGATCTACCCTAGGGTAGATCGACTTGGTCATGGCAAGGGTCTGGGTCACACCAACAGCCACACACTCGTTCGAGTACTTTTTCAAGATACGCGGGGCTTGGCTAAATCGTGCCTGCACCTAGGAGATCGTGTTGGAGCTGGTTCCGACATAGTGAGGATCCATAACGTCAAGGAGCCCTTTCACGGATTCGGCAAGAATCTGCCGTGACTCCTTGATGACCTTGATCTCCTCTGCAAATGCTTGGAACTGGATTTGGGCGTTGGCTCTTGTAGCTGCCCGGATTCAGTGGCAAGTAAGCTTGTCACCCAAATTTGCAGTCGGAGTAACTAAAGGATTGGTTAAGGTTATTGTCAGAGGAAAGACTTACTTTTGTAGTCGGCCTCCACTTTGGCTTTGGCCTTCTCCAGTTCAGTGTTAGCCTTTTCGGCTTTCTTCAGCTTAAGTTCCTGCTAGCTGTTCTCCTCTGTTCGGGTCTTCAACTCATCTTCGAGGGCTGTACATCAGAATAGTCAAGAACTCGATATTACAGTCGGGACACAACTGGGCAGTCGGGAAACAACAAAGCTAGAAAAATACACATGGAATTTAGTCGTCAAGACAAACACAGGAGACTTACTTTTGATCTTATCGGCTAAAGCCCATTTCTCATCCCTGAGCTGGTCGACGGCTCCCTTTAGCCACGTCTCCCTCTCCTAACTAGACCGTTCTAGGTTGGCCTTGGCGGCTTGGAGCTGGCCCAATCATTGGAGATGGGGGGCAAGCTGGCTCAGGACCCTATTCATTTTCTCTGAGCGGTTGACTATCTTCTGCTCGGGGCAAAAATAGAGCAAAACAGAGTCAAGATGCAAAGGACCTATATAAGGAAGACTGTCAAGAACTCAATATGGCGAAGGCCATACCTGGACCCCCCAGGACGTAGCAATTGCAGCGCGAAGGAGAACCTCGCGCTCCCGCTCCGCTGCCTCCTCATCGTGCTCGTAGCTTTCCACAACTCCCTCGGGGGATACCTAGTGGAACGTTCTCAGGAACCTACGAGGAGGAGCTTCAAGCCTAGGGAGGTCCGCTTCTGAAGACGTCAACGATGACACAAATGGCGACAAGATCCTGGCCTCTGACTCGACGGCTACTGGGGCTATAGGGACTTGCTCAGGGGCTAGGGCCACGGCGTCAATATCTACCCCTTGGTCAGCCGGCATTAGCAGTCCTGCTATTGGGACTGCTTCAGTTTCTGCAACTGGAGCAGTCACCGGCTCAGCAGATGAACTTGCTGGTGTTGGCTCGGCTAGGGCTGGCTCAGCGACGGGAGCAGTCGGCGTAGTCTTTCTCAGATCTACGTCTACTCGCCTCCTGCTTGATGAGTCAGATATCAAGACATTACTACATCTATCAAGATTGCCACAAAACTCAAGATTGCTTACCTCTTGGAGGACTCAACTTCCACGAGGGGGCTCCAAATGCCGGTGGTGGAGTGTTGCTGGCAGCCAGGCTAGTTGGCGCGGCAGTCGGAGGCTGCGCCGCTCTTTGGCCCGATGTTGCTAATCTCATGCTCGGCGGCATCTACTTTGGGCTCAATGTTGCTGAGCCTGAAGCCGATGATTTTCCACTCAGTGGCATCTGCTTTGGGCTCAAGCTTTGGGCTCAATGTTGCTGAGCCTGAAGCCGCTGATTTTCTACTTGGTGGCACCTGCTTTGGGCTCGATGTTGCTGAGCCTGCTGGCGCCGGCCTTGAGCTTGGAGGAGACGGCCTTGGACTTGGCGGCCTAGGAGCTACGCTGGTGGTGTCTTTTATCTTCAGGCTCCCAACCGCAGCACTCGGCTTGTTGGTTCTCTTCTTGCCCGGATCTTCGACAGGTCTCTTCCCAGCTCTCTTGGAGCTAGGCTGGGCAGCAGAGGGGCTCAATGGCCTTTTCTTCGACTTGGCGACCGCCAGAGTTTGGGAGTCTTCATCAAACTCCTCACATTCCTGCAAGAAATTCGACGATACACATCATACACTGTAGAACAATTCAGGACATACACTTACAAGCATTCTGGACGAGGCTTTTTCTTCCTTTTAATTTTTTAGAAGCGCGCCCAACGCCCCAAGTCCAAAGTTTTGCCACCTCTTTTTCAGTATCCCGCCTAACTCCTCGCTCTCATTTTAAAGGCCTGTGGCAAAAAAAAATACAAAGCCCCTAAATTTTATGCTATTCCCTAAATTTTCTAGAACTAAGACAACTACAATTTTTACTAAGTACCTAAATTCGCTCTAACATGAGTTCCAATTTTCTATAACTTGTCCCTAAATTTTTTTATAACTTGGATGCCCATAAATTTTGCTATAATTTGGATATTCTAAAGTTTTGTGGATTTTATGCATTTTGAATTTTTCTTTCCAATACAAACATTCCGAGGCAATCTCCTTTCGAGGCAGGCAAGATTAGTCTCAAAATCAACTAACATATTGAGGCTAGTTTTTCATTAGCCTCAAAAAGCCATCCGAGGCAAGCATGCTGGCCTCAAAATCGAACCTAAACCATGCCCACACCTAGGAGTATTTTCCTGGCACCTTAGTTTAGTTTTTACTAGAAGAACAAAGGAGGAGTAGTAGTAGAGAAATTGGAAGTAGGAGGAGGTGAGAGCACCTACCTCAAACCAGGCGCTCAGGTACGCCGAGCCTCGAGGATGCCAACCATGACGGCTGAGCAGTATATTCCTACATGAACAGAGGGTATATATTTAGATAATGCTGATTAAACATTCGGCTATTTATCCAATTGATGCAATTGGTCTCCCTTTTGGGCTCTCTTAAATACTGGACGGACGACGGTTTGTTTTATATGATCACTCGGTTGGATGTACAGAATATAGCTATTTTACACAGAGGACATATGAACATGAACAGAGGAACTTCCGGTGTTCACACTTTTATAAATTCAATATTCAATTTCAACCAAATTCAATCTAATGGCTACTTTTCATAAATATTTATGCCACACAACTTCATTACTAACTATATGCATGTACTCTTATATACATATAAATGTATTATAATTTAAGAATCTTGTTTACCCCACAGGTAGTTCATATTTAAAGTAATCCCAATAAAAGGTAGAAATTTATTTGAAATATGAAAAATATATTATTGGCTAAAAACTAATAATTAAACTTTTTACACAAACAAATATATGAAATCAACAAGGTTATATTAAAAATGCTAAAGTTAACGCTTAATCAAAACCGTAGTAGTAGATACGGGATTGAGGATATACTCACAAATGATGACATGGAATTAGCTCATTTTGATAGTGTAGATGAAACTTTTTAAGGGACCTTATTAAAGTAGATTTTGGTGACATACCCAATGTTTAGTATTTTTCTTTATAAAATTAGGATATTATTACGAATAAGAAACTATGAAAACTAGAATGAACTCGCAATAAAAATAAAATTTCCTTAATAAATCATGGATAGATTTATTTTTATTAAACTATCCATATCTTAAAATACTCTCTCAAATTTTCTTGGAATTGTCGAATCTCAAAAAGTAATTTTTATAATATAAACATCATTTCAGGAATTAGTCTAAATGAAAAAAACAATTAAAACCACTCCGTCAGTGTTGGCCCTATTTCGAGTCCATTACCTTCCCTCCTCTCTCCCTAGAGAGGTGGAGGGGGCAATGAAATGGGCCAAAATCAGCCCAAGACTAGAGGTTAGATGGGTGGGCTGCTTCCTTCCCTCTCCTCCTCGAAATGGGCTGAAATAAGCCCAATACTGATTGAGAGATTTTCTTTCCTTTTATGTTTAAAATAATTGCTGAAATAATTCTTGCATTATTAAAATTAACAATGTAGCCCAGAAAATTCCACGAAAATTCCATATAGTATTCTAGTTCTTCGAGAATTTAGGAAAAATAACTCGCACCGTGGTTTATTAAGAAAATTTTACTCCCTTGTTTACTTCATTAAACATAATTGATTTGCACATTATTGTAAATTCTAAAAAAATTAAGTAACTTTTAAATGCCTACAAATTCAGGCCATGGTGTTTTCAATGCCAAGAAAAGACACTTATGATAAACCAACATTGTCATGAACTTATGACGTTTGCCGATTGGCCTCTTATGACAAAATAACATTCGTCACAATACGCCATTGGACTAGTTTATGATGATTTGTTCTTGCTCTCAATGATGAACACCTTGTTTTCGTCACTAAGCCATACCACCCCCTACCGAACGTCATAAAACAAAATGGCATAATGATGAATAGCTCCAATGTCACGAGGAATTCATCACAGAAGGTCACATGTCTTGTAGTGGGACCCTGTTGCACATCCTCGACCCATCCCAACTGTCCGATCATCTGAGATTTAATCCCAGCCACCCAAACTTCATAAAGTCCAGATCGATCCGGAGCCGTCCGATCACCTTCGATCTGATCCAAGCCATTGGATTTTCTTTAACTTGATCCGACACCATGTCAGCCCTAATCAGCCATGTGTGCTGCCACCTTGGCTGACACCAGATCTCTCTGGTCCACGTGGCACTCAAGTCATCGGTCCACCACTCTATTCTCCCAAGCCCAAAGACCTAGTCCATCAGGAGCCATGTCACTAGCAGTGGACCCCACTTGTCAGCCCTTTTCCAAATAATACTTTTAATTCAAAAATCCATGGAATATTCCAAGAATATTCCTTCTCCAATTTCTTTTTGGATTTTCTCTGAATTCAAACTTCCAAAGGCCATATCTTTTCTGTCCGAATTTTGATTTGACCCATTCTTCTTCCTAAATTCATCTAAAATCATGATCTACATGTTTATATACTTTTTATATACAGTATATTTAGAGTTTCTTAGTGTTTTTTCTTGTTTTGCCTGTAATCGCGTAATTTTCGCTGTTTCCGGAAGAGCGAGAAGTTCGAGGAAGAGTTCGGAAGACCAAGTGATGGCTTTTGTACTGCAAGGAAAGTCACACGACAATCCCCTTGAACATGTTGATCCTAATTTCGAAATTACTTTGTTTTAAACATTGTTGCATGCAAACTTTGGAATGTCATTATTACAGTATTTATATTCCTATATACCTTGATTATGGCCATGAATTGATATTGATACCTTTAGTTTGATACCCTAGGTATTAATATTGACTAGCTAGAGGTCTAATTAATGATCTAGCTAGATTATTTAGGTTCTGCCTAGCCATGCTTAGAAACTTTAGCGTCTTTTTATTTGGGAAAACTATTCAATCACTCATGATTAATTAATGGCTAATGGTTATATTTTCACGACGGTTGGTTGTGGCTGGTTAATTAAATATGCCAACTAAAACTTGACTGATGGTGGGATGTGAGCATATGAAATGATGATGATGCTAGTGGTGCTCATAATAATTAAGGACTGGTTCGCGAGCTACTTGTTGCGAAGCAATATCTGTACTAACCACAAGCTAGAATGGGTAATAGCTTGACTGGACATGTAGCATGTTTAACAGGAGGCACCAGGGCGTGTTTGTGGCTGTTGTAAGTCCACACATGGCAGTTGATAACTCCATGGTTTTGGGCATTGAGTCGTCTCACGGGAAGGCACTTGATCACCCCTACCAGAGACCAGGGGCTTGGCAGGAGGCACTTCTGTTGGGCGGGTTACATGAAAGGTCTTATCACGGTTTACCCCTTTGCAGTACCATGGTGGTATTTTGGGGCATGGTGACTTGTGTGGAACCGTGTCTTATGGGTAAATTGGTACACCTCTAGCCAGAGTAAAACTTTTCGAATAGCCGTGCTCGCGGTTATGGGCGGCCTAGTAATGTTTTTCGTGATTAGTCCCATACTACTCATTAATGGTGATAAATGATGGAAACTTGATAGCCCCAGGTTGGAGGGTTTGGTTTGGGCCTGAACTGCATCGGAGTGCTGTTCGGTGAATGGCTTAATATAGTCAATAATCAAACAATACTGTTTTGCAATATCCTTAAATGCAAATGTTTTAAATGCTGTTTAGGCAAATGAGCCATATTATGTCTTTCCATTGGAATCATGTTGCATTATTTTGTATTCCTGTGTAGCTTGTTGAGTACGGTAGGTGGTACTCAGTCTTGCAATATTACCATCATCAGAGTGAAGATTTGCATGGAGGGAGAAGATTTTGGTGTTTGGCTTATACCCCAATTGAGTTGCCTATGGGCTTGGTGCTAAAGCTTCGCAAGGATTTTCGTTCCGCTGCTGATTTCTTCTATGTGGAGACTAAGTGCCTCTTTTGTAAGTATTTATCGTTTATTTCATTTTGGTTATGTTTATCAAATTGTCAATATGTGTACCTCGGCTGATTCCTGGAATAGGGTTTAATTCATAAATTAGCTTTGGAAATTTTGGTGAATTTCTAGGCACGACAAGTTGGTATCAGAGCCAATATTGACTGTAGGATAAGCTAAACAGTTAAACCCTATGTTTGTGAAAAGGAAACTGTATTTGTGAAAATTTTCTTTGCTCTTCCCCTTTCTGAGGTTTGATTTTCTCTTCATACCCCTAATCGGATGGTAACAGAAGAAGGATTAGTAACTTAAAATTTTTGACATTGTTTTAGATGGCCAACAGAGAAAGTGTGTATCTTGGAGACAGTGGTTTTTTGGCAGAACTCCGTCGTATGGCTGCCGAGATTGGTTATGAGTCTCTGCAAGTGTACTGTCACGCCTAGAAATTCACCAGAATTTCCAAAGCTAATTTGTGCAATAAATGCTCGTCCAGGAATAAGCCGAGGTACACAAATCGACAATTTGATAAACATAACCAAATATGAAATAACGATAAATACTTACAATAGAGGCACTTAGTCCTCACACAGGAGAAAACAGCAGCGGAACGGCAACTAGCGTAGCTTCAGCTCCAAGCCACAGGCAGCTCAACTGGGGTATAAGCCAAACACCAACTTCTCCTCCTCGCAAGGCTTCACACTAAAGATTGCAATAATGCAAGACTGAGTACCACCCACCGTACTGAACAAGCCACACTAGGGAATGCAATGTAATGCAACAGGATACCAAAGAAAAGGCGTAATATGGCTTATTTGCATAAACAGCATTTAAAACATTTGCATTTAAAATCATTAAAAACAGTATAGTTTAATTATTAATCAGTATTGAATCAACCACTGAACAACACTCCAACATAGTTCAGGCCCAAACCATAACCCTCCAACCTAGAGCTATCACTATTCCATCATTTATTTCCATTAATGAGTAGTGTGGGACTAATCACAGAAAACATTGCTAGGCTCGCCCTTAACCGTGGGCATGGCTATCCGAATAGTTTTACTCTGGCCAGAGGTGTACCAATTTACCTACAAGACACAACTCCACAACACATCACTGTGCCCCTAAATACCACCACGGTATCTCGGAAAGGAGTGGTGACAGGATTATCCATGTGATGAGGACATCACTCCTTCGGATACCCCCGCTGATCCTCCAACCGTTATGCAAGGTCCAATGACCCGAGCTCGAATGCGACAATTAAATCTAGAGGTGAGCTCGTTCTTAAGCGATCCTTTTTATAGTTTTGAGAATAGATTGCTACCTAATGATGTTATCTTGCTTAGAAACATTGGAGAGGATCATGAAGTACTTGGAGGGAGGTGTGGAGGCGGAGAAGAACAGCAAGGACACCCAAGACAAGCCGGAGGCCCAGTCCAACTCGAGTTCGAGTCTGCCTCAGCCTTCAGGACCAGCCTGCAGTAAAACAGATGCCCAGGATGCATACGAACTTCGTTTTCGACGATCCACATATGCATGGAAAGATAATTTCATAAGCCCAACGGCTTTGGTTTGATATCCAAATTCCACCGTAGTCAACAGGAATCATCGAAACAAGTCAGCGTCCAGAATCTGCCAGGGTGCTGCGTCACCATCTTTTGGTCTGTTGGGCCGTGTATCGTCTTAGAGCCCGTTAGAGGGCACGTCCAGGGGATGTGACGACCCTTAGACTATATATTCAGTAGCCGTCGCCCACATTAGGTTTGGGTTTTGCTTTAGATCAATCTATCTTCGAACAGTTGCCGTCATCGGTTGTGAAACCCCAACTTCGAGTGCTTAATCATTCATCTGCAATTGTCACTTTAATTGAGTTACGTACTTTCGGGTTCTTGCTTGTGTTCTTCGTTTCGCAGGCAGATATTAGCCTTCTTGGCGAGGTCAACCGGATTTGTGACACGGTTGATAACCAGAGAAGTCATGGTGCTAAGGTTGCAGGGATTGGGTCTGTTGATCTGAAGCCGGATCGGTGTGTCGCGTTCCACCAAAACGATAGTTATCTCTACCTGACGGAAGATCGGGAACCCCGTTCCCCATCACCATGTAACTCGCACAATAGGAGAGCCTTCCGCTGAACCTCCGGTCTCCGGTAGGGGTGATCAATGCCTTCCCGCGAGACGGTCCGACGCCCGAAGCATGGTCTTATTGTCACTGCCATGTGTGGACTTATTCCAGCCACAAACACGCCCTGGTGCCTCCTATTGAACTCGGCACACTTCAAACTCCTGCTATCCCATACTAGCTTGTGGTTAGCACGAATAATGCTTCGCAACAAGTAGTCCGCGAATCGGTCCTTAACTGTCATGAGCACCACTAGCAACATTCCAACCTTGGTGCTCACAATCCACCATCAATCAAGTTTTAGTTCACATAGTTGATTAATCAACCACGACTCACTGTCGTGAAAATATAGCCAGTATCCATTAATTAATTAGAATGAATGAATAGTTTCCCACATATAATGACACTATAGTTTCTAGGCATGGCTAAGCAAAATCCTAAATAATCTAGCCAGATAAATATTTAAACATCCAAATGGCCATAATTATCAAGGAATATTGGCTATTAAATAATTACCCGTAATAATGTCATTCTAAAGCATTTTATGCAATAACTTTAAAATAAAATAGATTTCACAAACGAGATCAACATGCTCAAAGAGATTGTCGTGTGACTTGCCTTGCAATCGCAAAAGTCTTCAAATAATCTTCCGAACTCTTCCGCAGACTCAGCGATCTTCCGAAACGGCAATATACGTAACTACACGTAAAACGATGAAAACCCTAAGGAACTCCAAATAAACAATATATAAAAATACATAAACAAATAAATTATGATTTTAGATAAATTTAGGAAGAAGAACGGGTCGAATCGGAGTTCAAACGGAAAAGATACGGCCTCCGAAATATTGGATTTAGAGTAAATCCGAAAAGAATTAGAAATGAATATTCTCGGGAATATTCTCTGGATTTTTGGATTAGAATAATTATTTTGGATAAGTGCTGACATGTGGGGTCCATGGTTAGTGACCAGGCGTATGGTGGACTTGGTTCATGGATTTAGAAATAGGAGGGGCCGCTGGAATGTTGAGGTGGATAACATGTGGCCGAAGGGGATGAGGTGGCAACCGAAGTGGCAGCTGAGGTGGCTAGGGTTGACGTGGTACCGGATTGCGACATATGGATCCAACGATAGAGACTCGATCTAGACAACCTGATGACTGGGATCGGCTTAGAATTTTATGTGGATTGGACGGCCTGAATTAGGTCTCAAAGGATTGACGACCGAGATGGCTTGAAGACATATTCGCCGGGGTTCATGCAACAGTGGCACGCCGTGGAGCCAAACAAGCTCGACCGTCCGAAGCGTAGCACGGGAGACACGCCGGCGACGGCCAGGGAGTTCGACGATGACGGCGATTGACGGTGCCACGACGGCGATGCGTTGGCGAGCCGAGACTGACAAGGGACAGGGCAATGCAATGGTGTTGACGGCCTGGAGTGGAGAGGAGGGGATGCGGCATGCAAGTCCGGCATGCAGGCTCGCCAACAGCAGGTGAGGCAACGACGGCTCGGGACGGCGGCGTTCGACGACCAGACGACAGCGGCGCACGGGAACAGGGGTGGCGGCCTAGGGCAGGGCACAACAGGCGACAGTGCTGGGGAGGAGACGACGATGGCAGTGGGGATGCAGCGGCAGACACGGAGCAGAGCAGGGCGGCGGCACGGTGCACAGGGGAGGAGTAAGCCGAGGCGGCAGTGAAGATGGAGACGATGATGATGGCGACCTCTGGCGGCGGCGCACGGGAGAGGGACGGGTCGGTGGTGGTGGTGACGGCTCCAAGCGACGGCGGCAGATGGGGGGAAAGACAGAGGGCGGCAGGGCAGCGACGTCGGCACTGGAGAGAACGGCGCACAGGCGATAGACGACGACGGCGACTACCTGGCAACAGCGACGACAAACAGGAGGCAGAGGAGGATGGGCGATGATGCCGATTGGAAAAGAACGATGGCAGCGATGAATCAAAGAAGGACGGCTTCGGTCCGAATGCTCACCGGCGACGGGAGGAGGCAGCGTCCGAGGCAGCCGGCGGGCAGCAGAGACGAAGACGGCAACGGCAGACCGGCGCTAGTAGCGTGGCTCGCTGGGCGACGGCGTGCACGGGGCAGCGTGGAGGGGGTGGAACAGGGGCGGCGGCTAGATGCAGAGCGGCGGCGCACATGGGGAAAACGGGAGGAAGATGACGGCGGCTGCTATTTATAGGGGAGGGAGGAGATAGGGCAGCCAGGTGTGGCGGCTCGGGAGCCCGACCTCGGCGGGGTGGCGGCACCGAGTTTCGCGGCGGCGGCAGCGGCTGGCGCAGCGTGGGCCAAGGTAGGCCGAGCCCGGGGAGGCGACGGATGGTGGCGGCGACAGGCTGGCAGGTTGAGGGTGAGCAGGCTGGGGCTAGAGCGGCGTGGCGCAAGCAGGCGCAGGCCGGCCATCTGAGTGAGAGAGAGGTCCAGAGAACCCAAAGGAAGGAGATGCATAGTTACGCAGGAGAAAGAAAAAGAAAGAAAGAGAAACTAAAAGGAAAAATAAGGAAAAAAGATGGGGTAAAAATAAAGGGGTTTTCCGGCAAAACTCCAATTTCACAAAAATTAGAATTTTGGGGATTTCTGGGGAATTCGACAAGGAGAATATTTGGCGGGACTCAGAAAGCGACGGATATTTTATCGATCGATTGCAGAGGTATCCAGAATAGTATAAATCTTCTGGGGATCAAGGAGTTGAGGAGAATATTTTATAAGGACTGAAATAGGGCGAAAACTCAGAATATGCGGATATACACATTCATACATATATATACATACGTATATATACATAGGTATAAATATATATATTAGGAATCGAACAGTATTTGGAAGTAATTAGAGAACAAAATATATATAGTGAGGTCCGGGAGACGGAATATTTTGTGGGATTTAGAGAATGAAGAATATTTTCTCGAGGAATATTTGGGGAATAAAATATCAGATTGTCCTTTGGGTTGGGAACTGAAGGAGATTTTCTGGGAACTGGGAAATGGAATATTCCGAATAAAATATTTTGGGATTAGGGCATTGACAAGGGTGTTTTATTAGGACTGGAATTTGGAGAAATCTCAGACGATTGGGGATTTGGATTTATTTTGACAGAAAAGGAGTTTAAGGGAATATCTGGGATTTATCTCAAAGGGAAATATAGATATTTCGAATACAGAGGATCTCGGATTGGGAGTCCAAAAGAGTTCTAGAGTTTCAAAGATGAATAAATCCAGTAACTCCGAATTTAGGTTTTCGAGGTGACTTTAGGGTTCTCGAAACGACACAAAACTCTAGAAGAAAAGGGAGTCAGAGTTCACGATGAACGGAGAGATTTCAAAGGACTGAATTAGGAACGACCCGGACAGGGAAAAGGAAAAGAAATTTATTTATATTTATTTAATTACTTTAGTGATCTTTATAGTATTAAAATTAATTCTGTAGCTCCGAAAAATCCGAGAAGATTTCAGAGAGTTTATTAAATCACGAGAAATTTACCAGAAGTAAATACCACCACGAAACACGAAGAATTTAATATTGTAAATACTCAAATGCTTAAAATACTCTGACAAAACCCCTGGAATATAAAAGCATCCAAGTATTTATTGAAAGATTTAAACTCGGGATTTTTAATATTGGAAATTTCAAAATTTTATTCAAACTCTTTTCTCAAACAAAGATTTTCTAGTGTATTCTTGTATTTCCATTTACCTGCGATAATTTTTAAATAAGACGATTTTCAGGGCATTACATGTACCGCCACACAACTACCAACAACGGCAAGGATTTTTGCTGCAAGATCACAGTGACTCTCGCCTCCAACCAAGAAGATCTTCACCAACTCACCTTCACCGCCGAAGCCGATCATTTCCTGTCTACTCAAGAAGAGGTCTCTTATGAAGCATTGTGCCAACTTCGTCATCGCTTCCACACTGCCCTGTCAAGCACGGTGTACCACTACCATCCCTCTCATAGATGGTCAGGTCTGCAGAATGGATGCGAAGATACCTGGTTTGAAGACAACATGGTGGTAGTGCACATGTGGACAATGCTACATTCCTTTGATGATCTCCACACCAATTACAAAGGGAGAACCAGAATACAGATGTATGCACAGCAGAGGAAGATCGACAAGCTGCAGAGATAGGTGGACCAACTGACACAACAGAACCAAGAGCTATGTTAGAAGAGGATCGGGAGTTGGAAAAGGAGCTGAAGGAATTAAAAGGACAAGCAGACACCCCTCAACTAGGAGATAACCCGCCAGTGGAAGCCAAGCGCCTTTGCCTTGGATCTGCCAGTGCTGCACCTGGGAAGGAATGTCATGCCAGCTAAAGAAGTTGAAGAGGCTCTTGATTATCTTCACAAAGCCTAAGCTGCACCTGCAAGACTAGTTCCTCCCGTTTAGTTTAGCCGCATGTGTTAGCTTGCTTGTTAGTATGCTGGTGCTTGCTCCTTTGGTGTGTGTGCTTGGGTAGTGTATGGCAAATGTCAGGTAGTGATATGGCCATACTAGTTTGGCAGTGTAATAATTAATACTCTATTCATTACAACTCAGTAGCAATTAGAATATTTAGTAAAGAGTTACCCCTTTCTCTCTCTTTTGCTCTATATCCTCTCTCTTCTTTTATCCCCTCGCCATAGATGGGCAGTTTGATACATGGTGTTTTCGAGGAAGAGGTTATGATGAATTCAGCCTTGGGTCGGTGTTGACCACAGTCATAACCCTGGCTTACCTTATGCTATGAAAACCCGGTTTTGTTTAAAGCCCTAGTCCGCCAAGAAACAGTTGGCTGATTCCTGGACGAGGGTTTAATGCACAAATTAGCTTTGGAAATTTTGGTGAATTTCCGGGCATGACAAGTGCCACCGCCCCAGGCCGCCATCGCAGTCAACCACAGCTGCGCCGCACGCTCCCTCCCCTCCAGAGCCAGAACGCAACACGGATCCGGCAGCATCGGACAGACTCGGCAACAGTGCTCACCACGAAAATGGCTGGGAGTTGCCCCATCTCAGCCACCACCGTTTCCTCACCTCAGCCACCGCCACCCCCGACCCGTCACAGTGCACTTTCAATTTGTGGGTGTCACCGGCTGGGAAGCATCCGATGCCGGGCATGGCCATGCCACGTCAGTGGTCAGGTGTGAAGACGCCAGACACCAGGACAAGCGGCAGCAGTATCACAGCCCATGTCTCTCCTACTCGTGCAAAATTACAGATTTTGTATGGCCTCAAAAATCCAGCCCAACAAGGGCCTGCCTCATCCGCCAATTTGTGAAGTACATAATCCCGATATCTGAATATGCAAATTATGTACGTACAACGAGTGACTGAAAATCACATCAAGTTTTTTAAGAGAAATTCACATCAAGTTTGATTTTGCACAAACTTGTAAAATCAGAACAAAGTTACAAAAGAATAACACATAGCATGACCAATTAAAAAGGAAGAACTAAAGATACAAGTATTCACCATCCAAATTGAATTTTGCTCACACAACCCCACCCAAATTAATTGAAAGCGCTAGGAGCATGCATGTGGCACCTAGTAGTGGTGCTTGGGCATGCAGATTGCCGGCCTGAAGGCGAGCGGGCCGGTGGCATAGACGACGTAGTCGTAGCCCTCGCCGTGCCACCGCTTGCCCTCGTCGCGGAGCGGCGCACCCTCAATGCCAAAGTTGATGTTGGTGGGCTCGTTGCACTTGATGTCCGGCGATGCTAGAAGCCGCACGTAGCACGCCTTGCGCGGGTCACCCATGAAGAAGTCAGAGACTTTGGTCACGCCGAACTCCGCGAGGAAGTAGCCGCTCTCGTCGGCGACAGCCTTCTGACACTCCATGACGCGGTTCTTGGCGTTGCGGCATGTCACGGACACCTTTGCCCTAGGCAGCGGCTTCGCACCATCAAGGCTCCACGAGTCCCGGTGCAAGCAGCTCTTGCAGTACACCATGCCCTCCACCCTCACCAGCAGCTTGTCGCATTGTGCCGGTGGTGGCGTCGCTGGCGTCGGCGGGTTGTAGGATGCCTGCTGCGGCGGAGGTGGCGGTGGTGATGATGTGGTGTAGCCGTTGTCAGCGGTGACGCCGGTGGCCAAGAGGGACACGAGGACGACGAGAGGAAGGAAGGCAGCCATTGCTCGGAGCTTGATGCTCGACTTGGATGGTTGCCTGAAACTTTGGCTGTGTCAAAATGGAGAGAGGCTTGGGGTGTATATACTGCCGTTGGACTAGACTAAACGTGTGGACAAGTCGATGGAAACTAACTCTGTTGATTTTGGATTAAGATCACATTTTATTATATGTTATTCACTTCCATCTGTAAGGCATTTTGAAGAGAAGAAATTGCATGCACATAATCTGCTTGTTGGTGATTTAGACGATAAAGAATGTTCAGTAGGAAGATTTGCAGATTTGTTAGAGAACGTGCTGCCCTGTTTGTCCTCAACTGCACTGGAATAACAGGTTCTCCACACAGCCGGATGATTGTGTGTCCTCAACTGTGTATTCGATTAAAGATTTGTCGGAGAAGGCAGCCAGTTGTTAGTGGTGTAATTTGGCTACTTGGAATATTTGGTTGGCCAAATTATTTGAGTGGTTAATCAAGTTGATGAGTTGCTTTGGAGTTGTATTTGATTTCCGCAGGACATAATCAGGCACCGGAGCTTGGGCACATCAAATCTTCGTGAACGGGATGCATCCATGTTGTCAGATGTGTGCTGCAGGCTACAGAAGATTGACAGCCAATTATAATTGATAGAATGGGTTAATTGTTTGCTTTGAACGTTAATTTGCTGAGCTAATTAATGTTTTGATGGTCTGCATGCAGCAGCTTTCCAGGTTGTAGATACCCTGGTTGATCCTTGGAAAGGGATTGTAAACACAATGAGCTTTAGAAATTGTGGTGAATTTCTAAGTGTGATACCGGCCCAGCTGCCTTGGGCTAAGTCCCATCCCTCTCTCCCCCGCTCTATCCTCAACGGCTCCCTCCCCAGAGTCACGCCATGTGACACCCTGAAAGTCGCTCTAATTTAAGATTATTATGGGTAAATGGAAATACCATAAATCACTAAAGGAATTGGTGAAAGTGTTTGAGTAAAATTCTAAAATTTTCAATATTAAAAATTTCCATGTAAAACCTATTTAATGCTTTGTTGCTTTCGTATTCCATTGGGTTTTGGTTGAAATATTTTAAACATTCAGGTATTTATAATAATGGATTTTCTTTTTGTTTTATGGTGGTTTTTGTTTCTGGTAAATTCCCCACTGCTTAACAAACTCTCTGAAATTTTTTTGGATTTTTTAGAGCTCCACAATTAATTTTAATGTAATAAAGATCATTCTAGTAATTACATAAATGGAAAACAATTATGAGCGTATGGTTCTGATGGTCATGCTCATGACAATTATGGACTGGTTCATGAGCTACTATTGTGAAGCATTTATTGTGCTAACCATAGACCAGCGTGGGCAACGGCTAGACTTGTGGTATAGCATGACCCGATGTGAGACACCAGACTGAGAAGTGGCAAAGATAAGCCCACGAGGGCATTGAGTGAGTCTATACTGGTATGGGGAGATGAGGATCTCACTGGGTGCACTCTTGTTAGGTTGTGTTATGCCATGGGTCTTATCATAATTCTTTGCATGGTAACTTGCCAGGCATGGCAGGATGACATGTTGAGGTTTTGTTTCTAGTGGGTAAATTTGTATACCTCTAGCCATAGTAAAACTATTCGAATAGTCGTGCCTACGGTTATAGGTGAGCCTAACAATGTTTCTCGTGATTAGTCCCACACTACTCAATAATAGTAACAATTTGTTAACTAATGGAAACCTGATATTGTAACGCCCCGGTTTCCGGGCCGTTAAAAACTATTTTAGTAAAATCCTAACTTCAAAAATTTTTGGATTTTTATATGTGCTTAAGAACTAAGTGCTGTAGATCTTAGATCAAAACCTCCTTGAAACCCTAAAAACCTCGGTCCCAAACTCTTTCCTAAAATCTAAGATTCGAATTTTACAATTCAATTGTCTCTATCTAAATTTCCTCGGAATAATTCAAATCAAAATCCCCTTCGAATCCCTTCTGAAGCCTTTGATTAAAATACTCTTATTTCACTCCTCCCAGAAATTCTTCATCGAACACTCGAGTTTGAGTTTTGCAATTCGAAGCCCTCCAACAAAACTCTTTGAAAATCGCCTTTGAGTCCTTCATTAAAAATCTCCTTATTTTGCCCTTCCAAAAATTCAGATTCCATCGAGAACACCCTTCCCAAAATTTGCCAATTTATCTATTTCTAAAGTCCTCAAATCCCAAGAATTAAATTCAAATTCTAACATTCCCTCAAGATCCTCCAATTCTAATCCATTGCAAAAATCTCCAAATTCTCTTGGGGATCAAATCCCCAAAATTTCAGATCCAGACCCCTTTTAAATCTCCTCTTATCCTGTTCCCAAATAGCATCCAAAATAAAATCTCTCTCCTATATATATGTATACCCAAATCCAACCCTTTTTTAAAGTCATTATCTTTTCCCTCCAAAAATCCCCATCCTTTTCTTCTAATATATATATATATATATATACATATACATATATATATATATATATATATATGTATCTATAAATCCACTCCCAATTAACAGCCCTTTTTGAAACTCCTTGAAAATCATATCCCGGAGTTAAATCGAAATTTCAATCCAAAACCCCTCCTTAATCCCTCTGCTTTCTTTTTTAGGTAACCTCCCAAAATGCCCAAATCCTATCCACAGAAACCCCTCCCAAAATTCCCAAAAGTCCCCAAAGGATCAAATCTCAAATTTAAAATCAAACCCTAGTTGAAATTCTCAATCATCCTTTTAAAATTCTCTCTAGACCTTCCTCTCAAATATGTGTGTGTGTGTGTGTGTGTGTGTGTGTGTATAGAGAGAGAGAGAGAGCCTCTCTTCAAATCCCTTGCTTAAATTCCCGAAAATATTACAAGATCAAATATCCCATTTAAATCCCTATTCAAAAACCTCCAAAACCCTTTTAAACAATCTATGGAAAATTATTAGACAGCATTGTGCATGCTGGGCTGCCTCCCTCCCTTTCTCGGCCTGTTTCTTTTACCGGAGTGTCTAGCGATAATTTATGTTTTATTAAATAAAGCCGACTGCATTGTTTAATTGTTATTTTATTTATCTGCACTGTTATCACAGTCGGCTGGAGGGTAGTCAATTGATCTATTTATTTTGCCTATTTATGCCATCATCGGCTTCCAGTCGATGTATAAGTGCTTTAGTTCATATCGGCAATCGGCCGATGAAATGAGTCCAATTTGGCTTCTAGCCGATTAGCTCACTGGTCTAATATTTCTATTTCTTTGTCAATTGCAGGGTCAAATTGACTGGCACGCCTACAAACCTCGAATTTAGGACCTACACTAGAGTTAAGCAAATCTCCCAGGCCTTCGCGTGTCTAGTGCATCGAACCAGATCCTCAGCTCGTTCTCGACGCTGCTGGTGATTTTCGGTGTCAACACGTTTTTGGCACGCCCAGTGGGACACGAAGTTTCAACATGGCTGGAAAAGAGATCAAATCTGACAATGTAATTCCAGTCACCATGGACGATCTGACGGAAGAGCAAAAACAGCAAGTAGAACAAAATATAGCCAATTTTCAGAAGCTCTGTTTGGAGTCTTTCGGTCTGACTAGACAAGGGCCGATTCAAAAATCTCAACTTCCAAAACCAGTTCTAGTCGGAGAATCAAGTCGTACACCACCTGAAAGTCCACCAAAACCCTTACAAGAGATGGTAAATGAAGCAGTGCATCATGCGCTTATCAATCAATCAGGAATATTGGTGAACAGCTGCATAACTTATCAAGAAAACGGTGGATGGATCAATTACTCAGGAGCCTAATCGGGGTCCGGTATATTTGCCAATAAAAACGGAGCCGGTTCATGTTACTTATGGAGTCAGAAAGGATGCACCTGCCAATGTGCTATCCCAGGATCCGATTGGGGGGCAACAGGATGACAACCTCCGGGGTATCATCGAACTGCCTATTATGGGGGTATCCAAAATTACCCAAGAGAGTTCTTGATTCAGGTAATTATTAGAGAGAATATCCTAAGCAGAATCGGCTACCAACTCCACCATGCAATATCAACGGGAAACCAAGAGAGGAAGATTTATCGGACAAGGGTTGCAGAAATAGTAAGAGAATAGTTGGGATAAAACCAAAGGAGCAAACATTTATGTATCGGCATCCGTATGAGTGGTTTGACAGAGTTCCATTACACACCGATACAGAGTTCCAGATTTTTCTAAATTCTCAGGACAGGACAACATATCTACAGTAAAGCATATTAGCCGATTCTTGGCACAGTGTGGAGAGGCATCGGCTGAGAAGGCTTTGAGGGTTAGATTTTTTCCCATGTCATTGTCTGGATCGGCTTTTACATGGTTCTCTTCATTACCACCAAATTCAGTTTGGGATGGCTGATCTGGAGAAACAATTCCACAAACACTTTTTTGCTGGGATCCACGAGATGAGGCTGATGGACCTAACATCGGTTAAACAAAGGCCAGACAAAACGGTACCGGAATACGTCCAGCGGTTCGGGACGTTAGAAACCGATGTTATAGTTTGAATCTAAGCAATGGGCATCTAGCCGAGTTGGCTTTCCAGGGTCTCTTAGCTCCCATTAAAGAGAGGTTTTCATCGCAGGAGTTCGAGAGTCTAGCACACCTTGTACAGAAGGTATCAGCTCATGAAAACCGATTTCAAGAAGCAAATAAGGAGAAGTTTCAGAGAAGGGTTGCTCAGGTGCAAGCTTATTCATCGGACTCAGATGATGAAGGATCCGATGTTGAAGTTGGATTGGCGGAGTGGGCTAGAAATAAGAAATCAGTATCATGCCCGTGAGTGAAGGATATCAGCAAGGAGGAACAATATGATTTTTGACATCAATAAAGCTGATAAAATTTTCGATCTATTGCTACAAGGGAAACAGATACAGCTTCTGCCAAATCATGTAATTTCATCAGCCGAAGAACTAAAGAAGAAGAGATATTGCAAGTGGCATAACACGATATCGCACCACACCAATGAATGCAAGGTTTTTCGGCAACAAATTCAATCGGCTGTCGAACAGGGAAGGATCAAGTTTGAGGACAAAACGTGGATGAAAATTGATGGACATCCATTCCCCGTGAACATGGTTTATGCGGGATCATCGATGAATCAAGCCGATGAAGGAAGGCATCGAGAATATAGAAGATCTAGAATTACTTCATCGCAGCTGATAGATAAATATTCAAGGCACGAAGAGGAACAACAGGCTTCGTCATACGAGGAGGGATATAATCCACATTGGGATTGCCTGTTCTTTCAATTTTGCTGGGAGCAAGGGATAAGATTGCCATCGATCAGAGATTGTCCTGAATGTAATGCTACAAGATCTCAGAATTTTGAGCATGAAGGATTTTCACAAGATCGTCCGCTTTAAAAATGAGCATCGGTACACAGCCGATTAGGGCCGATCCATGAAGAATTTTTTGAAGAAAATGATGAAGAGGGATTGCATGAAAAACAACAAATCCAAAATTCTCAATGGTGTCCTAGTGGAATATTTACAAAAAATCAGAAAAGAAGGGCACAACGGCTACGGCACCGAAAGCAACAGGAAGAACAACGGCGAGATCACAAGGGAGCCGATCATCGTCACAAGAGGACTAAACGGGTATGGCGTGTGAAGAGAAGTGACGATGAGGTTGATCCATCGGCTCCAGTAAACATGGTTTTCTTTTTGCCTCGGGAATATAAAGCACTTTCATGTAATGAGGAAGGCAATGAAGAGGTTTTTGCTCAGTTAACGCTGCAACCCGATCAAGCTATATTTGATAAGCCTGAAGAATCAAAGCATTGGCATTTGAAGCCATTATATATCAAGGGTTATGTGAATGGGAAGTCGATGACGAAGATGCCAGTTGATGGGGGGCAGCTATTAATCTAATGCCGTATGCTACGTATCAGAAGCTGGGGAAAACTGCTGAAGATTTGATCAAGACAAATATGGTGTTAAAAGATTTCGGCGGGAATTCATCGGAGACAAAAGGCGTGTTGAACGTGGAATTAACAGTGGGGAACAAGACATTGCCTACCATGTTTTTTATTATCGATGGAAAAGGATCATATAGTCTGCTCCTTGGCAGGGATTGGATTCACGCAAACTGTTGCGTGCCCTCGACAATGCATCAAAGTCTGATACAGTGGCAAGGAGATCAAGTTGAGATAATCCTAGCAGATCAATCGACCAACATTGCAATGACCGATTTGCCGGTCTGGGAGGCCGATGGTGTCGATTGTTTGTCTGGAAAAGTGTGGGAGGGGGATTATCTTAAGATCACCAGTCAAGGGATACAGCCGATTCGGCAAGTCGGCTTAGAATTATTACTCTAATGGGCACCATTGAAGATTTCGAGGGAAAGTTGGGACAAGGGTTTACGTCGGCCGATGATTTGGAAGAAATTGATATAGGACCAGGAGATAGGCCAAGGCCAACGTACATAAGTAAATAATTGTGTCCTGAATTTTGAGAAGAATTAATAAAATTGTTGAAAGAGTATCGAGATAGTTTTGCTTGGGAATATCACGAAATGCCAGGATTAAGCCGATCAATTGTTGAACATCGGCTTCCTATTAAACCAGGATATCGGCCGTTTAAACAGGCTCCAAGAAGATTTAAAGCGGAGTTATATGAGCCAATCAAAGCAGAAATCACAAGGTTATATGATGCAAAGTTTATAAGGCCGTGCCGATATGCTGAGTGGGTTTCTAATATCGTCCCGGTGGAAAAGAAAAATGGAAAATTGAGAATATGTATTGATTTCCGGGATTTGAATAAGGCTACCCCCAATGATGAGTACCCGATGCCGATAGCAGATTTGTTGGTGAATGCAGCATCAGGCCATAAGATTATTAGCTTCATGGATGGTAATGCAGGATACAATCAAATTTTTATGGCAGAAGAAGATATACGTAAGACTGCATTTCGATGTCCTGGAGCATCGGCTTATATGAGTGGGTGGTAATGACGTTTGGGTTGAAAAGTGCCGGTGTGACATATCAGAGGGCGATGAATTATATATTTCATGATCTCATCGCCTTATTAGTGGAAATTTACATCGATGATGTGGTGGTGAAATCCAAGAGTGATGAAAGCCATATAACCGATTTGCGAAAAGTGCTGGAAAGGGCAAAGAAATACGGAGTAAGGATGAATTCCAATAAATACGCTTTTGGTGTATCGGCTGGGCAGTTTTTGGGTTTCATGGTTCATGAGCGAGGAATTGAAGTTAGTCAACGGAGCATCAGAGCCATCAAGAATACAGAACCACCAATCAACAAGACAGAGCTCTAGTCGTTGATCGGCAAGATTAATTTTGTAAGGAGATTCATATCAAATTTGTCAGGAAGGATTGAGCCTTTTACTCCGTTGTTGAAATTGAAAGCTGATCAAGAGTTTGTGTGGGGGGCAGAACAGCAAGAGGCATTTGATGAAATTAAGAGTTATTTAAGTTCCCCGCCTATTTTGATTCCGCCGCAGAAAGGAGTGTCATTCAAGTTATACTTATCGGCCGATGAAAATCCATCGGTCTGTTCTTTGATACAGGAATTTGAAGGGAAGGAGCGAGTTGTGTTCTATCTAAGCAGAAGGCTTTTGGATGGTGAAACAAGATATCCTGCGGTAGAAAAATTATGCCTTTGTTTATATTTCTCATGTACAAAATTAAGGCATTACATCCTATCGGCTGAATGTACGGTGGTTTGCAAGGCCGATGTGGTAAAATACATGTTGTCGGCTCCAATCTTAAAATGGCGAGTTGGTAAATGGATTTTTGCCTTAACAGAGTTTGACTTGAGATATGAATCGGCTAAAGCGATCAAGGGGCAGGTAATAGCCGATTTGATTGTGCAACACAGAGGAGTTCAAGAAAATTATGTGGAGCCAATCCCGTGGACTTTATTTTTCGATGGATCAGTTTGCAAGCATGGATCCGGTATCGGATTGGTCATTGTATCACCTCGGGGGGCAAGTTTTGAATTTGCTTTTACAATTAAACCCTATCGGACCAACAATCAAGCGGAATACGAGGCGGTGCTGAAAGGCTTCAACTTTTAGAGGAAATCGGGGCTTATATCATAGAGATTGTTGGAGATTCCTTATTAGTGATCAGGCAATTGTCTGGGGAATATGAGTGTAGAGATGATGTTTTAAGATCATATTATGAAGAATGTAGAGATTTATTGAGGGATTTTAGGATGGTATCGTTGGATCATATTCCTAGAGAACAGAATTTAGAAGCTAATAATCTTGCACAAATTGCTTCGGGTTATCGGTTGAATAGACAGATGGAGGTTGAAATAGCCGATGGTGATATTCAGGATAAAGCCAATGATTGGAGACAGGAAATAATTGATTATTTACAAAATCCGTTGCAATCGGTTTCAAGGAAACTTCGGTATAAAGCTACTAAGTATGTGTTGCTTGATGGAGAGTTATATTATCGAACTTTTGAAGGGGTTCTGCTGAGATGCCTAAATTTAGAAGAAGCCAAAGTGGTTATGTGCGAAGTGCATGAGGGTGTTTGTGGAACTCATCAATCAACTCATAAGATGAAGTGGATATTGAGAAGAGCAGGATATTTTTGGCCGATAATGTTGGAAGATTGCTTCAAATATTATAAAGGATGTCAAGATTGCCAGAAATTTGGAAATATACAGCGAGCACCAGCATCGGCTATGAATCCTATCATCAAACCGTGGCTGTTCAGAGGATGGGGAATTGATATGGTCGGCCAAGTTTATCCTCCATCAAGTAAAGGACATAAATTCATATTGGCAGCAACAGATTATTTTACAAAATGGGTGGAAGCAATTCCTTTGAAGAAAGTCACGTCCAAAGATGCGATTGAGTTTGTAAAAGAGCATATAGTTTATCGGTTTGGAATTCCTCAGACGATAACTACCGATCCGGGATCTATTTTTGTGTCCGATGAGTTTCAACAATTTGCTGCCAGTATGGGAATTGAGTTGTTGAATTCATCACCTTATTATGCTCAAGCTAATGGACAGGCGGAAGCTTCGAATAAGAGTCTAATCAAATTAATTAAGTGGAAGATTGATGAACAGCAGCGAAGATAGCATACTACATTAGCCGATTCATTATGGGCCTATCGGATGGAATGTCATGGGTCTACTCGCGTGCCACCATACCAATTGGTATATGGACATGAAGCAGTTTTGCCTTGGGAGACTAACATCGGTTCTAGGAGAATTTCTTTACAAAATCAACTGACAGCCGATGATTATTATAATTTGATGACAAATGAACTCGAGGATTTGGCTCAGAATCGGTTAAGGGTGCTGGAAAGGATTAGGGAAAATAAAGCTAGGGTGGCTAGGCATTATAACAAAAAGGTGATGAATAAATTGTTTACTGAGGGAGATCTTGTATGGAAGTTAATTTTGCCGATTGGGTCCAGAGATAGTAAATTCGGAAAGTGATCGCTAATTGGGAAGGGCCCTATCGGATTAATCGTTGTGTACCTGGAAATGCCTATATATTGGAAGATCTTGAGGGGACAGAGTTTGCTAAAGCGCTTAATGGGAAATATCTCAAGAAATATTATCCGAGCGTTTGGATCAACTCCTGAATCGGTTGAATGCGGCCGATTTCTAAAATAATTCAAAGCAAGAGCCGATGTTATTACATCGCCTAAAGATAGCCAATATCAATTGGTATTGCCTTTAGATAAAACAAATAAAAATATTATCAAGCGAAGATGGAATAAGATGAATAAGTAACAGAGATGGTTAGATTATATTACAGCAAAAGACTATCGGCATGTTCTAGAGCAACATCAAGGTCATCAATGTTAAAGTTTTACAAGAATTTCTGGATTGTTTCAATCGCACCAGGTGAATCTGATCAATCTTGTTGATGGCGTGGATATCATCTTCATCGGAGCTTGGAATGGTCTTTAAGCTCTTGCACCGATGAACGACTTGGCGTACTGCTGTTGCAACTTTGGATTCTTGTTCTTGTATTGCTTGTGGCAAGCCGGTGAGCTGAGATTTTGTGATTTCAATGTCCTTGCAGATTCTTTCAAGCTCTGCCAGCAAATTGGCTTGTTTTTCCTCTAGCTGATCTAGTTTAGCTTGGGTTTCTTGAGGAGCGGCTGCCATATTATCAAGCTTTTTCTTTTCAGATTGAGCGGACAGCCGATCATCTTGGATGCATTGAGCTAGAATCTTCTGTTCGGCGCGATCTGCTATGCGTTGCCTGGTCTTGATCAGTTGAAATCTATGGGATTCTAAATAAGCAGCAGGAGTCAAGGCATCGATGAGTTTGTCAGGCAGATAATGTTCAATCTCAGAAAATCTTGCCCAGATTGGCCCACAATCTTCTACCAGCACGTCTATTGGGGTTTCCAGTCGACGAGTAATATCCAGCAAATGTTCGCGCACGTCAGATGGAAGGGATGGTCTGGTCATCGCGCTGGTGATTACCTCTTCATCAGTCTCTAGGTACTTGCCGATGTCGAAGGAGAACAGGTCGGCTAAGGACTGCAAATCGGCATCGGTGAGTAAACGGATTATGAATGAATAAGTTAACACAAATGAGTACCTGAGGGGGGATAGCGGCGGCTTGAGGAGTGACATCGGCATCAGATGGATAAGTAGGTTGCCCTTCAGGACGGCCGACGTCTGGCGCTGAAGTAGGAGGAACGGCCTCAATATCAGCTTTGGGGCTGGGCACTGGAGTTGGAACAACTGGGGAGGTCATCGGCTCGATAAGGATGTCGGATGAAGGTTGAGTTTTAGGAGCCGATGACTCAAACTGAAAATAAGATTGATAATGAAAAGACAAAAGAAACAGACAAATAATGTTAAGAATCAGTGCATACCTGCGGGGATGAAGGAGCTGATGTTGCTTCGGTAGCAGGCGGCACTGTAACCATGACATTGCCACTAGTTTTTTGCCTCTTTTGGGAAGGGCGAGACGCCAACTTCTTGCGTTTTGGTCCTATTGGCCGTGACGCCCGGAGAAGAGACGATGGAGGGGGAGCACCATGCCCCAAGTGTGGATTGGCCGATGGTGGTTGATATATGATCGGCCGGCCGCTGATGCTTATTGTTGGCGGTTCCTTGTCGTCAGCCTGCAAGATAAGATTATAAGAGATATGATCGGAGACAATGATTAAGGCTTATGGGATGTTACCTCTTCATCAGATTCGACACAGTAGGGGTTGAGGTGAGAACAGTATTGGACGGCCGATAAGTTGAACAAGTGTTTCCTCCATTCTGACCACCATCAGGCAAAAAGCCTTGTATTGGCAGTGCATGTCTCCATGCTGATGGTGGTGCCCAGAGGCAGAGATTATGTTAACATCTGCAGCCGATCATACTCTAAAGCACTATTTACATTACCCCGGGCCTGAAGTTTATCAATAAAGAATAGGCCGATTGGGAGTTGGCTGAGGCCGAGCTGGCGAGAACCGACCGATGGATGATAAAACTCATATGACGGTTGTTGTGATCGGCCTTGAGAGAAGCCAGTCGGCAGAAGGCAGGGGGTAATGGCCGATAGAAATATGGTCTTGGATTCTTCGTCGGCCAAAGCATCAAGAGGATTGAATTTGAAAGGCATCTCAAATGATACTGCATCATCATATGCAAACCAGAGTGTGGCCTCCCTGGTGAAACCATAGTAGAAACCTTTGAACCACTGGCTGAGTCCGACAGGAGTCATTTTGCAGCCAGGGAGGGCCGATGCAGCTTCGCCCACAGAGATACATCAGCGGCAGATGGGTTCCTGTTCCTCTGGGTAATCGGCTAGGAAGGTTAAGTTCAGGAGGGAGGTCCCAGAAATGGCCTTGGAGGTGTAGACATTGAGCCACAGTTGCACAAACCACCAAGGACCGCCAATGTGGCCGACTGATTGACTGGCCGATAGTTTGTTTGCTACTTGATGAAGCAGTTGATAGGTGGCGCCGAGAAGATATTGCCTCAGGGGGATTTGTCTCTAATCGGCCAAGCATTCTGCTAAACATTGCATGTGTGTAGTCGGGCCAAGAGTCACGCCACCAAAGACAAATTGTTCTAGCCACAAATTCAGAAAAGCTACATGCTCCCGATCGTCAACTGGCCCAGTCCCCTTGTTGTGAATTGATATGTACTTGGTCCAACCACCAATATTCTTCATCTGTAACCGATGAGTGGGCTTGAATCGGAGGTTGAAAGGGTTGATATAACTTGTCGTGTTGAGGCAGGTGAGCATAGTTACGTCCATCAGAGTTGGGGTCATCGGCCCATGTCCAAATAGGAAGGCGTTGAGGGCGTCTGCCCAAAAGTACGAAGCCGATGCGAGCAAAGGTTCATTCTTCTCCATCTCGGCTAGGGAAAGGTTAATGCAATGGCCAATATCTGTTTCTTCCCAGAAGGTTTTCTTTACAGCCGATACTTTGAGGTACCAGTTCTCCACCCGGGAAGCTTGCTAGGCCAGATCTGAAACTATTGGTCCAATCGCTAGCTAGCATGGAAGAGTTCTTGAAGGGGATGCGTTGGTTTCGGCATTGATGAAGTCTGTGGGCTTCGCTACCCATGGACCGTGAATAGAAGAAATTTGATGATCGGCAGCCGGAATCAAAATTTAGCTTCTAAGGTTCTACAGTAAACAAGAACACGACGAAGAACAGGTGAAGAGTGTAGCAGATTTAATCTATCTAGGTTACAAAGCAGAGAGAGTGATCAGACAAGAGGGTTACCTCTGGGACAGCGGTTGCTGAAGCCATCGCGGAAGAAGAGAATGAACGAAGGCCGGTGGTTGAGGAAGAAGATCATAGCGGTTCACCTGGGTTCGCTGAAGCTCGTCGAGGTCTCAGGGGAAGCGAGAGGGCTCTAGTGATGTGAAAGCGTAAAGAAAGGAGGCTAGGAAGGCGAAGCGGTTTATAGAGGAACGATGACCGAGCGGGAATCGAGGCCATTGGCACTATTTCAAACAATTAAAGAAAGTGGGCTACCTTGGGCCGCCTCGGTGTGAAGGGAATCCGAAAGCCCAGATGAGAGAATTTCGAAGTCTTATGAAAAACTCTGAAATTGGGGGGCATGTGTTAACGCCAAAATTTGGTATGATTCTTTATCAGATTCGGTTAAGGAAAAAATCACAGTCAACTAGCGGGAATTAATCCGGAGGAAGCCGAATTTGGGAAGGGATCGTGAAGACCACGGAGAGGCAATTAATATCTTATCTATTAATTAGGCAATGTTAGTATTTTTTTTTCTTTTAGGAAACCTGATCTCGTGTCCGATCGGGTCTTATTAGTGTTTTTCTTCTGTAATTAGGAAATTGTGTGTCGTGTCCAATAAGGATTTGTATCAACTCGGGGTATAAATACGTATGCCCGGGTACCTTGTAGAAAAAACAAATCAATACAATTTCGGCGCATCGCCACCCTTTTTGACGGGTTCTTGCCTCTCGAGCCGGACTGCATCGGTTAAGTTCGACCTCCTGCGAGAGGGTAAGTCTCGTTACCCTGACTATCCTATCGGCTAAGACTTCCTCAGTTAGGTCTGATATTCTAGCCGGTCTATGGTAGTCGGCTTACCATGATGTATCTATTCTGTCTACGGCTGCATCAGTTAAGTTTGATCTCTTAGTCCGAGTAGATATATCACATCACGCGTGCGTAGATTTATTAGCTTATTGGGTGTAATTATCATCAGTTTGTGCGCATCGGTTAGTCTGACCTACTAAACTGCTAACGATAAGTTGGTCCTGCTAGGTTGATAGATTTTCACGCAAGGGTCTTATCGGAATGTATAGCCGATAAATTATCGTATAGTACATCACGATTGCATTAGATCTATCAACTCATCGAGGTTCTTTTATCATCATCAGTCTGTGCTACATTGGTTAGGTCCGACCTATTAGACTAGTGTTAATAATTTTATCCTCGTTAAGCCGATGGGTGTCTATGCAATGTTTTATCGGAGTGTCTAGCCGATAATTTATCTTTTATTAAAAAAAAGCCGACTGCATTGTTTAATTGTTATTTTGTTTATCTGCACTATTATCGCAGCCGGCTGGAGGGTAGTCAATTGATCTATTTATTTTGCCTATTTATGCCATTATCGGCTTCCAGTCGATGTATAAGTGCTTTAGTTCATATCGGCAATCGGCCGATGAAACAAGTCCAATTCGGCTTCCAGCTGATTGGCTCACTGGTCTAATATTTCTATTTTCTTGTCAATTGCAGGGTCAAATTGACTAGCACGCCTACGAACCTCGAATTTAGGACCTGCACTGGAGTTAAGCAGAACTCTCAGGACTTCGCGTGTCTAGTGCATCGAACTAGATCCTCAGCTCGTTCTCGACGCTGCTGGTGATTTTCGGTGTCAACAGATCTCGGCCGCCCGTTGCTCGCGCGCGGACAGACACAATCGTCTCTGTTAGGCGGACCCCACTGTCAACAACCGTCGTCGTCTCCTCGTCGTCTTCCTCCTCCCGCACCGCTCTCTATCTCCTCTCTTCTCTCTCTCTCTCTCTCGTCCCTCCAGGAGCCGACCGCCCCCGTGCCCATACCCCTGTGTCTCCCAGCAAGCTTCAAGGTTAGAGCTGCAACCCCATTCAGTCCCGTCGCCATACCCCTCTGTCCCTCTCCCCTCTCTCTCGCGGCAGCACGAGGCATGGTTGACGCCATCCACGGTGCTCAGCCCGAGCTCCGGTCATGTCGCCTCTGCCTTATCCCGTGAGCTCCACTGCCTCTGTCCGTCGTCGCGACGCGCCGCGCCCGCGCCTATAAATCCTTCCCCGCGCCGCGCCATCGCCCCCAAGCTCGAGCCTTCTCTCTCCGCCGCCATTAACGCCGCTCGGACCAGCTCCAATTCCGTCGCTCCCGAGCCTAAATGTCCAAGCCGCCACCACCACTGAGCTCCCTGCCACCGTGCCAAGTTTGCCCGAGCCCCAATTCCATCTGAACACCGCCGTGGGCCAAACGCCCAAATCCGGGTGCTGCCTCCCCGCCATTGCTGCTCGGGGTCTCGCCGCCGTGACAGGTAGAGGCCGACTTCCCCCTTCTCCACCCTCCTCTTGTCTCACCGCCTCTAAACCGAGCCCGAAACACCCTGCCCAAGCACTCGCCGGCGTTCCGCCGCCGCCGCCCCCATCCTTTCTCTCTCTCCACCGCTCTTGTTGCTCGTCGCTGGCCGCCGTCAACCACCCTAGCCCTAATCCGAACCATCTATCTTCCTTGCCGTCGTTTCCTCGTCCCGTTCCCGTAGCTCCCTTCCACCGGCGAGCCCTCGCCGCCATTTCTCTCCGGCCGCCGTGCGCCGTCGATCACCAGCCGTCTCCTGTGCCTCGTCCGACACGTCTCCCTCTCTCTCGGTCCCTAACATGTGGGCCCGCATGCTAACCCCTCTGACCAGTGGGCCCAACTGCCTAGTCTCTCCCCCTATCACTTCCAATGGGCCCGCATGAGTTAAAAAATATAATTAATCCTATACCTCTTACAAGTGGCCCCCCCGGATAAAATGCACAGTAAAACTCTCTTTTAAATCTCTCACTTGCAAGTGGGCCCCCCAGATCAGACTCTCTCCCTCTCTCACTTCCCTGTGGACCCCTCCTATCACTCTCTCATCTCTCCTATCTATGACATGTAGGCCCCTCCATTTCTCTCTCCTCTCTAGTCAATGCCATGTGGGGCCACCCTGTCAACCCCCTCTCTCTCTGAAACACTGACATGTGGTCCCCCCTAGTTTCTCTCTCCTCTGCCACTGACCAGAGGCCCCACCTGTCAGCCACTGTTCACAAAATAATTCTTTTTCCAAAAATCCAATTAATCCTTTTTTATTCCAGAAATTCCCTAAAAACATCCAAAATTCATATCTTCCAAACCGTAACTCCGATTGACCCCGTTCAAGTCTCAAAATTTTTCTAAAAATGAGATCTACCTCATGGTACTATTAGTTATTAATAATAGTATATTATTTCTAGGGTTTTTTGTGTTTTTCTCTCGTTTCGCGCGTAGTCGACGCATCGGAAAATCGTCGGACGACGGATTTTCGCGAAGATTGAAGACGAAGACTGAGGCAAGTCACTCCTTGATCATATTGCTCCTAAAATGAAAATGTATTGTTTGCAAAATTGCATTGTTAGTATGCACAATAAATTGATCGGCCTCGGTTTGCATGTCGACCCGACGAACCTGTCCGGTAGTTGCATAAACCCTATAGGTCTTTGGTATCCTATTCGTTGTCGCTCCACTTGGTGGTACCTCGGTAACTGTGCTCTCTAAGCATGGGTTCTGATGGTTTCACCCACATCACTATTGTTTGCCGATTTGGGAAAATAGGGTTTCCAAAGATTTAAAAACCCGACATGCGATGTCGACGAAATTTGCGAAACAAAATTTATTTGCGAAAATCGGCGGTGCAAAGTGATCGCCTGTGTGGTGGCACTTCGTATTCGCATATAAGGACCGTTTCCTTGGGGAATTCCATCCGAGCATCTCACAGTGCGACCACACGGGTGGAATGAGACACCCCTGGCCGAGTAATTAGTGTTCCCAAGATGGTTTTCGGTTGCTAATAAATGTGGGACTGGCTGTTAGTGCCAAAGAGGGCGATATACCCCCATCTCTGAGTATAGGAAATTGAGTTCCTGGTACTTGGTTGAGAGAGAGAACCTATTTATAGGGCAACGTGCTATCCTGGGAAGGCTTTGGAAAGGCTCTGTCGTGAACCTTCCCCACTAATGAGTGCGGGAAGTAAGCTCGCGTCGTATGGGTAAAGCATGCACCCTTTGCAAAGGTTTTCGAACTGTTCGAATAGCCACGCCCACAGTTACAGGCAATGTGAGGTGATTCCTCTAGCGTAAATTTGTTTGCCAGTGCTTTGTGAAAGTGATTTTGTGGTTTGGGAATCGTTACCAGAATCAGCCTCAGTAGCTGATGGATGACCTGAGTGGTCTGAAACGGGGCTGTGTGATCCGGGATATCGAATGGCATCATAGATTAGACTTCCTGAGTAGGAGCAGTTTGTGAAATGAGATGAGATTGAGGATGGCTCAAGGAGCCGTTGAGATGAGTTATGAGATGAGATGATATCCTGGATAGGACAAAAGTGAAAGGAAAATAATGAGGAAAATGAGATTACGTCCTAGAGTGGACGAAGTTGAAAATAAAGTAATAGATGGGGATATAGTAGGAAGCTGCTTGTGGGCAGACCTACTGGACAGCTGTCGTGATCCGACAGACGGCATAAGAATACCTAAAATAAATTAAAATCTGTTTTGTCCGCTCGAGTTGTTGAAAAGCAATTCGCGGACAGGATCGAGGCGAGAGCCTTCTTCCAGTCACATTAAGACAACCCACACTTAGGTATTCGAAAATGTTTTCAAATGAAAAGGTTTGCGAAATAAACCCCAGTCTATCTTTGATAGCCTGCATACTCATATTTTCCGTGACTTGCTGAGTACGTAAGTACTCAATCCATTTCTTTTCTCCCCTCATTCAGGAAGAGTGAAGTGGAATTGAAGATTAGGGTTTCTTTCCTATCCCAAGCCGTTGCTTGTGGATTGGGTTCTTGCTGCGCCGTCGTTCCGCTGCTGCTGTTCTGTTTGCAGGTTGCTGCTCAGGACTTGCCCGAAGTCACAACTTATAAAGGTATAGCATATATCTAATTTTTTTATTTAGCTAATTGTTATGGTACATCTCCATTGACCATGGGTACCAGCAAGGTTTCTTAGGACTGGTACCGGCACCGCGGTTCCGTGGGAGTTGGTTCACGCCAATCTCCTACGGTGCTTCCTCTCTGGTATCACTGCAGGTGGTGCCAGGGGCAGGGGCGTTACAGATATCTCCAGGTGTGGAGAGGTTGGTTTGGTAACTCTTGGTATGGAGGGTTTGGGGCCTGAACCGCATTGGTGTGCAATTCAGTGATGATTTAATATTGATAAAACTTATACTGTTTTCATTCTACTTTTAAATACAAATATTTTAAATGCTATTTATGCAAAAGAGCCCAATAATGCCTCCTTGAATCCCTATTGCATTACAATGCATTTCGTGTGTGGCTTGTTTACTACAGTGGGTGGTACTCAATCTTGCTTAATTACCATCGTTAGAGATAAATTTACTGTTGGTGAAGATGGAGTTGGAGACCTGGCTTATAGCCCAGTTGAGCTGCTTGAGAGTGTGAAGTTGAAGCTTTGCTAAATCGTTTTTCTGCTATAGATTTCTCCTTGTAAGGGCTAAGTGCCTCTTTTGTAAGTATTTAATATTTAAATTATGTTGAATTTATATACTGAATAGTCAGTTTTTGTACCCTGGCTGATTCCTAGAAAGGGATTGTAAACACAATGGGCTTTGGAAATTGTGGTGAATTTTCAAGTGTGACACCGGCCCAACTGCCTTGGGCTAAGTCCCATCCCTCTCTCCCCCGCTCTATCCTCAACCGCTCCCTCCCCGGAGTCACGCCATGTGACACCCTGAAAATTGCTCTAATTCAAGATTATTATGGGTAAATGGAACTAAAAGAAATCAATAAAGGAATTGGTGAAAGTATTTGAATAAAATTCTAAAATTTTCAATATGAAAAATTTCCAAGTAAAACCTATTTAATTCTTGGTTGGTTTCATATTCCATTAGGTTCTGGTTGGAATATTTTAAGCATTCAGGTATTTATAATAATGGATTTTCTTTTTGTTTCATGGTGGTTTTTCCTTTTGTTAAATTCCCCATGGTTTAATAAACTATCTAAAATTTTCTTGGATTTTTCAAAGCTCCAGAATTAATTTTAATGTAATAAAGATCATTCTAGTAATTACATAAATGGAAAACAAAATCATTTTCTTTCTCAATGTCGGGTCGTTCCTGCTCAAATCCTTTTGTATCTGTCTGTTCAACTCAAACTCTGGTTCCCCTCCTCTCTAAATGCCTTGTGTCGCGAAGCTCGCATCTCGAATCCCTGTTTCCTAGAAAAGTCCGACACCAGAAAATCCTTCGAACTCTAGAATCCGGAGTTCTCGGATTTATGTAATTTTGAAACCCTAAAATCTCCTATATTTCCTCGCACTAAATCCCTAGATAGTCCAAAAAACCCTTTTCTCCATAAATGTCCTCAAATTCCCGACCCCGTGAAATATTCCCTAATTTCCAAGTCCCGAAAATATTCTCAATATTTCGAATATTCTAATTTCCAAATTCCAACAAAATATCCTTTATGTCTAATTCTCTCTCAAATATCCCAAATAACCCAAGTTTGCCCAATTTGGATCTCCGTAAAATATTTCCCAATATTCTATTACCAAAATATTTCAATATTTTGAATACCCCAATATTTTATATGGTACTCCCTCCGTCCCAAAATATAGCCATTTCTGGCTACGAATCTGGACAAGCACCAGATTCGTAGCCAGAAATGGCTATATTTTGGGACAGAGGGAGTAATTCTTTTTAATTCTAAATTCTCCCCAAAATTTCCAAATTTTCCAAGTTTGGGAAATTTCCAGAAAACCCCTTCCCCTTTCTTTTTCTTTTCTCTTTTTCCTTTTCCCCTTCTTTTTTTCCCTTCCTTCCTTTTTCTTCTTTTGTTTTTCCCCTTCCTTTTTCCTCCATTCTTCTTCCTCCTCCTTCTTCCTTCCTTCTCTCCTTCTCTGCACCACCCAAGCCCGAGCTCCTGCTCAGCCCAGCCCCAATCTACGCCTCTCTCCCTCCTTGGCCTCGGCCCCGGCCCGCCACCACTGCCCGGCCTGCCTTGCCCCGCAACTGCGCCGCCATCGCACGCACGCCAAAACCGCCGCCACGGATCCCGGAGCTACGTCGCCAAAATCCCCGCCGCCTGTGCCCTAGCTCCACCCCTATAAAAAACTAACCGCTGCCTCATCGCGCCCCAGTGCGCTAGCCTATCCGCCACCTGCGCCATCTCGCCGCCACCGCTTTTCCAAGCCGCTGCCACCGCCGCCGCCGCTGTTCGGCCGCCGATGTCGTCGTCTTCGAGCGCTGCGCACCGCCGGTGAGTGCCGTGCCCCGCCGAGACCGCTCGCCATCCTCTCCTCCCTCTACGGCATCTTTGCCCCATCTCGGCATCGCCATCTCCTCGCCGCCATCGCCTCGTCGTGCAACCCTCGAGTCGCCGCCCTCTGTCGCCGTCGTCGACGAATTGCCGCCGGCATTCCGCCCATCTCCTCGTCGTCGTCGCCGTCGAACACCCGCTTGGCCTGCCGCGTCACCCCATGGCGGGCGAGCTCGGCAGCTCGCCCCTCTGTGCCACCGAATTGTGGGCCCCGGCGCACCCTCCTTTCTCTGTATGCCATGCGGGCCCGCCGGCGGTTGTCCTCTCTAAGGCCGACGTGTGGACACTACAAGAAATCTTATGATAGGTGATGTTTCATTTAGGTCATGAAAACTAAAAATTACGTCATGTTTTGAAATCTGTGACGTTCATGAGAAAAAAATTCATTTGTCACCTATCATATGACAAAAATATATTTTTGTCATTGATCTAGTGACGATCCCTCTTTCGTCATTGAGTTTATGACACTCATTTTTGTCATTATCGAGCCCACAAAACGTCACAAATCACTAAGCTTTGATGACTATACAGTTGCCACGTAGAACAAAAAAACGTCATCAAATCTTAACACAGTGTAACGTAAAGCTAACATGGCAGATTCATTTTGACAATTTCATTCGTCATAAAATGTCTTATGGCCTATCAAAGCCTACGAGTGAGGAATTTTTACTGTTACTAATTTATTTATTTTTTTAATTTATAAAACTAATTTTCGGTTTGAATCATTTGCAAAACTAGTCTCTTGCCGCCCTGGGCCACGGCGGGATTTAAAAACCGCCGTGGCCCAGGGCGGCGAATGGCATCCCCGTCACCCGGGGCTAACGGCGCCGGCCGCCGTTAGCCCCGGGGACGCCACGTGGATTCGCCGCCTGGGGGCATTCGCCGCCGTCCCCTAGGGCGGGTTATAGCCATTCGCCGCCCTGGGGGAGGGCGGTTTTTTGCCGGCCCCTATAAAATCCCTTCCTGCAGTCGCCGCGCGTCATTTCTCCCTTCCGCCTCCAGCGTTCGTCCAATAGAGCTGAGGGAAAGGAGGAGAAGTACAGCGGCGAAGCCCTCACAGATTTTTTAGCCGAATCCAGGTATTTTTTTGATCTCCCTCTGTTATGTAGTCAATTTTTTAGACAAATGTTAATTAGTAGTAGACTTGTAGTGTAATATCCGATATAGTATGAAAATATTAGCGGTTTGGCATAACCATCGTTAGTGTTAAATTTATTTGGCCGTACTAGAAGAACATAGCGGAGAAGTAGTAAATTGTAGATATTTTAAAAATAAATATGCTCCGCCATGGCCATCGTTGGTATACGTCATTTTGACATGTTAGATAAACCTAGCGTATAACTTTATTAGCGCCGCTGGGTCAGTTTGTAAAATATAGAAACGGTAATGGTTTGACTCATACGTATAGCCTTTTTATGGAACGAATATTGATTAGTACAGATTAATAAAATCTTTTTTGTGAACAGAAATGGCAAATAGAGTTGTATTCGCGATATATCACGGTGAAGGAAATGTCAGACAAGGACAATATGGGGTAGATTTATCGGAGTTCAACGTAGCACAAAAGGGAATTATAGCTCCAGCTGAGAGAAGTTTTCCTGGAGTTTACAATTGGCTAATGAGGGGATTCGGAGTAGATCCTCAAGTAAATGCAATTACGGTGTACGCACTGGTTAGCTGGGCTGTGGAAGGTTTTTGGTGGGAATTGATGCCAATAGATTCAACGGCCAGCTGGGTATTTTTTGTGGAGAGTGCACTGCAGCGAGGATGGGCACCGAGCATCCTAGTGGTAGTGCATGACGTGGTCAGCATTGATCAGGCTGGTCCGAGTACAGCGGAAGGGCCCGATGAAACAGGGGAGCAAAATGAGGCAGAAGACGAGGGTGCCGGAGAGGAAGGAGGCCAAGAAGACATGGGACCGGGGGGGTTTGCAGATGAAGGGGAGAGACACCCAGGTCTAGTACAGGAGATGGAAATTGAAGACTCAGAACCTGAGCATATGGAGGATGATGATTCTTCGGAGGACGCTGTACACCCGGCAGAATGGGACAACGAGGACTTCTCCGGACTCGTTGTCTCAGAGGGGCACACCGTGGCATGGGAGTATCGGCAGAATGAAGTGGTGCAAGGCGCTAGATACGCCGAAAAAGCACAGTTGACAGAGGCTGTGAAGATGTGGGCCGTGTCACTTGGGAGGGAGTTCTGGGTATCAAAGTCCACAAGATCGGTGTACGAAGTGAAATGTGCAAGTTCAAGCGATGGATGTCCATGGAGGATGTACGCATCCAGGAAGAAATATGACGACTGTTGGTCCGTGTCAATCGTGACGGAGCACAACTGCCATCTTCCGGGTGTTCAGAAGTACCACAAGAACATATCATCTGCATTCATCGCTTCAGAGCTGTATTATGCTGTTGTGGAGAACCTCCGGTTCGAGCCCAAGTCAATTATCAGCCGCATCGAGGAGAAGTACAAGTACACCATTACATATGCCAAGGCATGGAGGGCCAAACAGAAGATAATTGAATGAGATTCGGTAGTTTTTGAAGCTTCGTACAATAATTTGCCTCGTCTACTGCAAACCATCTGTGCGAGGAATCCTGGCAGCTACTCCGAAATCAAAAGTTTCCCATCGTTATCAAGTCCTGGGCAGAGCGTCCTTCAGCGGGCCTTCCTCTCTCTGCAGGCGTGCATGTTTGCATTTGTTCATTACAAGCCCATTCTCTGCATCGATGGCACATTCCTAACTGGAAAATACAGAGGGCAAATGTTGACGGCAATCGGAGTAGACGGGAACAACCAAGTGTTGCCAGTGGCCTTTGCCTTCGTCGAGGGCGAGAACACAGAGAGTTGGTACTGGTTTCTGAAGCTGGTTAAGGAAAAGGTGGTGGGGATGAGGCCAGATGTATGTCTCATACATGACCGTTATCCAGGGATGCTGCGTGCAATTCAGGAGCTGCGAAACGGCTGCGCAGACAAGGGATACCCTCCGGTGTGGGAAGATGTGAAGAGCAGATGGTGCATGCGTCACATGGGCGCAAACTTTTATAAGCAGTTCAGAAACAAGGAGCTGATGGCCATGTTCAAACGTTTGTGCGCCCAGAATCAACAGAAGAAGTTCAATGAGCTGTGGAGGAGACTTGATGAGCTGACAGCCAAATATAGACGCGAGAGTTCTGCAAGACCCCCAGCTAGAGGTGTTGACAGCCCTGAAGCTCTAGATGCACTTTTCACCGATGACGGTACATTCAGAAGGAGGCCCGGTTCCTCGGTTAGCAGATTTTTGCAGTGGATCGAGCACGAGCCGAAGGAGAAATGGGCATTGCTGTACGATGAAGGTGGAGCAAGGTACGGCATAATGACCATGAACCTTGCAGAGGTGTACAACTGGGTCATGCGTGGTGTTCGGCAACTCCCCCTTGTTGCCATCGTGGAGTTCATCCTACATAAAACACAGACGTACTTCCACGACAGGTGCAGACAGAATGGCCCATCTATGGCCGATGGAAACCTTTGGTTCGGCACCAAAATGACACAGTACCTTGAGGACAAATGCAAGAAGGCAAGAGAGCACCGAGTCCGAGTGCAGGGCACACGAGAGCGTAGATTTGAGATATTGTGTGCCGACAGGTCCAGGCGTGGCATATTCGCAAGGAAGCCTATACAAGAGTGTGTCCTAAAGGAAGATGGGACATGCACGTGCTCCTGCCGGAAACCAAGCTTGTACCACAAGCCCTGTTCTCATGTCATTGCCGCTTGCGAGGAGTGCGGTATTGATGAACGCCAATATGTGTCTCCGTACTTCAAAAAGGAAGCAATCATGCATACATGGAGTACCGAGATCTTTGGTTTCGGCATCGTCGGCACTTTCACTGAAGACACAAGTCCAGTTTATTACATCCCTGACCCGACGAAGGCAAGGAACAAGGCAGGCCGACGTCGGACACGGAGGATACGCAATGATATGGACGAATCCAAGGCCGGCGTTAGCGCTCAACGTTGCAGTAGGTGTGGAGAGGAGGGACATACCTACAAGAAGTGCACGAAAGACGTCGAGGCCCCAAGTGCAGCGGAAGTTCCTATGGAAGGATCAGGCGCCGACGGAAGGCGGCCAACTGGGGAAGGCACCACTGATAGGCAGCGTCGTCGCAGGCGTCCTCGTGCACCTTCGGGTTATGTTGTCTAGTATAGCCACTCGTTGATGATGTAATCTCCCTGTAATGTGTTAATTTTCTATTAATTTTCTGACTATAATGCACTATGTTTAAATGAGCTAATCCGTTCCGCTTCTTTTTCCTTGCAGGTATGGACTACCAGACGCCTGAACTGCTAGATCACGCCACCGATCAGTCCCACCGGTCGTTTCTCTCGGCGGTGCAGAACCTCGAGCTCGATACCTTACGTCCTCGCCTTCCAGGCGACTACTTCCCGTGGACGACAGGTTCACGACTAGGTACGTACGAACGTTGTACTGTGAATCTGTATATGTCAACTTACTAACTTGCTTTGTTTTGATTGTCAGGTTGCGGGAGGCAGGCCTTCTGCCGCTGTGTAGGCTGGTAGCAGCCGCGGTGGAGCCGAATGACCCGACGAAGAAGTGGGGTATCGACCGGTCGCTCCTCACAGCTCTTGTGGACCGGTGGAGACCGGAGACGCACACCTTCCACCTCCCGTGCGGTGAGATGGCCCCCACGCTGCAGGACGTCAGCTTCCTCCTTGGGCTGCCTCTAGCAGGCGATGCGGTGGGGCCAGTTGACGGGCTCCAGGCGTGGTGAGAGGAGATCCTACAGCGGTTCGCCCCGGTTCACCGTGCTCCGGGGCTTCCCCTCGTCGGCGACATCTCCCCGTACACGCATGCGGGCCCCCCTCAGGCTTGGGTATTGAGCTACACGGTAAGAATGCTTTCTTGTTGTTTTATGTTCGTCCTTCAGTCCGTACTAGAATTACAGTGTCAACTTCGTTATATGTTAACGCAGTCTGATCAGCTAGCACCGGAGGCCGACGCGTACTCACTGCAGAGGAGCCTGGAGGCGTACCTGTTGTGGGTGTTCGGGTGGGTGATGTTCACCAACTCGCACGGCCACGCAGTCGACAAGGGCTTGATCCCTTACGCGAGGGAGATAGCCGACGCCGAGGACGGTGCTGTTCCCCAATACAGTTGGGGATCGGCAGTCCTTGCCGCCACGTACAGGGGTCTGTGCGACGGCTGCAGGAAGACCAAGCCAGAAGCGGTCTTCACGGGTTGTCCACTCCTCCTACAGCTCTGGGCGGCAGAGCGGTTCGCGATCGGCCGCCCCGTTGTGGACCACAGTCCGTACGAGGCGAGCATGTACGTGGGTGTCCTACCGGAGGACTATCCGACGATGGGGACGGTGTGGTGTCGTCGTGAGGTATGTTCGGTGTTAGAACCGTCTCGGTTTTTTATGTTACTTGGACTAACGAGAACTCTTTTCCTGTTTGTAGCGTCGGTACGCTCACGTGCAGACGCAGAAGTCGTACCCAGACTTCGTCATGGAGTTCGACAGGATCACGGACGACGACGTTGTCTGGGAGCCGTACAGCGCCGAGGCGAGGGACGCGCGTGCGCCGCACGGGCTGTCGTCCCTCTGCACCAGGGACCAGGCGTACTGGCTGACGATGACGCCGATGCTGTTCGACATTTCTGTCGAGCCGCACTGCCCGCAGAGTGTGATGCGGCAGTTCGGTATGCGACAGACCTTCGGCCATCAACAACGTAGGGGCGTACCGCAACACGTTCACAGGTATATGTGAAAATGAATATTCCGTATTGTTATGCATTGTGTCACCGGTTGTGCTCTGCAGGTTAAGTCGGCGTGGCCAGGCCGCCGGTAGGCTGTGGAGACCCACCGTCGTCGACTACATCAACGACTGGCTCATAGCCACGGAGGACGTCATCACGGAGCTGCACCCCTACACAGCCGCCAGGTATGAGCAGTACCTTTCCTGGTACCAGGCCCGTACCAGACTACGGGTGACGTACACTCCCGAGGCTCCACAGGCGCACGTCGCGGGGGTGCGAGACGCATACCCGACGCACCGCGACCAGGACTACTTCCGCGCGGTGAGTCAATGGTTTTCATACTATTTTCAATGGTAGGTGCCACGCGCAACTAACCACGCATGTCCTGCTGAACAGGCGGACGATGCTAGGCAGGTCCACACGGAGCTGGACCTACTGCGGCAGCGCCTACAGGCTGGCATCCCTCTCACGCAGCAGGAGCAGACGATCATGTTCGACCGGATGTGCAACACGATGCGCTCGGTCGTCCGTGCTCTGAGTTGTCGCCGTCCCGATGCAGTCCCACCGATGCACATACGTATGAGAGGTCCCCATGGTGAAGGGACATCGGCAGGAGCGGCGGGTTCTGCAGGGGCCAGTACGTCGTGGGGAGCAGGTCCTTCTGGTACCGCCGGAGGATCGAGGTCGGCAGCCTCCACGATCGGGCGAGGATTGTCAGGTACGTCAGGATTGAACCTATTCTACATAACTAACTGCACTTTTTATGCGGCTAACGCGAGATTTTCTTTACCAGACCCACGCAGCGGATCTCACCTCCACCTGGGGGACACTGGGCGGGGATCTGCCCCGAGCACCTCTGCTTGGATCTCTACCGAGGACGACCTCCTTCCGGAGCAGGACGTGATCGGGTCGTCACAGCTCGGAGGTGCACCGCACACACAGCCGCACGACGCCGGTGCTTCCCCTGCTGCTCAGGCGGTCCGAGCTACCCGTGGGGTACCGACGGACCGCCTGACGTACTCGCGCGGGCACGTGCGAGCGCAGCCTAGGAGGACGAGGAGGCGTATGACCTAGGGGCTATTGTTGTATTTATTTATTTATAGGTCTCGCATTACTTGTTTAAATTTGTCATGTCCATATTCACCTCCTGTAGACTCGATCCCATCCTTCAGATACATTGTACTGCTAACAATGTAGTCTCGCTTGTTGTATTTCGTACTATGGGTGTCGCATTCATCATGCCGCAATGCGAATGGCTCGCATCTACCTATTATCATGTCATTAAAACGGACCGGCCTATTACCATGTCATTAATTAAGTTTTACTAAAAATAAACTTGAAAAAATGATCAGCACGATTTTACAAACCAACGTCCACCATCGTCGGATTATAAAAAAAACTGTCAAAAACATACCCTAAACCACGATTAAAACTAAATTTTGTTAAGCGTGTAGGCGAAAGACAGGGAGGAGTGGATTGCGAGTGCCAATCCAGACATACGAGAAGTGGAATGCGAGTGGCGATCCAAGAATAACCTCAGTTTGACAAGTTCTTTTCACGACGTGAACAATATATGATATTTGGTTTTTTTTAAACATCGACTCAATAAATGCAATGGCACAATAAATAGAATTTAAGAATTTAATTTTGACAAATAAATTTTCAAAAATTTTGGGGGTGAAAAATTAGCAACAAAATTTTCAAATTTGGCAATTTGCAAATGGCTCCAGGGGGCCGAGGCCTGGGCTGGGCAATGGTCCGATCGGGAGGGAACGGTTCGATCCGATATCTAATCGGACGGTCCGATATCTAATCGGACGGTCCGATCCCTGTGCGAACGGACCGTCCGATTGCTGAGCGGACGGTCCAGTGGATTTGCCGCCCTGGGGGACGGCGGCGAATGCCCGGCGGCGAATGTAATTTTGCATTCGGCCCCCTAGGGGCATTCGCCGCCGTCCCCCAAGGCGGCGAATCCACGTGACGTCCCTAGGGCTAACGGCGGCCGGCGCCATTAGCCCCGGGTGACGAGGATGCCATTCGCCGCCTTGGGCCACGGCGGTTTTTAAATCCCGCCGTGGCCCAAGACAGCAAGAGACTAGTTTTGCAAATGATTCAAACCGAAAATTAGTTTTGTAAATTAAAAAAAATTAAATTAGTAACAGTAAAAATTCTACGAGTGAGCAACCTATTTATGGGCCAAGCCCAGTTAGATTTAGGCGTGGCCCATCTAAAGCGTAGCAATTTACACACTATTTTCAGCCCAATTGTATTATATCCATTTGCATTACTATCAAATAACAAGTGAGCCAAGCCCATTTTGAAAGCCCATATAGGCCCAAGCACAAAGATTATATATAGCCCAGTTAACATCCAATACAACCCAGTGAAAAACTTATAGCCCAATTTACATGCCAATCTAGCCACATGTCCAAATACAATCACATGTTCACTGACCAAAATAAACATCACAGGTCAGTACATTGACCATATCCTGGATAGAAAAATAAACAAGTGAAAATCTTTAGCACCAAGTCTCCAGCCTAGCTCCATCTGCAATCAGGTGAAAACAATATTTCAGAGCTATATGCTGGAAGAGGAATAGCTAGAATGAACCCCAGGCGCTGCCTCGGTATACCAAAAGTTCAATTTAAAATCAATTTATGTGCACCTCAAGACAAACATGTGTATTAGTGAATAAAAATGCCTTCCAAAGATGATTGGTACAAAAGGAACGTATATTTGTAATTCAATAAAAACATATTTACCAAGATCAGCCAAATAACATACTACGTTTCTAAAATGTCATTGGTCATCGAAACCATTACAATGCATTTTTCAATATAACTTACACAGACTCACAGGGCATGCCTCACACTAATTCACCAAAGGAAGTCGGCAGTACTGAGATGCACCAAGAGAAAAAAATCATTGCTTGTGCCGAAAGAGCTTATCTTGCTGCAAACGTTAGCAAAATAGCATAATTGAACATTTATTTATTCTTAATTAGCTGAAATAATGGGGGGAGATTCTCTACTATAAGTGAAATAATAACATTGATATGCCAGACCAATGTAAGTTACTAAAATGGAATGCACCTTACCAAGTAGATATCTATATGAACATGGGAAAACAGTATAGCAGTGACCTGAATGTTGTGTTAGGGGCATAACACACCAAGTGGATGGTCTTTACAGAAAGCAAGCAGCAACATTACAGCTTTATAGACTGCAATGCGTACTGCTGAGCAAATGCCGTGCAAGAGCCTTAATGACATATCCAACTAAACTTAATAAAACATTATACAGAGCTGGAATATTAATCCTCATGAAATGGCACAAGAAAACTTGAACATAGAGGAAGGCTTCTCCCTCAACTTGTCCATGAGCAGTCTAAATATATAGCAAAGGATCAAACATGCGAGTAGCCTTGTCTAAATCGGTCTCCCACATGAAGACCAATAGGCAAACAGTGCGAGTAGACTAATCAGGTCACTGAGTAGGGAAGAATAAATTATTAACTAAAAATTGCACTGAGTAATTCTAATACATACCTTAACTTTGGTAGCAACAATGATATGAGAGCAGCCAACAAAATAACAGGTCTAACATTGCTTGTGCCTTGATAACTATACAGCACATTGGGTTATAAAGAATCAGTGGATATAACTCCAGTTACACTGATGTTTTGTTTGTCACATCATTCATCCTGCAGACTTCTATTGATAATTATACTATGACATATACCACTGGTACACAGCACAAAAGACTAATAAATGTGTACCTCTGCAGTCAATTGGTATGATCATACTTTGTGATGCCAATAACTGCACTGAATATTAACCCAATCAATGTAACGTTAGACGTGATGCAATATAGAAGGAAAATCAAGCATTCAATAAGATTCAATGGAAAACTTATAGTTGAGGTCTGCCAGCCAATTTATGAGGAAGGTGATCTGGATTTATATAGCCCTTGAAAGATGATGGCGGCTACATAGGTCAAAGGGAAAGCTAAGCTGCTTATTAATGTCAACAAAATAAAAATACATAGGAGCCTCCAAATCACAAACAAATATTCACATCGCTGACCAAAAGCACTGGACGCTGCACGAGTGACGAGTTACCCCAGTTCTTCATATCAACATGGGTCAAGAAGCAAATCACACCGTGTCGACGGTGGCCACTTGCAAATAACTGGAGCATATAGCTCATGGTTGAGGCAAATTAAAGGAGAAAATATCTACATAAAGAAATTACTTCAGCCTATCAGTGTTGTACAAACATTTAAGATTTACCTCTTAAAGAAGATGATTCTTGGGGGAGAGGGAGGGGCAAGCACAGGCTGCTGCTCAGACGCTGTGCCCGCTGAAGTTGTCGAAGAAGCAGGAGGGGCACGGGTGCTGAGTAGGCGACGGATGGAGGCACGGGGGTGGGATGGAGGCAGTGCCTTAACTAGCGGGAGAAAGGAGGTGGCGGCAAGGCAGGCCAAATCGAGGCCCAGATGGAAGATCTAGGTGGCTGCGACCATTGATGGCTTGCTGGAGACGGGAGCATGACGAGGGCAGGGCTGGAACGGAGGGGAGGCGTGGTGGAGGCGGGTGGCGGCGTTGGGAACAGGAGGAGGACGCCGACAAGGGCAGGGCTGGAGCGGAGGGGAGGCGTGGTGGAGGGTTCTGTCGCTGGGAGCAGGACGGCAGCACGCTCAGAGAAATTGGGGATCGATCCAGCGCCCTGTGCCCTTTTCCTTCTTGATTTTCTTCCCTTCAATTTTTTAGAAGCGCGCCCAACGCCCCAAGTCCAAAGTTTTGCCGCCTCTCTTTTCAGTATCCCGCCTAACTCCTCGCTCTCATTTTAAAGGCCTGTGGCAAAAAAAAATACAAAGCCCCTAAATTTTATACTATTCCCTAAATTTTCTAGAACTAAGACAACTACAATTTTTACTAAGTACCTAAATTCGCTCTAACATGAGTTCTAATTTTCTATAACTTGTCCCTAAATTTTTTTATAACTTGGATGCCCATAAATTTTGCTATAATTTGGATATTCCAAAGTTTTGTGGATTTTATGCATTTTGAAATTTTCTTTCCAATACAAACATTCCGAGGCAATCTCCTTTCGAGGCAGGCAAGATTAGTCTCAAAATCAACTAACATATTGAGGCTAGTTTTTTATTAGCCTCAAAAAGCCATCCCAAGCATGCTGGCCTCAAAATCGAAACTAAACTATGCCCACATCTAGGAGTATTTTTCCTGGCACCTTACTTTAGCTTTTGCTAGAAGAAAAAAGGAGTAGTAGTAGCTGAGAAATTGGAAGCGGGAAGAGGTGAGAGTATCTACGTCAAACCAGGCGCTCAAGTACGCCAAGCCTCGAGGATGCCAACCATGACGGCTGAGCAATATATTCCTACATGAAAAGAGGGTATATATTTAGATAATGTTGATTAAACATTCAGTTATTTATCCAATTGATGCAATTGGTCTCCCTTTTGGACTCTCTTAAATACTAGACGGACAATGGTTTGTTATATATGATCACTCGGTTGGATGTACGGAATATAGCTATTTTACACAGAGGGCATATGAACATGAACAGAGGAACTTCTGGTGTTCACACTTTTATAAATTCGATATTCAATTTCAACCAAATTCAATCTAATGGCTACTTTTCATAAATATTTATGCCACATAACTTCATTACTAACTATATGCATGTACTCTTATATACATATAAATGTATTATAATTTAAGAATCTTGTTTACCCCACAGGTAGTTCATATTTAAAGTAATCCCAATAAAAAGGTAGAAATTTATTTAAATTATGAAAAATATATTATTGGCTAAAAACTAATAATTAAACTTTTTACATAAACAAATATATGAAATCAACAAGGTTATATTAAAAATGCTAAAGTTAACGCTTAATCAAAACCGTAGTAGTAGATACGGGATTGAGGGTATACTCACAAATGAAAACATGGAATTAACTCATTTTGATAGTGTAGATGAAACTTTTTAAGGGACCTTATTAAAGTAAATTTTGGTGACATACCCAATGTTTAGTATTTTTCTTTATAAAATTAGGATATTATTAAGAATAAGAAACTATGAAAACTAGAATGAACTCACAATAAAAATAAAATTTCCTTAATAAATCATGGGTAGATTTATTTTTATTAAACTATACATATCTTAAAATACTCTCTCAAATTTTCTTGAAATTGTCGAAGCTCAAAAAGTAATTTTTATAATATAAACATCATTTCAGGAATTAGTTTAAATGAAAAAACAATTAAAATCACTCCCTCAGTGTTGGCCCTATTTCGAGCCCATTACCGTCCCTCCTCTCTCCCTAGAGAGGTGGAGGGGGTAATGAAATGGGCCAAAATCAGCCCAAGACTAGAGGTTAGATGGGTGGGCTTCTTCCTTCCCTAAATGGGCTGAAATAAGCCCAATACTGATTGAGAGATTTTCTTTCCTTTTATGTTTAAAATAATTGCTGAAATAATCCTTGTATTATTAAAATTAAAAATGTAGCTTTGAAAATTTCACGAAAATTCCATACAGTATTCTAGTTCATGGAGAATTTAGGAAAAATAACTTGCACCGTGGTTTATTAAGAAAATTTTATTCCCTTGTTTACTTCATTAAACATAATTGATTTGCACATTATTGTAAATTCTAAAAAAGTTAAGTAATTTTTAAATGCTTACAAATTCAGGCCATGGTGTTTTCAATGCCAAGAAAATACACTTATGACAAACCAACATTGTCATGAACTTATGACGTTTGTCGGTTAGCCTCTTATGACAAAATAACATTCGTCACGATACGCCGTTAGACTAGTTTATGACGATTTGTCCTTAGGCTCAATGATGAACACCTTGTTTCACCACTAAGCCATACCACCCCCTACCGAACATCATAAAATGAAATGGCATAATGACGAATAGCTCCGATCTCACAAGGAATTCATCATAGAAGGTCACATGTCTTGTAGTGGGACCCCATTGCACATCCTCGACCCATCCCGACCATCCGATCGTCTGAGATTTAATCCCAGCCACCCAAACTTCATAAAGTCTAGATCGATCCGGAGCCGTCCGATCACCTTCAATCTGATCCAAGCCGTTGGATTTCCTTTAACTTGATCCAACGCCACATCAGCCCTAATCAACCATGTGTTCTGCCACCTCAGCTAACACCAGATCTCTCTAGTCCACGTGGCACCCAAGTCATGGGTCCACCACTCTGTTCTCCCAAACCCATAGACCCAATCCATCAGGAGCCATGTCACTCACAGTGGACCCCGCTTGTCAGCCCTTATCCAAATAATACTTTTAATTCGAAAATCCATGGAATAGTCTGAGAATATTCCTTCTCCAATTTCTTTTCGGATATTTTCTAAATTCGAACTTCCGAAGACCATATCTTTTCTGTCCGAACTCCGATTTCCATTCTTCTTCCTAAATTCATCTAAAATCATGATCTACATGTTTATGTACTTTTTATGTACAGTATATTTACAGTTTCTTAGTGTTTTTCCTCATCTTGCGTGTAGTCGCATAATTTCCACTGTTTCAGAAGAGCGAGAAGTTTGAGGAAGGGTTCAGAAGATCAAGTGACAGCTTTTCTACTGCAAGGAAAGTCACACGACAATTCCCTTGAGCATGTTGATCCTAATTTCAAAATTACTTTGTTTTAAACGTTGTTGCATGCAAACTTTGGAATGTTATTATTATGGGTATTTATATTCCTATATTCCTTGATTATGGCCATGAATTGATATTGATACATTTACCTTGATACCATGGGTATTAATATTGACTAGCTAGAGGTCTAATTAATAATCTAGTTAGATTATTTAGGTTCTGCCTAGCCATGCCTAGAAACTTTAGCGTCTTTTTATTTGGGAAAACTATTCAATCACTCATGATTAATTAATGGCTAATGGTTATATTTTCATAATGATTGGTCGTGGTTGGTTAATTAAATGTGCTAACTAAAACTTGATTGATAGTGGGATGTGAGCACATGGAATGATGATGATGCTAGTGGTGCTCATGACAATTAAGGACCGGTTCGCGAGCTACTTGTTGCGAAGCAATACCCATATTGACCACAAGCTAGAATGGGTAATGACTTGACTAAACATGTAGCACGTTCAACAGGAGGCACCAGGGCGTGTTTGTGGCTGTTGTAAGTCCACACATGGCAGTTGGTAAGTCCATGATTTTGGGCGTTGAGCCGTCTCACAGAAAGGCACTTGATCACCCCTACCAGAGACCGGGGGCTTTGCGGGAGGCACTTCTGTTGGGTGGGTTACATGAAAGGTCTTGTCACGGTTTCCCTCTTTGCAATACCATGGTGGTATTTTGGGGCATGGTGACTTGTGTGAAACCGTGTCTTATAGGTAAATTGGTACACCTCTAGCTAGAGTAAAACCGTTCGAATAGCCATGCTTACGATTATGGGCGTCCTAATAATATTTTTCGTGATTAGTCCCATGCTACTCATTAATGGTGATAAATGATGAAAACTTGATTGCCCCAGGTTGGAGGGTTTGGTTTGGGCCTGAACTGCATCGGAGTGCTGTTCGATGAATAGTTTAATATAGTCAATAATCAAACTATACTGTTTTGCAATATTCTTAAATGCAAATGTTTTAAATGTTGTTTAGGCAAATGAGCCATATTATGCCTTTCTTTTGGAATCTTGTTGTATTATTTTGCATTCCTGTGTGGCTTATTGAGTACAGTGGGTGGTCCTCAGTCTTGTAATATTACCATCATCGGAGTGAAGATTTGTGTGGAGGGAGAAGATTTTGGTGTTTCCCCAGTTGAGCTGCCTGTGGACTTGGTGCTAAAGCTTCGCTAAGATTTTCGTTCCACTGCTAATTTCTTCTGTAGGGACTAAGTGCCTCTTTTGTAAGTATTTATCGTCTATTTCGTTTTGGTTATGTTTATCAAATTATCAATTTGTGTACCTCGGTTGATTTCTGGACTATGGTTTAATGCACAAATTAACTTTGGAAATTTTGGTGAATTTTCGGGTATGACAAGTGCCACCGCCCCAGGCCGCCATCGCAGTCAACCACAGCCACGCCGCACGCTCCCTCCCTTCTAGAGCCAGAACACAACACGGATCCGGCAGCATCGGACAGACTCGGCAACAGTGCTCACCACGAAAATGGTTGGGAGTTGCCCCATCTCAGCCACCACCGTTTCCTCACCTCAGCCACTGCCATCCCCGACCCGTCACAGTGCACCTTCATTTCGTGGGTGTCGCCGGCCGGGAAGCGTCCGACGTCGGACATGGCCGCGCCACGTCATTGGTCAGGTGTGAAGACGCTAGACACCAGGACAGGCGGCAGCAGTATCACAGCCCATGTCTCTCCTACTCGTGCAAAATTACAGATTTTGTATGGCCTCAAAAATCCGGCCCAACAAGGGCCTGCCTCATCCGCCAATTTGTGAAGTACATAATCCCGATATCTGAATATGTTAATTATGTATGTACAACGAGTGACTGAAAATCACATCAAGTTTTTTTAAGAGAAATTCACATCAAGTTTGATTTTGCAGAAACTTGTAAAACCAGAACAAAGTTACAAAAGAATAACACATAGCATGACCAATTAAAAAGGAAGCACTAAAGATACAAGTATTCACCATCCAAATTGAATTTTGCTCACAGAACCCCACCCAAATTAATTGAAAGCGCTAGGAGCATGCATGTGGCACCTAGTAGTGGTGCTTGGGCATGCAGATTGCCGGCCTGAAGGCGAGCGGGCCGGTGGCATAGACGACGTAGTCGTAGCCCTCGCCGTGCCACCGCTTGCCCTCGTCGCGGAGCTGCGCACCCTCAATGCTGAAGTTGATGTTGGTGGGCTCATTGCACTTGATGTCCGGCGATGCCAGAAGCCGCACGTAGCACGCCTTGCGCGGGTCACCCATAAAGAAGTCAGAGACTTTGGTCACGCCGAACTCTGCGAGGAAGTAGCCGCTCTCGTCGGCGATGGCCTTCTGACACTCCATGATGCGGTTCTTGGCGTCGCGGCATGTCACGGACACCTTTGCCCTGGGCAGCGGCTTCGCGCCGTCGAGGCTCCACGAGTCCCGGTGCAAGCAGCTCTGGCAGTACACCATGCCCTCCACCCTCACCAGCACCTTGTCGCATTGTGCCGGTGGTGGCGTCGCCGGCGTCGGCGGGTTGTAGGACGCCTGCTGCGGTGAGGGCGGCGGTGGTGATGATGTGGTGTAGCCGTTGTCAGCAGTGACGCCGGTGGCCAAGAGGGACACGAGGACGACCAGAGGAAGGAAGGCAGCCATTGCTAGGAGCTTGATGCTCGACTTGGATGGTTGCCTGAAACTTTGGCTGTGTCAAAATGGAGAGAGGCTTGGGGTTTATATACTGCCGTTGGACTAGACTAAACGTGTGGACAAGTCGATGGAAACTAACTCTGTTGATTTTGGATTAAGATCACATTTTATTCTATGTTATTCACTTCCATCTGTAAGGCATTTTGAAGAGAAGAAATTGCATGCACATAATCTGCTTGTTGGTGATTTAGACGATAAAGAATGTTCAGTAGGAAGATTTGCAGATTTGTTAGAGAACGTGCTGCCCTGTTTGTCCTCAACTGCACTGGAATAACAGGTTCTCCACACAGCCAGATGATTGTGTGTCCTCAACTGTGTATCCGATTAAGGATTTGTCGGAGAAGGCAGCCAGTTGTTAGTGGTGTAATTTGGCTACTTGGAATATTTGGTTGGCCAAATTATTTGAGTGGTTAATCAAGTTGATGAGTTGCTTTGGAGTTGTATTTGATTTCCGCAGGACATAATCAGGCACCGGAGCTTGGGCACATCAAATCTTCGTGAACGGGATGCATCCATGTTGTCGGATGTTTGCTGCAGGCTACAGAAGATTGACAGCCAATTATAATTGATAGAATGGGTTAATTGTTTGCTTTGAACGTTAATTTGCTGAACTAATTAATGTTTTGATGGTCTGCATGCAGCAGCTTTCCAGGTTTACCCCTTTGCAGTACTATGGTGGTATTTTGGGGCATAGTGACTTGTGTGGAACCGTATCTTATGGGTAAATTGGTAGTAAAATTTTTTGAATAGCCGTGCTCGTGGTTATTGGTACACCTCTGGACAGAGAGAGAAAGGGCTCGGGTTCATGGTGGACCAAGTCCACCGAGATCCATAGGGGGTTTTAACGGTGCAGTTCTAACTAGATTTGATCGGACGGCTTGGATTGGATGGGGGTTTTGAGATGGATCGAAGGGCCGAGATCTAATCTATCCTAGATTGGATGGCTAGGATTCAACAAGGCGATCTACGGCTCGGATTAATCAGATTAGGCGGGCCCGCGGCTTGACCTGGCGTTTGATGCGGCATCCACGTCGGCCACCACGTCAGCGAAGGCGACGGTGGCGGCTAGGGACCTTATGGTCACTGGCAATCGGCGGCTCAGCAGCACACGGTGAGGGTACAGAGAGGTAAAGAAAGACGCGGCGATGCTTACCGAGGGTCAAACAACGACGAACGGCGACGTGAGGGGCCGGCGACGAGGTTTTGGTGGCGGAGCAATTTGGTGGCACAACGACGGCATCGGCTCGGACTCGGCAGGGAAGAAGGATCAGACGCGCGCGTGGAGAGAGGGAGGGAACAGGGATGGGCCGAGTGCGGCCTAGGAACAGGAAAAAAGGTTTTATTTTCTTTTCTTTTTTGTTAATGTTATGAGTCTTATTTAATTCACCAAAAATACTTCCCTTAATCAAATAAAAAACCCAGAAAATTCCAGGAAATAGATAATTAAGCATTGTATTTTACAAAATTATTTCCAGGCCCATTTTAGTTTCAGCTTTTCTCTGATTTTATTTATTATCACTCCTCGAGACTTTTAAATTATTTTCTAAAATTCCTTTTTCCATAATTATTTAAATGAGGTAAATTTCAGGGTGTTACACGCTCGCCCATCTGTGCGCCAAATTGTGGGCCCCGGTGCGCCACCTATCTCTGTATGCCTTGCGGGCCCGCCGGCAATTGTCCTCTCTGAGGCCGACATGTGGACCCCGTTGCACATCCTCGACCCATCCTGACCGTCCGATTAATGACTAGCTAGATTATTTAGGTTCTGCTTAGCCATGCCTAGAAACTTTAGCATTATTTTATGTGGAAAAACTATTCAATCACTCATGACAAGTTGGTATCAGAGCCAATCTTGACTGTAGGATAAGGCAAACAGTTAAACCCTATGTTTATGAAAAGGAAACTGTATTTGTGAAAATCTTCTTTGCTCTTTCCCTTTCTGTGGTTTGATTTTCTCTCCATACCCCTAACCGGATGGCAACAGAAGAAGGGTTAGTAACTTAAAATTTTTGACAATATTTTAGATGGCCAATAGAGAAAGCGTGTATTTTGGAGACAGTGGTTTTTTGGCAGAACTTCGTTGTATGGCTGCCGAGATTGGTTATGAGTCTCTGCTAGTGTACGACCACACAACTACCAACAATGGCAAGGATTTCTACTGCAAGATCACGGTGACTCTTGCCTCCAACCAAGAAGATCTTCCCCGACTCACCATCACCGACGAAGCCGATCATTTCCTATCTACTCAAGAAGAGATCTCTTATGAAGCGTTGTGCCAACTTCGTCATCGCTTCCACACTGCCTTGTCAAGCACGCTGTACCACTACCATCCCTCCCACAAATGGTTAGGTCTGCAAAATGGATGCGAAGATACCTGGTTTGAAGACAACATGGTGGTAGTGCACATGAGGATGATGCTACGTTCCTTGCATGATCTTCACACCAATTACAAAGGGAGAACCAGAATACAGATGCATGCACAGCAGAGGAAGATCGACAAGTTGCCGAGATAGGTGGACCAACTGACACAATAGAACCAGGAGCTACGTCAGAAGAGGATCCGGGAGTTGGAAAAGGAGCTCAAGGAATTAAAAGGAGAAGCAGACACCCCTCAACTAGAAGGAGACAACCCGTCAGTGAAAGCCAAGCGCCTTTGCCTTGGATCTGCCAATGCAACACCTGGGGAAGGAACGTCATGCCAGCTGAAGAAGTTGAAGAGGCTTTTTGATTATCTTCACAAAGCCTAAGCAGCACCCGTAGGACTATTTCCTCCCGTTTAGTTTAGCCGCGTGTGTTAGCTTGCTTGTTAGTGTGCTGGTGCTTGCTTCTTTGGTGTGTGTGCTTGGATAGTGTATGGCATATGTCAGGTGGAGATACGGCCAAACTAGTTTGGCAGTGTAATAATTAAAACTCTATTCATTACAACTCAGTAACAATTTAAATATTTAGTAAAGAGTTACCCCTTTCTCTCTCTTTTGCTCTATACCCTCTCTCTTCTTTTATCCCCTCACCATAGATGAGCAGTTTGATACATGATGTTTTGGAGGAAGAGGTTATGATGGATTCAGCCTTGGGTCGGTGTTGACCACATTCATAACCCCGGCTCACCTTACGCTATGCAAACCCTATTTTGTTTAAAGCCCTAGTCCGCCAAGAGACAGTTGGCTGATTCTTGGACGAGGGTTTTAATGCACAAATTAGCTTTGGAAATTTTAGTGAATTTTTCGGGCTGAAAAGTGCCATCACCGTCAGGCCGCCATCACCATCAACCACAGCTGCGCCACACGCTCCCACCCCTTTAGAGCCACAATGCAACGCTGATCCGGTAGCATCGGTGGGACTCGGCAGCAGTGCTCACCACGAGGATGGTTGGGAATTGCCCCATCTCAGCCACCACCATTGCCTAACCTCAGCCACCACAACCCCCTACCCATCGTGGCACACCTTCATTTCGGTGGGTGTCGCCGGCCGGGAAGCGTCGACGCCGGACATGGCCGCGCCGCGTCATTGGTCAGGTGTGAAGACGCTAGACACCAGGACAAGCAGCAGCAGTATCACAGCCCATGTCTCTCCTGCTCGTGCAAAATTACAGATTTTGTATGGCCTCAAAAATCCGGCCCAACAAGGGCGTCATCCGCAATTTGTGAAGTACATAATCCCGATATCTGATATGTTAATTATGTATGTAAACGAGTGACTGAAAATCAACATCAAGTTTTTTAAGAGAATTCACATCAAGTTTGATTTGCAGAACTTGTAAAACCAGAACAAGTTACAAAGAATAACACATAGCATGACCAATTAAAAGGAAGCACTAAAGATACAAGTATTCACCATCCAAATTGAATTTTGCTCAGAACCACCCAAATTAATTGAAAGCGCTAAGGAGCATGCATGTGGCACCTAGTAGTGGTGCTTGGGCATGCAGATTGCGGCCTGAAGGCGAGCGGGCCGGTGGCATAGACGACGTAGTCGTAGCCCTCGCCGTGCCACCGCTGCCTCGTCGCGGAGCTGGCACCCTCAATGCCGAAGTTGATGTTGGTGGGCTCATTGCACTTGATGCTCCGGCGACGCCAGAGCCGGCACGTAGCACGCCTTGCGCGGGTCACCCATAAAGAAGTCAGAGACTTTGGTCACGCCGAACTCTGCGAGGAAGTAGCCGCTCTCGTCGGCGATGGCCTTCTGACACTCCAGATGCGGTTCTTGGCGTCGCGGCATGTCACGGACACCTTTGCCCTGGGCAGCGGCTTCGCGCCGTCGAGGCTCCACGAGTCCGGTGCAAGCAGCTCTGCAGTACAACCATGCCCTCCACCCTCACCAGCACCTTGTCGCATTGTGCCGGTGGTGGCGTCGCCGGCGTCGGCGGTTGTAGACGCCTGCTGCGGTGAGGGCGGCGTGGTGATGATGTGGTGTAGCCGTTGTCAGCAGTGACACCGGTGGCCAAGAGGGACACGAGGACGACCAGAGGAAGGAAGGCAGCCATTGCTAGGAGCTTGATGCTCGACTTGGATGGTTGCTGAAACTTTGGCTGTGTCAAAATGGGAGAGGCTTGGGGTTATATACTGCCGTTGGACTAGACTAAACGTGTGGACAAGTCGATGGAAACTAACTCTGTTGATTTGGATTAGATCACATTTTATTCTATGTTATTCACTTCCATCTGTAAGGCATTTTGAAGAGAAGAAATTGCATGCACATAATCTGCTTGTTGTGATTTAGACGATAAAGAATGTTCAGTAGGAAGATTTGCAGATTTGTTAGAGAACGTGCTGGCCTGTTGTCCTCAACTGCACTGGATAACGGTTTCCCACACAGCCAGATGATTGTGTGTCCTCAACTGTGTATTCGATTAAGGATTTGTCGGAGAAGGCAGCCAGTTGTTAGTGGTGTAATTTGGCTACTTGGAATATTTGGTTGGCCAAATTATTTGAGTGGTTAATCAAGTTGATGAGTTGCATTGGAGTTGTATTTGATTTCCGCAGGACATAATCAGGTACCGGAGCTTGGGCACATCAAATCTTCGTGAACGGCTTTAGAAATTGTGATGAATTTTCAAGTGTGATACGGCTAGCTGCTTGGGCTAAGTCACATCCCTCTCTCCCGCTCTATCACTCCAACCGCTCCCTCCTGGAGTCACGCCATGTGACCCCTGAAAATCGTTCTAATTTAAGGATTATTATGGTAAATGGAAATACAAGAGAATATAAAGGAATTGGTTGAAAGTGTTTGAGTAAAATTCTGAAATTTTCAAATATTAAAAATTTCCAAGTAAAACCTATTTAATGCTTTGTTGCTTTCGTATTCCATTGGGTTCTGGTTAGAATATTTTAAACATCCAGGTATTTATAATAATAGATTTTCTTTTTGTTTCATGGTAGTTTTTGCTTCTGGTAAATTCTCTATTATTTAACAAACTATTTGAAATTTTCTTGGATTTTTTAGAGCTCTAGAATTAATTTTAATGTAATAAAGATCATTCTAGTAATTACATAAATGGAAAACAAAATCCTTTTCTTTCCCCAGTGTCGGGTTGTTCCTGCTCCAATCCTTTTGTATTTGTTTGTTCAACTCGAACTCTGGTTTCCCTCCTCTCTAAAATGCCTTATGTCGCGAAGCTCGCTTCTCGAATCCCTATTTCCTTGAAAAGTCCGACACCATAAAATCCTTCAAACTCTAGAATCCGGAGTTCTCGGATTTATGTAATTTCAAAACCCTAAAATCCCCTATATTTCCCTCACTAAATTCCCAAATAGTCCAAAAAAACCTTTTCTCCATAAATATCCTCAAATTCCCGACCCCCGTGAAATATTTCCTGTGGGCACCCCGGAAGTGCATTATAGAGAGTAATTATCATGACAACGTGAAATATCTAGATAGATAGGGTCTCGAATAAAAACCGAATAAATGCGGTAACCATCCATCCTCATCGCAACCTTGCCATAATCTTTACCCACTCACAATACAAATCTAACGCGCCGAATTCAGAAATAAAGAGATATTTGGAGAGTTGATTCACCAGTCCCAAACGGTGAAGTGTGCCCGTCAAACCACACGAAGGTGGCGACCAAACACGATACACACTTCTGGGGACATGGTCTACGGTTGAACCAACATCCATGCATCTCATCATTTCTAAATTCATACTCATGTTCAGCTAGTCCCCAGGAAAGCGACTAACTTCACACTTTCGTCGCAAGCAATTGATAAACATCACAAGTACTCTAAATATAGATAAACGAGCAGTAGAGTTATATATATTACATAGAGGGCTCACACCCTAATTCATCACAACGTAACCCAAAAGATAGCAGCGAAAAAATATAAACATAAAAGATAAAACCAATGGTGCCAAACCAAACCACAGGGCAACCGACTGGGGATAGAGCATAACTTCAACTACATATTATCCTCGCCACCCTTGGCGGGATAATAGTAGACCACCTCAATGTCGTCGTTGTCCTCACCTAAAAAGATGCAGCGTGAGTACGAATGGTACTCAGCTAGACTTATACAATAATAATAGTACAAAGGAGTAATGCTAGTCTCTACATCAAGGAGTATGGCTATGTTGATCTGATTTTGCATAAAGCTGATTTTATTGAGCAAGTAATACATTTAAAACATAAGCATTTGTGAAATAGCTCAATCTGAAAATTTAGGACAGCAACCTTATAGTTCTGAAATGTAAGTAAAAAATGAGCACAAACCATGCTCTAATCATCATCCATGGGTCACCATTGCCCAATTATATATGCTACACAAGCATACCACTTTTCATGACTAAACCAAGTCATATTTAACATCAAAGCCCTTTTTTATAAACCCATCCATCCATGACTATCCTAAGTCATGGTATCACCACAATAATCCCAAGTTGGATGCTAACATAAACTGACTAACACATCAAGCGGTCGTCCTGTAACCGTGGACACGGCTATTCGAATAGTTCTTACTTTGATCAGAGGTGTACATCTTTACCCACACGATGTGATAGAAGCCAAACGGCTACACTCTAGTTTGATCCGTACCTGTCGGTACTCACACTCTATACATTGAGTGCGGACTAGAGGTCACAACAGAACCTTTCCCACGCTTAGCCCCAACCACCTAAACCACGACTGGGCCCCCGACGACTTAGCCACGTGCGTGCGTGGTAACTAAGGCGGGCTCACCGTCGCGGGAGGCACCTCCGGCAAAACAGGCTCGCTCGAGGCCTCCAAGGACTCTCCGTCCTCACAGACTGATGGACGGGCGTAGATGGTTACAGCTCCCGTACTATGAGTTAAGCTTCCATTCCGGGGTGTGGAAGTACGTAGGGTGCTTGAATAGATGTCAGCATGTTTGGTCCTTAACGACCCAGACGGAGCTACATGCATCGGGGAAACACCATCCCGTCGTCGCCCTATCATCCGTCCAAGTCAAACATATTATTGATTATGAATCAGAAGTTATTCTTTTCAGATTTTAACCCATCCATTCGTATTAAACTAGTTTTACACCGATAGCTCCATCTATCGGATTTTTCTAAGTCTAGAAATAAGCATGGCTAAGCATTCGATAAAATAAAAGTATCCCAAAGTCCTTAACTAGGGGTGACAAGGTATAAATATGGAATCAACAACCAAGGAATGGAAATGCATACAATTGGGTAATATAAACTCTACCCATTTTTCCCATTTTAACAAGACCGAAACATGCATATAAATATTTCCTTCGCAAACAAGTCAATTTATTGAAAATATAGGTTCAATATGCTTAGATGCTTGCTCTAGATGCTTGCCTTGCTGCAGCGATGGTTCACACTCAACTTCTGGGTTAGCTTCCTCGTACTCCGAAACCTCCGAATCTATCGATAAAAAGCGAATATACAAATAAGAAGCAATTAAACATGTCTATGCAGAAATGATCAATAAATGCTGAGATAAATACAGTAGGTAGGCCACATTCTAAAGTGAATTTTAGTGAAAGAATCATTTCAAAATCTTCTATGGTTTATAAGTTACAAAAATAACAAGATAGGAAGGCTGAAAAATGGCAGTTTTGTAATTATTTATATTGTAACTTTAAGTTATTATATTTGACTGACAGGTTCTATTAAGATTTCAAGAAGGAATGTATTTTTATATAAAAGAGCATAACCTACTGGTTCCAACAAAATTAGGTTCACTGGATTTTGATTTAATATGATTTAGTTGTCAATTTTACAAGTTTGTCAAAAAAGAGGGTTAGAAATTGCTTAGGCCTATTTTGGGAAGGTAGTTTTGTCAAATACAAATTGTCCACAGTAAAGGTTACAATTTTCTGAGTTAAACAAAAGTGGTTTCACATTTTTAGCAGTTAGGATGAATTTTCTAGAAATTTATAAACTTCTAGGTTATAAAGAGGTATATAAAAGGTATTTTCATTTGTAGAGAAAAATCCTACATAGAAGTCCTCACCTTTTATTTTATAACATTAAAGAGAACATTTTTATGAATCCAAGGAAATTTGGTTCACCTCAAAAGGAGTTATAATGGATTTTATAGAAATATTCCAAGTTTCTAGGCACAAAATAAGTTAATATTGCTTCTTTAATTTCTAGAGGTAGTTTCTGTACAGAAGTTGTCATATTTTATTTTACAGTATTAAAGTTCACAAATTTACAGAACTAACAAATTTGGTTTCACTCAAAAAGGAGTTAAAATGAATTCCCTATACATTTTTGAAGTTTGCCCATTTTTCAGTTACAAAATAATTCAGTTATTTGCCTTTTCTTCTTCTGGACTTTCTTTGCTTTCTTTCTTTCTTTCTCTTACAGGTGGGGCCTGCTTGTCAGAGAGACAGAGCAGAGCAGGGCGAGGTAAACAGGAGGCGGCGAGCTTCTTGGCGGCGGTGACGGTGAACGGCGGCTCGGCTCGGGTGGTGACCAACAGAGAAAAGAAAGAGGAAGACGAGGTGAACACATCAGTGTTCTTCTCATCGCCGGTGGTGGCCGGAATCGATGGCGACGACAGAGGAGGCGGTATGTCGGCTCGGGTTGCATATGAAGGTCACGTTACAGACTGAAACGATGCAGGCATGCGACGTCTGAGGGACCGGAGAGGCTCACCAAAGGTCCTGGGTTACTCGGCGGTGCTGGAACGATGGCGATTGCTCCAGGAGAGGTCTGGCGGTGGCGGCGTGCTTCGGGACTACATTGTCGGCCTTCTCCTGGGGTTCTGCGACGAAGCCGAGTTGCCGAAAAGGTTAGAGGCCTCGTAGAGATGGTCTCAGCGCGAGGAATCAGATGGAGGCTCACCAGGGAAGGAGAAAAGGACGGCGGCGGTAGTTGGCCGGAGAGGGAGAAGACGACAGCCGATCTCCTCGCTCGGGGCTTTGTAGTTCGATTCCTCTGGTCGGCGGGCTCCTGGAGGTGAGGCGACGCTGGTGGCGCAGTGGCCCAGCCGGCGATGCACCACAGCGGTCGGAACAGCTGCGACACCACGGCGGTGGTTCTGTACAGCAGAGAGCAGGGACGGCGGCGGCACGGCGTCTTCGGCCGACGAACCTAGGGCAACCAAGTATGAAAATGGAACGATCAGAAGGTTTAGATCACATTCCCGAGGCTTAGAAAGGATGGAGCTCACCGGATCTAACTTAGGCTCAACTGAACACCTTCGGTAGAGGAGCAGATAGGCTTGCCGGCGGTGATCTTTGGGGATTCTGTGGGTTTCTCCGGTGGGAACGTGAAGAGGATGAGAAGAAGCGATGGCTGGCGTGTTTTGAGGCGAAATGGCCGAGGTTTCCAATGGTTGAGCTCATCTCTATGCCTCTGTGTTGTGAGGGAGAGGAAGAACAGGGTGCTGGCACATGTGACATGCAACTGCTGAGCTGCTCTAGTTCCACAGTGGTCCAAGGTGGGTCCCACATGTAAGACAACCTTTTTCCACACTCTTGGCTAGGTTTAGTCTATGTTTTGTGGGTCCAAGTAGTGGAAACCTAGGAAAGAGAGAGGAGTATGGGTAGGAATGTTGGTGAAACACACTGTCCCATGCTGTAGTAAGGCTGACAAGTGGGCCAGGGTCTTGTGGGTCCCACTGGTCAGTGACTTGAGAGAGGAGAAACCTCTAGAGACTAAGTGTTGTGAGCTGTATGAACAGCTGTCTTGCATCTGTGATTCCAATAGGTTAATAAGGGATATAAATTATGGGAAAATTATTGGAGATAGAGAAAGATGTGTTTAACCTGCTGGCCAAATTTCGTGGTTAGAAGAGGTCTGGTTAATCTGTGGTGAAATTGCAAAGTAGGCATGCTGGTCCAGTTTTTCTGCAGTGTGATTTATGTCCCTAGGGCTTTGCTCCTATTATTTTATGTGACTTCTTTGGGAATTAAATTGAGCCAAAATTAATGGTGGTAGGGTTCTTGTTGACACACCTGCTGGTAGAATTTCACTACCTAATTAATCTTCATTTTTATTTGGTGAATTTTAGAAGCAAACCAATTTATTTCAGCTAGCTTCCTAGTTTTGCTGGTTTGAGGGATTTCATTGAAGCATTTATTGAAGTGATAAAATTATGTAAAATTTACAGTGGATTAATTAAGTGAGATAGTGCTTACAGGAATTTTTCCATGATTTTATGTGCAACCAAACATCTTTAGAAATTCCGTAGACTATACAAATACCTAGGTCAAGGGAAAGGACCCAAGCTGAAACTTGTTTGAATTTTTAAGGGGTCTGTAAAAATTATATTAATTCATGATAAATAAGCTAGTATTTGAATAAATTATTTCCCACATATGTTTTTGTTCAACTTGATGCACTTTTTGGTAATGTTTGGTTTTTGCCGATTAGGGTTTATTTATGGAGAGTTTAAAATATTGCACTTAAATTTTGCAAGAAGTGATAATACAACAATTTGAAATATGCACTCTAATGACAGTAGGGCATACACCAATTATCTGAGATTAAATCTAGTGGCTGTGACATTCCCCAATTTCTATGTCCCGAAAATATTCTCAATATTCCGAATATTCCAATTTCCAAATTCCAACAAAATATCCTCTATTTTTTAATTCCAAAATATTCCTATGTTTTGGATGTTTAATGCTTTCTCAAATATCCCTAATAACCCATGGTTGCCTAATTTTGATCTCCTTAAAATATTTCCCAATATTCTATTACCAGAATATTTCAATATTTGGAATACCCCAATATTTGATATGGTAATTCCTTTTATTTCTAAATTCTCCCTAAATTTCCAATTTCCAAAAAACCCCTTCCCCTTTCTTTTTTTCTCTTTTCCATTTCCCCTTCTTTTATTTTCCTTCCTTCCTTTTTCTTCATTTCTTTTCCACTTCCTTTTTCATCCATTCTTCTTCCCCTCCTCTTCTTCGCTCCTTCTTCCTTCTCTGCGCACCCGAAGCTCGAGCTCCTCCTCAGCTTGGCCCCGGTCTGCGCCTCTCTCCCTTCTTGGCCTCGGCCCTGGCCCGCCACCACCATCCCGGCTTGCCTCGGCCCACAACCGTGCCGCACTGCATGCACGCCGAAACCGCACTACAGATCCTGGAGCCACGCCACCAAAATCCCCGCCGCCTGTGCCCTAGCTCCAACCCTATAAATAGCTAGCCGCAGCCTCCCCATGCCCCAGGGCCCTAGCCTATCCGCCGCCTGCGCCATTCCGCCGCTCCCACTTTTCCAAGCCACTGCCGCTACCACTCGGTCCTCACGCCGCCGCTGCCGTTCGGCCACCGACGTTGTCGTCTTCGAGCACTGCACACCGCTGTTGAGTGCCGTGCCCTACTGAGACCGCTCGCCATCCTCTCCTCCCTCTCCGGCATCTTTGCCCCATCTCGGCATTGCCATCGCCTTAGTCGCCGTCGTCGTTGAATCGCCGCCGGCATTCCGCCCATCTCCTCGCCATCGCTCCACTCATCGTCTCATCGTCGACACACCCTCGGCTGCCGCGTCGCGCCATGGCGGCCGAGCTCAGCAGCTCGCCCCTCTGTGCTGCCGAATTGTGGGCCCCGGCATGCCCCCCTTTCTCTGTATGCCATGAGGGCCCGCCGGAGGTTGATACATGATGTGCAGTTTGATACATAGATGGGCAGTTTGATACATGATGTTTTGGAGGAAGAGGTTATGATGCATTGAGCCTTGGGTCGGTGTTGACCACTATCAGAACCCCGGCTCACCTTACGCTATGCAAACCCGGTTTTGTTTAAAGCTCTAGTCCACCAAGAGACAGTCGGTTGATTCCTGGACAAGGGATTAATGCACAAATTAGCTTTGGAAATTTCGGTGAATTTTCGAGCATGACAAGTGCCACAATCGTCAGGCTGCCATCACCGTCAACCACACTGCATTGCACGCTCCCTCCCCTCCAGAGCCACAACGCAACACGATCCGCAGCATCGGTGGGACTCGGCAGCAGTGCCCACCACGAGGATGGCTGGGAGTTGCCCCATCTCAGCCACCACCATTGCCTCACCTCAGCCACCACCACCCCCGTTCGTCGTGGCACACCTTCAATTCATGGGTGTCGCCGGCCAGGAAGCGTCCGATGCCGGACATGGCCGCGCTGTGTCACTAGTTAGGTGTGAAGACTCTAGACACCACGACCAGCAGCAGCAGTATCACAGCCCATGTCTCTCCTACCCATGCAAAATTACAGATTTTGTATGGCCTCAAAAATCCAGCCCAACAAGGCCCCGCCTCATCTGCCAATTTGTGAAGTACGTAATCCCGATATCTGAATATGCAAATTATGTACGTACAACGAGTGACTGAAAATCACATCAAGTTTTTAAAGAGAAATTCACATCAAGTTTGATTTTGCACAAACTTGTAAAATCAGAACAAAGTTACAAAAGAATAACACATAGCACGACCAATTAAAAAGGAAGCACTAAAGATACAAGTATTCACCATCCAAATTGAATTTTGCTCACACAACCCCACCCAAATTAATTGAAAGCGCTAGGAGCATGCATGTGGCACCTAGTAGTGGTGCTTGGGCATGCAGATTGCCGGCCTGAAGGCGAGCGGGCCGGTGGCATAGACGACGTAGTCGTAGCCCTCGCCGTGCCACCGCTTGCCCTTGTCACGGAGCTGCGCACCCTCAATGCCGAAGTTGATGTTGGTGGGCTCATTGCACTTGATGTCCGGCGACGCCAGAAGCCGCACGTAGCACGCCTTGCGTGGGTCACCCATGAAGAAGTCAGAGACTTTGGTCACGCCGAACTCTGCGAGGAAGTAGCCGCTCTCGTCGGCGATGGCCTTCTGACACTCCATGACGCGGTTCTTGGCGTCGTGGCATGTCACGGACACCTTTGCCCTGGGCAGCGGCTTCGCGCCGTTGAGGCTCCACGAGTCCCGGTGCAAGCAGCTCTGGCAGTACACCATGCCCTCCACCCTCACCAGCAGCTTGTCGCATTGTGCCGGTGGTGGCGTCGCCGGCGTCGGCGGGTTGTAGGACGCCTGCTGCGGTGGAGGCGGCGGTGGTGATGATGTGGTGTAGCCGTTGTCAGCGGTGACGCCGGTGGCCAAGAGGGACACGAGGACGACGAGAGGAAGGAAGGCAGCCATTGCTCGGAGCTTGATGCTCGACTTGGATGGTTGCCTGAAACTTTGGCTGTGTCAAAATGGAGAGAGGCTTGGGGTTTATATACTGCCGTTGGACTAGACTAAACGTGTGGACAAGTCGATGGAAACTAACTCTGTTGATTTTGGATTAAGATCACATTTTATTATATGTTATTCACTTCCATCTGTAAGGCATTTTGAAGAGAAGAAATCGCATGCACATAATCTGCCTGTTGGTGATTAGTTAGAGCCTCTAGACGATAAAGAATGTTCAGTAGGAAGATTTGCAGATTTGTTAGAGAACGTGCTGCCCTGTTTGTCCTCAACTGCACTGGAATAACAGGTTCTCCACACAGCCAGATGATTGCTGAGCTAATCAGTGTTTAGATGGTCTGCATGCAGCAGCTTTCCAGGATGTAGATACGTACTTGTCAGCCCTGGGAAGGCAATCAACACTCAATCTACAACTAGAACTCACACGAATTTGCACTGGAACGCGTGGACGAACACCTTGCGAATGCACTGTATCGTATCCAGCAAAAACAGAGCGAACACAGAGGAGACCGATCCTTTTGGTGCTGCTTACAACCTGTGCATCATTTCAGGTTTTCTTCTCCTTTTATTGAACAAAATTAACATCGTGGTTGAGGGGCCACGATTCCATGACGTGCACCTCGCTGGATTTCCAGCGAGAGCTCCACGACTCAACACACGACGCCACGACGCGCACGGCACGCACATAGAACGGCCGGCTCAACAGAATGCCGATTGAGAAGGGAAAAACAAACTAACTAATGCAGACTATAAACAAACTGAACAAGCACCGGATTAACCAAAACATATCAACAAACTCCCCATGATCCTGATGCTTGTGTTGTACCTCAACGACGCCAATCAAACCACGAAGCTCCTGGAAGTGAACACGGCTCAGCGGCTTCGTCAGGATATCAGCCAGCTGACCGCCCATTGGGACGAATTCAACCGTGATCTCTCTGCCCTCCACATGTTCCCGAATGTAGTGATACCGAGTATCAATGTGTTTGCTCCGATCATGAAGCACCAGGTTCTTGCACAGGGATAGAGCCGACTTGTTGTAGATCTTGATTTTGGCCGGCCTTGGCTCTCCGCATAGAACTTCTGCGAGCAACCGGCCAAGCCAAATTCCTTGGCAAGCCGCCGTGGTAGCAGCGATATACTCTGCCTTGCATGATGATAGAGCAACGACCTTCTGTTTTTGAGAATTCCAGCTCACCGGGCTCGGGCCAAGGAAGAACAAGGTCTTGTGGAGGCCATGGGCCCCGGATACCTCATGAGAAGCATTTGGACCACTCAGACATAGGATGGGTCTAACCTTGTAATTAAGGATATAATAGGACTCGGCGTACATAACCTTGTACGACAAGGAAAGGATACAGTCTTAGTCGGGAATGTTGTATTCCTAGAAGGAAATTCCTTGGTCGGAGTCCGACTAGGATTCCTACTCTGTAACCCTGTCCTCCGGTATATAAGGGGAGGCAGGGCACCCCCTGAGGGCATAGCGCAAATCTCACCAGAGAAACCTCAAAGGCAATACACCACAACTGGATGTAGGATATTACCTCATCTCGAGGGGCTGAACCAGTATAAATTGTTCATGTTTCTTTACAATCCATCAAGTTTAGGTTTCATGAGTAACCCCATATTATTATTGCCGATACAAAACATCGATAGTTGGCGCGCCAGGTAAGGGCATTGGCAAGATCATCTTCAACAAGCCTGACAGATCCACTCACTGGAGTCAACCGCATCAACTTCTCCTCTGGGAAAACAATCACCTTCGGGAGCCTCGACTTCATTGCTGACAAATTCGGTAACTTCACCCTGTCCGACTCGGACCTGATCCGATTGGCAGGGACCAAGCCAACTCCGCGCCGGTCGGCCCACGTAATGTTGCGGCAACCCTCGTGGACTTGCTGTGGCAATCTTCAACATGCCCGGGTTTCGGTGTTCCACTCGGACTCAGTCTTGAGCCGGCCGAGATCGGGCTAAGGAAGGAGGAGATCGTCAATCTCTCGTTCGGACTCAGCAAGGCCACGGATAACCACAATCAGCATTGGACGCTGCAGACCCGATCCCCTAGGGTTCAACTCAGATACAGCCTAGAGCCACTTGAGATTGGATCTAGGGAGGTCGAAGTCGTGATCACCCCCATCAACTACTCTGATTCTGACTCTAAGTCGGACAGCAGTTCAGCAAGCTTCTCTTCACCACGCGAAGTCTTCATGACGTTCAAAGGCTCTACTCCTACTCAGGAGGCACGCCGACTACGTGAGCAGCAAGAGTAGGAGGCCCGCCGATTACGAGAACAACAGGAGAAAGAAGCAAGACGCCTGCATGCCCGCAACGACGATCTGCGCAGGGCTGGGCGGACTGCTCAGTAACAAATCCTCCAAACTCGAGTCGGCGATCACGACGTCTTCGTTACGCCTCAGCAAAACGTTGTACCCGCTGCAACTCTACTAGACACTCTCCAGTTTGGGCCTGATCACCAGGCCACCCCGACCATAGCTAGGATAAAAGCCATGATCACCGCTGCTGCATGTCATCAGCACCAACAGTCGGGCGATACCCTCATACCGACCAACCGGTCGGCTTCTCCAATAGCAGTCTCATTCGCCTCGACACGACACCGAGTGGCCGGCTCCAGTCAGCCGCACACGGAGTCACGCCAGACGTCACTCGGCAACCCCAACCACGACCGGCGGCGACAAAACGACCGTTGGGACAACCAGGATCTCTGAGGCCGACTACAGCGTGACCTTCGGCGAGACATCAACGCATGGCGCCGTGAACGAGAGAAAGATGAGCAGCGCCGACTGGAAGACGAGAATGAGCGCTTCGGCCTCCACCATGAGTGGTTTCACCGTCACAGTCGGAGTCGGAGTCCTCATGCAAATGAAGGAGTACCAGCCTTCACCCAGGAGCTGCAACAGGTCGACTGGCCGTCAGGCTTTAAGCCGACTAGAATCAAGAAGTATGACAGGAAGACCAATCCCGAGTCCTGGTTCACAATCTACACTCTGGCAATCCGAGCAGCCGAAGGAGATCACAAAGCCATGGCTAACTACCTCCCAGTCGCTCTAGCAGACTCGGCGAGGACATGGCTAACAGGACTCCCAAAGAAATCAATCAGCTCCTAGGGAGAACTCCGGGAACGCTTTATCGTCAACTTCCAGGGAACTTATGAGAGGCCATCTTCTGAGCACGATCTCTATCAGTTGCACCAAAGGAAGAACGAGTCTTTACACGAGTTCATCAAGAGGTTTTCTGAGAAGCGAAATTCGAGCCCAATGATCAAGGACGAGGTCGTCATCACCGCCTTCCACAAGGGAGTCAAAGATACCCCGTTCATTGCCAAGTTTACTCGGAAACCCCCCTTCTGTCAAGGCTGTTTTTGATATGGCGAACAAGTACGCTGACTCGGCCGACGTGGTCGCTCAGGCTCTTGACAACAAAAAAGAGCCCTAGCAGAAGGACAAGAAAGACAACAACGGGCCAACACAAAACAAATCCGGCAGCCACAAGCGGAAGTCGAATAACGTGGTGGCCACCGTGGAGTGTACTTGGCCGCGACCCCTGAGGAATAACAAATACCAAAAAGTGATGAACGGGCCATGCCCCTTTCATCCAAAGGGCAAACATGCGGCTAAGGATTGCTTCATGCTTAAGAAGTTTACTTTCGAACAGGCTTCAATATCTGGCGCTGCTAAAGACAAGCCCGATTCGGGCACAACCGGCGATTACCAAGATCCCTAGGCTGAACTCAACCACATCTTTGGAGGGCCATCTGTATATGAGTCCAAGAGAAAGCAGAAGCTTACAGCACGTGAAATCAACTCGGTCTTTGCAGCAGACACCCCCCAATACCTGTGCTGGTCAGAAACGCCAATCACGTTTGACCGAGCAGATCATCCCGATCGGGTCACTCATCCAGGACGCTATCCACTCGTCCTGGACCCGGTCGTCAGGAGCATCAAATTGAAGAAGGTTCTCATTGACAGAGGCAGCGCTCTCAACATTCTTTTCGCGAAGATGCTGGACGAGATGAAGATCCCTCATTCAGAGCTACAGCCGAGTACAATGCCATTCCATGGGGTAATCCCTGGCCTATCTTCTACCCCACTCGGACGGATAACTCTGCCAGTTACTTTTGGCACGCGGGATAATTTTTGCACTGAGAATATCTGCTTCGAGATTGCTGACTTCGAGACAGCGTATCATGCTATACTCGGACGGCCGGCACTAGCCAAGTTTATGGTAGTGCCACATTATACCTACATGATGCTCAAGATGCCAGGGCCGGCCAGAGTTCTATCCCTTCACAGCGATGTCAAGCAAGCCTTCACCTGCGACAAGGAGAGTTGCGAGCTGGCTCAATCTCAAAAAGCGGCAGTCGAGCGCAACGGCATTCGGCTATCTGCTACAATTCCTTGTGAGGACGATCAGGTTCTGGCCAAAAAAGTAGCTAAGTTGGGAATTTTAGCGGATTCTGAAACCAAGAAGATCCCCCTGGACCCTTCCGACCCCTCCAAAATTGCTCTAGTTGGGACCGGACTCGACCCCAAATAGGAAGACACGCTCGTCACCTTCCTCCAGGCGAACAGGGACATATTTGCTTGGAAACCTTTCGACATGCCTGGTGTACCAAGGGAGGTGATCGAACATGCCCTCAACGTCAAGCCCGACGCCAAGCCAATCAAACAACGGCTACGGCGCTTCGCACAAGACCGCAAAGATGCTATTCGGGAGGAGATAACCAAACTCCTTACAGCCGGGTCAATCAAAGAGGTCTACCACTCGGATTGGTTGGCAAACCCAGTCCTAGTCCGGAAGAAGAATGGTAAATGGCGCATGTGCATCAACTACACTGACTTAAACAAAGTGTGCCCCAAAGATCCATTTGGTCTACCCAGAATAGATCAGGTGGTGGATTCAATTGCGGGGTGCGAACTTCTCAGCTTTCTCGACTGTTACTCGGGATACCACCAAATCAGCTTGAAGGAGGAAGACTGCCTGAAGACTTCTTTTATCACACCGTTTGGAGCATACTGCTACATCACTATGCCATTCGGGTTGAAAAACACTAGAGAGACGTATCAACGAGCAATTCAGCGGTGTCTATACACTCAACTCGGGTGCAATGTGGAAGCATATGTCGATGACGTGGTAATCAAGACAAAATCCAGGGAAGACTTCATCGCTGACTTGGAGGAAACTTTTCAAAGCCTTCGGAGGTTCAAGATGAAGTTGAATCTAGAAAAGTGCGCTTTCAATGTACCGTCCGAAAATTACTCAGCTTCATCATATCACATTGAGGCATCGAGGCCAATCTAGAGAAAATCAACACTATCATGAACATGGCACCCCCAACTAGCCAGAAGGATATCCAAAAGCTGACAGGGTGCATGGCGACACTCCGCCGATTCATCTCCCGACTTGGTGAACGGGGCATGCCCTTCTTTAAACTACTGAAGAAAGTGGACAATTTTCAATGGACACCCGAAGCCCAGCAGGCCTTCGAAAACTTCAAAAGATTTCTCACTTCACCACCAGTGTTGGCGTCACCTATGCCCCAGGAACCACTAATGTTATACTTGGCGGCAACCACTCAGGTAGTCAGTACGGTGTTGGTAGTCGAGAGATCAGAGCCAGGTCATATACAGAAAATTCAACAGCCAGTCTATTTCGTCAGCGAGGTCCTAGCCAACTCCAAGATGAAGTATCCTCAAGTCTAGAAGCTGTTATATGGCCTACTCATTACTGTCCGGAAGTTGGTGCACTATTTTTAGTCGCATCAAGTCACTGTAGTCACATCATATCCACTCGGGGACGTCCTACACAATCACGAGGCCACTGGCTGAATCGCCAAATGGGCACTTGAGTTAATGGCGTTTGACATCATTTTCCAACCACGGACAGCAATCAAATCTCAAGCTCTAGCCGACTTTGTGGCCGAGTGGACAGAAGTTCAGATGACTACAAACACGGACAAGCCAGAGTACTAGACGATGTACTTCAACAGATCTTTACGGATCGGCGACGCGGGGGCTGGCGTTGTGTTGACGTCACCCACTGGCGAAAAACTCAAGTATGTCCTCCAGATTCACTTTCCGGCTTCCCACAATGTTGCCGAGTACAAGGCACTTATCCACGGGCTCCGCATCGCCATATCACTAGGCATCCGTCGACTGGTTGCGCGTGGGGATTCTCAACTCGTGGTCAGCCAAGTCATGAAAGACTGGACGTGTCTCGACAACACTATGGCGTCATATTGTCAGGAGGTCAGAAAACTGGAAAACAAGTTCGACGGGCTAGAGATAACTCATGTATTACGACAATACAACGAGGCAGTAGAAAAATTGGCCAACATGGGATCCAAACAATAAGTGGTCCCGACTGAGATTTTTGTTGAACAACTACTGGAGCCATCAGCCAAGAAAAAACCAGTGCTTGAACAGTCGGGGGCTGAACCTACCCCGTCAACAAATAAAGTACTAATCATCTCTCAAGATTGGCGGACTCTAGTTCTCAAATTCCTCTTGGACGACAAACTCCCAGAAGAACGCAATGAAGCCGAACGGATCAAGCGTCGAAGCAAATGTTTCATTGTAGTCGGACAAGACCTATACCGCAGAAGCGCATCCGAGGTCCTCATGCACTACGTCACACCCGAGGAGGGCAAGCAGATTCTGCAATCGATCCACTCGGGTATCTATGGCAACCATGCCGCATCCAGGACGATAGTCGAAAAGGCTTACAGGTAGGGTTTTTTCTGGTCGACTACAGTAACAGACGCTAAAGATATAGTTCGCACATGCGAAGGGTGCCAATTCTATGCAAGGTCAACACGTCTTCCAGCTCAAGAACCTCAAACAATTCCACTCTCTTGCCTCTTTGCAGTTTGGGGACTTGACATGGTCGGGCCGCTCAAAAATGTGCCAGGAGGGTTCACACACTTGTTCGTCATAGTGGATAAATTCACAAAGTGGATTGAGGCAAAACCCATTGCTACCATAACAGCGGCACGAGCAAAGGACTTCATCATGAGTATTTTATACCGATTAGGGGTTCCTAACCGCATCATAACGAACAATGGTACTCAGTTCACAAGTGGCGTATTTCAAGATTTCTGTGACAATTTTGGCATCAAGATCTGTTATGCTTCTGTGGCACACCCACGAAGTAATGGACAGGTCGAGCATGCCAATGGCATGGTCTTACAAGGTATCAAGGCTAGGGTGTTCGACCGATTACAACCATATGCAAGACGGTGGGTACAAGAACTCCCATCCGTTCTATGGTCTCTAAGAACTTCGGTTAGTCGGGCAATAGGGCAATCCCCTTTCTTCCTAGTCTATGGTGATAAGGCTATGTTACCAACCGAGTTGGAGTTCAGCTCTCCGCGAGTTCGGGCCCACTCAGAAGACGAATCAAACAAAACCCGATTGGTCAAACTTGATCAGTTGGAAGAAGCGAGGGATATCGCAACTATCCAGTCGGCAAGGTATCTTCAAGGCCTACGTCATTATCACAGTCGAAATGTCCGTGGCCGTGTCTTTTTGGTGGGAGATCTCGTCTTGAGAAAAATACAAACCACCAAAGATAGGCATAAACTATCCCCACTGTGGGAAGGGCCGTTCATTATCGCTGAGGTGACACGTCCGGGTGCCTACCGATTGAAGACGACGGTGCCCTCATCAGCAACTCATGGAATATAGAACAGCTACATCCTTTCTATACCTGAATTTTGTATTCCCTATTTATATGTACAAAGTTTTTTCTCTGACTCACTACATCACTTGTTTCAACCGAGTAGTGAGTCGAGGGCTGCATGTATTATGTCTTGTTAATAAAATACGAGCTTGTTTTGTTTTAGTCGTGAAGTTTGACAATGATTATGTTATCCTTGCCCAAGTATAGCTTTTAGAAGTGAACGTTCTTTCTTAAGTTCCTATTGATCTACTTGGCATAGACTACATAGTCGGGTGATGCTAATGACAACTAAGATTAAGCAAGTACTCGGCAACATTTTACAAGATATATACATGCTTTCACCAAAAGTTATATATACACCAATAATAGCTTGGTTTCTAATACCCAGGTCTCTTGCAATCGCCTCTGTAGTTGGTCTCGCCTGGCTGATCAACTCCAGTGCTTCTTCGGGTGTTGTCTCTTTGGCAAAACCTTCACCAATGGCCTCGATATCTACCCTAGGGTAGATCGATTTGGTCATAGCGAGGGTTTGGGCAACACCAACAGCGACACGCTCATCCAAGAACTTTTTTAAGATGCTCGGGGCTTCGCTAAGGTGTGCCTGCACCTGGGAGATTGTACTGGAGCTGGTCCCAGCATGGTGAGGCTCTATAATGTCAAGGAGCCCTTTCACGGATTCGACAAGAATTTCCCGTGACTCCTTAACAACCTTGATCTCCTCTACAAAGGCGTTGAATTGGGTCTGGGCATTAGCTTTCGAAGCTGTTCAGATTCATCGACAAGCATACTTGTTAGCCAAACAATGCAGTTGGAGTAACAAGAAGACATGTTAAGGTTATTGTCAGGAAGGAGGCTTACTTGCATAGTCGTCCTCCACTTTGGCTTTGGACTTCTCCAGTTCGGCCTTGGCCTTTTCAGCTTCTTTTAGCTTAATTTCTTGTTGTTTAGGGTTTAATTTCTTCTCCTCTGCTTGGGTTTTCAACTCAGTTTCGAGGGCTGCAAATCAGAATAGTAAAGAACTCGAGATTGTAGTCAGAACTCAACAAGGCAGTCGGGAATCAACAAAGCTGGAGAGATATACTCGGGATTTACTCGGGAGGATAATACAGAAGACTTACTTCTGATCTTCTTGGCTAGAGTCCACTTTTCTTCCCTGAGCTGATCCATTGCTCCCTTTAGCCAAATTTCCTTCTCTTAGCTAGTCCGTTCTAGATTGTCCTTGGCAGCCTGGAGCTGCCCCAGTCGTTGAAGATGGGGGGCGAGCTGGCTTAAGACCTTATTCACTTTCTCTGAGCAGTCGACAATCTTTTGCTCAGAGCAAAACAGAGCAAAACAGAGTCAAATGATGGAATACCAGACTAAGGAGAACCGTCAAGGGCTCAATATGGCAAGATTTGCTACACACCTGAACTCCCCTGGACGTGGAGATTGCAGCACAAAGAAGAACTTCATGCTCCCTTGCCGCGGCTTGTTCATCATGCTCATAGCTCTCCACAACTCCCTCAGGGGATACCCAATGGTACGTTCTCGAGAAGTCACGAGGAGGGGCTTCAAGCCAGGGGATGTCAACTTCATCAGAAGACGACGACGATATGAGTGGCGATGGGGTCCTGGCCCTGGACTCAGTGGCTGCTGGGGCTTCAGTGATTCGCTCAGGGGCTGGAGCAGCGGCTTCAGCACTCCCCATTTGCTCAGCCGACACTATTGGTCCTGCTGTTAGCACTGGTTCAGCCTCTACAGCTGGGGCAGCCTCTGGCTTGACAGACGAGCTTGTTGGTGCTGGCTCGGCTGGGGATGGCTCGGTAACTGGAGCAGTTGGCGTGGTCCCCTTGGGATCAATGTTAACTCGCTTCTTGCACAATAAGTCAAGTATCAAGATACTATCACATCATTCAAGACTCCTGGAAGATTGAAGATCGCTTACCTCTTGGAAATCTTGAACCTCCACGAGGGAGCTCCAGAAGATATTGGTGGTGGAGAGCTGCTGGCTATCGGGCCAGTCAGCGCGGCAGTCAGCGGTGGCGCTTTACCTCCAATCAGTCCTGTTTCTGGTGCAGCCGACTAGGGCGTCGAGCTACTCGGCGGCGCTGCCCTTGGGCTCGATGTTGTTGATCTTGTACTAGGTGGTGTCGGTCTTGAGCTCGATGTTGTTGGCCTCAGACTCAAAGGAGAAGGCCTCGGGCTTGGCGGCCTAGGGGCTAAACTAGCGGGGTCCTTGATTTTTAGGCTCCCCATTGCTGCACTTGGCTTGCTTGTCCTCTTCTTGCTCGGATCCTCAATGGGTTTCTTCCCAGCTCTCTTAGAGCTGGGCTGACCAGCAGAAGGACTAGCCGGCCTCTTCTTCGTTTTGGTGGCCGACAAGGTTTGGGAGTCATTGTCAAATTCCTCACAATCCTGCAAATGTTTCAACAACATACATCATACATTGGAGGATGATTCCAGACAAATGTCCCCAGATATTCATCACAAATGAATAGCAATACCAAATCAGCTTTTTAAGATTACCTGTGGCCGAGGCCTTTTCTGGCTGTAAGCTATAGTGGCGCGCTCGGCATCTTCAGTTTCCACAACCCCGTTGACAAAAAAAGCCAAGCAAGGTGTCAATCACCTTGTTCGCATCAGTCAAGTCCAGGTATTCTCGGCTGGGATCATTCTTGCCCTGGTAATCTCAGCAGAAATGGCTTCTCAGCTTCAATGGCCTGGTGCGGCGGTTCAGGAAACACCTTGCCACCCAGGGACCAGTTAATCCTGAGCTCTTTAGTTGATCGATCTTCTCTATCAGTTGGTACACTTGGCCCATCTCTTCGTAGCTTGGCACGGAAGACCAGCTGGGCAGGACCACCAGAGAAGAGCCAGTGAAAGGGGGCAGAAAAGGTTCGAGATCAGAACAATAGAACCATTCTCTATGCCAGCCCTTGAGAGAGGTTTTCAAAGGAATAGAAAGATAGATCTTTTCCATTTTGTTCCTGAGTTGGAGACTAGCTTCCCCAATCACTTGGACTTTGTTTTTGGACGACTGGGGCTTGATGTGGAATAAATACCAAAAAAGGTTGAAATGGGGCTTGACCCCCAGAAAACATTCACACAATGTGGCGAAGATGGAGATTTGTAGAATGGAGTTGGGGTTTAGATTCACCAACTCTAGTGGATAGAAGGATAAAAGTTGGCGGAAGAAATCCGAAGAGGGAATGGCGAGACCACGATGGAAAAAAGAGGTGAAGGCAACAATCTCACCAGATCGGGGCGCCAGCATAGATTCCCCTTCGGCGGTGCGCCAATGGATGACTTCTTGACGCTGCAGCATCAGTTGCTTCTCTAAATACTTCAGCTTCATCAAGCCGCAATCTGAAATTGGCCAAGCCTCCGCGGACATCTCCGGGATCTCAAGCAAAGCTCTTGGCATTGTTGGGAGTGAGAAGATTTGGGGGAAATGCTTGTGGAGGCTTGGGATGGATGCGGCGGAGCAGAATCACTCGAGTTTTGCGCGGGAGACAGCGGCTATGGCAAACCCTAGCAAGACAAAGTGACAAGTTTCGGCGCGGAAGTTGGAAGGTGAAACGATTAGCGGATTGGAGAAGATGAGGGAATCTTTTCTCTCTCCCCGCTTTTATAGAGCCTGTGCTGATAAGTGGACTTGGGCCGGCTAATTCGGTACTGGGCCATAAGATATGAGTTTCTAAATGGCATGCTCTGTAGAGCCGACTGCTGGCTGTGTTAAAATCACAGTACATATGCTGTTCACAGAAACTGATTAAGTAATCGGATATGCTTCATGAAAGCCTAATTGCTGGACACACGTGTTCAGATATCTGCATTATTTACCAGGTATTGAAGATACATCCTCACAAGGATCGACAACTGGTCTCCATTAAAATTAGAGATGCAGGTATCTCTCAAGTACACCTGAGCACACATTGGGTTAAAATCTAAGAAGTGGTACTCGGCTTACATGCTTAGCCAACAATTGCCCTGAGCAAAAATTATTCCAGCTGACATGATGTTGAAGAGTCTACATACCGTGTAGTATACTACTCGGGAAAGACTACAAGGTTAAAGATCTTTGACTTTATGTTTAATTGTTTCACAATTAAGCACAAAGTTGAGGGCTACACCTAATCGGTGCACACTATTCATATTTTTCTATGAAGCCCTTCATAGCCTCGTTGCTAGCTGACTTGAAGCAGAACTCGGGAGAAGAAGCACTCGGACAAAGAGTACTTGGGAGCAATGCACTCAGGAATTCTTCACCGTGGAGGATGAGCACTCGGCATCAGTTGTGACTCAACTATGAAGGTCTTCGGGGCTGCTGTGGAGGCCATGGGCCCCTGGTACCTCATGAGAAGCATTTGGGCCACTCAGACAGCGGATGGGCCTAACCTTGTAATTAGGGATACAATAGGACTCGGCATACATAACCTTGTACGACAAGGAAAGGATACAGTCCTAGTCAGGAATGTTGTATTCCTAGAAGGAAATCTCTTGGTCGGAGTCCGACTAGAATTCCTACTCTGTAACCCTATCCCCCGGTATATAAGGGGAGGCAAGGCACCCCCTGAGGGCATAGCGCAAATCTCACCAGAGAAACCTCAAAGGCAATACACCACAACTAGATGTAGGGTATTACCTCATCTCGAGGGCCTAAACCAGTATAAATTGTTCGTGTTCCTTTGCAATCCATCAAGTTTAGGTTTCACGAGTAGCCCCATATTATTATTGCCGATACAAAACATCGACAGGTCCCGGTGGTGTTTTTCCGGTCATCAACATTGCCTGCCATGTCGTTGTCACTGTATCCGTGGAGCACCGACTGCCCCTAGTGTCTCCTCGTGAAGTGATAGCCCAGGTTCATGGTGCCAGCGATATACCTCAGCACTCGTGACCGCGGCGAGGTGATCTTCTCGTGGTTCCTCCATGAAACGACTCACATAATCCACCGCGTAGGCGAGGTCAGGGCGTGTATTCACCAGGTAGCAAAGGCTGCCGACGAGGCTCCTGTACCGAGTGGCATCAGCGGTGGCGGCGGTGCTCTTCTTGCTCAGTTTCAGCTTGGACTCCATCGGAACCAAGCTGGGGTTGCAGTCCCCCATAACACCCATGTCGAGCACCATGCGAGCATATGAACTTTGGCTTATCGTGATGCCGCCAACATCCTGTTGCACCTCGATCCCCATGTAATAGGAGAGGCGCCCTAGGTCTGCCATCTTGAACATAGAATGCATCTCGGTCTTGAAGCTCTGGATGGATTTCGCCGATGTTCCCGAGATGATCAAATCGTCAACATATACTCCGATGATCAGGCCGTCTTCCTTGTTATGGCGAATGTAGACGGGGTGTTCTGAGCTGCTTCTCTTGAAGCCTATGCTGGATAGCCTCTCGTCAAGCTTCGAGTTCCAGGCTTGCGGTGCTTGCCACAGGCCATAAAGTGCCTTGCACAAACGATAGACTTTGTGCTCGACGCTGGCTAGGATGAATCTCGGTGGCTGAGAGACATAGACTTCCTCCACCAGGTCGCCGTTCAGGAATGCCATCTTAACATCCATGTGGTGCACCTCCCACCCCTCTACAGCCACCACCGCAAGGAGCAGGCGTACTGACTCCATGCGCGCGACAGGGGCGAAGACCTCCTCGAAGTCGATTCCCTACCGTTGCACGTATCCCTTCGCCACTAAGCGAGCCTTGTGGCGGACAATTTCACCGTATTCATCACGCTTCACCTTGAAGACCCATTTTAGCCCGATCGCACGGTGCCCAGCCGGGAGCATGGCAAGCTCCCAGGTTTGGTTGTCCTCAATGGATTTGATTTCCTCCACCATTGCCTTCCTCCACACCTCGTCCTGCTCGGCTTCCTTGAAATTGGCAGGCTCAGATGCGGTAGTGAGTAGCAGCTCTCCCCCGTCAAGCTCGCGTGCGGCAAGCCCGGGAGCGGCAACCTTGCTGAGTACATTGTCGAGGGTGTGGAAGTGGAGTGGTGCGTCTTCTTCGTGATCCACATCAAGCATTTCCTCCAGGTTTGAGCCAGAGGAAACAAACTCCACCAGCGGCTCCATTCCAGGAGCAGGCGCCAGCGACGGGGCACGAGTTGGGGTGGTGAGCGGTGTCAGAGTGCGCGGTGTGAGTGGGGGCGTGGTCTCGATGTTGCTCCGTGCCCCTTCACCCCCAGATGTGGCTTCCATAGGTATCATCGTCGTGGACGCAGCACCAACTCCTGGCATGGACATGTACTCCACTATGAAAGCATCATCCAGTATGGTCATACCTTGGGCGTCTTGCTTGCTCCAGTTCCACTGAGCAGATTCATGGAAGACGACGTCACGCATGATGTGCACTCGCCGCGACACCGGGTCAAACACCCGATATGCTTTGGATCTAGCTTCGTAGTCGACGAAGATCATTGGCGAGCTGCGGTCGTCCAGCTTCTTTAGGTGTGGCCTTGTCATCTTGACGTGTGCCACGCACCCGAAGGTGCATAGGAAGTGCACTGCGGGTTTCTTCCCATGCCATGCCTCGTACGGGGTCATGCCATTGACGCCGCGCGTTGGAGCATGGTTGAGGAGGAAGACGGCTGTAGACACCGCCTCCCCCCAAAATTCGCCTGGTAAATTCTTTGATTTCAGCATCGATCTTGCTATGGCCACCACCGTTTGGTTGCGGCGTTCCACAACCCCGTTTTGCTAGGGCAAGTAGGGGGTCGTGAGCTGCTGCTAAACTCCCTGCTCAGGACCTTGAGTCATTGCCCAGACTCGACCTCGGCAGCCACCTTGAAGAGTTTGATTGCCACGGCCGCCTGGTCCTTCGACGCGAGCAGAGTGAGCCACATGAAGTGACTTTTGTCGTCGACGAGCAATAGGAAGAACTTATTGCTACTCGGTGTAGTGGGTGCAATGGGGCCACAAATGTCGCCATGGACTAGGTCAAGGATGTTGGTGGTGTGACCAAGTGCTTGTAAAGGGAAGGGGGCACGTCTCTGCTTGCCGGCCAGGCAACCATCGCATACCTGGTCCATTTGTTCAAGGACAGGGAGACTGCGCACCATGCCGTCGTGCCCGAGTTGCCTTAATGCTTGGAAGTTCAGGTGGCCATAGCACGCATGCCAGTGCCATGAGGCCTCATCTCCTTTCGCTACTAGGCACACCGGCCGAGCGACGTCGAGGCGAATGGTGTAGAGGCAGTTGGGAAAGCGGCGAACTCTCACCAGTAGCCATCGTCGTTGATCCAAGATGCGCAACAGTCCGTGGTGGATGAGCACCTTGAGCCCGTTCTCATCAAGCTGGCCTAGGCTCACAATATTTGCATTGAGGTGTGGGATCAGGTAGACCCCGATGAGTGCATGGTGTTCGCCGGACTTGCAAGCGAGTAGGACAGTGCCGCGTCCCTCAATTGCCACCACGGAGCCATCTCCAAACTTCACCGTGCCCCGGACACCGGTGTCGAACTCGGTGAAGATGTTGCGATTACTAGTCATGTGATTTGTGGCTCCGGTGTCGAGGTACCAGAGGTCCTTGTTGCGCTCGTCATCATGATCGAGCTGAGCGAACACCTTGGCTTCGACCAGCTCTACCGGCGGTGTCGGTGGCGTTGTCCTGTCTGGAGTGGGCTGAGGTTCAATTAACGACGCAGACGACGAGTATGAGGTTTGTACCTGGTTAGTGGAGGGAAATAGTTGTATTGAGCCAACTCGGGCTAGCAATAGGGTGCCCTCTTCCTCATCCTCCTGTACCAGGTGTGCCTCATCGGGTTTCTTGGGCTTGCTGCGGCAATCCCAGGCCCAATGGCCTACCTTTCCACAGTTGCGGCAGGTGTCCCTGCTACGAGTTGCATCCCGAGCTATTTCCTTGCCATCGGTCTTGGCCTGTCGATGGTGCCCCCCATGACGGCGCTGCTCAGAGTGCGTAGTCGTCGAGGACTGGCCGTCTCCCTGTGCTCGCTCCTTCTGGTGAGCAAGCCATTGTTCTTCCGTCAGCATAAGCTTGCCACTTGCGCCCTTGCCGCCCTTCTTAGGAAGTCGATCCTCGACGATTCGCAACCACCCTGTCACGTCTTCCACGGACAGGCTCGAAAGATCCAGCAAGGTTTCAATCGAGGCAGCCATCTGCTCGAATTTCTCGGGCACGACCCGAAGCATTTTTGCAGCCACCTTGTGTGATGGCTCCGGGTCACCGAGACCTGTGAGCTGAGTGGCCGATAGTCTCGTATTCACGACGCAGCTGCTGTACCTTGGCCGCCCGCATGCGATTAGCCCCAATGCGCATGGTGGCTATCGCCTCCCACGTTGCCTAGGCCAATGGCTTGACCGCGATCGTCGAGATCATCTCCGTTGGGACGGCTAGAAGGATTGCTTTGAGAGCCATCCAATCCTCCTAGAACGTGCCGTCACCGGTATCCACCATGTCCCACTTACACGAAGTGCTATGGTTGGAGGGACAAGGTCTTATAAGTTGGTTCAACTCTTGCTCAACTAGCAAGGTTTAACGCATGTCCGTAAGTCTAGTGTTGGTGCCATATGCCATGCCATGTGCCTTACACAGAGCCCACATGTGTCATGCGCCATATGCCCACACACTAACCCTACGCGCAACCGTGAGGGTCGGCTCTGATACCATTTGTAATGGCCTGCCCTCCAGAACCGCGCAGCCCAGCCCATCGACTGGTGGGCCCATTTACACATAGCACCCTACTTATACTTTCGTCATCGCTTCGTGTAAAAGGGTTAACCTGGAAATGCTATGGTTGGAGGGACAAGGTCTTATAAGTTGGTTCAACTCTTGCTCAACTAGTAAGGTGGTATTAATCAAGTGCATATAACACTCATGGGCCACATAGACCAGATTCTAATTGGGCCAAGATGTCGCAGTAGGGTAGTTCGCCGCCCCTCCGACCTCCTTGATTACTCATTGTATAGGGGCCTCACGGCCGCCGCCATCGCGGCGCCACCCCCGACGCGCCAAGGGTGAAGGCGAACGCCAGTGGCGCCACTACGGCGGTGGCATTTGCGAAGCTCACTGGGCAAGTCCTAGGTCCGACATAGCTCTGATACCACTTGTCAGCCCTGGGAAGGCAATCAACACTCAATCTACAACTAGAACTCACACGAATTTGCACTGGAACGTTTGGACGAACACCTTGCAAATGCACTGTATCGTATCCGGCAAAAACAGAGCGAACACAGAGGAGACCAATCCTTTTGGTGCTGCTTACAACTTGCACAGCTTTTCGGGTTTTCTTCTCCTTTTATTGAACAGAATTAACATCGTGGTTGAGGGGCCACGATCCCATGACGCGCACCTCGCTAGATTTCCAGCGAGAGCTCCACGACTCAACACACAACGCCACGACGAGCACGGCGCGCACACAGAACGGCCGGCTCAACAGAATGCCGATTGAGAAGGGAAAAACAAACTAACTAATGCAGACTAAAAACAAACTGAACAAGCACCGGATTAACCGAAACATATCAACAGTACTCACGTGAGCCTACAGGTTATTATCTTTAATTTAGTGATTAGCGGCCGGATTACATGGATGCGACATGCTGGGCTCTGCCGCCGTAAATTCTGCTGTCGCCGGGCTGCGCCGCCACCAATTTTGACACCGCAACACTGAGATGAACCCTGGCCAACATCTGCTCGTCGCCGTGGATCATCGGAAGGCTGTCGCAGCCATGACCCTGAAGGACTCCGCCGCCAAATCCTCGCCGCCGGTCTCTCCTCGTCGTTGACCGCCATTGTTTTCGTGCCGGTAAGCTTCACCATCTCCTCTCTCTCTCTCTCCTGGTGCTCTCGCTTCCTGCCGCTGCCCCGTCTCCGGTGTGGTCGAGCCGGTGTGGCTGCCTCGTTAGCAGCTAAGTCAGCGGCACCTTGCTCCTCTGTCTCGCATGGCTGCTTGCGAGGATAGATCTGGCCAGAGCCAATCTGTGCTGCCCGATCACCTTTGATCTAACCTAAGCCGTCGGATGTCCTTGAGTTGATCTCGGCCGTCTGATCAATCTCGATAATTCCTGGCTGTTCCACTCCTTTGACTCAAATCTAGCTATCTGATCTTGTTCCAAATAAATCTGAGCGGTCCATCTACCGTGAGCTACCTCTGTGAACTTGGTCTATGGTAGACCGAGCCCCTCCATTCTATGACATGTCGGTCCCATATGAACTCGGCCATATTCTCTCTCAGGGCTGACGTCATAATCCCTTCTCTAATAAAAAATAAATAATAATGATGCAGTAAATCTGTTTAATCCTTTCAAATAGGCTTTAATTGGATTAAATGTTGTAAAATTCATAACTAATTCATACGAACTCGGAATGCGGCTGTTGAAGTCTCAAAATTTATCTAAAGTCTAGATCTACATGTTTGTTTACTTTTTATGTACTGTTTATTTAGTTTTTATAGGGGTTTTTTCTCATTTTGCGTATAAGGTGTAGTTTTTAGTCGTTTTGGAGGGTCGCGAGTTCGAGAAAAGAGTTTCATTAGACTTTTTTGAAGGAGTAGGCAAGTCACACAACAATCCCCTCGAGCATATTGATCCTAACTGTGAAAACTATTTTGTTTTAACATTATTGCATGCATTTTTGAATGTCACATTATTATTGGATAATTATATCCCTGTATCCTTTGATTATGGCCATGATTGCTTTTGTTACCTTTACCTTGTCACCATCTAGCCGAAGAAGTCGAAGAGGCTCTCAGATTATCTTCACAAAGCCTAAGCTACACCCGCAAGACTAGTTCCACCCATTTAGTTTAGCCGCGTGCATTAGCTTGCTTGTTAGTGTGCTGGTGCTTGCTCCTTTGGTGTGTGTGGGTAGTGTATGGCGTATGCCAGATGGTGATATGGCTATACTAGTTTGGTAGTGTAATAATTAATACTCTATTTATTACAGCTCAGTAACAATGTGAATATTTAGTAAAGAGTTACCCCTTTCTCTCTCTTTTGCTCTATAGCCTCTCACTTCATTTATCTCGTCACCATAGATGAGTAGTTTGATTCCTGTTGTTTTTGGAGGAAGAAGTTATGATGGATTCATCCTTGGGTTAGTGTTGAATAACCACGTCCCACTCAGGGTCGTTCCACCGGTTGGGTACGCTGATGAAGCAGAAGAAGACCAGGAAGAGTCTGAAGCCAGTTCGCCTTCAGAGAAGACCAAAGATAGTGGAGCCCATATCCATTCGGAGGTAGAATGGGGTGATACACAAGAGGACGAAGAGGAGGAGCCTGACTACAACTTTGATGCAAGAAGAAGCCTTTCGCCCCGTTAAGCTATACCCTAGTCGAGTTCACCTTAGAGCGTTGTGTTAGCAGTTGTGTTGCTTAAGTGTTGTTTGTGAGTGTCGGGTCTTAGGTAGCAGCTTATGTCAGAGGGTGGTCATGTAACTGCTTAAGTTAGGAGTTCTATGCTGGTGTGGTGTGAGTCTCAAACAACATAAATGTTCAATTATTTTGTTCAGATCAATATAAGTTGGAATTTAAATAATATGTAATTATCCTAAGGGCCCCTTTCCTTTTCTCATCTTGGTGTTGTCCCTACAGATGGTGAACACTCGCAATGGCGCTAACTAGGAGGCCAACAGTGGAGCAAACAACAACCGAGGAAGTGTTCCCAACGGACCGCCGCCCCTCGGAGATAATCCTACCATCGCTCAAGTCTTAGCTCATCAGACCCAGCTCATGAACCTGATGATGCAACAGATGCAGAATCAACTCAACCAAGGGAATAACAATAACGTGAATGCAGCCCCACCTTAGAATAAGCTGGTGGAATTTCTTCATGTCAGACCACGTACTTTCTCTAGCACTACTAACCCCGTGGAGGCGGGTAATTGGTTGCATGCTATAGAGAAGAAGCACAGACCAAGAGAAGGTCTCATTTGCTTTGTATCAACTCCATGGCCCTACGGCAGAGTGGTGGGACCACTTTCGTCTCAACAGGGCTGAAGGACAGCCAATTACGTGGCTTGAATTTACTACTGCATTTAAGAAGACTCACATACCTGTAGGAGTAGCGGCTCTCAAGAAGAGAGAGTTCAAAGCTCTTAAGCAAGGGAATCGCTCCGTCACAGAGTTCCTGCCCGAGTTTAACCGTCTAGCTCATTATGCCCCGAAGGATGTGAGGACTGATGAAGAACATCAAGAAAAGTTCCTGGAAGGACTGAACGATGAAATGTCAGTCTAGTTGATTTCTGGAGATTATTCTGATTTCCAGAAATTGGTTGACAAAGCTATCCGACAGGAAGACAAGCACAATAGAATGGAGCAACGGAAGTGCATGATTGCTAGTTTCAAGACTCAGCAAGGGAGTAATCAGAGGCTGCGTGTGGCAGTAGGACAGTAGGCAGTCTCACAGGGAGGACCTTCTTCCTCAGCTCGTCCGCCACGTCAGTTCTACATCAATAACATTGTCAGTGGAAACAACAACCGCAACCCTATTGTACGCGCTGCTACTGCTCCAGCTCAGAACCAGCAACTCAAGAAGGAACAAGGAGGCAAGGTTTTGGTGTGCTACAATTGCAACAAACTGGGGCATTTCTTAAATCAATGCACGAAGCCCAAGCGTCAGCGACCTAGGCCAGTAGTGCCAGGACAGAGCAACGCCAATTTGCCCAAGACCCAAGTCAATCATGTCACCGCCAAGGAAGCTCAAGTCGCTCCAGATGTTGTCCTGGGTACGTTCCCTGTTAACTCAGTTCTTGCTACAGTACCTTTTGATTTTGGTGCAGCCCATTCGTCCTTGTTTAAGAGTTTTGCGGGAAAGAATGGAATAAGGGTAGAGAAACTGGCTAACTGTGGGAGCCATGGGCCCCGGGTACCTCATTACCAGCACATGGGCCACTCGGATAGAGGATGGGCCAGATCATGTAATTAGAGATAAGATAGCACCCGGCAGGCTGTGCCTTGTGCGATAAGGAAACCTAGCCTTAGTCGGATAGGATTCTATCTCTAAGTAGGAAGTCCCTTGGTCGTATCCGACTGGGATCCTTACCATGTACCCCTGTCCCCTAGTATATAAAGGGAGGCAGGGCGCCCCATGAGAGCACGCAAGATCATTGATCGCAAAACGACCTCAGAGGAATAACACCTCAACTGGACGTAGGGTATTACCTCACATCGAGGGCCTGAACCAGTATAATTCTCCCGTGTTCCTCTGCAATCCACCGAATTCCAGGTCGCCGAGTAGCCCCATATATTTATTGCCAGTGTAAAACATCGACAGTTGGCGTGCCAGGTAGGGGCCCGGCGAATTCTTCATCAACAGATTCGATGGATCCCATCAACGGAGTCAAGGGCAACAAGTTCTCCAATGGAGACACCATCACCTTCGGGAGTCTTGATTTCGTCGCCGATCAACTCGGCAATCTTTCCTTGGCTGAAGCAGATCCAATCTCGCCAGCCGAGGAACCAGCCAGCGTTGCGCCAGTCGGCCCCAGGGACGTCGCCATCTCTTTCGACGATCTACTACGACAGTCCCTCACGTCGCCGGACATCGGGACAACTCTCTCCTTCGGCGTCCGACTCGCACTAGGCCTTGAGCCAGCGCGGGTTAGGCCAAGAGGGGGAGAGATCATCAATCTCCCGTACGGATTCGGTGACGCTGTGCATCTACAACCCGCGCAGCAGACCCGACCTTCGGCGATTCAGTTTGGACACGGTCATAAACCGTTTCAGATTGGATCTAGGGAGGTCGGAGTCGTCCTAACTCCGATAAACTACTCGGAGTCCGACACTAAGTCGGATGGCGGTTCGAGCACCAACTCGGACTCCACCTTGGCAAGCTTCCTCCTCCCCCGCGAGATCTTCATGGCTTCAACGCCACCTTCCGAGGTGCGCCGACTACAAGAGGAGCAGCAAGAGGAGGCGCGCCGACTACAACAACAAGAGGAGGCCAGCCGACAAGCTCGCAATGACGGGCTTCAACAGGCTGGGCGAGCCGCCCAGCAGCAGATCCTCCAAACCAAAGTCGGCGACCACGACGTCTTCGTCACGCCACAACAGAACGTCGTGGCCGCCGCAACTCTGCTGGACACGCTCCAGCTTGGGCCGGATCATCAGGCCACACCAACTATCGCCAAGATCAAGGCGATGATTACTGCTGCCGCCTGCCAGCAGCAAGAACAGTCAGGCAACACTCACATACCGACCCATCGAACGGGCTCTCCAGCGGCGGAGTCATCTGCATCAGCGTGACGTCGGGCGGCCGGCTCCACCCGGCAGCACGAAGAGTCCCGCCAAACAACACTCGGCAATACCAACTACGACAACCGGCGGCGTCACCAATACGACCGCCGACCCAATCAAGACCTCCGATTGCGATTACTACGCGATCTTCGCCACACCCTAAGGGCCCGGCGCAAAGAACGCGAAGAGGATGAACGCCGCCGACTGGAGGATGAACACGAGCGCTTCGGTCTCCACTACGAGCGGCTACACCGCCAAAACCGAAGCCCAAGTCCTCACGATAACGAAGGCATTCCAGCCTTTACTCGGGAATTACAGGACGTCCGCTGGCCAGTCGGCTTTAAGCCTACCGGAATCGAAAAGTACGACGGCAAGACCAACCCAGAGTCCTGGCTCACCGTTTACGTCCTAGCAGTTCAAGCTGCTGGGGGCGACAGCAGAGCCATGGCTAACTACCTCCCAGTCGCATTAGCCGACTCGGCGAGGACATGGCTGACAGGCCTCCCAAGGCGGTCGATCGGTTCCTGGGGACAACTCAGGGAGCGGTTCATCGCTAACTTCCAGGGGACCTACGAGAGACCGGCTTTCGAGCACGACCTTTACCAGCTGCATCAGAAAAAGAACGAGTCTCTGCGTGAATTCATCAAAAGGTTTTCCGAGAAGCGCAATCAAATCCCAAGCATAAAAGACGAGGTCGTCATCGCCGCCTTCCGCAAGGGAGTAAAAGACGCCCCGCTCATCGCGATGTTCACTCGGAAGCCACCATCCACTGTCCGGACTCTCTTCGACATGGCCAACAAATACGCCGACTCGGCTGAAGCCGTCGCAGAGGCCTTCGAGGAGAAGAAGGAGCCCCGACAAAAAGACAACAGGGCGAAAGCCGACAACGAGCCGCCTCAGAACAAGCCTGGCAGCCGCAAGCGGAAGTCGGACAACGAGGTGGCCAACATGGAGCGTAGTCGATCGCGGCCCCAGCGGAACAACGACTATCAGAAAGTCATGAGCGGGCCTTGCCCCTTTCACCCCAAGGGCCGGCACGCGGCCAAGGACTGCCACATGCTCAAGAAGTTTGCCTCCGAGCAAGCTTCATCGTCTGGCGCCGACAAGGACAAGGACAAGCCAGACTCGGGTCCGGCTGATGATTTCCAGGACCCCCAAGCCGAACTCAACCACATCTTCGGGGGGCCACTCGCGTACGAATCCAAGCGCAAGCAGAAGCTATCAGCGCGGGATATTAACGCGGTCTCCACGACGGATACCCCCCAATACTTGCGCTGGTCAGAGATGGCCATCACCTTCAACCGCGCAGATCACCCAGATCGGGTTTCCCACCCGGGACGATACCCACTCGTCCTGGACCCGTTCGTCAGAAATATCAGGCTGAAGAAAACCCTCATCGACGGAGGCAGTGCGCTCAACATCTTATTCGCCAAGACTTTGGACGAGATGAGAATTCCTCGTTCAGAACTACGGCCGAGCACCGCGCCCTTCCATGGGATAATTCCCGGCTTGTCATCAACCCCAGTCGGGCAGATAACCTTGCCGGTGACCTTCGGCACGCGGGACAACTTCCGCACAGAAAACATCTGCTTCGAGGTCGCCAACTTCGAGACCGCGTATCACGCGATACTCGAACGACCGGCCCTGGCCAAATTCATGGTGATACCGCACTATACGTACATGGTGCTGAAGATGCCCGGGCCAGCAGGAGTCCTCTCCCTCCGCAGCGACGCTAAGCAAGCCTTCACCTGCGACAAGGAGAGCTGCGAACTCGCTCAAACACAAGAAGCGGCAGTCGGGGGCGACAGCATCCGGCAAGCCGCTACACCTGAAGCCGATCAAGATCCAGTTCCAGCGAAAAAAGCAGCGAAGTCGGGAATTTTAGCGGACTCTGACACGAAGAAGATCCCCCTGGACCCTTCCGACCCCTCCAAGACTGCTTTAGTCGGGACCGGACTCGACCCCAAATAGGAAGACGCGCTCGTCACCTTCCTCCAAGCCAACAAAGATATCTTCGCGTGGAAACCGTCCGACATGCCGGGCGTACCAAGGGAGGTGATCGAGCACGCCCTACATGTCAAGACAGACGCCAAGCCCGTCAAGCAACGGCTGCGGCGCTTCGCTCAAGACCGCAAGGACGCTATCCGGGAGGAACTCACCAAGCTCCTCGCAGCCGGGTTCATCAAGGAAGTCTACCACCCGGACTGGCTGGCAAACCCAGTTCTGGTCCGGAAGAAAAACGGTAAATGGCGCATGTGCGTCGACTACACCGACCTCAACAAAGCGTACCCCAAGGACCCGTTTGGTCTTCCCAAGATAGATCAGGTGGTTGACTCCACGGCGGGGTGCGACCTACTCAGTTTTCTCGACTGCTACTCGGGATATCATCAAATTAGCTTGAGAGAACAAGACTGTTTAAAAACATCTTTCATCACGCCGTTTGGAGCATATTGCTATATCACAATGCCGTTCGGTCTGAAAAACGCAGGCGCAACTTACCAACGTGCTATTCAGCGCTGTTTGCACACCCAGATCGGGCGCAACGTGGAAGCCTACGTCGACGATGTGGTGATCAAGTCCAAGTCCAGAAAAGACCTCATTGCCGACTTGGAAGAAACCTTCCAAAACCTTCGAAGATTCAAGATGAAGTTGAACCCGGACAAGTGCGCCTTCGGGGTGCCGTCTGGGAAGTTACTCGGCTTCATCGTCTCGCACCGCGGCATCGAGGCTAACCCGGAGAAAGTCAACGCCATCAAGAACATGGCGCCCCCGACCAACCTTAAAGACGTCCAGAAGCTGACAGGCTGCATGGCGGCACTCAGTCGGTTTATCTCCCAACTGGGCGAACGGGGCATGCCTTTCTTCAAGCTCCTCAAAAAGGCGGACACCTTTCAATGGACTCCAGAAGCCCAGCGAGCCTTCGAAGACTTCAAAGAATTCCTCACATCACCCCCTGTGCTGGCGTCACCCCTGCCCCAGGAACCACTAATGCTTTATCTGGCGGCAACAACACAGGTAGTCAGCACGGTGCTGGTAGTGGAGCGATCCGAACAGGGTCATCTTCAGAAAATACAACGGCCAATCTATTTTGTCAGCGAGGTCCTTGCCGACTCCAAAACAAGATACCCGCAGGTCCAGAAGCTACTATACGGCCTACTCATCACAATCCGAAAGCTGGTGCACTACTTTCAAGCACATCAAGTCACGGTGGTCACAGCGTTTCCACTCGGGGATGTCCTTCATAATCGCGAGGCCACTGGCCGGATCGCTAAATGGGCACTCGAGTTGATGGCGTTCGACATCACTTTCCAGCCACGGACAGCTATCAAATCTCAAGCTCTAGCCGACTTCGTGGCCGAGTGGACAGAAGTTCAACTCCCAATACCAAGAGCAAAGCTAGAGTACTGGACAATGTACTTCGACGGTTCTCTACGGATCGGTGGCGCCGGGGCTAGAGTCATATTGACATCCCCCACTGGCGAAAAACTGAAGTACGTTCTACAAATCCACTTCCCGGCTTCCCACAACATCGCCGAGTACGAGGCACTCGTTCACGGTCTCCGCATCGCCATATCACTCGGCATACGTCGACTGGTTGTGCGCGGAGATTCCCAACTCGTGGTAAACCAAGTCATGAAAGACTGGACCTGTCTCGACGATACCATGGCGGCATACTGTCAGGAGGTCCGCAAGCTGGAAAATAAGTTCGACGGGCTGGAAATCACACACGTCCTGCACCAATACAACGACGCGGCGGATGAGCTGGCAAACATGGGATCCAAGCGAGAATCAGTTCCGACTGGAATCTTTGTCGAGCAACTTATGGAGCCATCAGTCAAGAAGAAACCGGCACAAGAGCAGTCGGGAGGCGAGCCTACCCCGGCTACCGACGAAGTGCTGCACATATGTCAAGACTGGAGGAGTCCTGTTGTCAAATTCCTCCTGGACGATGAACTCCCAGAAGATCGCAGTCAAGCCGAGCAGATCAAGCGTCGAAGCAAAAGCTTCCTGCTAGTCAGAGAAGACCTGTACCGAAGGAGCGCATCCGGTGTCCTCATGCGCTGTGTCACCACCGAGGAAGGCAAGCAGATCCTGCATTCAATCCACTCGGGCATATGTGGCAACCACGCTGCATCCAGGACGTTAGTCAGAAAGGCTTACCGGCAGGGATTCTTCTGGCCCACCGCAGTCACAGACGCCAAAGACAACGTTCGCAAGTGCGAGGGTTGCCAGTTCTTCGCAAGACAGAGAAATCTCCCCGCCCAGGAACTCGAGACTATCCCTATTTCCTGGCCATTCGCAGTATGGGGGCTCGACATGGTCGGGCCATTCAAGAAAGCGCCAGGAGGGTTCACGCATCTATTCGTCGTAGTGGATAAATTCACCAAGTGGATTGAGGCTAAACCCGATGCAACAATCACAGCGGCACGAGCAAAGGACTTCATCCTGAGTATACTATACCGGTTCGGGGTCCCTAACCGCATCATAACCGACAATGGCACTCAGTTCGCGGCGGGCCTATTCCAAGATTTCTGCGACGACTTCGGCATCAAGATCTGCTATGCATCTGTGGCACACCCGCGGAGCAACGGGCAGGTTGAGCGAGCCAACGGCATGGTCCTACAAGGCATCAAGGCCAGGATATTCGACCGACTACAACCATATGCGGGTCGGTGGGTACAAGAACTCCCATCCGTTCTCTGGTCTCTCAGAACCACAATTAGTCGGTCAACAGGGCAATCCCCTTTCTTCCTGGTCTACGGTACCGAGGCCATGCTACCGACAGAGATACAGTTCGGCTCCCCGCGAGTCCGGGCTTACTCCGAAGATGATTCCAACAACACCCGATTGATCGAATTAGATCAGCTGGAAGAAGCAAGAGATGCCGCAACAATTCAGTCGGCAAGGTATCTTCAAGGCTTGCGTCGCTACCACAATCGCAATGTCCGTGGCCGCGCCTTTTTGGTCGGGGATCTCGTTCTAAGGAAGATACAAACCACCAAGGACAGGCACAAATTATCCCCCATCTGGGAAGGGCCGATCATTGTAGCCGAGGTCACGCGGCCAGGCGCCTACCGACTGAAGACCAAAGACGGCGTCCTCATCACCAACTCATGGAACATAGAACAGCTACGTCCTTTCTATACCTGAGTTTTACATTTTCCATGTGTACAGTTTTTCTGACCCACTACGCCGCTTGTTCCAACCGAGTAGTGCGTCGGGGGCTGCATGTATATATGTGTTTTGTCAATAACATACAAGCTTATTTCACCCCGGTTATGAAGCCTCGCCACGACTGATGCGTTCGCCCGAGTATAGCATCTTACTCCGAACGTTTTTTATCAAGTTCTATCGGACTAACTCGGTGCATGCTACATGGTCGAGTAAAGCTAATGACAACCGAATAATGAGCTTGGCGGCACGACACATATATTTACACATGATCGTATATGAAAGCATATATATATACCGACTACAAAATGTATTGCCTTTACAGACCCAGGTCTCGGGTAATCGCTTCAGCAGTCGGCTTCGCCTGTGAGATTAGCTCCAGCGCTTCCTCGGGCATCGTCTCCTCGGAAAATCCCTCCCCGATGGCCTCAATGTCCGCCCTCGGGTAGATGGACTTGGTCATTGCTAGGGTCTGGGCCACGCCGGCGGCAACCCGCTCGTCTGAGTACTTTTCAGGGCACTCGGCGCGTCCTTCGAGACGCCCCATTATTTGAGGAATTCTGCTACAGCTGGTCCCCATGGGCGGGGATCTACAAGGTCAAGGAGCCTTTCACGGACCCGACGAGGGCCTCCCGTGACTCCCTGATTGACCTTATCTCCTCCGTGTAGAACCGGTACTGGGCCTGGACGTTGGCTCTCATGCCTGCCCAGATCGGCCGGCAAGTAAGCTTGTCAGATTCGGCTACACACGGGGTGACTAATGGATTGGCTGAGATCACAGTCGGGTTGAGGACTTACTTTCGTAGTCGGCCTCCCACCCAGCCACGGTCTTTTCCAGTTCGGCCTTCTCCTCACCGAGCTTGACGACGGCCTTCTCCAACTCGGATTTCTCCCGGTCAAGCTCGGTGTTGGCCTTTGTCAAGTCGGCCTTGGCCCTTTCAAGCTCGGCCTTGGCTTCTTCGGCCTCCTTCAGCTGCGACTCCCTCTCCGCTCGGGTCTTTAACTCCGCTTCGAGGTCTGCACCATAGATTAGCCAAGAGCTCAACCGTGCAGTCATGACACCACCGAGCAGTCGGGATCGACGTGGCTGGATGAATACATCAACGGTTCAGTCGGGAAGATATACTCGAGGATTTTACCTCTGATCTTCTCGGCTAGGGCCCATGTCTCCGCCCTGAGCTGATCAGCGCCGCTCTTCAGCCAGGCCTCCCTCCTCGTGTGACGCGCCTCCATCTCGGCCTTCAATGCCCGGAGTTGTTGCAATTCCGTGAGGTGGGGAGCCATCTCGACCAGGATCTCCGTCATCGCCTCGTTGCGGTCGACGAGCTTCTGCTCGGGACAAGGAACAAACCGACGACAGAGTCAAACGTCAAAACAAGAAGATTGCTGGAGCTTTTACTACAAGAATCATACCGCGACCCTTGGGACCGTTGATGGCGGACGAAGCAGGCTCTCGCGCCTCTCCTTGCAACGGCTTCATCGAGCTGAAGCTTTTCATAGTGCGTCGCGAGTGGTCCACGTGAAGGTCTGGGGCATCAAACGTGGGGGAGCTTCGATCCGAGGCAAATGTGGGATCTCCGGCGGCGGCGGCAACGGCGACGATGGCGATGACGATAACCAGATGGGGACGGGGTCCTGGCCTCGGCACGCCTCCCCTACACATCGGGGACGGCTCGGGGGTTCCGTCCCCCGCTTCCGCGACGTACGGTGCTCGGGGGCTGGGGCCTCAGTTTCAACAGCCACCTCTCGGTCGAGTGGCGGTAGTGGCCCTGTAGTCGGAGCCACTCGGTCTCAGCACCGGGGCTGGCGCGGCTCAACAGGTGCGTTCGCTGCTGCTCGGCTGGGTCGGACTCATCAAGTGGAGCAGATGGGTCAACTTTTTGAGGTCAATATGGCCCGCTTCCTGCACGACGAAGCAAGACATCAGGACTGTATTCTAACATACAAGACTACAGAAGACCCGGAGTAGGCACCTCTTGGAGAACCTCAGCTTCCTGCCAGCCTGCCGCCCCCGGCGAAGCGCTAGCATCGGCAGTTGCCCCGGTCAGCGTCATCGATGGCAGAGGCGTATCAGCACGAGCCGGCCTCGACTCTGGAATGGTTGGTTCGGGTTCCTTTGCCCGATCGGCCTCTGCTCTGGTCGGCCCTTGGTGGCGTGTTGCTGAGAAACGACAACGTTGGGCCCAAGCTTGCTGATTCAGCCTGGGACTTGACCGTGTGGGCGTAGTGGAGCGGTGTCCTTTATTTTCAAGCTGCCGCTCACGGCGCGCGCTGTCATGGCCCTCGCCCGATAAAAATCGGCTTCTTCCCCGCTCTCTTGGAGTCGGGTTGGGCAGCAGAGGGACTCTCGCCTCTTCTTCGACGCGACGCCGACAATGGACGAGAGTCTTCATCAATTCTCATGCCACTAAGCAAGTCGACAAGATACCATCACGCAAGGTTGAACAATCACGTTCCACAGGCGTTCACACGGAAGAAGGTAGAAGGTTACTTGGTCCGCGGCCGGATGAAGCTATAGGCAGCAACTCGGCGGTTATCATCTTCGGTGGCAACCACCCCTTCGGAGAAGTAGCCAAACAAGGTATCGGTCACTGCCCCCTTGTCGCCGTCTCGCTGCTCACGTGCCGGTCGGGGTCGTGTTTACCTTTGAGGCCAGCCGAAGGCGCTTCTCACTTCAGCGGCTGGACGCGGCCTCGTCAGGAAACGACGAGCCACCCAGGGCCCGTCAAGCCGACCCTCTTGAGGTCATCTATCTTCGTCAGCAATATATGTGCCTGGCCCAGTTCTTCAAAGGTTGGCTCCGAGGACAGCTTGGCAAACACCGTCGGCGGCATACCAGTAAAGCGGGCGAAGGAAGGAGTAGATAGCGCAGTAAAACCATTACCCTTGTGCCAGCCTTCAGAGAAGATTTCAAGGGCAAATCGATATACGTTTTCTTCCCATCACTCCTCAGTTGAAGACCAGCCCCCAATCACACTGATATTTACTCTTGGAAGGCTGGGGCTTGACATGGAACAAGTGGTCGGAAGAGGATGAAATGGGGCTCAACACCCAGAAAGCACTCGCAAGAGTAACGAATATGGAGATCTGAAGGATCGAGTTGGGATTTAAATGCACCCAACTCCAGCCCGTAGAAATAAGGATGGCGGCGGAAGAAATCAGACGACGGAAACACAAGCCGATCAAAGAAAGAGGCGAAAACTACCGTTTCACCAGGCCGGGGGTTGGGGCTCGACTCATCCTCGCCGACGCGCAACGGATCACTTCTTGGCTGGGCACTTCAGCTCGCTCTCCAGCGTCTCAGCTTCACCGAGCCACAATCTGAGATTGGCCAAGAACTCCCTGGCGCACCCGCAGGATTCGTCGCCTTCGGCATGACTGGAGGTGGTGAAATTTGGGGGGAAAAGCAAATCGGGGGCTTGGAATAAACGAAGAGGATTGAAATCGCCCGAGTCGGGTGGGGAACGGCTGCTGCTAACCTAGCCGGGCGGGAGGCGAAAAGCTAGGCGCGAAGGTGGAAGACGAAGAGATTGGCTGTCTGGGGAAGACGACGGAATCTTTTTCTCTCTCCCCATCCTTTTATAGCCTGTACGCGACTAGATGGGCCCAGGCCTGCACAGTTGGTATTGGGCCGACAAGATATGAGTTCCTAACAGTAGCATGCTCCATGTGGGCGCCCGCAGGCTGAGTTGAAATTATAGCGCTGGTGCTACACAAGAATCGATGAGGTAAACAGATATGCTTCATGAAAGCCTTACTGCTAAACATATATGTTTGGGTATCTGTTTTATCCACCAGGTCTCGAGGATATATCTTACAAGGATCACTAAGCTGGTCTTCATTAAAATTGGGGATGCAGGTATTTCTCTCGGGAACACCTGACACGTAATGGATTTCTTTTCATAAAGTGGTACTTCGCGCTACATGCGTGGCCATCAGTTCCATGAGCAACATTATTCAGCGACATGACGCTGAAGAGTCTAACTTTCGAGTAGTGCACTACTCGGGAAAGACTATATAATATCTATTCCGCTGACATGATGCGGAAGAGTCTAGCTTTTGAGTGGGACGCCACTCGGAAAAGACTATAAACTCATATTCCGACTAACATGAAGTGAAGAGTCCTATATACGAGTAGTTCTCCTACTCGGCAAGACTATAATATATTCCGGTTGACATGATACCAAAGAGTCATATACCTAGTAGTAATCTACTCGGGAAAGACTTCCAGGTTAAAGATCTTTGACTTTATGATTAATTGTCTTCACAATTAAGCACAAAGTCGGGGGCTACACCTAATAGGTTGCGCTATTTGGCGCACGCTATTCATATATCTAATGAAGCCCTTCATAGCCTCGCTGCCAGCTGACAAGAAGCAGGACTCGGGAAGACTTACTCGGAAAAGAGTATCGGGAGCATCGCATCGGGTAACCTTCACGTGGAGGATGAGCACGTCGGTATCAGCTGTGACTCAACTATTAAGGTCTCAGGGGCTACTGTGGGAGCCATGGCCCTGGGTCCTCATTACCAGACATGGGCCATCGGATAGAGGATGGGCCAGATCATGTAATTAGAGATAAGATAGCACCGGCATGGCTGTGCTTGTGCGATAAGGAAACCTAGCCTTAATCGGATAGGATTCTATCTCTAAGAAGGAAGTCCTTGGTCGTATCCGACTGGGATCCTTAATGTACCCCTGTCCCTAGTATATAAAGGGAGGCAGGGCGCCCCCATGAGGGCACGCAAGATCATTGATCGCAAAACGACCTCAGAAGGAATAACACCTCAACTGGACGTAGGGTATTACTCACATCGAGGGCCGAACCAGTATATTCCTCCGTGTTCCTCTGCAATCCACGAATTCCAGGTCGCGCGAGTACCCCATAATTTATTGCGGTGTCAAAACATCGACACTAACCCAATGATGATTGCACTCTGCAATAAATGCCTCCACTTTATAGCCCCTATTAATAGAGATATCCAAGGGTCCATTTAGCAACTGATTCTGTAGATCCAGAGACCTTGATTCATCCTAGAGGTGATACCATTGGCTTGAGGGAAGTCTAACATAACCTTGGGCAGAAGCTGGAATTCGTGTGAACCCGAGAATATTCTGAACCAGGCTACCTAGAAGAAACCATGGTGAGAGACTATCTAGATTTGTTCCTAATTAACTGCAGGCAGCGCTAGAAGAATAGAGTTCCGGATGATTGATCTGAACAGGCTCGATCTCAAGCCTACAAAGAAGCTAATACTGGCAGAAAGTGAGAAGGCGAGTGAGATTTCGAACGAAAAGATTATTTGACGATATCATGGGGAGCACGGTCATCTTTGTGGAGAAGAATCGACCCAGAGATGTCGGGATTATTGTGTGTAATGACGTCACATCAAGACAAGTACTATTGCCGGTCATGATTGTTTGATCATGGAAGAGCAGTTCCAAGAAGATCTCGTTGGTAGCATTAGTTAAGAGCGAGAAGAGGATATACCTAAGACACTTGTTACCACCTATTATGATTGTTACGATGTAACGGTCATGTCTTTAGGTTACTAATCCTAGCTTTCTTATACTGATGAACAAGGTGTTTATGTGTCCTGACAGTGGTGGCTTCATTGAGGAATACCTTACTCCAAGACAAGGAAGAACATGAGCAGCACCTTCGTCTTGCGTTGGAGAGTTTGTGAGAGCATCATTGTATGCAAGTTAGTCAGTGTGACTTTGGTGTTGGAATGAGTTCTGGGCACGTCTCTGCTGGAGGTGTTCCGTGACCAGACTAATGTGTCAACCACTAATGAACAACCAGAGACATTTTGAGGTCGAGTTTTTCTTGGTCTTGCAGATATAACCACAGGTTCATAGAAATTCCGAAAATGGCCAAGACAATGACTCGGTTGCTTAGAAGATGTCAGTTCAGTCCTCTCGATGTGAGGAAGTTCCAAAATTGAAGAATCCATCTAGTGTTCCGCGCCGGT